>CM022096.1:5070624-6270624 GCA_011114355.1 Carex littledalei | reverse complement strand
GTACGTTGGGAAGAAACATTTCTAATGTTTACTGAAATCTTTTTCAGATTGCTGGAAGATGTCGGTACAGAGTTATCAGAAGACCTAGTGGTTCTAATGCCAACCCTAATTTCGTTTCTCCGTCATGCTGATCCGCTGGTTGTAAAGAAAGCAATCACATGTGGCACAGTTTTAATTGCGGGTGTCTTACAGGAAATTGCATTTCAGGTCTTTTTCTATTGTTGTAACCAACAAACAGCTACAAGATATAATGATATGTTTTTTTGTTGTTACTGTTTAATAAATGTCAGCTCTTTTTTGTCTGTGTAAAGATCTGCTCTTTGTTGGTGATGTGGTTTCCTTTGGTTATTTTTTGCATGTTGATTGTGATCTTTAGGTTTTCTTTCTGTTAGTTTGACGTATAGTAAGCTAAAGATAATGTGAGAAAATATGTATGTATTTCAAATATCCAATGAATAACTGGCTGCCCTGAAGCTAACTATTTGTAAAAAGCCCTATAATCTCAATTTTGAAATTATTTTCAGTGGTAAATGATAACAGAATTTTTTTTTTTATCGAAGTTCAATTTGCAATGTCATAATCTTCCAGTTTTTCTGAAAGGGGGAGTTATCATCAGTATATTTTTTTCATACGGATCTCAAGTGTAGGTTCTTCAAAGTGGATAATAGACTTAATTTGAAAAATAATACGAAAAACATCACACTAGAATTTCACAGGAAGTACCCACAATTATACACATGCAAACTATATCACCTGCCCTACAGAAACAACATGTCAGATAGCAGATTGTGGGCAGATCCTTTCTCCCCCCAGCCATCAAGATCCAAGTTACCCTTGTGGCTTGAACTTAGTAACAGTACAGTCAAGGATTTTTATCAATTCTCAGCTTGACAACCTTAGTCTCTTACATTTATATGTACATGGTAGACAAAAGGATTTAGTATGCAGGTTAGAGTGACTAAATGAATATTTTCATACTAATGCAGAAATTAATATGGTATCACATTCAGAATATAAATTTAATTAAATTGTTATTATCAAATAATTTAACACATGTTTAAATTTTTGCTTACTATTTGTGTTATTCTTTTAAAATCTTATTATGCATTGTTCCAGGTCTTTCTTATAGTTTTTTACTGATATTTGTTTGAGCTCTTAATATTTCCTTTGTTTCTTATTGCAGTATTTTCTGTTTCTGGCTTTTTAAAACTGATTTCATAGTAGATTGTTTTGAGTTTTAGTGTTAAGATGAGAATTTTTTTATTTTGCCAGCAAGACGCCAGTTAGAACTTACCAGTCCACCAGTATATCTTTTGCATTTCCATTTCCATTTTGAATTTGGCACTCCCCACTCCAGCTAATTCTTTGTTTGGAATCATACAACATTTTATCAATTTAATGCTTTAGTATGATTTTATTGATCTATGGTGGAGAATCTTTATATTTCTATAAAAGACTAAATGATTTTTTTTGAAGTGCAATATTTTGCAAATTTGTCTTAAAGCATGTCTTTAAAAACCCTGCTTGAAGTTGTTTAGTATTGTTTCATTTATGCTGCACTAGCTTGATTATGTATCACTACATAAAAGTCTTGTATTAATGACATTTATTACAGCACTGGTTTATTTATTTCACACATTAACAATGAGTTCTATGTTTGGACATTCTAGTTTTTAATAATCAATCTGACCTTTTATATCTTGCATAATGCAGATTAACTCATTTGGAAAAGTAGAACGATGGCTTGATGAGATGTGGTCATGGATGGTGCAGTTTAAAGATTTGATACCGGGTCTCTTGTTGGAGGCATGTTTGCATTCTTTTTATCTTGCATATTGTCTGCCTTGTTATCATTTCTGTAAAGCCTAATACTGGCTCCAAATGAGTTGTGTCTGTGTGTGTGTTATTTCCAGTGTTGATCTTTGTTTGCTTGTTATTTAGTTTGGCTTATTATTAAGGGTTTAATAGGTCTTTCCAGTATTGGTACACTGCTAGGTAAACAGCCCCTGCGTCTGGTATACTTCTGTGTTGATCTCAGTATGAACAAAGAAAAGGATATTGGAGAATACTGGTACATTGTACCACATATTAGCACCAATACCAATTATGATTGGTAATATCCACTAACTGCCAATGAAATTGTTTAGTCAAAAGCAAGTCACCAAGTTTGTCTCAATTAGATTTACTTCTTTCACCATACCCTTTTTGAAACCTCTCACATGTCTTATATGGAAAAAATTTGCAACAGTCGGTTCCAGTTGGTACGAAGACAGCTGCTTTGAAGTTCCTTGAGACGTGTGCTTTGTTATTCACACCGCACTTAGATGCCACAGGCTCACCTGGTATGCTTTTCGTTGTTTCTTCGCATTTATTTGGATTTAACCGAAAAAGGACCATATCATGCATATTTTCATGCCTCATAACAGGGAAGGGATTTAATATTGTAAATATACCACGAGGCTACTGTAGATTTCTTGACCCTGTTATTCTGGAATCTGATGGGATTAAAGCTTTGAATCTCCTGCTCGATACCTTGCACTCTTCCTATTCGCTACGTGGAGCACTCACCATCACCTCCATCAATTGGTAAGCCTTGAGATATACCTAACTACCAGTTGGTACAGTATGCTGGTTTATTGAAGGTATATCCCTGTCCAATAATGACCATTACAGAAGAATCCACTAAGCACCATACCGGTGTTGTACCTGACCAGGCATTTTTGCTACTGGCATTATACTCTGTCAACCATTGCACTAGTCCGATGCAAGCTCACTCGTAGTCTCTCGTAACTAATAATTCCAGCTTAGTTGCAATTGCAAAGAAGAGGCCGGCATACTATGAGCGTATACTCTCTGAACTACTAAGTTTCGATCCGATAAATTCAGTACAAGGCGCTCATGCTTCAAGCATCAGGTACAACTTACGAGCTGGATTTTTAGGGTTTCTGAGGAGTACAAACCCTTCCATGGTCGAGGTATTATCCAACAACTTTTTGTATTGTTGCCATTTTACATAACTTCCTTTTTTCGGGGGCAGGGTTGTGGTGGGTGTAGTTTGTACTTGAGGAAGGTGGGATGGTTCCACTTCTGTTTCTCTCTTTTTTTTCATTAGGTACTGTGGATGGTGGTTGGGGGGAGGGGGGAGGGGGACTAGGATTGAGGTCCTTGATTTGTGGCAGGGTTTACTGTGCATTGGGAATGGTACGGTACACGGAACAGAGACTGGAACCAGAACGTGGTATACAATATCTTGGAATGAAGAATGTTCTTCTGGTAGTGAGAGTCGTGAGATTCAGAATGACTGGGTTGGAACAAATACAAAATTTAGGAACTAAATAACATACCAGACTGGTGACCCGCAATTGGAATGGCTGTACCAATTAGGAGATTAAACCCCACTGGAAACTTCTGGTAACCTCGAATTAGGGTATCACGTTTTGTTAGCTTGTTTCATCCTTTCCCTATATTTTGTTCACTTGGTTGTCATTATATACTTACAAATTTGCTTCTTAATTTACAGTCAAGGGATAAGCTCATTATGGCATTAAGAGGGATTAGTCCAGGTGAATCAACCGAGCAAATAATACGTCAAGTTGAGAAAATGTCACGGAACATGGAGCGATCCTCTCGTGATAATTTTAGATCTTATAAGGTCATTCTCTCTCTTGCTAATTATTTAGGAAGCTTGCACAAGTCATTGGCATTTGCTCCAAATCATCACCATTAAGCTTACACAATAAGGCTTAAATTAATTCTAATTAAGTTTCTGTTGTGCACAAGAGTTTCAGTTTCATCCAGTTTTTGCAAAGAGGCCTCAATTAGGAGTCAGTGTTTTCTTTTAATTTACTCGCTTTTGCCAATTATGCACAAAAAAAACCAATATAAGAAATATTAACTGAAACCATAATAAAAATGGCACTGGATCTTCCAAAAAAGATGTACAATTAGACAAAAGGTACAATTTCTAATTAATGATATCTCATGTATACAACTTAAATTAATGAAAGCATTATTTTATATTTGATTCTTACATTTAATCTTTGCAGGACGAGCATCCTCCAGCTGCAGAAGATTCTATCAGCCGAAAAAGAGGCTCTGCAGTCTTGGTCCCTGAGGACCTGCCTTCAAAGCGTTCTCGGTCTGATGAGTCAGATCAGAGTGAAGCCAACAGCGAGTTGACTCCGGCTGGTAAAATGATAGCTGTAATTGGTGCTTTAATTGCCGAAGGAGAGAGAGGAGTTGCCCCACTCGAACTTCTCATCTCCAACATACATGCAGATTTATTGGCAGATATTGTCATAGAGACAATGCAACAGCTACCAAAATCACTTCCTGTCTCCAGCCCACGTACACAGGTCCCCACCGGTGCTTTGATGGAGAACCCAGTTAGCACGGGAGATGGCACTGAAGGGAAGCGTGATCCCAGAAGGGTATTGTTTAAAGTTCCTTGGTCAATTTCATTTGTCACCTTTCGAAAACTCAAAATATCATGCATAATTTTGAGAAACCAAAACTATCATGTATAATCTTAGCAAAAAAGCAGAACTATCACTTCTACTACATACTGAGAAGTATCTGTAGTATATTTTCCTTCTCTAGATTTCAAAGGATGCTCAAAGCACCCTAAATTGTTATTGCCAGAAATGAAGGAAATGAGAGGCAATTAGGGTAGTTTAACGAAGTTATGACGTGTCTTCAATGTTTTGTTAGATGAGATGGGAATACTTATTTTGTACTTTTTTTAATGGAGAGAGAGAGAGAGAGCATCTTCTTTTACTTTCTCTCAATTGAACCAATGATGGGACTGCTGACCTTTGTACCTCTTTTCTCTTCAGGACCCTCGTCGCCTTGATCCACGCCGGCCAGTCGGGCCCATGGGCTCACCAGGCACAAGCCACATCCAATCACAAGTGAGCACAGATGCCACCTCTGTCGACTCACGCACTGTACCATCACCATCACTCCAATCTACCAGGCTGCCACCTCCTCTGCCCTTCCCAGAGCCAAACTTTACAGAAACTGCACCAAAAATTGAAATGAAAGTTGAATCAGAATCAAAACCTCCACATGATATCAAATTGACTGATGTCACTGAAACACTGACAAAAGAGGGGACTGAAATAAAAACTGAACTAGAAAGTTGTACAGTTCCACCTCCTGATTCGACTTTCATTGACCAAGATGCAGTCGAATCTACACCTGATGATCATAATTCTGTGGAGTCTTATCGGTCTTCTTTTCAAGCTGAGAACAAAGATTCTTTGATGGAGGATGCAAGTGCAAGTAGTGGTGAATTGCCAGTGTTTCCACTTTGCCTCGAGTTGTGCGAGAGGGAGAAGAGAGAGGCTTGTCAGATGGCAATTAAGCGAATAATTGATGGAAAGAGTGATTCCTGCCTTCAGCTTCTTGCTCGTATGGTTGCTCTGGTACAGCATTTCTTATCATACATTTTGTACATTATCTATAATATGACAGAATAATCAGCTCTATGCATGTTAACATAAGTATTTTATTCACAAGCTTAGGTAAAGCGTGATATTTGAGGTTACCTAGTTTTATATTTTGAAACTGTTGTAACAAGTACTTGAAGAAATGAAAGATGAGAATTAATTATAGTTAGATCCATTTTTTTTAATGGATTCAGATGCTGAGATGGTTCCTTTTATTCTATTTTTTTTTTTTTTTGTACTTTTGAGCAGAATGATCCAGATGATGAAATTCTTGAGCAGATACAGAAGCACATATCTGTTGACTTCCACCGAGATAAGGTGATGAATTTACATTTTGACCAACATGATCATAAATTAGCCAATGGTTTCTATTTTCTACTAGTTGTAAAGATTGCCTTACAGTTTGCTTAGTCCTTTATGCACCATACACCGTCAGTCCCAGTGATACAGTTTGCACCATGCACCTTTACTGTATTGCTTGGATTCAGCTTTCTCTCTTTTGATAATTTGGAGTAATGATATTGTAATATTGAGATTATTTTATTTTATTTATTTAGTTATTTTCTCTTTGTCCTTAATTTTTGTAGGGTCATGAGTTGGCAATGCATTTGCTTTATCACTTAAAAGCTGTGATAATAATGGATTCTTCTTCTGCTGCTTTGGATCGCTATGAGAAGTTCCTCACTTCACTGGTCAGTATAGTCTTTTATCATCTTTATATAATACCATGCTACCTGTTACTGGATGTTTGGCCTCACATGGTGTCCCAGTTCAAACCATGCATACTAAAAGCAAAGCATTGTCTTGTAAAAGATGCCTCTCTTTTTCCCACTTCAAGCTCGGGGCTTTGATAGAACATTGATAGAAGATTGGTGCGGACTGACACTTGTCAACTATCCCTTTCTTTCCCACTCAAAGCTAGGTCTCTGGTACTGGTAGGACACCGGTGAAAACACAACTTCAAAATTGGCACATGGCTAAAACATCTATCTTCTCTCTCTAGGCAAGGGCATTACTGGACAACCTGCCTTCAACTGACAAGTCCTTCAGCCGGTTGCTTGGTGATGCGCCTCTCTTGCCGGATTCTGCTTTTCATCTGCTTGAGGAGCTGTGTGGCATGTCTGATGGCGGGACTCAGAAGGAGAGGGAGATTGATGGCGGAGATCGTATTACTCAAGGCCTAGGTACTGTCTGGAGCCTTATATTAGGCCGGCCATCTGCCAGAATGTCATGTCTAAATATCGCCCTAAAGGTAGCCTTTTCTTTTATTTAGCGAGGAATGGTTGGGGATAGATTTAGACTTGTTCATTATTCTGATAACAAGAGTATTTTAGAAATGAAACATAAAAATGGAAAGAGAAGGAATTTGTCCTCGTATAAACACCAAAAAACTACTGGCACACTCAAGTAAACAAAAAGAGAATCAAAAGGTACAGCAGGGTACACTTTTGGTGCAATATGGCCTTTTAGTGGGAAGCCTTTGACAAATTCTTATTTTTTGCAGTGTTGTGTCCACTCTCAAGATGAGGTTAGGTCGAAGGCTATTAGACTCGTATGCATCTCTACCTCTATCTGAAATAAATGAAAAAAGTACAAAAAAAAATATTAAATTTGCTGATTGTTGATAATTTTTTAAGGTTGTGAACAAGCTATACCTCCTAAGCTATGCATCAGTGAGGATTGAGGAATTTGCAACCAGCAAGCTCCTCTCAGTTGTGTGTGACCAAACCCTAGAAATGGAAGTCGACCAAACATCATCTAGAGACGTAAAAGTAGAGGTGAATTGGACAGATAATTAAAATTTTTAATCTTATACTAAAGGTTACCTGGTTGTCATGTTTAACATTACTGACCATACCCTGATGAGGTCTCCAAAAAACGAATTAAAATTTTCTTGTGTGTGGTTGGGCTGTTGTTGGATTTGCCTGTCTGCTTGTGTTGTGTGTGCATATTTTTGTTTCTATTCCATTCTCTGCTCTGCTTTAAAATGGTTATTAATTTTTGTTTAACACCATGTGCTTTTAATATTTCCTTGCAATAGCTGGATGTAAAAACTGAGAAAGGTTTTTACTTGTTTATCTGTTTATTTCTTCAGTGGATAAAACAATATTGCTTTATGGATAACTAAAGAATTTTTTTCGTTTCTACTTCGTTTAATTGCTTTCAGATGATGAACCAAGAAATGTCAGTTACAAGCTCTCAGAGTTCTGAACCGGGTTTGTCAGAAAGTGAGTCTGGTCTGGTCTTGTCAAGGCCATCAGGCCCGTCTCTATCTCAGGCCCAGACCCAAATATCTCTCTTCTTTGCGCTTTGTTCAAAGGCATGCAAATTTCTTAATTCCATTATCAATTTATTTGTCTATACTTTTGGCGCATTTGAAATCACTTTCTTTTTTTTTAAATTGTTTTATGCAGAAACCTAGTCTTCTCCGTGTTGTATTCGATGTTTATGGAAAGACACCAAAGGTTGTCAAACAGGTGATTCTTTTATGCTATTACGGCGCTAACAGTTACATGTAGGCGACAGGTTCTGTACTATGGTTTGACCTGCATGAACCTCAACATATACACTCAAACAAATTTAAATTAAGAAAAGCTGATATTAGCTGAGCCTGGATGGTACCAAACTGCTACAGGTTCCTGTACCTTCTCTTCATCGAAAGAATTTTCCGACTTATATTAGCTTTACATCAAACCCATGCAGGCTATACACCGGCACATACCAGTGCTCTTGAGAAACCTTGGTTCATGTTCTGAGCTACTTGACATCATTTACAATTTACCAGAAGGAAGTGAAAATCTCGTCACTTTGGTATCTTCTCATTTCTATTTCAGAAGTTTCTGCAAATATAAAATCGATAAATCGGAGATTTGCTCTTAGTAATTGTCATTTTTTTTCTTTCAGGTATTGCAAGTTCTGACAGACGAGTCAACTCCTCCAGCTGACCTTATAGGGGCTGTCAAGCATCTGTATTATACTAAGCTCAAGGTTAATTTTTAGCAATAACCGCTGTTGTCTAATTCTGCATCAGTAGTTTTTCTGATTGAGATCCATTTTGGTCAACCATAACATATATTATGTATATGTGTGTGCGTGTGCGTGTTGTTTGTTCTTCTTTAAAATCCAAATGGTCAAGCAGCCAGATGAGGGCACGCATATAGTTCTTTTCTTTTGTTTCTAAATTGCAAGCTGTCTTGTGTTGTAGATTATAAAACATAATTAAGATAAAACATCTGTTCCCTTTTCCAGGATCCGGTTATTCTAATTCCGATGCTCTCTTCTCTATCCAAGGAAGAGGTATTGTGCTTTACATTGTCTCCTTGGCCTTCATTTTTTTCAATTACTTTCTCAAAAGATTAACTTGATTGGTATCTTGTTAGGTATTGCCGATATTCCCAAGGCTTTTAGAGCTTCCTCTTGAAAAATTCCAAGCTGCTTTGGCTCGAATTCTACAGGTAACATTGTGTACGACTTGCTGATTTTAGTGAATTAAATCATATTTTATCAAGTTACATAAGACCTTCACCTTTTCCTTTGATTTTCTTGGTTGTAGGGTTCTGCTCATACAGGTCCAGCATTGACCCCGGCTGAGGTTTTAGTTGCCATACATGATATAAATCCTGAGAAAGACCGGGTTGCTTTGAAAAAAGTATGCTTATTTCTTCTGTATTTTTTTAAAGACCAGGTTGTTTTGAAAAAAATATGCTTATTTTCTGCTTTTTTTTTTAATTGCCAAGTACAATTTCATGCTTGCTTCTGGCATTTGTGTTTGGTCTTTTATCATTTTTTAATCTCATCTGGTATAACACCACTTGTAGGTAACAGACCACCTTTTTCAGAAAAGCACGTGATTTTGGTACTGTATAGTAGATATGTACAGGGAGATAACTGTTATATGTAAGGAGATATCATGCAGAACTTATGTGAAAACGTGAATGGTAACATTTTATAACTTTTTTTCAGGTGACAGATGCATGCACGGCTTGCTTTGAGCAGCGCACTGTGTTCACGCAACAAGTTTTGGCAAAAGCTCTGAACCAAATGGTGCTGCCTATAAACCGCATATACTTTCTTTTAAATATATATACTTTTTGCAAAGAGGCATCAATTGTTCATTCCTATCTTAGATAAAAAAGAATTGCAAAGCTAACCTGATGTTAAAGGAAATAAGGAATGACTATTTTGCCCTTAATCTCACA
This sequence comes from Carex littledalei, assembly GCA_011114355.1. Classification (NCBI taxonomy): domain Eukaryota; kingdom Viridiplantae; phylum Streptophyta; class Magnoliopsida; order Poales; family Cyperaceae; genus Carex; species Carex littledalei. Next base: position 6,260,975 of record CM022096.1, on the reverse strand, counting down.
TTGCACGATAGAAGTCCGATTTTCGTATGCTACCGTTTTTTAACCAATTGAATCGGCCTCTATCAAACACTCTAATTCAACCAGTTTATGAATTTGTTTAAAATCTTCCTCTGTTGGCTGGCCAGATGGGAAGAAAATTATTGTTAAATAATACTTCTTTTGATACAGGTGTGAATTTTGTCTAAAATCAAAATATTGTGGAGTCAATTAGAAATTCTGTTATGTTACTCCCTGTTCATTTAAAATGGGTGTTTTTTGGCCATGGTACATTTGAAAATGCGAAGAAATAGTGGGTGTAAATGTAGCCCTTTTTGTTCTCTAAATAGTATTCAAACTTTCCAGTTTTTATTTATTGTTATCTATAGGTGGAGAAAGCACCACTTCCTCTTCTTTTCATGAGGACTGTCATTCAAACAATAGATGCTTTTCCTTCTCTGGTACTTTGGTTTAGTACTTATTGTTTATTATCTATTTTAAACTTTGTGAAACCCTGGCTAGCACTTGGACATGATCTGATTACGCGGTTGATATTTCTCTTTGATTTCCATTTTAGGTTGATTTTGTCATGAGCTTACTTTCAAAGCTTGTTAGCAAGCAGGTTCACTCTCTCTCTCTCTCTCTCTCTATTTGTTTGGGGGGGATGGGAAAACGTTAATATTTGTTACATTTTGCCTTGTAATGCAACAACAACAACAACCAAGCCTTTAGTCCCAAACAAGTTGGGGATTTTGCCTTGTAATGCAAAAAGTAATAATTTGATTGCCTCTTATATTAGTAGGCAATTGCTTGCTACTTCAAAAAGAACATTTAACTGTTTGATTGTTTCTATTTTAATGCATTTTTTAAGCATATAAGAGAACTTATAGCTACTGTGTTATATTACCAAATATTCTAGATTTGGAAAATGCCCAAACTGTATGCTGGATTTTTGAAGTTGGTGTCCCAGACACAGCCTCATTCTTTTCCTGTGCTATTGGAGGTACCCCCAACCCCCCCCTCCCCCCCCCCCCCCCCCCCCCCCCCCCCCCCCTCCCCTCGCTCTCTCTCTCTCTCTCTCTCTCTCATGCTAGGAGTTGGGTTCTGTATAAAATCTAACCCCTGTTTGGGTCAAATTCACACTGTGTTCTTTGTAAGCCAATTTGATCTAAAATAATCTTATTGGTGATTTGTACATTTGACTAAAAATTGAGCTGGTATGATCGTCATCTTTTTTTGGGTTTGTTATTTGCAATGTTCTTGATTTGACAACTTGAAGGAAAAGCTGAAAGCTTCGATTTTTTTATTAATGACTTTGAAATGCGGTGCTTGCAGTTACCTTCCATGCAACTTGAGAATGTATTGACGAAGCATACAAATCTACGGGCCCCGCTTGCTTCTTATGTTATTAATAAGAACATTCATCCAACATTACCTAGGTCAGTCGTACTTGCGGTTTATTTAAATGTCTCAGTTTCAACAATACCTAGTTACACACAAAAATGGAAGGATGTTTGAGTTCTTAGTTCCATACAAAAAAATATGAATATTTGGGCAAGTCTGGGATACTTTGTTTCTCCTTCTCTGACACTGTCTTTCTTCATACAGCCAAACACTAAAGGTGCTAGGTCTTCTAAACGAGTCGCAACAAACAACGACAAGACCATTTGATTCAGGTGCATCAATTCAAGGTGCAACACTTACATGATCTATACTTGCCCATAATGATGACATTCCTGGTCCAAACAGAAGAGGCGTGTTAGTTGTGATTGTGGTTTTGCTTGAGTGGAGAAGAGATTAAAGCCACAACACCCTTGGCTGATCGGATCAGTCCGTTGCTTGATGCTATACAGCCATTTTCTTCCAGCAGGGAGACCTCTGTAGAAATTTGATTATGAAGATGTAGATGATTGTGTAATTTATGTAGGTTTAGGAAGATGGGAAAGAGAAATTGGGTTCCAATAGTTTCAAATTCACTCCTGAGAGGTGAAGAAAACAGAAAATAGTCGAGAAAGCTCTCGACATTGATTTTTTTTGTCTTTGTTTTCCTCGTTTTCTTTGCTGTGAGGGATTCTAATCTTTGTCAAGTCATGGCAATTAATTGTCACCCATTTAACTCCGGTTTTCCAATTTACTAAAAGCCAAGAAGAATTGTTTGTGAAATTGGTATTAGGATACTAATGCAATAAATCCAGCGCGTAAGCATTTATTAATATTGTAAAACAAATGTGATCGCTATGAGTAATGGTACAGTAAGTAAAGGCATCATCAACTAAGAGGTTATTAATCTTCCACGAGTTTGTTGCATTAATATATTTTGAAATTAAATCCTGGATGATAGAACCCTGCAAAAATATCAACAATTGATTAAAAATGAAAATATAGTCTAAGACAGACTTGCGCAGTTGACGGACTTTCCAAAGCATTTGCGCATTTTCCCCTTGTTTATGTAAGGGCCATAATATTGTTCCGAGACTACCAGTATAATATGGGAGAGAAGGAAAGCAACCACTAAGAACAAGCACAGAAAAAAGTTCTTTTAGTTAATGCATTGTATTTTGTTGGCGATTCAACTTTAGACAATTGTTTAGTCACTGTGCATCTATATTATACGACAATGTAATAAAATGCGGTTTTCATGCGGTATGCGGAAGGCCACCGCATACCGCATATACGGTATACGGCCGCATATGCGGATTTTTATGCGGACTTATATATGCGGATTTTAAAAAAATAATCAAATAAAATATAGCATAATACGCAATTAGTCTGTTAATTAAATGAATAAAAGTTTATAATGCAAATATGCAATTAAAAATTTATGGTGCATAAAAACAATGATCATTAATTAATTATTAATGCATGAAATAATGTTATAATAAATTGGTACTGTACAAAGTTATACAAATGATCATTAATTATTAATGCATGAACAACGAGGCTATACAAATTCCATTTGATTTCCGATGCTCATCTTTAATCGGCCCAAGCACATGTGCAGTCCCCAAGTCCCAACATTTGGTTTGACTTTCCGATGGTCATGCTGCCCAACAGCCCAAGCGCCCAACTAGCCCAAGCGCTCGTCCGGTTTATAATCTTCTCTTATAGTCCCACATTACTTGTGAAATAAAAAATCACTGTTCTCCTGCCTATAAATACAGCTGGAGGTTAGCACGAGAACTCACTCAACTGGACTCCCGTCCGGATGGGTATTTTGGTTTGGGTTTCGGTTATTACCGGATATCCAAACCGTTTTTATTTTTTAGATCCGAATGAATTTGGATTTTTTTAATAATAATAAAATATTTGAATGGACTGCATAATCTTATATGCGGACTACACAGCAATATGCGGTTGCATATGCGGCCGCATATGCGGAACCGCATTTTAATTTTCTATGCAGTTGCCAACTGCATACGCATATGCGGCCGTATGAACCGCATTTTACTACACTGTATACGAGCATAAAAGACTTTCTTAAATCGCTAATCAGTAATCACCAGTCTGACCCCTAGCATGGCCACGTAATCGACTCTTCGAAGGCTTTGCTAATTTATGGGATAGAAGTTGGTTGGTTAATAGTCTTCGAATTTCACATTTTATAAAATGCATGAATAGGAAAATTGCTCTAGCTTTGAAATCGATTTAATAAGTTTTTAAGAAATGTCACGGTGTCATAGTAATGACACCGAACTAATTTTTAATTTGAATGCACAGTATAAAAACATATCATATCATTTTAAGTATAGACATATCTCCAAAATAATAAAGTCAGTAGAATTTCATGGGTGAGAATGACAAAAATTTGATCTGAGAAGCAGTATTTTATGTTCAACTTTTTTGCCGAAATTTTTATTTTTACCATTTAAAAAAAATTAAATCAAATAATCACGAATTATGATAAAGTCTATTTATAACACTTCTGCAGTTTCAAACTGTAACAAAATTGGGTGTCCATAATTTAAAACAGCGGACGCATTTCCTTTTTTTTTTTCCTCAAAATTATGGTTTTTGCGGCTCTTTGACTATGAAATTTTGGTTTCATTCTGCCCACGATCAATATCAAGCTTGGATTGGCCAATTTTTTTTTTTTTTTAAACCCACACAAATCAAAGCAACGGCTTTGACCACAAAAAAAATATGAGTCCGCAGTTTGAAAATCGTGGTTATTTGATTTAAACCAAACCGCAGACACACACACATACAGCCGAAATTTTTATTAATAGAAAATAAAATAAATAAATATCGACATTGAAGAATGATTTAGTGGAAATTCGAGATATAACAAAGACGTTATGGACCATCACGGCCAGATTAGCACTTAACTATCTGCGTTAGTATAACAAAAATAAGGGCCGTTATGGTCCATAAAGGCCAGGGATGCGCTGAAAAAAAAAAAAATCAGGCCGTTATGGTCCATAACGTCCAGCTACAGTGATTTTTTTTTTTTTTTCAAAAAACGCAAACTGAAACAAGCAAAAAAAAAAAAATACTGTAGCTGAACGTTATGGTTCATAACGTCCAGCTACCGTGGTTTTCTTTTTATTCAAAAAATTGCAAACTGAAGCAAAAAAAAACTGTAGCTGGACGTTATGGACCATAACGTCCAGCTATAGTATTTTTTGTTAGATCATTAGCGATCAGATTAACTGAACGTTATCGACCATAACGTCCAGCTACAGTGTCCTGGACGTTATGGACCATAACGTCTTTGTTATATCTCGAATTTCGGCCAAATCGTTCTTCAATGTCGATATTTTTTTATTTTATTTTCTATTAATAAAAATTTCGGCACATACAGAGGGGGCAAATATCCTCTCCGGTACCGTAAACGATTCCCTTCATTTTACGGTTTGAGATTAACTCCCAGCCGGTTTGGGATTCGGGCTGACGCAGGGGGCAGTATTATTGGGCTTTGAGATTCGTGCCAAGTTAAAAAGAACGGTCCAGATCAAGTAATTGTAAAAGATTCCCTATTACGGTACCGGGGGTGATGTGAATTCCATACAGAGGAGGGCTCAAATGCACCATGATTTTGTGCTCCAATCTGCTCCACATCCTTTATCCCCGTTTTCAAAGTCCGAACGGTCGATCCCAACCACTCAACATGATTTTCATAATAAAATATTCTTGGAAACTAAATTTTACATTTTTTAGAATTTTTTTACTATTTTTATACATAGGTACAATATCACTTTTTCGGATGGTCCAGAATCTCTTTAAAACAGTGATTTTGTACCTATCTAAAAAAATAGTAAAAAAATTCTAAAAAATATAAAATTTGGTCTCCAAACATATTTTATTATGAAGATCATGTTGAACGGTTCGGATCGATTGTTCGGACTTTGAAAATAGAGATAAATGATGTGGAGTATATTGGAGCACAAAAATTATGGTGTATTTGAACCCTCCTCTTAATATATATATGAGAGTGGCTAATATACAAACGTTTATTCCTAGCCTCCGGAACAAACGGTTCGGTTCTTCAATTTTCAAAGTCCAAACAGTCGATCCAACTAATTAGATATTCAATCCATATTAAAATGTGCTTGGAGACCAAATTTTACATTTTTTGGAATTTTTTTACTATTTATTAAGCTGGTTTGAAAATCGCTGATTTTATTAAACTTTTGCACTATTGAAAAGCAGCGATTTTCAAATCAGCTTAATAAATAGTAAAAAAATTCTAAAAAATGTAAAATTTGGTTTCCAAGCACATTTTAATATAGATTGAATATCTAACAGTTTAAATCAATTGTTTGGACTTTGAAAATTGGAGAACCGAACCGTTTGTTCCAGAAGCTAGGAACAAACATTTGTATATTAGCCACACTCTCTCTATATATGTATGCGGACAAAAAATATATATATATATGCGGACAAATATAAAAAATAGAATTATGACTAAATTATTTGGTTTAGCTTTTTTTTTTAATTAGTAAAAATAAAAATTTCGGATTTTTTTTTACTATCAAGGTAAACTTTTTCTCAAATGTAAAATGAAAAAAGAAAAAAAAAAATCAAACAGATGAAAGTGAAACCAAAGCTCCGTAAGTTCGAAGTCTCCGAACAGAGCTGCAGAAGCAGACCAAGGTCAAAACGACTCTCTTCTTCCCCTCGCAAACCAAACCAAGCAAAACCAAATCTCCATGCCGCCCCCCTCCTCTCCTCCTGCCCCTGCTGCCCCTTCCTCTACCCTCCATGCAACTACCCTCCCGTCCCCTCCCTTCCCCTCCGTTCACTCCATAACTTCCATCCTCCCCTCCCCTCCCCCTTTCACCTCTCTCGCTGTCTTCCTCTCCGACTCCACGGCGCTCCTCTATCCTTCCCTTCCCCTTCTTACGCCTTCCTCCTCTTCACCCCCCATTACCCTCCCTTCCCCTTCCATTCCCTCCCTCTCTACCTTCTCCTTTATCCAACCCTCCAACTCCCTCCTCTTCATCTCCTTCTCCCCGCGCGCACCCATCGCTTACCACCTCAATTCACATCAGTTCACCCCCATTCCTCTCCAGTTCAAACCTGACCTCTTCTCTCCATTGCTCCCGTTCGGTGTCGGCCTTGGATTCCGTGTCAAGTCATCCCAAAATATGCTGGCAATTCACTCCATTGCTGCTTCTCAGATCTGGCTACTGTTTGTTAGTTTAAAGGAGAAGAGTGGGGCAATGGTGGTTGAATTGAAGAAATGTGCAGTCCTTGAGCTGGTGGACCCTGTATATGATATGTGTGTGGGTTTGGGGTGTTTAGTTTTAGGGGAGAGAGGCGGGGTTAGGGTTTTTCACCTTAGGTCGATGATTAAGGGGAAGGAGGGAAGGGGAGGTGACGGGACTGTGAAGAAAGGGAAGGGGTTGATTAATGGGATGGTGGATTTTTCAGCCAATAAGAAAAATTGTAAGCAGCTTTCTCATAATAGTTTTTTGGTTCCAGAATGTTCAGTCTTTTCCATGATATATTTCCTTTCACAATCAAACACGTCTCAGTGACCTAAAATTACCAGCAACAGAAATGACTTTAAAACATCTTTACTGGTACCCAAGTGTACTGTAACAGTAGCAGTACTACTGAAAATTTAGACCAGTGGGCTGTTTGTTGCCATTATGTAGACAGAAATAGTCTCTTTTAATTTTACTAAACTTAATAATGACAATGCTTAATTGGTTGGATTACCTCATACTGCTACATGCTGTGTTTCTGTATGTTTTTCAATTTTTGAGCAGTATGAATTATTGTTTCAGGCAAGTTGAGAACTGTGAAAGTAAAACAGAACTCTGGAGAATATTTTTCGTTTTTCGTTTCCTTTAATGAGGGTAGTTCCGTAAAGTCAGAAAATGAAAATAAAGTTCCACAGCTGGCAAGAGCAGTCTCCATCCATCCATTTTCCAAGAAAACCTTCATGGTGCTCGACTCTGCTGGAGATCTCCATTTCTTTAATGTCCTCAACAATTCTGGCATGGGACCCAATTCTCAGTGTAACATGAAGTCAGGAGATTTTTGCACCACTCGGTTGGATGTTACCATGAAAATGCGACTACTAGCTGTTCCTCCCAATTTCTCCACAAGTATGGTTTTTTTTTTTTTTTCATTGTTGGTTATGAGAGGCCTATCTATCCCTAGTAATCTTCATAATTATTTAGACCCTATCTCATTTTGTTGCATATTACTATCAACTGTCCATTCCACCCCTTAATTTTAAGTTTCTTTTCCTCTCAAAATGGTCTTTGCCTTTTGAGTTTTGACAGATGTACTGGCAACTTCTTAAGGTATATAACTGTGTGTGTAGTTCTTAACATTTTTATACAACTGGATAGTTTGACTTTTTATTGTTTGTCTGGTTTCATTTTTTTTATATACCGTGTGATTATACTTTATTTATAGTGGTTTTTCAGAGGCGCAGATAATCTGGTTATCAGACGGGCATCATTTATTAAATATGGTATCAGCGTCTGGTATGAAAACTGGTACCGGTGACAGTGACATAACTGAAAGGAAACAAAAATCAGTTGCAATCTTAGGTAGGATAAATTTATTATTGAGTTTTATTTCGTAACTGTATTCTTAAAAGCTAGAGAGTGAGGCTACAGTACTATACAAAGTTCAAATGATCAATCTGAACCGTTTAACATGATCTTCGTATAAAAATGTACTTGTAGATCAAATTTTAAATTTTTTAGAAAATTTTTACCATCTTTTATAGGTAGAAAATTACTTGATCTAAAGATTCTAGATTATTCTAAAGTAGTGATTTTCTACCTATCTAAAATAATAGTAAAAAAATTCTAAAAAATATAAATTTAGTCTGCATGAACATTTTCTTATGGAAATCATGTTGAACGGTTTAGATCAACTATTTGAACTTCAAAAACGAAAATATTGATATGTAGTACGGGCCAATCTGCGCTATGCATAGTTACCATAGCCTCACTCTAAGCTAGATAGATATCTGTTGATACTAACCTGGCCGCTACCAGTATTGTGCACTTTGCTGGTAGTTTAGTGCATACCACAGTTCCAGAAATGGAACTGCAGTCTTATTAGATATATAGTAGTACAGGTGCCATGCCTTTGTAAAACTTGTACCAGTAGAGGTACGAAACCAAGTTTTTAGATGTGGCAATCTCTTGCTCGTAACTATATTTCTGGGTTAGGTCTGATTGATGAAAAGGAAATTAGCAAGAGTGTCTGATTGACGAAAAGGAAATTAGCAAGAGTCTAGATTGTTTACTTGCTTCTGTCTGAATTTTTATGCTTTGCTTGTAGCTACTGAAACAATATTCATGAGTGAAAAGATTCGAGATATAGTGCCTATTTTAAGCAGTACAGTTCTTGTTCTCACCCAAGGTAATAGAGAACTGTTATTTTTTTCTTATATTTTTTTTTACCACTTACCTCTCTCCCTCACTCCTTTCCTTCCTTTCCTCTCCTCTACAAATCTCTCTTTGTGTGTGTTGGTATAATCATTTAACTCGAGTTTATTTTTCCAGAGAACATTTATGCCTATGGTACAGTTTGATGCTGTTGGTATCACATTGTTATTGCTTGTCATGGTAATCTCTAATTTATGTACTTCTTTTTCTTATTCTTATAGCAATAATGTTCGAAGATTATTTGTCTGACGTATGGTACTTGCAGTGTAGGTACTAAGAGGAGTACCTGTTTAGAACTAAAACATGCTTTTTAAAGTCTACAATATGGAGCTTTCTGTTTTGGAATTGACATGAGGCGAGGCTGGGTATTGTTTCACTTTTTATGATAATTTAATCCTTGTTAGGCTTGCAATGTACTGCCACCAATATTTGTAGCCTCATATGTTTTCTGGTGTTGTCCCGCAAACCACAGACCCTCAAATAAATGAGAACCTCAAAGGCATACATGATATGGCATGCCCATTCTTATACTGTGCCATTCATGGTGGTATGCCAGTAGATGTTAGCAGGTTCTGTGACTTTGTTTAGGTAACTGAATACGTGCTTTGGATTTTAGGTTAACAATTACAATGGTTTGTGACTTCAGGAACGGTGCAGATACACTCAACAAAGTAAGCAAATTTGTAACTATTATTCTTTGTACTCTTATGTCATCTGCATATAGTCGTCTGTAGCTTAATTGTTTATTTTTTTAGACTTATTAAATTGCAAAGGAATTCCGGTAAAAGGTATCTTTAATTGGTTAAGGAAGTTGAAGTTGGCAAGGAATTTTTCAGTTTCCTTTTTCCCTTTTTTGTGGTAGGTGGGGGGCAGCTGGGTACCAGAATTTGCATCTGCTTCATCCATAAGAATATTAGTTAACCCACTATTTTTTCTGATCAGGCTGGGTCTGGTATGTATGCATGTGTTTATGAAAGTGGCTAATTTCCAATGCCAAGGCCACCTGAATTGCTCGTCTTTGTTCTAGATGGAGAAATTCCAGCAAATCAAAGAGAAAAAGGCTCCAAGCATGAGGTGATGCTCTCGTAAAATCAAAACAATGGTATCTTCATGAATATTTGGGTTTTAATGTCTGTGTTAATCTTCTGCAACAAAGACTCAGTATGAGAAGGTTTTATTTGATATATGTATTATCGTACCTGTTGTTTTTCTAGTTGTGCCCCTGGAGATTTTGTTTCTCCTTGCCTCAAAAGTGGCATCATTTATTTTTAGTTTCATTCTCATGCAAAGAAAAATCCATACAATCAGCTGTGGGCGCCATCATGTATTCATGTAGAAACAAAAATTGACGTTGTTAGGGGCCTTCAGGTACTGTAACCTCAACGTTAAAGTTTATACTTGTACTTATTTTTTTTTTTCAAAAAGAGAACATTTTTAACGCACTAGCCTTTTCCTGTTTCTTGTTTGAAAAAAAAAAAACAAAAAAAACAAGCATCTGAATTTTGGCAAAATTTATTTGTCATATATATACTACTACAGTCCAGACCGTAAAATGCCAGTTTCCATCTATTCATATAACTAATGTACATGAAACAAGACTAAGCTCAATCCAAATATTGTAATTAGCAAGCTGGGGTGACTGCAGAATACATTTTTTTTTAAGCTTGACCTTTATTGCATGTTGCAAAGATTGCATCCGCTGATATATTTATCGCATCCATAATATTATCAGCAAGGAGCAGGTATATAATTTATTTTGTTCATCTCCAAAATGAGTGGGCTTGCTAAGCACTAGGTAGAGTGGGAAAAATGGTATGGCGGAGCCGGCTCCGTTACGGAACGGCATGGCACGTGTGTTGGTTACGTGTCGTGATTTGCGTGTCTTGTGTCGTGATCATTCGCGTGCCGTGATCATCTTTTGAAAACTTGGCATGGTATGGCACGTCATGTGAAAGATCTAGTCACGGCACGGCACGTGGTCACGCGAGTCACGTATAATTAGGACCGTTTGATTTTGATCAAATGGTGAATCTTGAATAAACTAACTTAAATTATGATAAAATGGTCACACGAATCACGTTTGGTCACGTCACATTTGGACACGACGTGACTCACGTGGCGTGACCATTCGCGTGCCGTGACCATTCCTTGACATTTTGGTCACGGCATGGCACGTGAAAAATTAACCTGGTCACGGCACGACACGACACGTTTTTTTCACTCTAGTAGAGTGGAAAAAATGGCATCACAGAATGGTACGGTACGATAATGGCACGGAATGACACGACACTCGTGTCGGTTACGTGCCGTGACTCGTGTGTCCTGTGCCGTGACCATTCGCGTGTTGTGACCATCTTTAGAAAATTTGACACGGTACGGCACGTCACGCGAAAGATCTAGTCACGGCACGGCACGACATGTGGTCATGTGAGTCACGTGTAATTAGGACCATTATGATTATATATATTATAATTATATATGTACCAAAGGGTGAATCTTGAATAAATTAACCTAAATTATGATTAAATGGTCACGCGAGTCGCATTTGGTCACGGCACGTTTGGGCACGGCGTGACCATTTGGGTGGCGTGACCGCCCTTGACATTTTGGTCACGGCACGGCATGGCATGTAAACAATTAACTTAATCACGGCATGACACATTTTTTCCCCTCTAATGCCATGTGTCCGGATTCGTTATATTCTTCAAATAAAATCAGGGACGGAACTAGAAAATCTTGATAGAGGGGGCTAAAACTTAAATGCACAAATTGTGGTTGGTGGGAATTGAACCTAAGTTATCCACCAACACAAAATAAGCTCTAATCACTAGACTACAAATAGACATGAGATTTTTATGAGAAAAACTAGACTATATAATATGTTTAAAAAATAAAATTCAATTAAATTTTACTACACATAATTTAAATTTTAAAATCATAGGAGTGACTTAACCACCCTTTGAATGGCTTTAGATCCGCCCCTGGATAAAACTTTGTTCATATTATTAGTACAATAGTTGACTCTATATACCGCTGTTATTAATACCAGACCGGTGACTAAATCGAAAAAAATTGGATCCGGAACCACATCAAAACCACATCCGATTCGGTTCGGATAAAAGATCAAATAGCATGCAAACCGGAAAAAAATTAAAAACCAGCTGGTTTTTCAGAAAACCGATGAACAAAAAAAAATCTGTTTTTTTTTTAATTTGTAACCAACACAAAATACCAGCAACCCATTATTTTTTTTTGAGAGAGAAAAATTAGAACCTTTTTAAGGAAAAAAGCTAGCATATAAGAAATATTATTTTGCGGACAATTATGTATTGTTATGTAACATTTTTTTAATATGTATTTGTGCATGATTAAATAGTCGTCACAATGTTATTTTTTTGTACCAAAATGTTTGAAATGCTGAAATTTTAATATAGTCGTCTGAAGTTTGTTTCATCCCAAAAAAATAAAGAACTTTTTATGTAGTTATTCAATTCTAAATAAAGTATAAAATTATAGAATTTATTTGATGTAAAAGAAAGCATTCCAACAGTATCTTATTTTAATAATTATAAGAATAAGTTCTACGTCTTTTGAGCATAAAAAATATTTTATTGCATTTTTAATTATCTATAAATTTATTTTTTAAATATATTATTCATACTACGTGAAAATTTTCACTATATAAAATATGATAATTTTTATAATAACACTTATATTTTATATTAAAAAAATTAGCGATCGGACTTATTGATCTATCGGTCCAATTAGTGAACCGTTAATTCAGAGCTTTACCGGATTAACATCCGGTCCAATTCTAATAACATTGCTATATACAAAAAGAGTGGGATTCAGATCTGGTAAGGTAACTACCGTGTAAAATGAGAAATATGTATTATCCGTTTTAACGTGCACAAATCTCAAATAACTTACACGAATTTTAAAAAACTCCGTACATCTACGATTAGCCCGAAAAATATCATTCGGCTTGAATTGTGTACCGTACTCGGGAGGAAACGCTTCCACAAGTGTGACAGATCCCTGTAGGCGGCGATCTTTTTGAACGTAGCGAAAATATAATTCTCATGTATAATTTTCTCTTGATTCTCGAAAATTATTGTTTACGGAACTTGCAGGATCTTTTTCATAAATTTCTTTTGAAAAATTTCTTTAGGATCTTTTTCATAAATTTCTTTTGAAAAATTTCTTTAAGGCTCCCGTTAAAGTGGATTGTCCATCTCCGAGTCCAGGGTCAGCGAATTAGAATCAAGCTGAAGAAAAGCTCAAACTAGACAAGGAAGGTCAAAGGTGCTATCTGGCGTCGGCAATTTTTCTGGTCCCACCGTACTATTTGAGTCTGTGTCCTCTGATATATCTCAAAGTTTAACTTTATCTAAAGCCGGGCCAAATATTTTTTGGTGCCTATTCGGAATGCGGGGAGACATTATTATTGAGCTTCAAAATGAAATTTGTGCAGAAAAAAATTTAACGGTCTAGATTTTTCACAGATAAACTCTAAGTTTGATATATCTTAGGGGATGCAAATTCCGTACTATTTATCATGGACGAGATTAGAGAAGAAAAAAACAGCCGCAGAAGGAAAGGCGACCATATGTGATGGATTTGAATTCGGGATGCTGCTTGCATTTGGACTGGGCATTTCTGTGGAGGCTCTTGTCCTGCGCGCCTGTCCTGAAATAATCAAATATCATTTACTTGTAACAATGGTTTAATGGAGTAAATAAGGTATCATTTTTGAAGGTTGGAACTTCTACAATGCTTTTAATAATGGTATTCAAGAATTAGATATATCAAATTTGAAGTTTGGGAAGTGAAATGCTGATCATTCGCCTCTAACCTTCTCAAGAATATATGTGCATAATTTATTTTTGTCTTTGAAACTATTCATAAAAGCCATTCCAGTGTTTCCTTTTCTTCAAGTGAAAGATCGAGTGTCAAGCCAGCAGATTTTACTGAAGAAGTTAAATTTATATAATTGTGCGTAGAATAAATAAAGAATAAAGAAATAGGTTTGCATACGATCCTAATAAAAATGAAGGATGGGCTAAAATTGAGCAGTTCTATTGAGTTGAGCCGGTATCAGCAAACAAACTTCAGGTGCTAAAGATCCCCAATATCAGTCTATTCTTCACTCCTTGTTATATTGTTGTACAAGTACATTAATCCAAGTTTATTCAGGTGATTTCTGTGTTTGTTAATCATATTCTTTGCTTTGTACATCCTCGTTATACCAACAGGAGCGATCAACGATCAAGTAATTGGGTGCACAAACAAAGAGTGCGAGTGAACAATTTATTCGAGTGAGCAATATTTGACTAGCCTAATCATTCGAATGCACAATTTTTCCATCCTAGAAAGTAGAAAGGTTCCTTTTCCATTGTTAATACATTTTTAAAAAAGGAATTCACCCATAGACAGATTTTGCACTCATGGGTACAGTATAAAGAAGGTACAAACATGAAACCAATCTTATATCGTGTTCACTGGATGCGTGTAAAGAATTAATAATATCACAATGGGACGCACGACACATCATACCAGATTGCACATAAGTTGAAACAATTTGAATTTTGGTGCAGAATATTGTTTCCTGTCATAGAGAAAGAATCATAATCAACCATGACAAAGAAGACGGTGCTCTAAAATTATTCCATAAACAGATGAAAACAGTACAACAAGTTGCCAGTGAATTAACTAGACATGCTTTCTAAGAGGTAAACAAAAAGTTAAAAGATACAAGATCCCATTATTCTAATCCTCTTCACTCTAAAAAGTAAATCAAGAAAACAAATTATTTGCTAAATCACAGAATTTACGGCTCGCACTATTATCGCAAGGTATGGTTGACTTTGGATGTCCTACCTGATTGATCCATCAAAATGAAACTGGTAAAGAACTACCATACTGAGCTCTTAAGACATCACCATACTGAGGGATCATAACAAAAATCAATGGCACAAGCCAAATTGAATACTACAAACAAGGTACAATCAAACCAGTAACTTCTGTTCACCAACAAAAGTGTGGAAGATCAAAACAACTCAATTGTTGCCATTGTTGAGACTCTTCCTCAACACATCCATGACCGCTCCAAAGCTGGCCTTGACACTTATTGGTGGGTTCTTGTACCGGCATGCCATGTCAGCAATGGTCCCTGAGTGGTAGTCCACCTTCGATTGTGCAAACTTTAAACCGTGCGCTGTACTAATCACCACCGTCCGATCATTGGCTTTAATAACCCTTGACTCCCTTAATTTGAAAAGTGCTGCAAGTGCGACGCCAGTATGTGGGCATGCAAACATGCCAGTACGATCTGCTAGCGACATGGCATCCATCAATTCCTCCTCAGTAGCCTCTTCTACAATCCCATTTGTCGCTTGAAGCGCGAAAACTGCTCGGTCAATTGAGACAGGGTCCCCAATTTGGATCGCTGAGGCAAAGGTAGTTTCTGCTGTTATGGGGTTAAAATCTTTCCACCCGGATTTGTAGTACCGGTACAACGGATTCGCATTGGTTGCTTGTGCGCAGACAAGGCGCGGAAGCCGGTCAACTAGGCCCAGTGCACGACACATTTCAAAACCTTTATAAAAGGCATAAATGTTTCCCAGGTTGCCACCTGGCACTACGATCCAATCAGGTACCTATAACATAGAACAAAATAGGAAAATAAAATTACCAACAGTATAGATTTAATCACCTGGAAAAAAAACACTAAAAGTACATTATAGATGTCATGAAAAAATAACAAAATATCAAAATCTCAACACTATTCTACTTATAACTCCAGCTTCTTGATTAAAAAAAAATAAACTGACACACTATTTAACAAACAGTTCATGCTACAGTAAAGAAATCTGACCCAAGAGGGAGATGACTACAGTGTAATGGGACCAGTTAAAATATTTTGGATTTTTCTGGTTTGCTGGTGAAGCTGCCTTTCAGAAGTTCTTAAATATAGAGAAAAAAAGAAGACTAATTTGCCAAAATTCAGCCACGATAAGTGAAGAAAACAACAGCTGAACTCAAAAACTGATATCAAATCTGACTTTTACTTTACTGAATACTATATCCATACCTCCCAGTCAAACTGTTGTAAGATTTCAATGGCTGCAGTTTTCTGCCCCTCAAGACGAAGCGAGTTGAGCGAGTTGGCGAGGTAGATGGGGAGCTCGGCAGTGACTTCTCTGATAAGTCGCATGCACCCATCGAAATCTGTGTCGAGTGACAGCACGGTTGCACCGTTTGACACGGGTTGTATGAGCTGAGCTATTGATATCCTGTCTGCTGGCAAGAACACTATGGCAGGGATGCCAGCGGCTGCACAGTAGGCTGAGAGCGCAGCTGAGGTGTCACCGGTGGAGGCACAGCCAACTCCAGCAATTGGCCGAGACAGAGGCGCCTTCCGCAACCTGTTCACCTATTAGAGTAGAAAGAGAAATACATATAAATCAAGCCTAAAAACAGAAGGGCAATAAATTTTGAAAACAGATGAATGAGAAAGAAATCCTCTGGCAACAGCAAAATTGGATGAAGAATGGACCAAGGATCATCCTTTCCAAATTTGACATTAAAACAAAGCAGTCTGGTAAGATCCACAAAGACTGCCAACCCCAGCAGCTTATCTGAGACCAGTAGAACAATGAGCTATATGACCACTATTAGTCAAAAAGTTTCTACAAAAACCTAACATAGTAATGAATGCTCTGACATATATTTCACATGCTCGGCTCACATTTACAATAAGATATTGCAACGAGGATGTAAAAGATGGGCAAGCACAGGTACATGAACATATCAAAGGGTGTCCAGCTTGCTATAAAAAACAACTCAGCTTGACATTTTTACAAACGAAATATGTGCAATACCAGTGGCCTCATGATAGCATCCTTAAAATCGCCATCCCACAATGCATGACGGACAATTCATGCAAATGACAATCAACAGCAAAAATCCTGGCATAGTTCTGCAGTAGGGTAGTACCCCATACCTATGACTACACCTTTTAACTAAGATTTAAAATGACTACCTAGCATAAGAAATTGTCCAAATTAGGATTTACTGTACCTGTGATACCAGAACTGTCATACCGAGATCCTTAAAGCTACCAGTGTGAGAAATCCCACAATGCTTAACCCATAAATCAGGCATCCCGCCTAGATGCTCTTTCCCGAGCTTCTCGGCCCAGAACAAATTCGAGTTCCCTTCAAAAAGGGACACAATTTGGTCAGGGCTGATACTAGGCAACACAAATTCCTTCTTGGACCACACACCCGACCCATATGGCCATGTGGTGCGCCCGACCCGTGAGTCAAACAGCTCCCTCCAGTACGACCCTGGATACTGTGCTAGTGCCGCCATGTCATGTTTTACATCCAAGAGGCCTCCTGATTTGCTACGGTACACTATTTCATCTAAAGAGTACTTCTCATTCGGGTCTTCTTCGTTTAAAGGAAAGGGCTCGTACCTTGCAACAGAACAAGAAACTTTTTGAACTTAATTTACAAGGAGATAAATTAGTTACAATGGTTATCATTTTAACTGCACCTTAATTGCAGACCTTTGGATTTTAGATGCACAAATACCATTTAAGGAAACACTACTCCTAGAAATGATTAGAGTAGTTATTTGGACACTTTGAATAAAAAAGACACAATGAGTGTTTTAGAGATGATTCTGTTGGCTCTTTAAAATAAACAGGGACAAAAATTATTTCCTTAGCTTATTTTTGGTGTAAACAGAGAGGAGATAATTCCTTTTTTAAAACTTTCATTAATGTTGCCCTGTGATGTGAGGGATCTCCCAATGCAGGTCCAAACAGATATGAAGGAGATGGCAGCGCAGGTGGCACCACAGCCTGGGTGTGGACCAGACCTGAATGGCTTTTCAGTTTGTTGCAATTATACATTAAAAGATAAAGGGCACTACTGATTTCCTGGATTGCTTGTCAATCTGGATACTGCTAGAATCTTTACTTAGTTCTTTTCGTTAAAACTGCTGTGATGTTGGTATATCTTGTTTTAATTTAATTCAGATTTTTCAAGACTTTTCTGCTAAAACCTTGATGTCAAAGTCTGTTTTGTAAGTTCAACGTTCTTAGGGTTAGCAAGCCTACTGTTTTTAGGGTCTGCCTCTGTGTACCAACAGTTTGGTATCAGTATTTGTAAATAACTATTCTTGTTACAATGGAAACAAATGGGCTCCTGTCCACTCTTATACATAAAAAAAAAGGAGACAAATTAATTATAAGCAGAACGGAGAGTACCAGGCGGAGAATTCGGAGTTGCAATGAGGGTGGAGGCGGGAGGCCTCCTGACGAATGTTCTCTTCAGCTGGTCGGCGGTTCTTCGGCGCTGGAGAACTGGCGGAGAGTTCGGTCGTAGAGCTGGTGGCGCAGTGGAGTCGTGTTAGATTGTTATGTCTGGGAAGATGGAGAGAAGGAGATAGAGAGGAAGGGATGGTTTTAGCGTTTTGGGGGTGGGAAATGAGGAAGGAGAGTGGTGAAGTGGCGCTCGCCATGGCTAGGTTTGTAGAGTGAGAGAGTGCGGCGGTTACTGTGCGATTGGAGAGGAAGGAGACTACGAGAGAGAGAAATGGTCAGGTGTCAAAATGATGGATGTGAATGAGTGATGTTCTTGTATGTATTCCTCTCCAGTTTAATTAAAAGGATATGCCTCCGTTAATAAAGAGTGCTATAGCTAGACTGGATGATGGCCTCAGGTTTGTAAATAATGGAGATGAATTGAAGTCGTAAGTCCAGTTTTAGGGCTGAAAAGGATTCGCTGTCTGATGCCGAAGAAAAGGGATCAAAATACTGATTTTATCTGTTTCCAAATTTGTACTTATCAGTTATCAGAGTAGCTGGACCTTTCAAAAATGGACATGTTTTTATTTTTATTTTTAATAAATAGCGAAATTTTAAACCCCTTCATCAATGGCGAAGGTGCTTAAAAAAAAAAAAAAGTAAATTCAAATGAATTTAGAAATTACATTAGAATTCTGTTAAATTAGTTAATTTTCTATGACAACTTGTTAAAATTGATATTAGTGATATCATTGAGTTTTCTTTTCTTCCACCACAGATAAAGTATAAAATCTCACTACACAGTTTATTCAAATTTTTAGACTAATTATAATTTGATTTACTAACCGTTTACAATAAAAAAAATTACAATTAATATCGTTTCGGCCTTTTTGTTATATTTATATTATTAGGAGCGTAATATGACAATGATCCAAAACAATAGAACTTTCTAAAGTGTCATATCAGCGTAATATATCCCGAAGTTGTTACGAGTGATTCAACCTTACAAACAGTCAAGATAAAAAAAGTATTACTTGACTATATATCTTTTTTTTTAGAAGGTGCAAATTATGGAGAATACTGTACATCGAATGTCTTTTCTGTTTTTCTGTTTAACTATCATGTAAAGTAACTTATAGGAAGCATCACTACTACAGAAAAAGAGATTGTACACGGATTTTCTGCCGTGTAGGCTCTGAGGGTGTATGAATAGGTAAATAATTACACACGGATATTTACCTGTGTACAATTATAACGATTTCTACACGGATTACTTTATAAACAGCCATGTACAAACACTTGCCTGTGGCGCTCTCCATTTTACCGAGCTACACGGATATTACGTAAACGTCCGTGTATGACTACCATTTCATATAAAATTGACAAAACCGTGTACAATGTGCAATGTAGAATTACCATTTCTATAGTAGTGCGTTGTTATATTATTTTTTATTATTTTTTACCATCTCTCTCTTACATTACTTTGTTGCCTTCAAACCTTCACAAGAATCACAACCTCCTTCCTATTAGAGGTCCTCTACAATCCAATAACAAAATTTGTTCAAAACTCCACTTAAAAGCACCGTAAACACTATATAAAACCAATAACCTCCTACGGAAATCTCATGAATTTTGTTATAGTTACCGTCTTTTAAAAAACAATGAAGAGGTTGACATGGTTTTTGAAAAAAATTCATTTTTGACATGGGTTTTAGAAAATTTTCATTTTTACCGGGAACGAAAGGAATTGGTTAAAAAAAATACCAAACTGGATGCGCACATAATAGCTGCATTCCTGATAAAATTGCAAAAATTCTAAAAGTTGTGGCAACTTCGTTTTTTTTTTGTATGAAATGGTAGCTAAAAAAACTGACTTTTTCTAACCTTAAACAACTTATTCCAATCACCTAAGCATAGCTGCAAAGATCGAAGAAACGAATAATTTACATAAGGGTAGAATTTAGATATAGGAGAATTAAATATTATTTTTAAAAATTAGTTTCATAAAAAAAAATACATAATACAAGATGGTATGGTATGATCATTCTGATTTAATAAAAGATACAGTAGATAATTAACATCCGAAATTTTTATTAATACCATTTTCAAAAAAAATAATAAACCAAATAACCACGGTTTTGGGTCAATTCTAAATCTAGCACGGCCGCAGAACACCGGAGCGGACCCATTTTTGGGAGGCCGCAGAATGCCGGAGCGGACCCCTACAGGAGGCTATATAAGGGGCCGCTGGTTTCATTTTTGATATCATTTCAAAGAAGTTTCAATCCCTTCGACCTCGGGTAAGTTTTCTTCTTCTTCTCTAGTTTTAATTTTTAGTGTAGAGTAGTAATTAGGTTTAGGTTTAGGGTTTAGGGTTAGGATTTAGGTTTAGGGTTTAGATTTAGGATTTATAATTAGATATTAATTTAGGATTTAGAATTAAAATTGTACTAAAATTTAAATAGAATTGTACCAAAATTTAAATATAATTGTACCAAAATTGAAGTAGGTTTAATTGTACCCAAATATAATTGTACCAAAATTGAACTAAGGTTTAGAATTAGAATTGTACCAAAATTTAAACCGGACTTATACCAAACTCTCATATTTGACCAAAAATTATCCAATACAGCATGACATCCAGTAGAGATAGACCGTCCTCTAGTAGGGGTACACAGCATGGCCCTACAGCCACGCCGTACGAGATGTCTCAGTACATCGAGACAGCATTGGCATATGCTCCGGGTATCCGGAGTCGCATCGACAGGGTCAGCGACTTCTTGTGGTACCCGAATGCGGAACATCGGATTTTAGAGGCTGCCACTGAGTAAGTTATAAATTTGTCATATTTATAAAAATACTAATAACTTGATTTTTTTTATGAATTAACTTGATCTTTTTTTTATGAATTAACTTGATCTGATTTTTTAATTAAATGCAGGGTTTGGATGCGATTACGGTTCGTCAAAATCGCACTCATCTACGGTACCAGCCGGCGTACGGGGGGGTTTTACGCTCGATGGGATTGTACCAGCTATCCCAGATGGCCGAGGAGAATGCTGACGAGGGTTTATCTTCCGGCCTCGTTAAGTGATGGCGTCCCGAGACGCACAACTTTCATCTCCCCCATGCTGAGATGACAGTCACCCTACAGGATGTCAGTTGCCTGTGGGGTATGACTATTATCGGGGAGCCGATCACGGGCGTCGAGTACGGAGACTTCCAGGCATTGTGCTCGGAGCTGTTGGAGATCTCGCACGAGGATCTCCAGAAAGAGAATAAGAGAGGTGAGAAGACCGTGGTCTCGCCCAGCTGCATCAGCTTGGCAAAGCTGCGGGCGAGATTCAAGGATTTTCCGGATCGACCAGATCAGGTATTTGCTTGTACAAGATTTAATTTAAATAATATTAGATTTATTTTCTTGTAAATAATGTTCTAATTTAAATCTATAACAGGTGGTTGTTGACCGACACCTGCGCGCCTACATTTTGGAGATGATCACCTGTCGGTTGTTTCCGGATTCGCATGGAGATCAGGTGCGGCTGTGCTACCTCGAGCTTCTGCGCGACCTGTCCACTGCGGGCAGGTTCAACTGGGGAGGTGCCACGCTGGCATGCCTATATAGGTAAGAAACACATTCTTATAAATTTTTTCAAATATTATACATCGTAGTGTAGTAACACTGAATTTGTACATTGTAAAGGGGTCTTAACACAGTCTGCTTGAAGAAGAACTGTTGTTTCAAGCAATTCTCTTTTAGTCTATTTGACTAATTTGCAAAACATACAATTATTGAATTTTACGATTTTCTCTATGTTAGAAAGAATGCAGGTTCAAGACAATTGGAATTGCAATTTAGAGCACTTGGACTGAAGAAATCATCAAGTTATTTATCAAGAATTTAAACTGTAAATTTATAATTGGTAAAGTAGCTTTGATGTTGAAAAACAGGGACAAAACGTTGGAACGATTAACAAAACGTTCAGACATTTTTCTATGTGAAAAATCTGGAGATTAATCGATTAAAAAGCTGGAGAAACATTCTAAAACGTCCCAGACGATTGTCAAAACGTCTGGACGATTTAAATAAATTTTCAGACTTCAATATTGCATTTTGATCGATAAATCTCCAGAAGAAAACGTCCTGAGACGTTTGTTAACCGTCTGAGACGTTTTAGCAAATCTCACAGAAATTTGAATTTTTGACCTAAGTTGAACTAAAACGTTTTCAACGTTTTACAAAACGTTGAGACATTTTATGGCAGAAAACTCGTTTGAAAGCTGCCACTATAAATAGAAACTTAGGGTTCTCCTCAAAATAATCTAGCCGACCCTAATCGTCTCAAAAGCTAATTTTCTGTGAGCACAAGTTCCTCCATTGTTGTGAGAACACAAATTTCAATATCCCTCAAAACAACCTCAAATCCACTTCACTAATCTTGAGTTAGATTAGATTAGAGTGAGCTCTTGAGCGTTCATCTTGAGATATCGAACTTAGAGACTTCGTTCTCGATTCTAGTTGGCCGTGTGACTTCCCATTGGTTGTAAGGGCTCACCGGTTCACAAATTGTAACATTTCTCTTTTGGGTAATAGAAAGGCGCACCGAGAAGCGGTTGCGACGCCCCGGAGACGTAGGCATTTTAAGCCGAACTCCGTTATCACTCCTTGTGTCAATTTTCTCTAAACTCTTTTACTTTATTTTATTTGCAATACTTTATTTTTCGAATTTAGTGGTGCCTAAGGGACAACAAGAACAAG
Source organism: Carex littledalei (assembly GCA_011114355.1). NCBI lineage: Eukaryota > Viridiplantae > Streptophyta > Magnoliopsida > Poales > Cyperaceae > Carex > Carex littledalei. Next base: position 6,238,060 of record CM022096.1, on the reverse strand, counting down.
ACCTTCATTGGACCGTGCATGTTACTACAGCACTGGTCCTACGCACATCTGATTGTTGGCCGTCTAGTCCTGGCCAACAAGACAGATGTGCCGGAGTGGGGCAAGCCCGAGCCGGACAACTGCCCTGCATTTGTCGCCAAGTACTGATATCCCAAGATTTGGGTGGGTGCAGGGCATGGCTCGTCTCTCGGCATCACATTCTGGAGACAGGAGATCGAGCATCTCAGATATGATTCCGAGTTTGTGACTTGGGAGCCCTATAGAGATTATGTAAGTTTACTTTTATTTTTATTTTGATTTAAATTTTTCCAGTTCGAATTGATATATGATATTAAATCTATACTTTCAGGTCGCGGTGGATGACGCACATCGGTCATATCTTGAGATATTGCCTGAGCGATGTCGTCAGCAGGAGCGTTTCTGGCGTGCAGAGGTGCCGCTCATATGTTTTCAGGTACCGTAATTTTTTTATGCTAGTTATCTACACGAGCGACTTAATTTAATAAAAACAGTCTAACGTATTAAAATATATAGATCATCGAGCACCATTACTCCGGACGGGTCATGAGACAGTTCGGGATGCGCCAGCTTGCTTCGCCCCCGGCACCGATCAGCGAGGAGGTCTGGCGAGGGCTGCATCATGCCAGGGATACCACTGCAGGCAAGAACTGGGGGATTGTCCGTGCCGATTACGTGTTCGAGGCAGGAGCTGCAGATCCCCCATTGGCCGAGCCGGACCGTCATATGGATGTCGCGCCAGTGTAAGAAATTTTTTTATTAATTCAAAACTTCCACTATAGCTTTTTGATTGGAATATCTAACATTTGTTGTAATTCGTACAGACCTTACAGAGATTGGTACCAGGATCACGGCGCGTACACCATATTTCTGGAGGGATACATCGCCGACAACCCGCATGAGCGGGTACCGAAGCCGAGGGATCATAGAGGACGGATCCACGGTATTATCCCCGCCGGCGCACCTCTCGCAGCCACGGTATTTTTAATTTGAAGTTTCAAATTCAAAACTAACAATATTTACAATTGTACAACTTCTTCATAAATTTTTCAATTTTCAGGCATTATATCTTGTCAAGAGTTGCGTCATAGGGGCTACGATGGCCATCACCAGGGGATGGAAGAGGCTCAGAAAGATTATCCTCAAGCACAACGTACCCGCGGTGTGCCAGTGTGGGTACAGGGCGCCTCGACTCTCTACTGAGGTGCGCTGGCTTGGGCGGTGTTGATGCGGTCGACGACATATCTGACGAGCCCGATGTCTACGTCCCCTACACTGGTGATGAGGACGTGTTTGCACCCGTCCACGACGCTAAGACGGTCGGTCAGGCGTTCGACCGAGGTGCCGAGTTGATGCGCCGAGCCGCACATGAGGCCATGGGATCCCAGGCTAGGATGTCTGCCGAGGTATAATTTAAATTAAAATACATAACTGTGATTTTTTTTTTCTTATTCAATACATTATCTAATTTGTAAGTTACTGCAGGGTGGAGACGAGGAGGAGCTGGGCTTCAATATCTCCACTGAGTATGGCACAGAGGGAGATGGACTGTATTCCCCGGGTTACAGTCCCACTCAGACAGCACCTCCTGCCTATCAGCCAGGGTATGTTCAGACAGAGCCCATCCCGCAGTTCCCTGGCCAGTCCTCACAGCAGGTACCTCACCCTTCCCTCCACGATGACCCCATTGCCAGACAGGCGTTTCTATTCACGCAGGCTGAGTCTGGACATACCACGGTTTTTGGTCCTGGGGTCCAGCAGACATCCGAGATTGAGGAGGTTCATCACGAGCCGGTTCAGTCTACGGATGTCCAGGCTGACGACTCTACATCCTCTGCAGATACTGACGAGACGCCACTCTGCAGGCAGGGTCGGGGGTTTAGGAAGAAGAAGGCGAGGACGGTGTTTAGTCCAGAGCCGTAGATTTTCATTTGTTATACTGTTAGATGTTTTGTTAGATTCTTATTTGTAATATTGGTAGATGTTTTGTCATAATACTTACTTATTTCGTTGATTAGTTTCTTGTTTGTTTGATTTTGTTGTTATTTATTTATTTATTTTGTTGATTTCATTATCTCATCGTACACAAAAGAATTTCAAAGAAACCACATATCTAAAATATCTAAATATTCCAAACGAATGACATATCTAAAATACGATACGACCAAAAATCAATTTAAACAACATTCGATACTAAATAAATAACACTTAACAAATTACAATTTCGTATTTTTCAAATAAAAAATAATGGGTCCGCTCTGGCATTTTGCGGCCGTGCTAGTTTTAGAATTGCCAGAAAACGATGGTTATCTGGTTTATTTTTTTTTAAAATGGTATAAATAAAATTTTCGGAATTAACATCATCAGTAAGAGCATCTGCATCCCTGAAACTATTAGAGTTTCTAATCTGACGTGGCAGTTGCTAAACCAGTTTCAGGGATGTAGATGGATTTCTTATTTAGCAACTTTGCTCAATAATTTCTTATTAAGAAATCATTTATAAACTCTGACGTGGCAAAACGATTGGCCTGTATTCACTAAAATTAATTTAATTTACTGCTGATTTGGCTTATCAATTTTAATTTACTAATGATGTGGCTTATTAAAAACTCTAAAATTAGTTTCAGGGATGTGAACATTTAGAAATTTCAGAGTTTATAATTTCTTAAAAGCAGTTAACAGTTATTAGAAACTCTAATAGTTTCAGAGATGTAGATGCTCTAAAGTGTATGTCTATCAACATCAAACTAATAAGGTAACATTCGTAAAATTTTTAATTTAAATTTGAGTGAGGCTATGGTGCTATGCATAGCACCAATGGCTAGTGTACTACGGCTCAATATGGTACTTTTTAAAATCCTAACGGTCGATCCGAACCGTTCAATGTGATATTCATATGAATATGTACTTGCAAACTAAATTTTATATTTTTTTGAATTTTTTTACTATTTTTTAGATAGGTAGAAAAATCAGTGTTTTCTGAAAATTCTGGACCATCAAAATTCTACCTATCTAAAAAAATAGTAAAAAAATTTGAAAAAATATAAAATTTAGTTTGCAAGTACATATTCATATGGTTATCACATTGAACGGTTCGGATCGACCGTTAGGATTTTAAAAAGTACCATATTGAGCCGTAGTACACTAGCCATCCGTGCTATGCATAGCACCATAGCCTCACTCTTTAAATTTAGACATATGGATATGATTGTCCTAAAAATCAGATTTTGTTTACAACTATCGAAAGTTAATACCAACTTATTTTCATCATTTCATGAATAATCGAGTTCCTACTTCTTTTCCTTTTAATTTTCTTCTACGGAGCTTACTATCTTACATGCAATCACTACAAACTGAATAACATGAAAACAAAGTATTCACGCTTAAAAACAAATTTCGCTTTGTTTTCTTGCTTAGTTGCTTTCCGAAAATTTTCTCCCTTTCGAATAAAAAAAGGGGGCACACATGCACGAGGCAACCATTTGAAAAGAAGAAGTTATTTGAAGAAACTAAAGAGTCAATAATGAATTTTACATGAAAGTTCTTTAAAATTCTTATATTATATATTACTTTAAAAGGAGGGTAAATATATAACAAAAAATAGAGAGAGGGGAGTGAGGAGGTAATACATATAAAAATTGAAAGATCAATTAAATCGTAATATACGGTTTTGAAGATTTTAAAAAACATGAAGGATGCTTAGTCACTTCTAGTACGATATTAAATCCGGCCCGCAGAGTTACACCCAAATAAAAAAATGGAGAAAATAAGATATAAAGCTCAAAATTGATATTTGAGGATTTTAATTAGTTCTGTTTTACTTCTTTTCATGGACACATGTTTTTAGCATCATGCACAATAGTGTGAATGAGGAAATGTACTTTTCTTTTTAGTAGAGCCTCTTTGTTTTATATCTCCGTCAATGTTAGATTTTGAATACGCAACCTTTTACATAAAAAACGTTGATTTAGCTACTAAACTAGATGTCGTTCTTGATAAAATATAATTTGAAATCAACATAGAAAATTTGAATTTACTTGATGTCACACAAACGAAAGATCTTGAAGGTTTACATTCGAATGATTCTATCAATAATTCTGTATTTTTAATTAATTTTTTATAATCCTTGAACAATCTCCTATGAGAGATCTGTTATAAGTCTTCAACAATGTAACCTATGATAAATGATTAGTAATATGCAAATACCTAACTTAATTTCCAACGTAACTTATCAAAGTGATTAGTAATTAGTAATCAGTCAATTGAAGAAGAGCATAATCCATGGATGCGAATTGTGTTTTTGTGCATATTTATTTTTTAAATTAGTAAGAGTTTTACAATCGTCCCCTTATATGTGTCACTTGAATAACCATTTTAGGAGCTACCATCTGAGCTAATTAGTGAGCTTGCTAGTTGTTTATTTGCATCTTTCATTTTGCTCGGTAGACATAACAGGAATCAAATCTCCTGCCAACGTGGTCAATAGGTCCATCCATCCATAATCTATAATTAAATTATAGAGAGTATTAAATTTTGAAAAGACACAATTTATATTTTAATTGTGACTGTTCATATCATAGATGGATGGACGAATTGACTCTGTTAGCAGGATTTTTTTATTCACATGTGAACAGGAAATTCGGTTATAACAGAAACAAAAAAAAGCCGAACATTTGTTCGTGAGAAAAGAAAAAAAGAGAATGAAATATCATGTTAGGCTGGATAGAGTTTTCTTTTTGAGCCCTTCAGAAATATTTCAAATAAAAGTCAGTAGAATAATGGTAACGAGCTTGTAAACTTCTCATGAGCCAACAGCTCATTAAAAACCCGGCCCATAAAACATCTGAGATGGGATGCCGCGACCGGTTTGTTTCTCAAGCAGAAGTCGCAAAAGAAAGGCGCTTGATTAGTCCCATACGGAAAAGCTATCACGTGATGCGCTCTTAGCTACACTATAAAATAGAGGAGCATAGCTCCGTTTCAATTCATACCTTTCTCGGCCTTTTGGCTAAGATCAAGTGTAGTATCTGTTCTTATCAGTTTAATATCTGATATGTGGGCCATGTGCTCACAACGATATTAAATTTATTTTTTGTGGGGAAGGTTCCACCACGGTAGCTTGCTGCCGGGGACCTTGAGCGTCGCCTTTGTGCTGCACTATTGCATTGGCCTGGCGCACCCCTACTAGACCTAATTATAAATGTTTATTAATTGCAAGTTTCAGAGCTTAATGATCTAGGACTAAATGGAAAACAAATATCTTCCATTCCAGCAAACAAGTTCTGGCTTTTCTTTCTTATTTGCAAGAAAGCAATGAACAAAGATCCTATATTTTGTTAGAAAGGAAGAATTGAAACAACAATCAACGTCTCTTTGATTTTAACCATCTTAATTGATCCAAGAGTTCCAAACAAAAAGGGTGATTTAGCAAGATGGGTTTAGTACGTTTTGTATTTTCTAGAAACCTATTATTCTTCTGATGAAAGCAATAACGTCTTCACCACTGAAATTCTCACTTGTACAATCATACGAAATTATAAAGAAATTTCTCAAGAATACATTTGTGTTAAGCGTGTTTTGCAAAAAGCTAATTTTCTTCCAAAAAAAGGTTTTACATTGAGTTTCAAATAAAATTATTTCTTCTGCCAATAAGAAGAATAAAATAATGTTACATGAAATTCACTCTTTTCAAAGAAGAATCAAAATAGGCAACTACAAAAATGGTTTCCCTTTCTGAAAAATTAGCGGCTGTCCTTGGGTGCCTTTAGTTTCATTAGGTTTAATGTTTGAATTTTCTCAGCCATTCTGATTTTATTTGTTCAGAAGCTGAGATGACTGTGACGTGTTCACAAAAGTAGCACTCTTGTTGAACCCCTCTAGTACCAGTAACCGCACGGCATCAACTCCCCTCTGAAATGCAAAGTCCAACTGCACCCAAGATAAAATATTTAATCATGTCACCCATTGGAGCAAGACTGAACTACAGTGTCATTCATTGATAATTGGAAATACATAAGCTTTCTGATATTGTTGTGATAAAATCACAAATGTCCCTCAAAGAAACTATTAAGATCCCTTGAAAAATATTTCTTGGATAAAACCTCCTATTGTATGCGGTTTCATCAAAATAAGGGTAGCAGGTGTACCTCTTCACGTTCTTGCCTGTTAAATTGCCGCAAAACAAAGTTGGCAGAATCCATTTTCCCAGGTGGTCGTCCTATTCCTGGTAAAAATATTCATTAAACCAAAGTAAGATGCTGTTCCAAAATAAGAACTCTAATAATAGCTCAAGGCTGAAACTCGAAAGAAAGAAATTTGTAAAATTTCATAACTTATAAATAAGTGGGTGCAAATTACCAATTCTTAAACGGGGGAAATCACGATTCTCCTTGAGATGCTTTATAACACTTCTCATCCTACAATGCACAATTGAACATACTATCATTACAATCAGAAACAAGTACTTCACATCATTGTGTACAGTGCTGGTTCAGAATAGTACCACTATCATAACAGTATAATACTTTCACTCTTATGTTCATTGACACTTTTACTTGGAGATGAACTAACTAGCAATTAAACATAAATATCTGCCCAGTTTACTCCTTTAATTACCTTGAACTATTGGCTGTTATGAACAATACCGTACATGTAAGCACAGTAAATACTTTCACACAGAGATCACCTTGGATACAGGAGAGGGAGAGGGAGAGAGAGAGATTTATGTTTTTATACTTGGCAGCCACAGCCAAGGATTTAAAAGAGAGAGAGAGAGAGAGAGAGAGAGGAGGAGAGCCTGCTAGAGAGAGAGAGAGAGAGAGAGAGAGAGAGAGAGAGCACTCGATTACGACTTCGCAGCTTCTGCAAAGATTTCAAAGAGAGAGAGAGAGAGAGAGAGACAATGACTGATTCTGGAATATGGCACCTCGTACAGCGCCGACGCGGATTCCCCGACCACTGGCGCCCCGGCAAGGGTGCCGATCCCTCCGTTATGATCCCACGAACCAACACCTACGCACCCTACCAAACCTCCCCGGCGTATGCGCAAGTCGTCGCCCAAACAAACCCCATCCCTAAGATACCACCCCCACAGCCAAAACGTTCTTCACCGTCGCCTCCCTCCTCACCTACCCCGCCATCCTCACCTCAGTCACCGACATACTACATCTCACCGCACAGCCCCGAACGCCTCCGGTTCCCACCATCTTCCAGATATGAGGAGTGGAAAAATAGGTGTTTCAACTGTTGCCACAGGGGACACCGGGTAGCCAAATGTCGAAACCAGAAACGCTGTGGTAAGTGCTGGAGGTTTGGCCACACGGGTAACAAGTGCAAGGAGGCGGTGCTAAACCCCAAGGCGGCACCATACTGGCCGACAGCCAAAATACCTACAAGGGTGGTTAACTATGAGCCGGCCTTCACCGAGATACTGCAAAAGCCAAAACCTTTGAACCCCCACTACATGCCGCCAAACCGGCCAAGGAAATTGGTCTCGTACATGGAAAGGGATGGTGAGTACTACCATGAAATAACCAAGTTGCACAACTCGGTCATTTTATACACAGCAAGCCTAAACTTTCAACTTAGTGTGGACAAGATGGCTGAGTATGCGGCGGAAACGGGACTGGTAAACGAGAAGGAGGTCCATATAGGCATGATGACAAAAGAAAGGTTCGTTATTTTTCTGCCGGAGGGGCTGACCGCGGAAACTTTTATTGAGGCCACACCACAACACCTATGGGACATGGGACTCTCTTTTCAGCGATGGAACCAACTAGAGGACGGGGAGCTCCATAACCCGGCTTACAAAGTTTTAATGGATATAGTAGGACTCCCACCTCCACTTTACAGAGAAAGTGCGATCATTAGAGCAGTGAGTCACTTTGGACTATATTTGGGGTCTGTGGCACAAGAACACCAAGGTAATATAGCAAGGTGGTCAGCGGTGGTGGCTGTCACAGACCTACAGGAGGTGCCCGAGATGGTGGGCCTAGTAATAGGAGGCATTGAATATGAAGTTGAGGTCCAGGTTCGGATGTGGTCCAGGGGACCAGTGTTCAAGAGAGACGACATGCCCAAGCCGCCGGACAAGTATCATGGTCCTAAACCAAAAACACAAGACCAACCCATAACTCTCCAAACCAGCCAGAGTTCGGCCATGCAAGATGCTCCAATGGCAGGTGATAGCATAACCATCTCACGGAGTGCTTTACTTGAGATCTGCAAAGACAGGGATGTTCAATCCTTGCCGCCGGAGCTCCGACCTATCCTGCAAGAAGCCACGCTGTCTTTCACAACCCAGGAACCGATGTGCATTACCACACTCCAAGCCACTCAAACCGATGCCACAAAGGATCCCGGGGGGGCCTTACATGAAATATTACATGAGGGTACAACGGTTCGAAGGCTACATCACAGTCTAGCAGTCCTGCATGAAATGGTAGCTTCCCTAGGCAATACGCAACATGGTCACACAGCACCAAACAGTGAAACGAATACCACCGAGGCGGGTCAAAGTAGGGTTCAACCACAGGAGGCTATACACACTACAACACAGATGGGGTCACATGGGCCACGGCCTGCCAATGAGAAGGACAAAGAAGCATGCTGTTGGGAGAATTTCGAAACAGGCACAGGCTCCCCAATCCCAACAGAAACGGTAACCCCTCTGTGTCTTTCTTCTCCTAGTACAAAGTCAGTGGCTGCAAGGGGAAAGTTTGTGTCAGACCCCTGTGAAGCATTAACTACCCCAGAGGCACATGCTGAAGTTGAGCTGGCACCAACCCACTCAAACCTTAGAGTCCTTCGCTCAACAGGAAGAACAAAAAGAAAACCTCATTTCCAGGCCAGCCCTAACAGGCCTGAAAGCCCAGCTAAAAGAAGTGCTGCAATTTGGGCTGAAAAGAATCAGGACGGTCTGGTTGAAGTCCAAATTCAGTACAGTCACGCAGCAGACCTAGCAATGGGCTTGGGAGTCAATCCAGGAGACATAATGAGTGTAGTCCAGGAAGATAATGAAAACAGAGAAATAGGAAGCACACAAATGGATGAAGAACCCGCTGGAGGAACGGAAGTAGAAGAGAATGTTGACCTCAGTGAGGAGCAGGTCTGCCTCGAATCGGACTCAGACGAAGAGGAGTCTGACGACGAAGAACTGGATTTTGATCCGGAGGAGATTTAGAGTGCGGTTTAAGTCTTCACAGAAGTCCGTTTGCTGTATTTTAAAGTTTTTAATGTATTGGAAACAAATGAAAATTTTATGTTGGAATGTAAGGGGCATGGGTTGTACACAAAAGATGAATGTGGTTAGAGATGTTATCAGGTCGTCCAGATGTGAGATATGCTGTATTCAAGAAACAAAAATGAACTCGCATGATTTCAATTACCTTTCTCGCATTTTACCTTCTTTTTTTGAGCAAAACTGTGCTGTGCTGTATGCACTTGGCACGGCGGGTGGATGCCTGGTCACATGGAAGCGAAGCTATGAATTAATTAATAGCTGGACAACAAGACATACGGTGACGGCGGTGCTAAGACAGATAGCAACCGGCCATGTGTTGGCGGTGACATCGGCTTACGGACCCTCACAGGACCAGAAAAAAATTGAATTTTTAGAAGAATTACAAGCCCTGGCCGAACAAATTGAAGTGCCGTGGACCCTAGCCGGTGACTTCAACATGGTGAGATTTCTAATCGACCGCTCGAGGGACATGAGAGGTATGGATTTAATGTGTCGTTTCAATGATCTAGTGAGACAAACGGGGATTGTTGATATTCCTCTCAAAAATAGAATATTCACGTGGTCTAGTAAGAGACCACAACCAGTTTTTTCGAAGCTTGATAGAGTTTTTGTATCAATATCAATGTCCAACAAGTTCCCGATCATCACTCTGAATGCTCTCGAAATGACAGTGTCGGACCACACACCGTTGGTACTTCACTGTAGGCAAAACAACACCACATGGAAGCCTTTTAGGCTAGAAAATTTTTGGTTGGATTACCCCCAAGTCAAACAGATTATAAAGGATATCTGGAACACACCAATGATGTCTAACAATTGGGCTAATGAGTTTATGTTGAGAACTCAGAGATTGCAGATTGCTCTCAGAACTTGGCATTTGGCGAATTTCAAGCAGTCAAATGAAGAATTGGATTGGTGTAAGGCGCGAATCCTTCACTATGACAAATTAGAGGAAACTCGGCCACTGGAGCAACATGAACTCCGGACCCGCATACAGATGAAAGAAAAAGTTTTCCTATTGGCCAACATAATTGAATCACGCTGGCGGCAACGGGCAAGGTGTAGGTGGCTTCGAGAAGGAGACAAAAACACTCGGTATTTTCACGCATATGCTTCGGCACGATGCCGAAAAAATCGAGTGGAATTAATAATGGATGAAAGGGGAGAGGCAGTGCATGATTCTCAAATAAAACAGGTTTTCTATAATCATTTGCAACGCACCATAGGGACCACAAATCAGGATAATATTCTACAGTTTGACCCGTTTATTCTCTATAGAGTGAACCCGGACTTGAATAGCCTAGACGGTCCTTTCACAGACGAAGAAATTAGAAGGGCAGCGGAGAACTTGGCAAAAAAATAAGGCGTCGGGCCCGGACGGCCTAACCGCTGAATTCATTCAAAAAAACTTGGAAGTGCTATGGCCACAGGTGAGACAAATGGTACAAGACTTCCATGATAATCGGTTGGATCTAAGAGCCATAAACCGGGCAAATGTGGTGCTCATACCAAAGAAAGATGGGGCACAAGAGGTGACGGATTATCGTCCGATTAGCATAATCAATATCATCCCCAAGCTAATCTCAAAAATGCTTGCTACAAGATTAGCGTTGAGGATGCCAGAATTAATCTCGCCCTTTCAAACGGCCTTCATTAGAGGTCGGCAAATATCAAAAAATTTCAATGCGACTCGGGAACTTTTGCAACATATTGATTTCAATAAGCAGCCGGCTATCTTGGCAAAGTTTGATTTTGCGAAGGCCTTCGACTCACTTGAATGGCCATTTCTATTAAAGGTGCTGGAAGCGAGAGGTTTCTCGACAACTTGGATCTCTTGGGTTGAGCAGTTGCTTGTTACGGCATCATCAAGGGTTTTAATTAATGGGGAGGCATCCCAATTTCTCATACACCGTAGAGGAGTTCGCCAAGGTGACCCGCTCTCGCCTTTGTTATTTAATTTGGCAGTGGATGTCTTACAAAAGATGATTGAGGTGGCCAATAATACGTTGCCGGTCTCCATCTCCGATAGAATTCCGGAATCAATTATTGCCATGCAATACGCCGACGACACGGCTTTTGTGGTGAATGCGGACTTACAAACAGTGGTCACTTTGAAAATAGTGCTGAGACTATTCGCAAGGATGTCGGGTTTGAGAGTGAATTATCAAAAGAGTTGTTTTGTTGCGCTAAATTTGGATAGGCATCACAAAGAGTTAGTGCGAGACTTACTCGGCTGTGCCGTTACCACCCTACCAATGACATATCTTGGTATGCCACTCACAGTACAGAGGCCTACAAGGCAGTGTTTCTTACCATTAATAGAAAAGATAGAGAGAAGATTACAAGGGTGGAAGAGCAAGCTAATTTCACGCGGTGGTCGGCTACAGCTCATTAATTCGGTAATGTCATCTATACCTATCTATATGATGGCATGTTTTCGGTTGCCTAAATGGGTAATTAACCGAGTAGATAAAATAAGGCGGGACTTTCTTTGGAGAAAAAATGATGGATCGGCTAATGGCATTGCACTAACAAACTGGCCATCTGCTTGTCTGCCCAAGGTCTGGGGCGGGCTAGGCATACCAGACCTTCAAATTCGAAATGTGGCACTTCTGATAAGATGGTGGTGGAGATTGTACGAGCAACCTGATTCACTATGGTCAATGATAATCATCAGGACCAGGAAGAAAGCTACGTACGCTAATGGGCCGAGACTATGGGTGATTAACGGCTCGTTTTTTTGGAGAAATCTGATTCGAATTAACTATATCTTCCAATGGTCGACTGCATGGATAATTGGAAATGGTATGGCAACTTCTTACTGGTTTGATTCATGAGCGGGCCAGGCGCTTGCAAAAGTAGGACCCCGACAACCGAGACTAAGACAACCGAACATTTCACTTGGAGATGCGGCTGGCATAGCTGGTTTTTTTGACCCAGAGAATGAAAAATTACATGAGGTCCAATTAAACAATGAGCTAGATCAAATCGTGTGGAAATGGAATAGCAACGCGGTATATTCAGCCAAGTCACTGTATTTCACCATGATAGGTGCAGGAAAGGTCAAGTGGCCTTTCATGGAGGCATGGGCAAGTAAGGCACCCCCAACAGTGAAGATCTTTGCAAATCTGGTGTTGCAGGATAAGTTACTGACTCATGAAGTAATGGGGAGGCGTAGGATGCATTGTGACCCTCAATGTGTCATGTGCAACAACTGCCCAACCGAATCGGCCGCCCATCTACTTTTCCTATGCACATACGCTACACATGTGTGGTTCATTATCTCAAACATGCTAGGACACAGAATCATGAAACCGGCTTGGTCGGTACAGGAGATATGGCGGGAATCGAGACAAGGACGGGGGGCCGTATCAAAACAACAGTGGGCAACTCAGTTCATGTGCACAATGTGGGGTATATGGAAACAGAGAAATTGTGTGATCTTTGGAGGGCCGAGACTACAGCCGCGAATGCTGGCCGAACAGATTATCCAAGATTGTGGCATGTGGGCAAAGCATGGATAAGGCGCAGCATAGCTTTTTTGTTTTGTTTTTGAATGTTGTTTTTTTTGCTTTTGTTCCAACTACCCAATTAGTTTTTCTAGATGGCAGTAGGCAGCCCTAAATGGGGATTGGCAGTGTTGTAACTGACGTTTTTTTATCATATCAATTTAATTCAAACTTGGTAGCCTCTACCAAGTTTTTCAAAGAGAGAGAGAGAGAGAGAGAGAGAGAGAGCACTTGGCAGCCGCTGCCAAAGTTTTCAAGAGAGTGAGAGTACCCATTATGCCCACCATGACCTCCTTTTGGTAAGAGACGCAACTTTGCAAAAGGCAAGTCCAAGTCATCATACGTCTTCGAAAGCAAAAACAACAATAAAATTTAATTAGAGAAATGGTATCTCAAATTAACTACAGACTAAACGAAAAGTCTAAAGCAATAATTCAAAATCGAGAAACTACCAGAAGTACTTGATTTGGTGGAATTTTGTAGTATGAAACAAGTGGGCCCACCTACATGAAATTTCGCAATTAGTCTTAAAAATTAACTCAAAATGTTTTCCCATAAGATGTAACAAAACTAGGGATATTCCAGCAAATATATAATACTTACAGACTCACCACTTGCATTCATGAAAGTTTGTGGTTTGGCTAGAATGATAGGCACATCACCAATTTGACCTAATATTTAGAAAAATAATTGTTAAGAATTACATAGAAAAAATACAAACTGACACCGCATCAAATGTGATATAACTACTCAATCGTATTATACCATGAAACTCGACTAGAAGCTGAACAGTTCAATCATAATTTAGGGTTTAAGCTAGAAGCTGGCCTTCTGATACTTTTATAATTGAATTTTGCTTATATTGGGGATTTTATTATTGAATACACATTACATTATATGAAGGCTGCAATTTATTTAATTTGGTTCTGTGTCAGAAAAATCCAATTGAATTACTCTTTAGTAAAAGGTGTGTAGTAACTTGGTAAAATGAGAAGTTCCTAAAGGGTTACCTTTCCCAAACAGAGCCTTGAATTGCATTTTGCTCAAAGAAATGCCTTCTGCCTCAGCTATTGCATCTATCATTTCAAACCCTACCTGGGATATTATACAAATAGAATACCTCTTTACAATTACGTCGTCTATTTTTGTTTTCAGAAGCACAAAAAGAAACAAACTCTTCATATTTGGAATTCTATAACTTAGCAAAATTAATTGAGAAAAGTATAACCAACACAGAGTTAAAAAAAATAGAAAATTTACATTATGGCGGGTACCCTGATAGAGCTTTCCAGGGTTGCCGAGACCAACAATCAGCCAGGGAAGCTTCTTGTGGGTCCCACCGTCCACATCGGTCGCTGACGTGGCGATGGACGACCCCGCCGATAAAATACGCATCCTCGCAGGAGCTCTTAGGCAGGAGCGAAGCGGCGAGGTGAGAGGTAGGCGCGCGACGCCACTGGTTGCGACGGAGAACCCGTGCATTTCCCTTTTAGCCGTGTGGCAAGAGGCGTGCCTGTGTTTGGGTGTACTTGTGGTATCGTGCTTCGATTTTGGTAGATAACTGGATATCTCCAGTGACAAACCATTAGGAATTACGGGCTAACAGGTTATTGGGTTTTTGCGCTTTGGGCCTGTTTACACTATTATCGGACGTTTTACAATAGAAATCCTAGCCCATGTTGTCTGGTCAGAGCAATCAATTCCATTCAATTTGGTTACATGCAACTTTGGGAACCTGGAGCCTGGGGGCTGCGGCCCTGGAGGCATGGCAATGCAGTCTTTTCCACGTGACCTAGCGCCGCATAATAAGTTGAGAAACCACAATAGAAATTCATAAATATAAGTTCCTCTGTTCCCCGATATTTTTATTAATACCCAAAAAAAAACAAATTATCAAATCTGCTCCCACCCCAAACTTATTTTTATTTCTACCCCAACCGCCCGTCCGCTGGGCGGTCCACTTTCCCTAGCTGACCGCCCAGCTGCCGGGCGGTCCACTAGTGTTTTTTTTTTTTTTAAGAGACAATATGAATATCAAGATGCTGAATTCTTAACGCTAAAAATTTCGGATTTTTTTTTTTAAATTAGTTAGATTACTTCTTTTAAGCATATTTATACTAAAATACGCTAAATTACGTTGAATTACACTAAATTACTTTAAATTACGCTAAATAACAATAACTTCGCTAATTATGCTAAAATACGGTAAATTACGCTAAACTACGCAAAATTACGCTAAAGTAGACCGATTCTGTGCCATCTTTCATGAATCATAAAAAATAGTAAAAAAATTCCGAAAATAGTAAAAATTGGTATTCTACAAGTTCATTATGTAACTAATTTACTGAGCTACTTGGATTGAATAATAGAAATGAAAATCTTAATCGGAAACTTCAACTCAAGTTTTGAGGCTCTTCCCTTTGTTTTTTGGAGATTTTGAATTTTAGAAAACGGCATAGTCATCACTAACGCATGCGCATTTTCACAAGCTTTCCGAAAAGTGGTCATTTGCTGAAATCGGACACTCGAGCGCCGTTTTATGACCGTTTGAAGTTTCGTCGTCGTTTTTCGCCTTTTTAGTGAAGATATCGTCCCTATTCATATGTAATTTACCGTATTTTAGCGTAATGTAATGTAATTAGTGTAATTTAACTTAATATAGTGTAACTCAACGTAATTTAACATAATTCCAAGTAATTTAGCGTATTTTAGTATAAATATGCTTAAAAGAAGTAATCTAACTAATATTTAAAAAAAAAATCAGAATTTTTAGCGTTAAGAATTCAGCATCTTGATATTCATATTGTCTCTATTAAAAAAAAAAAAAAATTTCACTAGCGAACTGCCTAGCCAGTGGGCGGTCAGCTCTGGAAATTGGACTGCCCAACTGCTGGGCGGTCAGATCTGGGTAGTGAACCGCCCAGCTGCTGGGCGGTCAGGTGGGGAAAGTGGACCGCCCAGTGGACGGGCGTTTGGGGTAGAAATAAAAATAAGTTTGGGGTGGGAGCAAATTTGATAATTTGTTTTTTTTTTGGGGGTATTAATAAAAATATAGGCTCTGTTCCTGACAGTCACAGACCTATTATACATAAAAGCATTTTTTTTTTTTTTTAACAATCAACAACAGGACGTGACGTGATGGAGACAGGAGAACTTACCATGCTTTGTTGCTAATGACTCATGTCTGCATCAACCAGTTGTACACAGTGTCCGACTCTCCAGCCGCCATAACTCTTGCGTAACAATTTTATACACAGAAATGTTTCCAGAAAGCTCCTAGTATTTTCATAGTATGAACTATGAAGTCCCTAAATTTAAAAAATGCAAAGTAGTCCCTAGATTGTTGAAGTATTGGACTGATATTTTATAGTTCCTATCAGTTAGTTATATATATCCTTGCTAAAATCAGTTATACATTCATACAGAGTAACAGAAGTTAATATATTATAGTGGGCAGGATTTGAATTATATATATTTTTTCCATATGTCAGATTTGGAAAAAAATTATGATTATACTTATTAGAAATTTAGATATGCATAACCAAATTTTAAATAAATCTCTATTTAATTATCTAGGAACTAATTATGCTATCACCTTATAGTTAATTACTGACAAGCCTATTTTTGTATTTTTTTTTTTCTGAAGTAGGTATTAGCTGCTAGCTTGGGCATTTATTTACAAGAACCAAGGTCAACTGCCTTTTAATTGGGCAATTAATCAAAATTTCATGTCAGTCAATGATTAAACTTAAAGTACAAACAATTAATGCTCGTTATTCTAGCGGTACTTGCAGGAGTAGTCACTAAAGTCGTCATTGTTAATTTGTTTTATTACAATATTACGTTAAGCGAGGCTAATCTGAATTAAATACTTTTAGGATCCAAACTTCCGTGACTTTCACTTCACAGCTTTTATTTTGTACAACAAAAATGTGGTTAATTTGAAAAATTAATTTTTAAATCCAAAAAGTTAATTTGACTGAAGTGCTTTAACTTAAATTATGATTCTATAATTCAGCTCTTTTTTATTTTGGAGCAATGCCACAAAAAAATTCCTGTTTATAATTTGAAGGGAAAAAAAAGACATAGCTAATACTAACTTTGATTACTTAATAAAAACATAGCAAAAAAAATATCTCATAGCTCTAATCCAAAAATAAAAAAATATCCAGTGGTTAGGCAGGATACTTCTGGCTTGACTTCAAAAGGCGGGTGATTGATGCAAAAGCATGTGCACATCAATGTTTCCAAAATTCAAAGTTTGAAGGAGTCAGAGATCCAAACAGTACCAAGTTGAAATTTGAACCAACTTGTTTGTCAGAAATTATTGCTATGGCCAGTTTTTCTGAACATTCAACTTTTGAAATTGGGAAGGGAGAAATAGTCAGGAGCGGATCTTAAAATAGTATATCTTAAATAGTATAAGGATGCTTACCGATCTCTATGATTTAAAAAAAAAAATATCATGTATATAAACATTTGATTAAAAAATTTGTTTTTCTAAATTTTTATATTGTTCAAAGTCTAATAACATGACATATTTACACATATTATGCATATTTATGTTTCAATCCCCTTTCTTCTTTAAATTTAAAATTTCTAGTTCCGTCCTTAAAAATATAATCAATAGAATGGATGATAGTTTTGAAAAGCCCCACAAATTGTCC
This sequence comes from Carex littledalei, assembly GCA_011114355.1. Taxonomy (NCBI): domain Eukaryota; kingdom Viridiplantae; phylum Streptophyta; class Magnoliopsida; order Poales; family Cyperaceae; genus Carex; species Carex littledalei. The sequence continues at coordinate 6,220,625 of CM022096.1, read as the reverse complement.
TCAAAATTCAACTGCTCGCTCTCTGAAGCGCAAGGACCTATATATTAAGTCTTTCAATTAAGCATTGGTTCGCAATATTTTTGACATTGATAAAAAATTATTAGGAAAATAATCGCGCTCCTCACGATGAATGCAAAACTGCATGCTTGTTTAAATACAACAGCAGATAAGAAAATTTTGTTTTGTGAGTAAAGATTAAAGGCTAAGTCATCAAACTATTTAATATTCACATGAATACTTTATTCGAATTTTGAACATACGACCTCTCACATAATTAAAGAGCATTACCTTTGTCATTAGATCAAAGACTGGTTCTTCAATTATAAATTTTTGTTGGACAATAATAATACTAAATTGTTCCGTTTACCACACAACACATATATATGGTGAGACGTAGAGTAAAACAAGTTTGTACTCCACGCCATATTTTCATTTTGAAAATCCAAACAACTGATCCAAACCGTTCAACATATTCTCTATATTGAAATGTGCTCGGAAACCAAATTTTACATTTTTTGGAATTTTTTTACTATTTATTAAGCCACTTTGAAAATCGCTGATCCACTGTGAACAGTAAAAAACAGTAAAATTTTCTGGACCACCGGATCAGCGATTTTCAAAGTGGCTTAATAAATAGTAAAAAATTCCAAAAAATGTAAAATTTGATCTCCCAGCACATTTCAATATAGAGAACATGTTGAACAGTTCGGATCAGTTGTTTGGATTTTCAAAATGGAAATATAGTGTCATGGAGTACAAAATTATTTTACTCCATGTCTCACCATAGCTCAATTATATATATATATATATATATATATATATATACAGAGAGAGAGAGAGAGTGTGGCTAATATCAAAGTGGTATGACCAAGGCCTTGGTGCTACCAATTAGTTTTTGCGATTTTAAAGTTCAAATAGTCGATCCAAATCGTTAGATGTTCAATCTATATTAAAATCTGCTTGGACCAAATTTTACATTTTTTGGAATTTTTTTACTATTTATTAAGCCACTTTGAAAATTGCTGATTCGGGTGAACAGTAAAAACAGTGCAACCAAATTCTGGACCATGTGATCAGCAATTTTCAAAGTGGCTTAATAAATAGTAAAAAAATTCCAAAAAATGTAAAATTTGGTCTCCAAGCAAATTTTAATATAGATTGAACATCTAACGGTTTGGATCGACTATTTGAACTTTAAAATCGCAAAAACTAATTGGTAGCACCAAGGCCTTGGTCATACCACTTTGATCTTAGCCACTCTCTCTCTCTATATATATATAGTGAGTGGCTACTCTACTTACATAAGCATATGAGAGCATATGCTTATAAGTCATTTTTGCGTTTTCAATGTCTAAATGGTCGATCTGAAGCGCTCAACATGTTCTCCATATTAATATGTGTTTGGAAACAAAATTTTACATTTTTTGGAATTTTATTACTATTTGTTTAGAATTTTTCAAAATAGCATTTTTCAGATTTTTTTTTTTTTTTTACCATATTCAACCACTGTTTTGAAAAATTCTAGAAAAATAGTAAAAAAATTTCAAAAAATATAAATTTTCGTTTCCAAACACTTATTAATATGGAGAACATGTTGAGCGCTTTGGACATTGAAAACGCAAAAATGACTTATAAGCATATACCCTTATATGCTTATGTAAGTAGGGTAGCCAACCCCTATATATATATAGAGAGAGAGAGAGAGTGGCTAATATCAAAACGTTTGCACCAAGGCCCTAGTGCAACCAAGTCGTTTTCGGATTTTCAAAGTCCAAACAGTCGATCCAAACCGTTAGATGTTCAATCTATATTAAAATCTGCTTGGAGACCAAATTTTACATTTTTTGGAATTTTTTTACTATTTATTAAGCCACTTTGAAAATTGCTGATCCGGGTGAACAGTAAAAACAGTGCAACCAAATTCTGGACCATGTGATCAGCAATTTTCAAAGTGGCTTAATAAATAGTAAAAAAAATTCAAAAAATGTAAAATTTGGTCTGCAAGCAGATTTTAATATAGAGATCACATCTAACGGTTTAGATCGACCGTTTGGACTTTGAAAATCCAAAAACGACTTGGTTGCACGAGGGCCTTGATGCAAACGTTTTGATATTAGCCACTCTCTCTCTCTCTCTCTCTCTCTCTATATATATATATATAGAGCTGGGCTATGGTGAGTTGTGAAGTAAGATGTCATTTTTACTTCACGCTCATATTTTCATTTTGAAAATCCAAACAACCGATCCGAACCGCTCAACATGTTCTCTATATTGAAATGTGCTTGGAGACTAAATTTTACATTTTTTGGAATTTTTTTACTATTTATTAAGCCACTTTGAAAATCGCTGATCCGGTGGTCCAGAAAATTTTACTGTTTTTTACTGTTCACAGTGGATCAGCGATTTCAAAGTGGCTTAATAAATAGTAAAAAAATTCCAAAAAATGTAAAATTTAGTCTCCAAGCACATTTCAATATTTAGAAAAAGTTGAACGGTTCGGATCGGTTGTTTGGATTTTCAAAATGAAAATATGACGTGAAGTAAAACGATATTTTACTTCACAACTCACCATAGCCTATCTCTCTCTCTCTCTCTCTATATATATATATATAGAGATGGGCTATTGTGCTTGATAGGGCCATGTTCCATAGGTTCTTTTACTTGTTTTAACTGGGTCATGAAAGACCGGGATTCGGACCTCGATCTCTAAGAGGCCAGCCCGAAGTCGTAAGAAAAGCCCAAAGTTTCACTAAGTCGGGCCCAATAAACGGCCTCAAATGTTATAGCCTGAAAATGGGCTCGTACCAACCGACATACGGGATAGTCGCGGAAACGGCTAGCTTAATGCCCACGTCCTAGTAACGGCTGACATAACTGCCCACGCTCTCCATAAACGCCCAAGATGGCAGTTATGGCTGGACTATATAAGGCAGAAATCCCCATTAGACGGGGACGCCAACTTTGACTAAGAGAGAGATCATACAGGTTAGAGTCCGAATCTCTCAGAACACCCCCCGAGTCCTAACTCGATCCTCACTTTGGCCTGCCATCCCTTGGCAGGGCGAATCCAGCCCAGTCCAACTGTCCATACGGCCTCATCTCCCGAGATAGGACGTATCAGTGCTTTGCAAAGTAAATGGGGGGTTTACTTCGGGCTATATTTTCATTTTGAAAATCCAAACAACCGATCCGAACCGTTCAACATGTTCTAAATATTGAAATATGTTTGGAGACTAAATTTTACATTTTTTGGAATTTTTTTACTATTTATTAAGCCACTTTGAAAATCGCTGATCCACTGTGAACAGTAAAAAACAGTAAAATTTTCTGGACCACCGGATCAGCGATTTTCAAAGTGGCTTAATAAATAGTAAAAAAATTCCAAAAAATGTAAAATTTAGTCTCCAAGCACATTTCAATATTTAGAACATGTTGAACGGTTCGGATCGGTTGTTTGAATTTTCAAAATAAAAATATGACCCGAAGTAAACCCCTCCATTTACTTTGCAAAGCACAATAGCCCATCTCTTTGTGTATATATATATAAGATAATGTCATTGATAGCGATTACCAAGGTAGAAATGAGTTGGCACGCACAGAAGCTTGTGATATCAGTAGCAGAGTTAGCAATAACAACCTACTTAATTAGATGCGGATCATTTGATGCCTTATCGGCCTTGTAATTAATTTTAGTTGGTACATTTTCAGTTTGAAAATTGTTAACATGACCTGCGGGATATATGTACATTATGTTTATTAAGACGCTACATGAGTTGCATAAATTGTATTTTCTTAATTTTTTTTTGTGCCTCCTATATATCAAGAGAGAACTAATTTGTGCTTCCATTTTTTAAGATTGTTGTTTTCTTGACCAAATGGGGAAACAGTGGGTTTAATTTGGGTCTTGAGTTTTTATGGATAATAATTATATTCGTTTTAGCGCATATATTATGTAAAATCACAACTGCTAAGATTACATGTTATCTGGTAGAGAACCGCAGCTGATGATTTCTCAGGATTTTTTTTAAAAACAGTAAATAAAATAATCAAAGTTAAAGAAACGACATGATTGATTCGTTTGTTATAAAAACAGTAAAAACCGAATCCGGGATTCGGTTAAGCTATTTTTTTCCGCTTCACCGAATTCGGTATTCGGTTAAACCAAATTTTCACAGAACAGATCCCATAAAGTATGTAAACTCCGTGTACCACCCCATTAACCGAATTGGGAATTCGGTTAAGAATTTTTTTTTGATTTTTTATTGTTAACCGAATAGGGGATTTGGTTAACATTATTTTTTTATTTTTTATTCCACCATTAACCGAATTGGGAATTCGGCTAAGATGTTTTTTTGATTTTTTTATTGTTAACCGAATAGGGGATTCGGTTAACATTATTTTTTTATTTTTTATTACACCATTAACCGAATTGGGAATTCGGTGAAGATTTTTTTTTGAATTTTTTATTGTTAACCGAATTGGGAATTCGGTGAAGATTTTTTTTTGAATTTTTTATTGTTAACCGAATAGGGGATTCGGTTTACATTTTTTTTTTTTTATTCACACCGAATAGGGGATTCGGTTAGGGTATTTTTTTTTTTTTTATGATTAACCGAATACTCTATTCGGTTAGGAGTATTTTATTATTTTTTTTAACAGAATAACCTATCTGATTGGCCATCTGATTTGTTATTTGTTATTTTGTTAAACCGAATTGGCTATCTGATTGGCTATCTTGGCTATCTGATTGGCTATCTGATTTGTTATTTGTTATTTTGTTAAACCGAATTGGCTATCTGATTGGCTATATTGGCTATCTGATTGGCTATATTGGTTATCTGATTGGCTATCTGTTGTTTTGTTAAACCGAATTGGCTATAAATTACATTCTTCTCTATTCTCTCTTCTCTCCTCAATCATTTACCTTCTCCCCTCTTCTCTTCTTAATTATTTATTTCAGAGACAGAGAGACAGAGAGACAGAAGAGACAGAAGAGACAGAGAGACAGAGAAAACTTCATTTCTCTCCGAGACATTCGATAAACAGTTTCAGTTTTCCAAATCACAGATCAGACCCTTCATTGTGTTTCTAGCGTTCGTCTGAAGATTGTAGTAAGTTTCTTTTTTTCAATTATGATCATATTTTTGCTGTAAAATTAAAAATTATCGAATGTTGATCGTGAAATTTTTGTTCAGGAAATGTCTCAAGTATTAATAAATGTGTACCACAGACGCGAAATTACAGACGCACCGACCTGTACATTTTCTGTTACTATCTCAACTAGTCTTGATGAGCTAAGAAGACAGATATATGTTGGCATTCGTTTGCTCCCTAGCCGGTTCGATCTGACAATCAGCGCGCGTTTGAACACGGCACCACCTGGCTCAGCAGAAAAATACCAGTTGTTCAACGTAGACCACGAAGCGATCTGGGATATGGTGCTTGCGAATGCCACTCCGGTACTGAATTTTAAACTTCTTGAATTAGTGGTTGAGTCAGTACCAGTTGTTAGTCAGACCAATTATGACCCGTACCCGGGTAGTGTACCTGGAACTAGCAGAGGCATACCGGTGAATGATTCACCCATACATTGTGATGAAACCACCGAAATACCCCCCGGTGATTTGCATGATTATTTTGACCTGCTGAATAATGATACTGGCTCAGACACAAGCTCTGACCCTAGTGAGCCGGTTGTCGGGGAAGAGGATATGGCCGAAATTGAGGATCAGATTAGGATGGAAGAGGTAAGGAAGGAGTGGCAATCGTCTATTCCTTTTATTAATCGGGGATTGCAGCATCCTTGTTCGGCATTTCATGATGATGTGCCGATGCCGTACAAGGATGAAGCATTTTTTGGTTATCCACCCAGAACCGACGGTCCATTTTCGGTGGGACAGATATTTGAATCCAAAGCTGATCTTAAATCGAAGTTGAGTGGATTTGCCATAGATCATAACTTAGAATTACAACAATCCCATAGCAATCGTAAGGTCTATGTGGTTATATGTAAAGCGGAGGGGTGTCCTTGGAGGTTATACGCAAAAACCACTGAGACGGGCAACTGGACAATTGCAACAAACCCATATGCGCACAATTGTTACAGTACTGCTTGTACAGCAGACAGTCGTCAGATGACTGCCAGGATGATTGCAGATATAATCAAACCGGGTCTCAAGGAGGACCTGGAGATGTCAATAAAAGCATGTCGAAATGCAGTTAGACAGGAGTACAAAACGGTGGAGCCTTCATACAACAAGATTTGGAGAGGGAGGGAGCTGGCTATTGCCGATTTATTTGGTTCTTGGGAAAAAGCTTATGAACTGCTACCTTCTATGCTCGGTGCAATCCAGAGGTCTAACCCAGGTACAAAATACAAAATTGAGCACGTACCATCTAGAACGTTGGGCGAACATATTTTCATCCGTGCGGCATGGGCTTTCGGTCCATGCATTCAATCCTGGCCATATCTCCGACCAGTTATAAGTGTAGATGCTGGACACCTATCCGGCAGGTACAAAGGAAAACTATTTATGGCATGCGCTTATGATGCAGAACAGCAATTACTGCCAATAGCATTCGGAATTGCTGAAGAGGAGACTTCAGAAAATTGGGGCTGGTTTATGCAATTTGTACGCGAAGATGTTGTCGGCCCCGGTCGGGTATGTGTTATATCAGACCAGCATGCTGCAATCCGTTCAGTGTTTGATCGACCTGATTTAGGGTGGTGTGAGGAGAGGGGTGAAGCAGTTCATCGATTGTGTGCTCATCATATTGTGGCGAATGTGTACAAGTTGTGCAAGGACAGAGTAATTGAACAAATTTTCACGGTGTTTGTGGGTAAGATGAAACCTTGGAGGTTTGATGAGGGTATGGAAATGATAGAAGGTAGGAGTATTACAACTCACAAGTACATCATGTGGTGTGGTAAAAGGTTGCAAAATCTCGAAGAGGAGCCTCTGCAACTCCATAAATGGGCACAATGTCATGACGGAGGCCCAAATAGGTGGGGTATTATGACTACGAACGGATCAGAATCATTGAACAATGTTTTCCGAGTGGCTCGCCAACTGCCTGTAACGGCAATAGTTGATCGCACATTCTATAAAGTTGTGGATTGGTATGTCAGAAGAGGTGCGGTTGCTCGAAATTGGCATCGAAATGGAATGAGATTATCAGGAAAAATCATGTCAGCGTTAGAACATCGGATTGCCAAAGCAAAGAAGCACAGAGTGATACCAATGGGTGGTGAATTTCCCGTCTACGAGGTCGTCGATCATGATGGAACCCAAAGAACGGTATGTCCGATATTTACTTAAATTTAGTATAACTTTCTCAATTTGTAATATGTAAATAACATGATTTATTGATTGTAGGGGGTGAAGGGAGACATGAAGTACGAAGTTAGATTTCCAGAAGGGGAGACCAGAATGCCTGTTTGTGACTGCCAGAAACCGCAATTTACTGGCATTCCCTGCAACCACGTCTTGGCGGTGTGCTGTAAGAGACATCTAGATCTGATGAGATATGTAAGTCACTATTATAGCGTTGAAAATTATGTCAACACATGGAGAGGTGAGTTTCACAGCTTCGGCAACGCAGAACATTGGCCATATGATTTGTTAGCGCCTAAAATCAAGCCGGACAACGATAAAATTAACAAGGGTAGGAGGAAGCACAAGCGAATTCCTAATGCTATGGATGTTATGGAAGCTCGATGTAGGCCACGCAGTGGAGTACAACGTCCAGAGGGATCCGGTAGAAGAAGACCGTCAGGTTAGAAATCGTAATTGTGAATTAGTATATATTTTTATTTAAATTAAGATTTTACACACTTAATTATATTTATGTCCGCATTGTACAGGGGCAACTGTTGAAAGACGGAGAAGCGTATCTGGCACCCGGCCAGAGGCATCTGCATCTGCTAGGTATACAGAGGCATCTGCTCCACAAGAAAGACGGAGAAGCGTATCTGGCATCCGGCCAGAGGCATCTGCATCTGCTAGGTATACCGAGGCATCTGCTCCACAAGAAAGACGAAGAAGCGTATCTGGCACCCGGCCAGAGGCATCTGCTAGTAATGCAGAGGCAACTGGCAGTCAAGCAGGGCCATCTGGTAGCCGGCCATCTGTTAGTCGGACGGCTGGACGTCTGATAAACAAATTATTCAGACGTAAGGAACGATGAATTTTTTGTAATGGAAAACTATGTTTGTTTTAAACAAATTATTCAGACGTAAGGACGGCTGCCGCGATATATTCCGACCAATGAGTGCTCCAGTCTGCACTGCATCTGTCGTCGTGCAAACCGGATCCACGGGTCCATTTGCAGATGGTTTCCATATACCCAAACTCTGGTGGAGCCGGCGGAGGAACTGCCTGTCCTAAACCGAACTGCCGCAGAACCCTCTCAGGACAATGCACCTCTAACTCCCAAAAATGGACCAACCACACGCGACAGATAAATATCCCCCCATCTCTTTGCCCGCGCCAAGGTTGGTGGTGAAGCACGTAACTCACATACGGCATCCAGTTGACCACATCTGCCCTCAGACGCTCAAATTGGTTACGATAGTGCAATGTACCTAAGTTGTGAACACATGACAAATACATATTTAAAAAAATATTCAAAAATCCATATTCAAATTATATTGAAAAACACAATTTAAAAAAATATTGAAAAATCCATATTTAAATAAATGTACCTCTAATAGGGTTGCCATCGAACGCATGCGGAATAGTCCATTTTGCACCAAAAGCCATCCTCTCTGATAGGTTTTCGCCGCCGAAGGGTAAATCGCTTTTGGGTCTGGGCCGGCCTATAGGAAATCGAGTCCAAGACCACATCTGCAGCAGTAGTAATGGACCATTAATCGTTTGCGCTGCCTTTCTGGAAGCCCGGGACAACTCGCGATACAGGCAGGCAAGCACAGCACCTCCCCAATTGTAGTCCTCATCCAGCGGTCTCAAATCCTCTAAGAACTGTAGGTACATGATCGGGACAGAACTTGAATTCGCATCGGGAAACATCACCGACCCAAACAAGTCCATGCAGTATGCCCGTGTATGTCGGTCGACGGTCTCCTGGGGAGTGTACTGTGTCACGTCTCCGTTAAAGTGGTCCTTCAACCATCTAAGGCGCATGTAGTATTTTGATATCCTATAATACTCGTTTGGCCTGCCTCTGTGGTGCCACTGTGAATGAAAAAATGTATCACCACCGTCTTCATTACCGTCGTACACCTCATGACCTAAGCAATCTTCAATCAATTGCGACCAATTATCATCTGTGCGTCCAGCAATTGCCTTCCCTGTAAACATAGATTTTAGAGATAAACATATACTTGATATTTATAACTAAATTTGTGTATTATACAATTTATTTAAACTAATTTTATTTGCATTACATTTATTTCCACTAAATTTATTTGCACTAAATTTGTTTGCACAAAATTTTTTTGCTCTAAATTTATTTGCACTAAATTCATTTACAATTTATTTACGCTAATTACTATAAATTACTCTAAACATTTATAGAATTTACTTACACTAAATTACTTGCATTAAATATAAATTAATAACAAAAGTATAAATTAGTAACAAAAAATATTTTACCGGTAACAGGTAGGCCCCACAGACAGCTGACATCTTCCAATGTCACTGTGCACTCCCCCACCGGAAGATGGAAAGTATTCGTCTCGGGCCTCCACCTCTCGACGAGCGCAGTGATCAACGCTTTATCAATCTGACAATCATTCACTTGCGTCATCTGGTACAAGCCTAAATTCACCAAACCTTCTTTCATCCGAGGCTGGTAACGAACGCTAACTCGGCAAGGACCAGGACGCAGTGCATAATCAGGCTGGAACGATAATTCCATAGCAATAAAAATTAATTGTGGCTTACAAGTTTATTTTGAAATTTAAATACAAACCGGTATTAAATAAATACCTGCGTTGAATTCGCTATCGATATCTTGTGTTGATCTTCACTCAATTGCAACAAGGGTTGTTCATCAGACATTTTGCACTACGACATAAATAAAATTACAACATAAGAAAACTCCAATTAGTTAACTCATAAAAAATTTCATAAGCTAATTTACTCTACATACAAAATTTAAAAAATCTACAAAGTTAAATTATACTAAAAAAATCTAAATTACACTAAAACACCTAAATTATTCTACATTTATTTAAAAAAATAATTATGAGCAAGATTACCCTACATGCAAACCAAATCATTCTACAAAATCTAAAATTACACTAAATACACTAAATTTATACACTAAATTACTATACATATTTACACAATTTATTTACACTAAATATTTATTTATACTAAATTTTTTTACACTAAATATATTTACGCTAAATTTATTACACTAAATTTATTTCACTAAATTTATTTCACTAAATTTATTTACACTAAATTTATTTACAATTTATTTACACTAAATTACTCAAAAAATTACTCTAATTACTCTAACTATTTATACATTTTATTTACATGATATATTTATATAATTTATTTACAATACAATACACTAAATTACACTACAATAAACTAATTTACACTACAATACACTAAATTTACACTACAATATACTAAAAAAATCTAATTTACTCTACATAAAAACTAAACTAAATAATTCTAAAAAATAAATAAAATTCGGATTTTTTTTTCAAATTAATAATTTACACTACAATATACCAAATTTACACCACAATACACGAAATTATACTATAATACACTAAAAAAAACTAATTTACTCTAAATACAAACTAAACTAAATAATTCTAGACAAAAATAATAAATTTCGGATTTTTTTTCAAATAAAAAATTTAACTACATACCTAACGAAACTTGTAGATCTGAAGTTCTTCTTGTTCTCCTCTCAAAATTATACTAAAATATGTGATTAGAATAAAAAATGATGAATATTTGAGGTGGTTAAAATTTGGTTTTTGGTTTTCTCGGATACGGGATGAAGCTCTCTGGAGAATGAAGAATTAACAACGAAGAGGAAGAAGGGAGAAGGGGGGCCGGGTTAAATCCTCCTCTCTTCACCGAATCCCGGATTCGGTTAACCAAAAGCAAAAAAATAAAAAACCCTTCACCGAATCCCGGATTCGGTTAACCAAAAAGCAAAAAAAAAAAAATAACTCTTCACCGAATCCCGGATTCGGTTAACCAAAAAAAATCCCACACCGAATCCCGGATTCGGTTAAGCAACGTGCTTCCGATCTTCTGTGGCAACCCACTGTATCCGCCGTTAAAACCATCAGTTTAACCGAATACCGTATTCGGTTAAGCAAAAAAATAACTTAACCGAATCCGGGATTCGGTTTTTGCTGTTTTTATAACAAACGAAGCAATCATGTCGTTTCTTTAACTTTGATTATTTTATTTACTGTTTTTAAAAAAAATCCGATTTCTCAGGAGCAAATAAGGATGAAAGGGCAGTCTCACACGTCAGAACCGTTCAATCCGCATTAAAATTTGTACGTACTTAATATGCGCGGATGTTAAAGTTTTCGGGTGAATTTTAATGTCAATCGAACTTTTTTGAATGGATATAGGACCGAATTTGATCAGATATCATCGGACCGCCTGATCCACAAAATAAATATAACTAAAAATAGGAAAATGTGAACGGCAATATACTTAAAATTGTGATTATTTTTATTTTGAAGGAACACTCACAGAATTGCAAATCTTTTATCCCCAGTTCAAATCTGGGTGCCCAGCAAAATAATTAAAATTTCTTGTTCAATATCCTATATCAATAAAATTTGACAAGACCTTGTCGTGCAATTTACTCACCATGTTGTGTAATCTGTATATATCTTAATTTGAGGGTTGCAATGTTCAAACTTCACGGTTTGTACTTCATAGTGTTTACTATTGTTGAGTGTGTCATTGACAGCTCAGTAGGATAAACCTGAGATCATGCAAATGCATTATACATGGAACTGTACTGTAGTGCTAATTGAACATCCTTTCTTAATACGCTTTGGCAATTCCAAATAGGAACACAAAACTTACTCAGTGACTCAACAAGATTATTTAAATATTTGTATCATCAAGTTAATATTAAATGTAAAATTCAGAACATTCTTGATGTTTATTTTTTAGCACTATTTTCCTTGGTTATTTAATTATTTAAAATTTTATATAGTTTTATCATCTGATCCGCGTTAGAAATTTCAGAGAGGGTATACAAATCGTGTTTCTGAATTAACCATTAAATTCTATACTTCTGTTGTCATATTATGTTTTTGGTATTCATGAAAAAGTTGTTTAAATTAAGTGCAAGTTCACTGAAAGTGCTGATCAGTACATTGAGATATACCAGGGTATATTTTGGGGGAGTGTAAACATTACTCTCTACTCTACAGAAATATTCTCAGACTAAAGTTACCGAATGAAAGATACAAGAAAAACATGCCAAAAGAAAAGAAAAAAAGAAGAGGAGAAAAAAAGTAAGAAATAACGTGCTAATTAGATAAGGATGATTATGAGATGGAATTATCTAATAAAGGTTGTGAGTTTAGGTACACACAGAGAACTAGGGGTGCAAACGGATTGGATAATATCCGTCTGTATCCGAATCTGTATCCGAAAATTAGATACGGATATCTGATATTCAAATATCCGTGCGGATACGGATACGGATATGATTTTGAATTTTAATTATCCGTATCCGAATAGTAAATATATATCATATAGTTTCATATATAGTATGAAAATATGTATGTATATATCTACGGATAGCCGATATCTGATCCGTATCCGCACGTATCCGTCTAATATTCTATCCGTATATGTACGTATCTGTCTAATATCCGATCCGTTTGCACCCCTACAGATAACATTTGCTGGCTATGTATGAACTTGAGTTGATATCAATCTAAAATTCAAGTCACTTTATCTGTATCCAATAATTAAAGTTGCATATATTAATACCAAAGAATTTATACCTTCTCCGATTGGGGAAGGAAGTAATTTTGGTGATTGATTTTCTCTTAACAGGAACACCTAATTAGTAATGATGAATTGCAAACTTCATGACATCAAATGCAAAAGTACATCTTTTATAAAAGTTATTTACTTAATTGTTTAAATATATTATTTTCGAACTTTATATTTACAATTAAGATTTCTAATCAATTATCAAAATTTATGTATTTTTTTCTCAATAAGATTCATTCTTAATATGTTTGTATTGGTGGATAAAAAAAAGTAGAGATAGTATTTAAAAAGCAACATTCAACAGGCGCAACAAAAGACAAATTTTGAGAAACCAGATGAGGCTTCATGGATATGCTTTATTTTTTTTCATGGATATGCTTTTATTAGGACTTCGTTTGGTATCTGCTTTATTAATTCCTTGATTTTGTTATTCTATCCACATTCAACACGGCAATACCTAAACAATCAAGCACACAAGACAACATAGAACCAGCAGATTTCTCATACACCTTCCAGCTGGAATTTAATAATTTGTGGCAGATGCAGCCGACATTTTTATTAATATCCAAAGTTTAATAGAAATTAATTAATATACCCATATCTCCAGTATTATAAAAATACCTCTACCGGTCAATTTTTGGCTGGTACTCTATTTATTTGCCTACCGGCCATTAAATGGCCGGTATTCTTAATTTTTTTTTTTTAGAGACACTATGAAGAGCAAGATGCTGAAATCTAACACTAATAATTCAAAATTTTAGTTTAAATTATTGGTTAGATTAGTTCTTTTGATGTATAATTAGCATATTTATACTAAAATACGCTAAAGTACTTCAAATTATGTTAAATTACGTTGAATTACACTAAATTACATTAAATTATGCTAAATTATGTTAAATTACGCTAAATTAAGGTGCATCATCGATGTTTTTGCAATGAAACATCGATGTTTTATTAGCCTTAACATTGGCAATTAAGTAGGGTAGTGCTAAAAAAACATCGGTGCGTCACTGATGTTTTTGTCACTGATGTTTTTGTAATGAAATATCGATGTTTTATTAGCCTTAGTATTGGCAATTAAGCATGGTAGAGCTAAAAAAAATATCGGTGCATCGCTGATGTTTTTGTAATGAAACATCGATGCACTTCTGCCGTCGTTAAGCCGTGCATAAAGCATCGGTGCGTCATCAGTGTTTTTGCACGAAAGCATCGTTTTAAAAAAAAAACTTTAAACGACCATAACTTTGGCTAGGAAACTCGGATTTGCGCGTACGACCCCAATTCGGAAAGCTTGGGACGAGACAGGGGCAATGGAGCATTGGGGTCATCCCCAAGGGGACCGACAGAATCAGAATTGCAAAAAAACGTCGTTTAGTGCCTCAAAAATTGAGTTAAAGTTTTTTATAATCGGTAGACACACAACGACCCGTATGCGGCTAGTGACAGTCGTATGGGGCTGATGATTAGGAAGGATAGGAAACCTGAATCACGTTAAAACAACTGGATCAATCTGAACTAGTGAAATTGTTAAAACTTAGTACCTAAAAAAAACATAGTTTAGTGTTCGCATGAGGCTAGTGAATTTAATTACTTGAAATTATGTTAACGGAATTTTGCATATTTCAGTATAATTATTATAATTTTGTGTATTTCATTATAATTAGCGAAATTTAGTGTAATTCAGTGTATTTAACATAATTTCAAGTAATTTAGCGTATTTTAGTATAAATATGCTAATTATACATCAAAAGAAGTAATCTAACAAAAAATTTAAACAAAAAATTCGAATTTTTAGTGTTAGATTTCAGCATCTTGCTCTTCATAGTGTCTCTAAATAAAAAAAAAATTTAAGGGTACCGGCCATTTAATGACCGGTAGGCAAATAAATAGAGTACCGATCAGAAAATGGCCGGTAGAGGTATTTTTATAAATACTCAGGGAATCTGAGTATATTAATTAATTTCTATTAAACTTTGGATATTAATAAAAATGTCGGCAGATGCAGACCAGTATTTTGTGGTGAATTTAATTCCATACTATGGGACCCTTGCATTTCCTTTTCATTTATTTTTATGAATTAATGCTCTTAATAATTATTAAGAAACCTACTTGTCAGAAAATTGTCACACAATATGATGTGTCCATATTGGCCCCATGAAATCTTGGCCACTGGTGCCACTCTCTAGCCAGATCACTCTTATGTTTAATCTCTGTGTGCTATGAATGTGAGACCATGCCGCAATTGAATGCTAGGAGTCTAGGAGGGAGATGCATGAACCTCTTTTATTGACTTGTTGCAGCAATCTTTGTAGTGATTTATGAAGCGAGTTTATCAGGATTTGAACTTTGGATAAAGATGGGTGAAAGTGAAATGGTTCATATATAGTTATATCTGAAAAATAAACGTAAAATATTAGATTAACATTTTACTATATTAGTAGTTGCCCTAAAATTTCCTCAAAAAAAAAAAAAGTTGCCCCAAATATAGAATTTAGAATACTGAATTAATTCAAAAGTTTTTCCTATTAGCTAGCCTATTCTGTGTAGCTTGCTTTAATTGATCATATTTTAAATTTGATGTGTGTGATACAGTATGTTACTATTGTGTTTGATTGCTAATTATAATATATGTATATTATGTTAGAAAGAAAAATATGCATGATAGGAAAAAACTATATTAACTACAACAACTGTAATTTTCCTGACTCCTCTATTGAAATAAAAATAAGTTTCTGATTTAGTAAGTCGATCAGGTACTAATTAGTCATGTTTTGACAAAATTAGCGAACTAATTGTGAATGGAAAAATCAGATTATATTCAACCTATATATCTATATTTCTTTTCTTTTTTTATATATAAAAAGATGAGTTGTAGGTTTTCAAATTTCTGTTTCCTGAATGGACTTGCAACACAAATGCAACAGCAAGAATACAACAAGTTTCAGACAATGGGAGATGGGTAAAGATATTTGTCTTCGCCTCTACCTTCTGATGAACCTTATCTAAATACAATTGGCAGATCAAACCAGCAGCCATATCCCGGTAGAAATAGAATCTACTAAATCAAACAAATAAATTTAATTATAATACCCATGCATGCATGGAGATATATTCCTTTGTTTTCTCTGTTCCTTAGTCCTGGAACCACAGTATGGCATGGTTGCTTGTCATACATGACAACCTGTTCCAATTAATAATATCACTGTCAATAAACTAATTTAGGCACCCCCTCTTTGCACCCATTATTCGTACCTCTAAAAATGTAGTTTATGTTAGTCAAATATTTGATCATGTCATGCATTAATAATTATATATCAGTCTTAAATATAGAGCTTAATTGTATCTCTAACTATACATATATCTCATCATCTTATTAACCTAAATACATTGTGCATGGTGTGTTCAATGGATTGCATTATTTTACTCGAATAAAAACATGCTACTAAAATGGATACAACATTATTTATGGAATACAGTTAATGCACTCGCAGTGAAAATAAAAATGTATCAACTTATATATCAAACCCCAAGAAAGGTGACAAGACATATTGTGCACAAAATTGCGGAGAAGTTTGGCCCCGGAACAAGTAGCTAGTTGCTTAATATGCTATTATATTAGAAGTTTAGAACACAGGAACGTTATTAATATTTTTCTTAGTACAACAGAAATATTACTTGATAATTAAGTGGATATGGATGACAGTCCAAATCATCCAAAGAAAAGCAAAAAGTAATTAATTAGAGTATCTAAGCAAGGAGCGAAGTTGGAAACAACACTTCTATCCTACTAAGCAGGATTCAGATCTCTCCAGTCTAAAATCCACCGGAATAATTTGGCACTCTCCAATGTACATAATGTAGGAGCACTTTGAATACCTTTCCTTTTTTTGTTTTTTGTTTATATCCGTATAGCACTCTCCAGTATATATAACACTAAAGAAATAGTTTGAGAACTCATTGAGTTTAAAAAAAAAAATCTCTAAAACATAATTTATTGCATTCTAACTGGCCAAATGGGTCAAAATAAACCAGGCTATGTTGAATTTCTGCTTAACATTAAATTTTTATAAGTACTAGTAGGGAAATTTAATTATCTGTTTGTCATAACTTGCACATAGAAAGAGATTATAAATTACACTCACCACATGACATTTTAATATATTATATTCGTTGCTAATAATATAACTAAGAGTATCTATATTCCAGCAACTCAAATGAGTTTCTAAATAACTGTTAATTATTTTTTAGAAATTAAGATCTCTAAAGTTTCTAACTCTCACATCTCTGAAATTAATTTTAGAGTTTTTATTAAGCACGTCAGTAATAAATTAAAAAAGAAAAATAATTTGAACAAATTATTTGATCAGCATGATGTTTATACACAGTTTCTTACTAAATAAACTTTACTGTATAGTTTCTAAATAAGAAACTCCCCCACATCTCTAAAATTGAATTATAAACTACCACATCATATTAGAAACTCTAATAGTAGCAGATTTAATAGTAGCAGAGATATAGATGCTCTACCGATTAAAATAACTATCACATATATTAATTTCACTGTATGCTTAAAAAAATTAACACTGGTCCAAAATTATACATGAAATGAATATGTAATCATTGAGGACCTCGTGTCAGACATTTTTTTAAATGTATTTTACGACGCTTAAAATCTTTATTATTCTTTAATATCTTGATTCCAGAAAGAAATATGCCGAAAGTTGCAAAAGTTCTTAACTGAACCATGGAGGTCTCAAGTCTTAGCAAAACTGGAGAGAAGGCGAATCTGACCTAAGCTTAGGGTCAGGAGCAGCAAGTTTCAGGGGGAATGAATTTCTACGGTTTGGACCACACTTTTGTCATGTGAACGCACACACGGCATCCAATCCACTTCGCCATTTGCTTTGTGGGTCCCATACCTTATTACTATTCATTTCACCGGGCCCCACCCCCACGCCATTCTTCTACCACATTTCAACCTTCAAGGGTTAATCGGTGCCTTGATAGCCGTTGACATGGTAAACCTGTTCCACCACGTGCCAACTTGATTCTTGCCTTCTTGGGAATAGTTGGTACATCACCAGATGGCCAGAAATGTCAATTCCTTGCTCAAAAAGAGGAAAAAGAAGGGTGAGAATGCGATTGTTTTGCTGGAAAAACAGAGAGATGTGATTTCTAAAAATGTCTTTGCTTTGCTTGTATGTTAGGATGATTCAAAATACATTAAATTAAATTAAATTAAATTTCTCACAAGCTTGTGTAAACTTTAAATTCTCAATTTCACTTTTAAGACATAAGTATTATGTTAGATCTTTTTTGGGCTATGCAGTCACATGAATTTTTCACAGAAAGCAATAACAAACAATTAGTTATCTGTGTTTCAAAAATATTTGGTGTTAACTTGAAATTTCACATGTACATGTTGTGAACAATAAAAATTTAGTACAAGTATTGTATATAGATCTAACAAGGTTTTGGGATTACGGTCCAAAGTAGGGCTGTAAATGAGCCGAGTTTGAGCGAGTTACTTCCAACTCGAACTCAGCTCATTAAATAAATGAGCGAGTCAACTCGAGTTGGGATGGTAATAACGAGCTGTAGAGCCAACTCGAACTCAGCTCGTTATTAACTCGAGTTGGCTCACAACTCGTTTATAAACTCGTTTAACTAGTTAAATCAATACAACACAAGTTATAAACGAGTTTGAGCTGAGTTTGGATTTGGTTTTGGTTATTCGGGATTTTTTGTGTCCAAATTGTGTAACTTTATGTAACTCGAGTTATAAATGAGCGAGTTGGGGTCAGCTCAAACTCAGCTCATTTATTAAACGAGTCAGCCAACTCGAGTTGGAACTAACTCGAGTTGTAAATGAGCGAGTTAAAACGAGCTGTAAATGAGCGAGTTGCGAATTCGAGCAATTTTGCCCAGCCCTAGTCCAATGATTAAATATATAAAGTAATTCAAGGTGTGGATTGTGATCATTGTAAAGATACTTTACATGTCATAAAACTGAGTGAGGCTATGGTGCTATGCATAGCACCAATGGCTAGTGTACTACGGCTCAATATGGTACTTTTTAAAATTCTAACGGTCGATCCGAACCGTTCAATGTGATATTCATATGAATATGTACTTGCAAACTAAATTTTATATTTTTTTGAATTTTTTTACTATTTTTTTAGATAGGTAGAAAAATCAGTGTTTTCTGAAAATTCTGGACCATCAAAATTCTACCTGTCTAAAAAAATAGTAAAAAAATTCAAAAAAATATAAAATTTAGTTTGCAAGTACATATTCATATGGTTATCACATTGAACGGTTCGGATCGACCGTTAGAATTTTAAAAAGTACCATATTGAGCCGTAGTACACTAGCCATCCGTGCTATGCATAGCATCATAGCCTCACTTTTTATAGTAAGATATTAGTTTCTTATGGAGTCCCACCTTGTGGATCATCAGTTTAGGTCAGAAAGTCCAAAACCAGGAACTGTAGACATGGTCTAAACCAAAGAGCCAGGCCCATTAGTTTCCGTTTTTGACCACCACACCAGACCCATGATTTACAAGATGGATATATATACTATCATACTATTATAAGCAAAATCAATAAAATATTATTCACATTTCCTCTCTCTCAACTCCCAACCAGCAAATTGCAGATATGAGATTACTACTGCAGTCCCCCTTATTAATCTCCATCTATATAACCCTCCTTTCTTAGCTTCACACTCTACAAAATCAACCTCAATTACAAAGACCAACCAGAAACTTCCATTTGTTACATCTCAAATAGTAAGCAGATATGACTACAACTCTCATCCTTGACAACAAATCCTCAAGTGCCACATTAGTAGACCCTTCTTCCCCTTCATCCTCTCAATCACCGCTGGAACTACCAGTGGCGGCAGCACCGCATCAGCCGATGCCTCCACGGCGACTCCCTTCGTCACAGTACAAAGGAGTAGTGCCCCAACCGAATGGTCGCTGGGGTGCTCAAATTTATGAGCGGCATAGTCGTGTTTGGCTCGGTACATTCGACTCAGAAACCGCAGCTGCAAAGGCATATGATGTTGCAGCACAACGATTTCGTGGTCGTGACGCGACCACGAATTTTTGCCCTCTATCTGAATCCAACTCCTCCGATTTCCAACAACTCCAATTCCTCAAGTCACATTCCAAATCTGAGATAGTTGACATGCTAAGAAAGCACACCTACAATGACGAACTTAATGTGTTCGCCATGTCTGCTGCTTCCACTTCTTCTGCTACGTCTGTTGTTACAGCAGCTAAAATGGCTGCTGCTACTGGTACTGGTAAAAGCATTGTTCCTTATTATGAACATTTGTTTGATAAAACTGTAACTCCAAGTGACGTAGGGAAGTTGAACCGGTTAGTGGTACCAAAACAGTATGCCGAAAAACACTTCCCCTTGAGCCCAACAATACTGGGTGCAACCACGTGTACCGGGGAAGGGGACGGCCAAAACAAAGGGCTGCTTTTAAGCTTTGAGGATAAAGGAGGCAAGGTTTGGAGGTTTAGGTACTCATATTGGAACAGTAGCCAAAGTTATGTTCTAACAAAAGGGTGGAGCAGGTTTGTGAAAGAGAAGGGGTTGCGTGCCGGAGATGTGATCAGCTTTCATCGCATGATGGGACCCGACAAACGGCTTTTCATAGATTGGAAGTTGCGACATGTAAATGCTTTTGCCGTAGAAACGCCGGACGGGCTGCCGGTAAAAGGAGTCGTGCGATTATTTGGGGTGAACTTGATGATGCGTAGCGAAATCGCAGTGGCTGTAGAAAAGGTTGAGGAGTCTAGTGTTGTAGAGGATCCAGGATATAGTCTGAAGAGGAGAAGAGGCATGGAGATTGATTCACTTGTAATCAAGAAACAATGTGTAGAAGCTTAGTGTAGAAGACATGCTTGTAATATGCCTTAACATGTTTTTGGTCCATTTGTTCGCTCCTAACTAAATTGTTAGGCTTCTTGTGATTTTTGAACATGCAAATTTTCATGAATTTGACAATTTGTATACCAAATCAGAACTAGGAAATGAGACAAATTAATTAGAGTGTTCATATTTGTTTTTCCCCGGAAATTCCTCAAGTGAAGAAATCCATAGTGTAATACCCTGTGGGTTGAGGATTTAATGATCTGTTGGTTGAATAATTTAACCATAGTCAAATCTGAATTTTGTTGTTTAGCTTAGCCAAGTGCTGACGATAAACTATTGGCTAATTAATCTGGATTAGAATTCAGCACTGGCCTGCTGTCAAACTTTTCAACGTAAGAGCTAGCTGGTAAGATGCCTAACTATGACAAATATCTACTATCTAGTCAGTTAATTATATTCTTGGATATAGACCAGGAATGCTACTATGCTAGCCTCACAAGTCATTTGACCATTCCTTTTAAACTTCTGTTGCAAGAAAATGATTCCAGCACCAATCCAGAAACCAAAGTTTTATAGAATATACTAAATCCGGATAAAAGCCAAAGAAAAATAATGTTCACGGCAACCGTTGAGTACACAAAAATATCTTGCTGATTTGTCAATCTTTTCAGTTGTTGGAATAGGAATGTTCATGGTGCTGATGATGATGTAAAAAATAGTGATAATTTGATGACCGTAACACCAATAATTACATAATTATAAGTAGTGTAGTAAACTATAGGGTCACTTCAGCATACTAAACACTTTTGAAGGTTCATATATAATATTAATTTCACCGGTTAGACGTGATTTAAATTAAACAATTTATTGTTATGGGTATAAGTTATTATATAAAGAAAATAAAGAATATATACATGTTTGAAGATTTTTTTTTTATGAAATTAACGGTGAGAATATAGGATTTTATGCATATGATAACTTAACAAGGAAATATTATATGAAAAAAGAATGAAATTTAATATAAGATTTGCTACAAAAAATATATAAACTAAATATATTTATTTTTTCATATTATCCTTAAATGGCCAATTCAAGGGCTTAAGTCAATTTAAATATTTTTCTTATAATAAGGTGATGCAATGAAGCAAATTCTAAATTGTATTATATAAATTACAAGTACAATTACATTAAACAGCATGTATAGATATGATATGGTTAATTAACTCGAATGTTGAATTATATATATAATACATATATATGTAATCCTTTATCGAATTCATGAGCATATGATATATTTTTGAAAGATTATACAATTAAGTTAGCTTGATTTGCACATATTTTCTTATGATAAGAGCTGTGATAATTATTTATAAAAAATACAGATAGAGATGAGGAAGAAAGAAGCAACCCAAGACTTCTGAGAAAAAAGAGGAGGCATGACATGATTTAGGACCAGGGAGAGAAATAAAGTATGATTTTTATAGAAGAGATAATTTTAAAATGAAAAAGATTATTGTAGTGGAATGTCTAAAATATAGGTAATTTGACAGTTCTTGAATTTTAAAATGATAAATACATAGTTTCACTTTTGAAAGAAAATAAAATTATTTTAGAGTTATGAAGTGTATGTATAAAATTTTATCTTAAAAGCAAGCTTTTTAATATTTTGATTTCGTATGTCAAGTACAATATATAGCCTCGGGTTTGAAATTAATTCATTGCTAAAATTGTAATACAAAATTAGATAATTATTTAGTCTGATGAGAGGATTATAATAGTTCAGAGGAATTGTGAGAATAGAATAATAGATCTAGAAATTAGGGTCATTTAACTTGTTGTAAATACATTTTTTTTTATCAATGAAATTGTTAGTAGGTATTTAAAACCACTAACTTAAAAAAAAAATTTAACTAGTCTAATGTATACGATAATCCCCTCTTTTATTATGAGGTGAAAAGATCTGAATTCTTCAATAGTAGATTGAGTAGTTCATAACAATAATGAATTATAAGTGTAGAGATTTCATATTCTAATCTGCAATTAATGTCACAATTTAATTATAAACATGTTTTATACAAACAAATGAAGAAACATTATATATATATAATTGATACAGAGTACAACTAGGGTATCGTGTTCTTAAGTTCATCAATTTCCTTTGTGAATTCAACTCTAAACATTATCAAACTGGCTTCAAACGAATAATTTGAAATGTTGAAACCTATTTACCTTACGAGTGATGCGTCTACATGTAAATTTTTTTAATTTTGTAATTAATTATGTATAAAGTCAAGTGGTAAAAAATGTTCAAAAAATGAATGCATTAAAATTAATTTATAAACTTTCTAATTTTGACCGCTTGATTTTATACTAAATTAATTTGAAATTTTAATTTTTTTGCATGTATAAGTATCATTCGTAAGGTAGATGGAATTCAACAGTCGTTTGATGCCAATTCGGTAGATTTTAAAGTTAAAGTTCACAAAAAAAATTTAGTGAACTTAAAAAAACACCTTGGTTCTACTCATTAATACAATTATTATATGTACTCATCAACGATTACAACTTACAAACATAATTTTCCTCAGGGTTGATAAAATTGGAGTGCGCATAGCAATAGTTTGAAAAGACACTTAGTTTGGCACAGTCAAAGAACCACATGCCACTTGCTGGAAAAAAAAAAAAAAATACATATATAGAATAGTGTCGATATAATGTCTCTAACGATATTTTTCTATTTATTCACTTGTTTTCACTACACGCGGCCTACGTAGTTAATCTCTATAGTCAATCTTATTGAATCATAAATAAAATATTGATTTTGAACACAATTTTTTTTTTCCATATATATATATCAGTAACGAGGTGAACCGGATTGAATGATACTTCACATTAAAAGATGTCACATAAACAAAGAGAAAGAGAGAGTGAGAGCCGAAATTTGTATTAATACCCTCGGTTAAAAAAATAAACAAAAAAATCACTAATTCATCCTAATTTCATATTTATCCGGCCGCCATTTCACATTGCGGCCTACAAAACTGGGTCTGCCATTTGTCGTTGCCGCTCCAATCTTGGGTCCGTCATTTCATGTTGCAGCCCCTATTTTTCTATAAATTTATTTGTAAGTCACTACTACTACATCTAGACACTAATCAACACATGGAGAAGTGAATGACATATGTATGAAAATCAATCAGAATGGCCTGAACACGATAGCCATGTCCTTGTTCCAGAACATAGACTAGTTACTTTCGGTAGAAGACAGCATAACAAGATTCTGATGTTGTTGGACTTACTAAATAGAAGGAGAAGAGGACACCAAGTCAACCGAGATACACATGAAAGACGCAACAAAGTTGCTTGAGATGTACGAGGTTGATACAATGTTTATTTTATTCAATTTCAACTTTAAAAAAATTATTGAAACAATTTAGATTTAACAATCATTTTTGTTTGTAAATTTGTAGGTTGAAAAGCAATCAATGGATTGAATATTTATCTAGGAGTTAAATTTATGTTTTTAATGTATTTGATGTTTTTATTATATGTTTTTATTGTATTGGTAAGAACATTGTTTATTTTAGATTTATTAGTTGTGTTTTTATTGTATTTGTGAGAACATATGCAGTTTATATTTTTTTTATTGATGATTTATTTTAGATTTATTGTTATTATAATATGATGAAACAAAAATACACTTTGTTTTGTCTATATTTTTATGAAAATGAAACAAATAAATAAACTCACATTTATTATTTTTGAAAATAAACTATAACAAAATAAAATCTATTCCTTTTTCATTAAAAAAAACATAATGGAGCCGCAACGACAAATGGAGGCTCCGTTCTTGAGGGTGCAACGTGAAATGGCGGCCCGGGTAAATATGGAATTTTGATGAAATAGTGGTTTTTTTGTTTAATATTTTTTAACCGAGGGTATTAATAAAAATTTCGGGAGAAAGAAACGCACATCCACAGCCACAGAAATTCGTATCCTCTCAGTAAACTCAAATTTTGAGTTAAGATCTGAACCGTCCAATTTAAATCTGTAATAATATTAAAAGGTTCCTACGGTTTAGGCGTAGACTAGATTGATCTGAATTATGATCACACGGTTTGGAAATTAACTTAAACTGTTCGTTAATGCAGAGGATGCGGATGCCATCCACAGGGTCAAGTCTTCTCTTATCAAAGCACGAGGCACGCAGATATTTATTTTTTTTTGTGCTCATTAGCGTTGATTCTTGGATTTTTCTCAAAAAATATAGAAGAAAAAAAAGGATAGGAGAGAGATAAGATCACGAGCTTTATCTTTGTAAGACTGATCGAGTACGCAACTAAGCAAATTACAAGATAGTCATATATATCTTAATAAACGGCTAAAAAACAAGTTGGTGTCAACTGTTCATGGGGCATGATTACAGGGGTGAAAACGGATCAGATACGGATCGGATAGTGGTAAAATTATATCCGTATCTGTTTTTGTTTTCTGAATACGTATACGGATCGGATATTAGACGGATACATACAAATATAAATTGGATATCCTACATGATTATCACCCATCATTGTACTTTTTTTTCTTCCGAAGAAAGTTATCCAGTTTTAGGTTTTTAAGTTAAATACCATAGAATTCAGTTCAGATATTATTCAATCGCATGTCTAATATACATGTTAATAATTTTTATTTTTATGTAAAATACAGGTTCGATTTTCGTAAGAGGTACATAAAATTAAAACAATACCGTAGTTAACAAGATTTTTATACAAAAATCCAATACTGTTCCACAACAGGAAATTTGCTTCAAATCATCTATGTTTTTCAAATCTTCTCTTTAATTAATTTGTTATATTACCTTAGTTATTAGACTAAAAACTAGCTCTCATTATTTTAAAAATTATCAAACTATATTCTTTTATACAGTAAATTTTAACACTATAACACTAGTTATTGATTTGGACCGGATATTAATTATGAAAAATATCTAATGGCATTACGAATAATCTATATATTTATACCAGGAACGCCTATTTGAATTTTGAAAATAATAATTGAAGCATTGACTTGTACTACACAGAGATGAACTGTTATATTCCAAAGAGAAGACTATTATCTGAAGCATGCAGTTGAATAGTTATGTAGTATACTATTACTACATAAAGAAAACTATGAGTGAGGCTATGGTACGATGTATAGCGCGGATTGGTTCGTACTATGAATTAATATTTTTGTTTTCAAAATCTAAACGGTCGACCGAACCGTTCAACATGATATCTATATGAACATGTATTTATAAACTAAATTTTACATTTTTTAGAATTTCTATACTATTTTTTAGATGGATAGAAAATTCTACCCATCTAAAAAATAGTAAAAAAATTCTAAAAAAATTAAAATTTAATTTACCAGTACATATTCATATGAAAACTATGTTGAACAGTTCGGATTGACCATTAAAATTTTGAAAACAAAAATATTGATTCGTAGTACGGACCAATCCACACTATTCATAGTACCCTAACCTCACTCGAAAACTATATTATTAGGTGTCGTACAATAGATCTAGTAATAGTCGTACAATATATGTGACAGCCGTTATAAGTCAGTTTTGAATTGAAATAATCAAAGGTTCAATTTAATTAAAAAAATATGTATTTTGACAAAATAAAGCATTATTTAGTTGAACGAATTATGCATTTCCGATACATGAAGAACTGCATAAAATACTAAAATTGTGCACAATTTAAAGCATTTTACTTCGTCGGAGTAAGCCATATACAAAAAAAAAAAATAAAGGAAAAATAATAAAAATTATTGACTCATGAAGTCATGGATCGAAATTTTTGTTCCAAAAAAGAAAAAATAATAGTAGTCAAGTCATCACTCATCACCAGTCTCAAAGTCACAATGATATTGTTAAGTATATGCATGGTGGACCCTTAAGTCAATTTATTTTGAGAAATTTACTCGGACAATTCATTGGCACCAGAGATATTCACATGACATACCGTGAGCTAGCATTTTCAAATTAGCGTGTATCACGGAGAAGTTACTGTTTCAAAAATATGAACACAACAAAAGAGAAGTTATATCAGAATGGTAAATAATGATTCAAGAAAACGGTGCTTTATGCATGACGGATGTGTGATGGTCTTTCGTTGTAATATTATCAAAATAATTTTTTTTTTCTAAATTAGGGATTCTTTTTCTTATGCAAAGAAAAGAACAACTTCTCCTCCATAAATCCATTGTTTTGTCAAAAAAAAAAAAAAAATTCGATCTCAAAGCCAGCTTGACCTTAAAATAATGAAAGAAGAAATAAAAGGCCTTAGTAATTTGGGCCCTGGAGAAAATTGGGCCGTATTATTTCCTACCAATTTTTATTTGCGTCACCTGGGGCTGTTATTTACTAAGTACTATTTTAACAAACGCTGATAAGCCGAGATTAGCATACTCAGCACTAATGAAACTGAACTACATAGATTTTTAACCAAAAATTTAGATTACAACATGCATGAGTAAGATTTTTTGTTTTTTAAGTTTAGGATAGCTTGCATGAACAACATTTTCTCTTTTGTGTTTTTTTTTCTTTCACTTTTACAGGCACATACATTTAGATCACAACATTTTGTGATCTGAGATAGAAAGTGCGATGGCTATCGGCCTTTTTTTACAATAATATAATATATTACTTACGGTTTCAGTTAAAAAATTAATTATTTTAAGGCTTCATTAATATGAAATACTGGCTGAAATTGATCACTCGCAGACCACTTTTATTGTTCTTTGAAGCAATAAACAAAAAACATGCTATCATTTACAAAAAAAAATATATATATATATATACAAAAGTGGTGGCCGCAAGATATATATAGTAAAAAAAACAGAGAGAGAAAAAAGATTAGAAAGAAATGAGTAAACTGAGAACAAAAAGAAGAAGAAGGAAAACATCATCAATTCAACAACAAATTTTATCCTGATAGATACAAATACATCTGACTCAATATGCATGTGTTCCGGTCTACAACCCAATGTCTCGAAGAGAAAATTTACTGTTCTGTTCTTGTAGCTAGTAACCCGACACGTGGCAAGATAGATGGTGCCTGATGTAGTCCTCCAATCTGAAGGCGATAGAGCGAAGCATGCTCCTTCACAGAGAGCCGTAAGTGAATCCATATCCCCTCAGGTACCTTACGGAATTGCAGGAAAAAGAACGGTCTGGATTAGTCTCAGCCGGGCCAAAAGGAAATCAGTGCCTATTGTAGATATAGGAGGTCCGTTTTGATATTTGTGCCAGAGTTAAACAACGATCTGGATTTGGTAATTCTACCTCCGGTATCTAGGGGGATACGAATTTGCTGTGACCCGTGAGGTCTCCTCCAATGGGGGATGTAAATGATGTTTGTCTAAACTAGTGCATAAAAGGAGCAAGAGAAAAAATTTCACAAGGCATCTTGTGGGAAGTGCATCTGGTATTTGGTTGTGGCTAAGAAGGATGTTTGTAAGGTTTGGAGGGCCCATCTTAGGGGGTATGTACTGAGGGTTTTGATTTCCTGGTAGTAGTTTATTTGAATGCTTGTAATTAGGGGTTGTATACGATGCTAGTTAATCAGTGTATGAATGTTTCATGCAATGAAATGGATGATAATTGTTTTAGTGCTTTCTTTTTAATTCCAGAGTGAAAAGATTGCACTCTTTTTTTTTTTTTAATTATGGGTTGGGGGTTAAGCCACCTAACACACTTTCAAACTCTTGTGTATATTACAGAGGATTTTTTCACTTTGTGAGTTTCGAATCCATAACCTTTCACATGGGAGCCATGTGTCTTTGCCACTAGACCAAAGACAGATTTTTGTAATGTTTTTTTTTTTATTTCATAGTAAAATGATTTTTGTTCTTAGCTCAAGGTGAGTGTTGAATTTTCAAATCACTTTTAGTGAAAGATAATAAATTTCGAACATGTGACCTCACAGATAATGATTAGTGTTAAAAGGCCAAGTTTTCGGAGAAAAAGTTGTTGATTATAAATTGCAATAGACTCATTAAGAGTGAGGCTATGGTGCTATGCATAGCACCAATGGCTAGTGTACTACGGCTCAATATGGTACTTTTTAAAATCCTAACGGTCGATCCGAACCGTTCAATGTGATATCCATATGAATATATACTTGCAAACTAAATTTTATATTTTTTTGAATTTTTTTACTATTTTTTTAGATAGATAGAAAAATCAGTGTTTTCTGAAAATTCTGGACCATCAAAATTGTACCTATCTAAAAAAATAGTAAAAAAATTCGAAAAAATATAAAATTTAGTTTGCAAGTACATATTCATATGGTTATCACATTGAACGGTTCGGATCGACCGTTAGAATTTTAAAAAGTACCATATTGAGCCGTAGTACACTAGCTATCTGTGCTATGCATAGCACCATAGCCTCACTCATAGATTAAATGAATTTTTCAATGGCAAAAACTTTCAGATTGGATTGTGATAGATGTTGGTTTCCAAAATCAAGTTGGTGTTTTGGGTCAAGATTCATGCAATTGGGGAAGCACCAGAGAGTGGCACACTGGCGGTAGATTCCTTTACTTTCATGATACAGAAATGAAATAAAGAAATATTCAAATTATGATTGATTAGAATTTGAGGGGTTAATGTAATTTTGTCTCTACTACTTGGTACTGGTAGGTTACAATTCTGAAAGCGAAAAAAAAAAGGTTACAATTTCATTAGAAAAAAATTGACATTTTTATGGTTAGTACAAAGAAAAAGAATTTTAACTAAAGCGAATCTACCCCAAAGAGGTTCGCAAAGCCAAAACCCTAGTGTATTTTTTATCAAGATGATGGAACAAAATTCAGTGTATTTTTTTTTTATTGTCAAAATGATGAAACACTGGACTAGGGCTGCACAAAAAATTCGTAGTTCGTAATTCGATTCGAAAAAGTTCGTAAAAAATTCGATTCAAAATTGAGTTCATTCGAAATTAATTCAAACCAAATTTAGTTCGAAATTAATTCAAACCAAACTCAAACTGGACCTAGTTCGTTCGAAATAGGTTCGCAAACCAAACTTAGTTCGAAATTAACTCAAACGTGAACCGTTAATTTCCGCTGATAATGAACTTTAATGTTTTATTTAGGATAATATTTGAGTTTGTAATAATAAATCTAAGACTTTGGTGATTGTTCTGTACTTCTATTGATATTTAAATTGTACTTTGAATACTTTGGATATTTGAAAACTTTGGTGATGTTGCTCCTGTTGGCTATTTGGAAAACTTTGAATTCTGTGATTGTACTGAACTTTGATTGATTGTACTAAACTTTGGTGTTTGATATAAATTTTGGTATTTGTAATGAACTTTGATATAAACTTTGGTGTACTGTGTAATTATAATTCAGAATGCCTGAGTTTTTATTGAAGTACTGTAATTTCGAATTATGGCCCAACCATAAGTCATAACTCTTAAGTCGTAACAAAGTTCGTAAAAGTTCGAAATTGAGTTTGTAAAAAGTGGATCTGAAATTGAGTTCGTTCAAAATTATTCAAACCAAACTTAGTTCGAAATTAATTCAAACCAAACTCAAACTGGAGGTAAGTTCGATTCGGTTCGGTTCGTTTGCAGCCCTACACTGAACCATTTATTTACGAATGATCCTTTCCAAAATGAATATGAAGTTGGATAGCTAATTTTTATTTTATTTCTCTTATTCCGTTAGTGTCAGTGACAGAGCCAAAATATATATAATAGGGAGAGCCAATAATATATATGATTGTAGAGAAAATATTATATTCTCAATTCAATCTAAATTAATTTAGTTATATAGATTACTTTTTTAACCGTTAAATATTTGCACGTAATATATTGAATGCTTAGTAACTATTTTTTTTTCTAAATTGTTGGACTATACAATTAATAATTTGACTATCAAAGATACTTGTGCCCAAGAAGACTTGTGCAATAAAATGATTTTAAATTTTTTTTCTTGTCGGTAAATATGATTATTTTCAAATTATACAAATAAGATATAATTTGCAATAAGTTCATTGTTATTTTCTTAAATAATGCAAATTTTGTTCTAATAAAGAATAGGTACAAATAAATGAAAGATATATAAGCATAATTAATTGAGTGAGTCTATGGTACTACGCATAGCACGGATTGGTTCGTACTACGGATCAATATTTTCGTTTTCAAAATCCTAATGGTCAATCAGAACCGTTCAACATGATTTCCATATGAAAATATACTTGTGAGTTAAATTTTCTATTTTTTAGAATTTTTTTAGATAGGTAGAAAATCACTGTTTTTGGATGGTTCAGAATTTTCAGATCAAGTGATTTTCTACCTATCTTAAAATATAGTAAAAAAATTCAAAAAAAATATAAAATTTAGTCTGCAAGTACATATTCATGTGGGGATCACGTTGAACGGTTCGGATCGACCATTAAAATTTTCAAAATGAAAATATAGCTCCGTAGTACGGACTAATCCGTGCTATGCATAGTACCATAGACTCATTCTAATTAATTTATCAATTTTATTACAGTAATAAATCAATGGCTAAATTAGGTCGAGTATGACTTACATATTACTGTAAATTATATTGCTATAATTAGAAGGAAATGTACGACTTATTATGTCCTCCCAGTTAAGCAGATAATTTCGTTCAATATTTACCAGAAGGCCGTTAGATTTATTCGCCATAAATGATATCATTTTTATTCAATGTAGAAATATGATTTTAAAACTGATAATCTCAATCATACACCTAAAATCCGTTATGAAGGTGGAAGTTGAACTCACTGATGTATGGAATGCCTTAATCCAAATCATTATTTTGTATCTTATTCTAGTTATCGGAGATTCCGATGCAGTTTTCTTTTACAAAGGAATATAAGATTTGTAGTTTGATTTTCTCTAATATTTTATATTTTATGTAAGTAAAACTTAATGTAAGAATTATGAGAATTTTATTTATGACATGTAGTTATCAAATAGTTTAGAATTTGTATAAGATAATAAGCACATAATTTGTTATATCATACTACTTTTAGTCACAAAAAATGCGTTTATACATCCAAAAAGTGTGTTGTTATCCTCTTCATCATACTATTATGTAACCAGCTAACCTGTTTTTACATAATTGAAAGCCTGATGTACATACACAAAGTGTGTAAATGGAACCATCAAGTTGAACCTTCATTTTAGATTCATGATATAGTTACAATTTTGCTCTTCTTATTATCTACTTTCATTTAGAAATTTGCATTTTTTTTCTTGGGTATTGATGAATTTCTAAAACAATTAATCAGACATCTCCTTCTAAGCCCTCCCTTAAAATTTTATTTTCATTAATTTGCTAACAAGTCCAAAAATAGATTTTATTGAACAAACTTCGGTTTTTCAGTTTATTTTATTGTAAGAAGCTAAAATCCATTTTTTTTAATGGAACTCGTTTTAAATTTGACCTCTGTCAAACAAAGTATTTATTTCCATTCCCTTAAATAAGTATTAATTTATCGTTACATTATATTTTATATGTAGAAGTCGCTCGAAATCTAAAAAAAAGGTCACTAACAAAAAGAAGTCGGTCAAAAGAAGTATATATCTTGTCTGTTGACCGTTGATTTCCTACATAGAAGAAAGAATACAAACTTTCAATGGCTCACAAATAGAATCGAACTATTGGAGAGACAATTGCTCAATATTTTACATAATATGTCATTTAGTACTGAAGAGGATGATGTCGTTCGATAGGATATTTAATTACAGTTAGATTCTTGTATGATTTCTCGAATTGTTGTGTGTGTGGGTGGGTGGGGGATGTAAGTTAAATAAAACTGTGTGACACCTTAAAATATCTTTGAAAATCAAACTTTTTTTTATGGTTAGCATGAAAAAAAAAAGTTAACAAGAGATAAATTTGTTTATAAGGGAATGAAGAGGTTTATAGAAATGAGTAGTTTGTGGCAATTATGAATATGTGAGTCATTTACTTTCTACATGTTCTTTGATCCTTTAATTTCATCATTTTGTCCATTTTTAATAATGGCAGTGTACAGGATTTAAACGTTACATTGTCTCTCTTGCAAGAGTTTTGGGATTCTTGTTTAGTTCTGGTAAAAGTTGACAGGCTGTAATGTTTGATAATAATGATTGCTTTTATGTGGATTATTTGGGTAGAACGAAATAGAAAGTGTTTCAGGCTGTGGATGGATATGCATAGGGCTGCAAACGAACTGAACCGAATCGAACTTACTCCTAGTTTGAGTTTGGTTTGAATTAATTTCGAACTAAGTTTGGTTTAAATTAATTTCGAACGAACTCAATTTCGAACGAACTCAATTTCGAATCGATTTTTTTACGAACTCAATTTCGAACTTTTACGAACTTTGTTACGACTTACGAGTTATGACTTATGGCTGGGCCATAGTTCGAAATTACAACACTTCAATAAAAACTCAGGTATTCTGAATTCTAATTACACAGTACACCAAAGTTTATATCAAAGTTCATTACAAATACCAAAATTTATATCAAACACCAAAGTTTAGTACAATCAATCAAAGTTCAGTACAATCACATAATCCAAAGTTTTCCAAATAGCCAACAGGAGCAACATCACTAAAGTTATATCCAAAATATTCAAAGTACAATTTAAATATCAATAGAAGTACAAAATAATCACCAAAGTCTTAGGATTATTACAAACCCAAATATTATCCTAAATAAAACATTAAAGTTCATTTATCAGCGGAAATTAACGGTTCACGTTTGAGTTAATTTCGAACTAAGTTTGGTTTGCGAACCTATTTCGAACGAACTAGGTTCAGTTTGAGTTTGGTTTGAATTAATTTCGAACTAAGTTTGGTTTGAATTAATTTCGAACGAACTCCATTTCGAATCGAATTTTTTACGAACTTTTTCGAATCAAACTCGAATCGAATTACGAACTACGAATTTTTGTGCAGACCTAGATATGCAGCTAATATTCAATACTATTTTGCTCTGACTTTTTTTTAAAAAAAAAAATTCTGGATAAGTGTCTCAAGTGAATTAGATTTTTTTTTTTTATAAAAAGTGTGTGTTAACTGTTGAAGATGATGTTGAAGGGCAGCATGAGGTGCAAATGATTAAAACTTCTATAATATTGTACCGCTGTTCTTGTATTTGATGAATTAATATTGATAAAATTATGTGTTGCTGAATGGTAGAATTAGGGAAAGGGTTGGGATATGGGGTTTGTTGTTTGCTTTCAAAGTATAAATAGATTTTCCATACTAACTTTGTTAAGAACTATGTTTGCTTTCTAGAAGTAATAAAAGTCGGTTTTCCTCCTTGAAGTAATCTTTTCATAAAAAAAAAATGAACTAACAAAAAAAAAATCTTACAAGACGACTGCGTTCAAAACCAATGCTAAAGATCTCTGATTAATTTACCAAGTTTGAGGTGCACATTTCTTCTTTTTGGTATTTTTGCAAAGTATTACTAATTGATCCATTCAAATGTCGTAATTTATGCATTTTGTTAGGGCAAAGTCGTGAAAATATTGTCCTTTGATTTTAGCTTATGTAGAAATATTAACAAAATATAAAAAAAAAAAAAATCATATTTTGTTAGGAAAAAGAAACAACTTAGTCTTTAATCTTTTATTAATTTGCACCAGATAAAGATATCAACGTTTAGAAAAAAAAAAATTGATCTTTAAGCTCATAAAAAGGGACAAAGTTAGTCCATTGATGCAGATGGCGCTCTATTGAATTTTCCCCATGTTTATGCATTAAGATTTCTTTTATACTTGCTCTTGGTGTTGTTAGATTGTTCTTTTTCTACGCTTGATGTTTTTTGTTATGATATTATTTCTGGTCCAACAGATACTGGTGCGACATCGGTGGTATTTAAATTTAGTTTCTAATGCATCCAGTGGTACAACTAGGGGCGGAGTCAGACGTCAAATAAATATGAGGGTCAATTATATAAAAAATTTCTACAGAGAATGGAGATTAATTTTACAATATCACACTATTTTAATCTAAATTATATATAAAATCATACAAAAATATTTAAAAAAAAAATGGAGTCCAATTGACCCCCTTAGTTCAATATACATCCACCCCTGAGTACAACAACGTTTTATAATATAGTAATATAATAATAACAACAACACAATAACGATGAAGGTTTCTTGAGGAAGGCCCTTTGTGAGTCTGTAAAAAGACTTTCTCTGAGGCCTTACTTATTTGTGATCTTCTATTTATCTAATTTGCTGCCCACCACGACATTAAGTTAAGCAATTTTGTAACCCACGGTGCAACGCTTTGATGGGTCACCTTCACTTTTTTAACCAACCAATCTTTTCAACAGTAAAACGCGTTCGCAAAACAATGATTATAGTTGATAGTTCTGCGAGTTACTCCCCCTTTAATTGATCTGCAGCGTACAACTGCAATCAAGATTCGTGCATGTTCTTAATTGAAGCCTTCGCATTGGCAATATCGTGTGATGAGTCGTTTCTATATGTTCTGGAAGTATCAAGCCAGAGATAATGTATGTATGGAGCGATAGAGCGACTTTTTGGCGATTTGAAAAGCGATAAGAAAAACACAAAAAAAAGAGAGAAAAAAGAGAAAAACAAATCGAAAAAAAGAAAAAAATAGGAAAAAACAAAAAACAAACACAAAAAAGTGCATCGGCATATCATGGCTCAAGCCCAGAGGGATCGTATGGGCCTCTTGTGTGCTCGCTTTCGCACCAAATTCGCTTCTCCAGTCCACGCTGGATCTTCTGCGCCATTAATGGCGAATGTCTCTCAATCGGGCCTATCAGGCCCAGATCGACCGTCATATAGTGAGATTGTACAGATTAACACAGCACCTCGTAGTCAGATAATCCCTCCGACTCAGCCTAGATCATCTGCAGCACAAGTTAGAAGGAAAATTGCGGAGATACGGAGGAAATCTACCTATCACCATCCGATCTGTATGAAATGTGGTGATCACGGACACCTGGCTCGATCATGTCGCAACAAACAAAGGTGTTTCGCATGCAACCGATTAGGGCATAAAGCCTCAGAGTGTTACTCCGCGCCGATCCATTTCCCTTCTTCCTCTCATTCTAAACCTAGAACAAACTCCTCAATACATTCGACAGTGATCCGACCGCGAGCTGAAGGTCATACTCCGATGTCGATCACTCCGCCTTTAGTGACGCTAGTCGCTACTCCCCGATCTCAGGCGATCGAGGCAAATCTGATGCTCAGCTTCGTCCTGGATGATATTGCGGCATGGGGACCCGAGAAAGTAGAAACTGTACTACGGAGCCAATTTGATCAACACCGGTGGGTTGCTTCAGTTTTTGACGAGTTTAAATACCTGATTAAGGCCCCCAACTCCACCTGGCTGGACTCGGTAGCATCTCGAGGTTACCTCCGACTTGGCGAGGTTCAATTTCCAATCATCGCTTGGGAACGCGAATTTGGCCAAGGTATTCCACTGCAAACTGTCTGGGTACGCATTTATAACTTTTCGATTTTTATGGATGAATTTGCGGACTATGATCGGGTTCTCAATCCATTTGGGGCCTTTGTGCAAGAAATTGATCTCGCTACTCAAAGCGGGTATGACGTGCGATTTGTAAGGGTTAAGATTGCTGTCTGCGACCTCAAATTACTCCCCAAATCCCACCTTGTCCCTTATCGTGATCCAGCAGGGGTCCTGTCGATGTTTAATATTGATATAGAGGTGGAAACCGAGAAAACTGAGGGACTCAATGCATGGGCTAGGCGAAAGCAAGGAAGACCTTACCCAAACGGAACTGAATTTGGGGCTAGTGAAAGAAGGGGTCCCGGTATCGGTTCTCTGCCAGGAAAATCTCCAACTGAGAGCACACATAACACAGGACAGGGGGGAGGGAGTATCCGAATGGTGAACCTGGCTAATCTACCAGATCAACCCCCTCTGGTTTTTGAAGCTAATGGTATAGACAAAACTGTAGAAGATCGAGGGAAAGACATACTAAATATGGAGATTGAGGAAGAAATAGTAGAAGAGGTTCTATATTTACTTTCCAGGGATTCACAGCTGAGAGCAGCAAATGGTGATCCAGGAGCTGGATCAAGCACAATACCCCAAACAGAAACAGATACAGAACCACCTTCTGCTGCCATTGCAGTCCCTATCTCTCCTAAGATACCTAAGCCTACCTTACCACTCACTGAACCAGAACTGGTGCAAGATGATACTACACCCATGTCTATTGACCATGTCTTCCCCACTGTTACTGTTGACCCAGCTCCCAACAGTGATGCTGATGATGAGTCTGAAACCATCATAGACAAAGTTGAACGATTCAAACTCCTTACTAAGGGGCAAAGCAGTGCACCTGCTAAACCATCTGCAAATTGGGTGTCTGACAACACAGCCCATCGTGCCCCTGCCCCCAAAAAGAAATTCACATGGGGCAGAAAAAAACCTAAACCACTTTCAATTAAATTGCCTTCCCAAACACTCAAAAAATCTGGCCAGTCTCTCAAAAAAACTGGCAAGAGGGATACTGGTTCCTCCAGTGGCAGAGGTAGGCCATCCCATACTGGGACTCCCCGTGGCATTGGGAGAAGACTGCGCAGTGCTGGGGGCTGCACACCAGAAAAAGCCATTTACATCTCTGATTCAGAACTTGTCAGTACCCCTGCTGTGCTTGAGAGCACCTCCAGGAGACTCAAACTGGCAAAACCAAGAAGAAGTCTTAGAGTCACAGTCCAGGCTGACCCAACTTCAGCTATGAGTAAGGCTCAAAAGAGGAAGACTGATCCAGGTAGCAGCTCTACAGGTATGAGTTTAATAAATTCCTTCCCTTACTCTAGATTAACTGTAGCCCAAATAATTGATCTTTTTTTAGTATATCAGATTAAGTTAGGAAATAGTGATGCAGATAGGAATTTAATCATTGCTTGCATGCAACAGATGGATAGAGCACACTTTGAAGTAGCTGTTAGACATATACTTAGTTCTCCTAGGTCACACTCTCAATTGGCTACTCTTACTTTAGCAGATTTAGGTACTTCTTTTATTATAGATAATTCTGTAGCTACTTCTGTAGGTCTTAGTTCTTCTACTTTTGTAGATACTTCTGTAGATACTCATAGTAATGTAGCTACTAATGTAGATATTAGTTCACCTAGTAGAGCAAATTCCTCATATCCATGAATTTAAACCTTCTGAACTGGAATTGTAGGGGACTAAATTCAACTAGAAAAAGACAGATTCTTAGAGAACTCTTAGTAACTCATCATGTAGACATGGTGGCCATTCAGGAAACTAAGAAAGAAGAATTTAATAATAGAACTTTGAAGAATTTATCTAATAGATTAGATCAGTGGGTTTGGGTTCCTTCTAGAGGAAGATCAGGGGGCATCTTGTTTGGATGTGACAGTAATAAAGTCACTCTCTTACATCACACCAAACATACTTTTTGTCTTGATGTTATAGTAGAAAACAAAAGAGATAACTCTCAATGGCAAATCACCATTGTCTATGGACCAGCTTTAAGACATCTTAAACAATCTTTTTGGGAGGAACTTTCTCAAGTTAAAGACCCCAATAAAGATCTGTGGCTGGTCTGTGGAGATTTTAACTCAATTAGAAAGAAAGAGGAAAAGACTGGCCCAAATTTTGATGTTCCACTAAGTAGACACTTTAATGCATTTGTCAATAAACATCATTTGATAGAACATAAATTACAAACTAGGAAATATACATGGAATAATGGTAGAAATTTTGTTCTGTTAGACAGAATTTTCACTTCTTTGGCATGGGATCAGCAATATCCTTCAAGTACAATACTTGACATAAATAGTAGTGGTTCAGATCACTGCCCCTTGCTATTTCAAACCTCTAGTGATACTCCTCCTAGAATTCATAAATTTAAATTTGATCCAATTTGGACTGAACAAGCAGATTTTGTTAATCTCATGCAAAAATGGTGGGCTGAAACTCCTTTAACAGAACTAGATATTGCAGCTAGTTGGAATAGGAAAATTAAAAATGTTAGGAAAAAAATTAAGGGATGGTCTAGGAATTTTTATGGGCAAAAGAAAAGAGAAAAAACTCAATTACATGCCATTTTACATGATTTAGAGATTATTAGAGAAACCAGAGAGTTTACTCCAGTAGAAGCTCAACATTGGATAGATAGTAAAAGTAGATTAGAGTTTATCTATCAAGAAGAGGAAATCCATTGGAAGAATAGGTCTAAACAACAATGGCTGGAACAAGGGGATTCCAATACTAAATTTTTTCACACAATAGCTACACATAGATCTAGAAAAAATATGATTCATGCTCTTGAAATAAATGGTACAGTGACCAATAATATGAATGCAATTAAAGAACATGCTTTAGGGTATTATAAAAACTTACTAGGAACCACAGGACTTAAATTTGGGCATCTAGATACAACTTTCTGGGGTCCCAATGACATACTTCTAGATTTTGAAAAATGGGAGTTAGAAAGACCATTCACAGAACTTGAACTTAAACAAGCAGTTTTCTCTTCAGATCCAAATGGGGCACCAGGCCCTGATGGTTTTAGTTTTAAGTTCTATCAATTCTTCTGGGATTTGGTTAAATCTGACTTGATGCTCCTTCTACATTATTTTTATGAACATAAATTGGACTTACATAAACTCAATAAATCTTGCATTTGTCTTATTCCCAAAGAGAAAGGGGCTAATCTCATCAAGAAATTTAGGCCAATTAGTTTAGTGAATTGTAGTTTTAAAATACTTTCCAAATTACTCACCATTAGGATGGAACAAGTTATGCCAAGGTTAATTGACCAAAGTCAATCAACCTTCCTAAAAAATAGGTATATATTAGACAATATAATTCTTAGTCAGGAAATTTTGCATTCTTGTCAAGTTAGTAAACAACCAGGAGTAGTCATCAAAATAGATTTTGAAAAGGCATATGATAAGATTCATTGGGAATATCTCTTAGAAGTATTTAATAGTAGAAATTTTGGAACAAGATGGATCCAATGGATTACACTATGGTTAACTAGCTCCCAATCCTGTCTCACCATCAATGGCGATCTCACAGAATACTTTTATTGTAAAATAGGTGTTAGACAGGGGGACCCTCTGTCCCCCTTTTTATACATATTAGCAGCAGACACATTAAGTAGAATATTTAATAAGGGCAGATATGCTAATGTGATTCAAGGTTTAGGGCCTGCCTGTATAGATCATTTAGCTGTAACAAACTGCCATTACGCAGATGATACAATCCTTTTCTTAGCAGCCAATGAAACCAATGTAGAAAATGCATGGTGGGCCATGTTTGCTTTTGAAGCTTTGTCTGGAATTCAAATAAACTATGAAAAAACTGAACTGTATAATATAAATAATCCAGAAAATGGCAATCTCCATCAGGTCTTTAGATGTCAGAAGGGGGCATTTCCTATAAAGTACCTCGGTCTTCCATTACATAAACATAAACTGTCAGTTGCAGATTGGAATTTTTTAATAGATAAGATAGAACATAGATTACCAAGTTGGCAAGGGCAGCTATTATCAATAGGTGGTAGGGTAACACTACTAAATTCAGTTTTAACTTCTATTCCTTTATATGCTTTGTCAGTTTTTAGAATTCCTGTTACTGTCCTTAAAGCAATAGATAAAATTACACGTAGATTCTTATGGCAGGGGTCTGAAAAGAAAT
Organism: Carex littledalei; assembly: GCA_011114355.1. NCBI lineage: Eukaryota > Viridiplantae > Streptophyta > Magnoliopsida > Poales > Cyperaceae > Carex > Carex littledalei. The sequence goes on along the minus strand of CM022096.1, from coordinate 6,180,025 downwards.
TTAAATATGCCTTGATGAATTGGGAGACCATTTGTGTAGCCAAACAGTTTGGGGGGCTAGGGGTTCTAAACTTAAATGAAATGAATATATCTTTGTTGTTAAAATGGTGGTGGAAATATAAAAATGAGGACTATAAAGGGATGTGGAAAACTATGGTTCAATTTAAGTATGATACTTCTCCCTCCACTCCTTTATCTCCTTTCTGGGCTAATATTGTCAAATTAGAACATATCGGGGGCATTAGTGTGAGTTATCAACCAGGGAGACACTCCCAAGTAAAATTCTGGACTGATATTTGGTATCTCAATTGTTCTCTAGCTACAAGATATCCTTTTGTCTTTCAATTATGTAGAAATAAAATTGTTGTATTAGAAGAGGTTATCAATTCTCAGGGGGCTAACATTATCTTCAGTACCACACTCACTGGGGCCAATTACCTTGACTGGTTAGAAATTTTACAAATTATTAGTGTTACCTCATTTACTCATGATAGGGATACAGTGACTTGGCGTTGGGAACCTTCAGGGAAGTTTTCTACTTCATCTTTATACAAATTTCTTAATTTTAGAGGAATTGTTCCCATTTTACCCCTTCTCTGGTGGTCATTACCAATACCCCCCAAAATCCGTGTGTTTATGTGGCTATCTCACCATAATAAAATCCTGACTAAAAGCAATCTAGCTACCAAAGGGTGGGTTGGGGACCAGAACTGCTTACTGTGCTCTGACACTGAAACCGTGACCCATCTATTTCTTAAGTGTCCTCTATCGCAACAGATTTGGTTCGGTTAGGCCAAAGTCAAGATTTCATGCATTCTTGGGATACTTTCACAGATGTCATCAATTTTGCTTATACACTTTCAGTTGTGAAAAGAACAGGTTTTCTTATTGTGGTTAGTGCATCGTGCTGGAATATTTGGAAACATAGAAATGACCTTTGTTTTAATAATACAGCTCCTAAAACAGCTAGACAATTGATATTACTGATCAAATCTATGGTTCTTTTCTGGATAGGTAATCTCCCTTCTACTACCCAAGATGCAGCTGTGGCATGGCTACCCGTTTTGGAAGATGCAATTCCGATAGCAAGCTATATGCCTCTCGAGATGGTGGTGTACCAAGCACCTGATGTGTCTCTGCCTCAGGAATGAAGATGGAACAACACTTCTATTTAGTTTTTGCAAACAAAAAACTTTGTGGCTTAGTTAAATCTAATCTACCTTACTTTTGGTGTCTGGACAGTTCTTGTGTTTGGTTAATATGCTTGCGGTCATGTTATGCAGCTGGACATATCAGTCTAGCAAAATAGCTAGTTTGAACTGAATTTTGTAATTATCTGTTTCAGCAATGAAATGGGCTCTTATGCCTCTTTTAAAAAAAAAAAAAGTCGTTTCTATATAAAAACGGATTTTTAAAAAAGCCTCACAGAAAGCTGCATAAACAACTTCAAAACTTATCTATATATATTTTTTTTTTTTATTTTCATAGACTTTGTATCGATTTTGAATTTATTTAGCCAACCACCAAAGGACATGGAAAATTCAATCCTTTAGGAATTCTTCAAATCATTGAATTTTCAAATTCTTTGGTGGGGTGAAAACTGACTTTCAAATTAAGCCAGGTTTGATTTATTGCATATCTAAATGATAGACAAATAAAGTTTTGTAATTTGAATTTTATACAAATACAGACAGTAAACCGACATGATCATGAGATGATATGTATACTAGAATTAAATCAAAAGAAAAATCCAGTAAAGATGCATAGGACTATAGCAAGAACAAAATATACTCTTAAACAAGTTTTGGATCACAAAATCAACATTACCTCCGGCCAGCTTCCATATTTTCCAAGATGGGGTTTGTATCTCTTTCATCATGCGGAGACCCATTATCGGATGAAAAATAAGGAGTGCTCTCCTCCATCTCGACAGTGTTCACAATGAATGGGTTTGTTCCAGTTTGCACAGCTCCATTGCTCACAGCGATTGGAATCATTCCAGTTTGCACATCTCCATTGCTGTTCCGTGTCAAGATTTCAACGTGGTATGCATGTGGCCAGAAAGCTACAAGAGAAAGAAGTATAGAATTTTTTATAGCATGCAACTTGAGGTCTTAATCTATGCATCATAATTAGGTACATTCTTAATTATGCAAAAACTCACATAATTACAAAATGCAGCCCAGAGTTGATTTATGGAATACAAATTAACATGGCATGCACAAAAGGCGGTTTGCACCAACCTAGATAACAATGCATCATATGATCATAGTTACCAAATTTGAGACTAATGAAAAACAGATCGGTCTAATACTAACGTTCAGAGCAAAAGATTTTTTATTGCCAGAGTAACATACCACTATCATCAGAAGGCAGTGGGAAGAATTGTAGATAGCAAATTGTGGCAACTGTCAGTCCTGCAAATGAAAAAACAAATAAATATAACAGACCATAATAATGTGGAAAAGGTGTTAAAAGGCCTACATATTTTGTGCTTCTAGCATGCCTCTAATTTTCACAAGTTAAATAGAATAAAATTTAAAACTCAAATAGAAATGTCAAATTTTTAAGTTACTAACTTCTAAAATGAAGCCTTAGATGAGAAAATGACATTTGAATCCTCACAACTTGGATGTTTTGTAAAGACAAAGCAATGTAATCGGGTACTGATTGCAAATTTTGAAATACCTATTGATGAAAGTCATTGAAAATGTGAGTTGCAGCCTTAACTGACATCTTTTTTTCTTAAAAAAATTTTTGGCATGCATGTCCCATGGTGAATTTTTCTGGCACCAGCGCAATTTTCTTAAGTTTTCAGTCCCTTGTTTTATTTAGTTCCCTCTAGCTCTCTGCTACCTGTTTTGGTAAATTGGCATCTAGGATTCCAGTGACTACTTCAGTAGGGACCGGAGGCATTTATTAAAGCATGATGTATTGCTTTTTCATTTTGTTGGAACAGGTAGCAGGTTGCAGGGCTAAAAATTGTTTTCTTAAAACTATGTATATAATAAAGTTTAGATGATATCACATAAGAATCTGACAGAAGAGCTGAATATGTGAAATACACCTAAAAAACCACCAGTAAAGACATCTTGCCAGTGGTGCCAGTAATCATCAACTCGGGATACTGCAACCATGGCTGCAAGAAGCAAAGGGGCAATGACTAAGCATAATTTGCCAACATGACCTTTTCGGTCAAAAGCCTTTAGTTTCCCTGCCAGATACCAAGAAAAAAAACCGAGACCCGCAAATGACCCTGCAGAATACATAGGTCAATTAAAAGAAGTATCAATAGAAACAAGATAATTGTTATTATTATTTCACAAAATTATTTTAAATTGAAGACATTTATATTTGCATTAAATGCGAACTTGAATTTAGAACTGAAGATTTTGCTTTCAACCAATCTGAACTTTTACATTCTCTGTTGAAAGTGATAAATTGAGTCCCAGAGGTTTTCTACCTCCTCAAAGGCAGTATTTTTGGTTGTGTACCAAAACAGTGTACCAACATAAACAAACGAGCACAATTACTAATATATGTACTTTTAATGAGAGGTAGCTGGTCAACGCACATGAAGTATGACCACTTGGAAAGCTCTTGTGACCTTCTTTAATGACGCTCTTCTCTCCATGGCATATCACACCTAATGTCACATTATCATATTTCTAAGAAACAAAAGTTCATCATTAGATTAGAAAGACAAGAAAAGTAACATTAATCAAGCAATTTAGTTCAACTAATCGCTCTGGAGTATACTCCGTTTTGTTTCTTCTTTTTTGGTGCTTTTCTTTGCTTCTATAGCATTTAGTTCAACTTGTATTATCAATCAATAATGTGTTTTGAATACGGACAATTTTCTTCCACAAATCTAGAAACCTCACATAAAGGTCAGCAAGTACATTTCAGTCTGAGTAGTTTACAGCCAGTAGTGGGGTACACTGACTGATAAAGTAATCCTTTCTTCAAACTATGGTTAGATAAGAATATAAGATGGCCGGCAACTCAGGATGCAAAATGTAACTAGTATTCCAGGACAGCAGCAGAAGTGAAAGCTTCTTATTAATAGGGGAAAAAGTGTACATCAATTCCATCAGGGAAACATCGCCAGAAGAAATCAGGCCGGGGCCGTCCCACACCATCTTTAATCGCATCCGTTAGGACAGCTGTTATAAGCACTGAAAAGAGGAGGCCTGTTTTGCAAATGTATCCCAATTATAGATTTCTTTTCAACAGAGTTATCTAAAGTGGGGTCATGGTACCGAGCTGATAAGGCTTGGTACCCACAAGAAAAAGAAGAAAAAGAGTAACAAAATGGATGTAGGAGTCACAATACCAAGAATAGCATGGTGAAAATCATACACATTTCTCTTCTTGAAGTATATTCCAGTAATTATCAACATCGGTCCAATTACAGCATATATCTACAATTACGTAAATGCAAGCACAAAATAAGAAAAAATCTAGTTAAATTATGCCAAAATCACAGTTATATTATTTTTGGAATGAATAGAGAAGTCTCAAGGTTCCACATGCATCATTGTACAATTTGCAGTGGCTGCCACAAAAATGATGGCAGCATGATAGGCCTTTATGATATTATCCATCCGATCAAAGTCCAATCAAAATTGGACGGTTCAGATCAGTGACAAAATTCTCCCAGAAAAGAACAATGGTGTAATCTAGTTGTTCGTTTTTTATCAGATGGCTACCATAAAAGAATGGCACATCTGCTGCATCAAAATGATGGCCGATGCAGACTCAAAACTGTGCTAATGGTCTGACGCTCATGACCCTCAAGTAGGAAACCTCCTTGAAAGAGTTTCATTTACAAAAGCTAGGAACCCACTGATATTGAAAATTCCACAGGTACAGTACTAGTAAAACAAAGGTAAACAAGTTACTTCTGTTAATGTGTTAAATTAGGGGGAGAAGATAGAGAGGTGTACCGGCACAGCCCAAATGGGTACAGTGTTGCTTTTCATGGGGTACCTGAGATCAGTCATCATGTCTCTTCCAACAAATCGGTGAAATGGCTCAATCACATTCAACAAAACATCAGTGACAATTAAAGCCACTAATATTACCCAATCGTACAAATGGATTCGTGCTACCCTAGCACCATGGGATCTTAGAGTCAAGCTGGCCGGATCACTCATTGTCTTCTCTTTCAGTATCAAAGACTCTCTGCATTTTATGATAAATGAATAGAGAATTTATATTGACAATGTTCAGGACCTTAAATTTTGACCAAAATAATCCATTTGTCTGTATGAACTTTGAAATTTTTGCATGTTTCTTCACAAGGGGTATATAAATTCTGTGTTGTTTATTTGACCAAGAAGATCAATTTTGTTTGATTTGACTTTTGACCAAGGAAGAAAAATCAGGAACAATATATTTGTGACGGCAGGTACAGTACAAAGCAGTTGTATGGTAGTCGTTGATTTTGACCCAGAAGTTGAAACCCAAGACAAACTCATCTGATGCATACCAGAAACAAGCCCAATTAGATTTCTAGTATATTCATTAAGAGTTAATATTTTAGGCATCATTTAAGCCCTTGTATTACTAGAAACCCCAATAGTCAAATTGATTAAATAAAATTCTATAATTGGAGGTCAAACTCTAGAACCAAAGCCTAAATCAAACAAAATAAAAGAAAACTAATCTGATAGTTTAGTTGGGATTAAGGCTATTCCATCCCAAAGCTGCAATTCTTTCCAGTACTCCATATTTCCTTCTTTTGCTTCTAAGCTATGTTTCAATAACAATGAAATTGAAACTGCTGTCCTTACTCCAGGAATAATGGTTATGGTAATAGTTTACATTCCAATTGCAATATATATTAAATGAGGGTTCAAATGCCTCAATTGTGCCTCGCATCCTTACCTCCGTTTTCATAGTCCAAACAGTCGATCCGAAACAAAGATAAAGATGTGAGGCACGATTGAGGCATGAAAGACACGAGACATTTGAAACCTGCTCATATTAAATATAGGCCCTACAACATAATGGATAGTTTATATGTGGCATTACTTAGCTAAATTAGGCCAATCCGAAGTATTATTAAATTAGGTACTTCAAGTGTACGTCCAAGGCTCCAAGCTTTATGGCACATCAAAGGATAACAAATTAACAATACATCCAAAATCATTCCCATTGATTTTCAATGGTATTAGAGCCGTTTTCATGGTAGTACTGATGCAGTGAATCTGTCTCTTATTGAGTAACTGGTACACATACAAGTCAACCAGAAGTTTAACCCATAGTTCAACATGAAGACCTAAAACTAGTTTTTATGATTTGTTTAATAGTTGCTGGAAAGTTCCCCGTTCTATCATGATTCATACCGAACTCACTATTGCACAGTACTTTGAGAATTGGTTCTCATTGTTTGATTTGGGATAAGAAGTTCGTCAGCACTAGCTGAAACTAGCTCATTCACCTATGTTTTTCTTTGATTGAACTTAACGTCTTTTATTTAAGGAACTATAAATCTGATTCCCTTTAATTAATTCAAAAATATTTGATTCCCAAAATCTAACTACACTGTATTCATAATAGGTTTTTCAAATTTGCACTTCCTAATTAGTGCAAATTGCCAAGTTTTCAAAACGAAATCCTAATCCTTGGGTCCCGATAAGAGGAACAATTTATGCTTACCTTTTAAAAATAAGAGAGGCTAAACTTGCTTAGCAGTTCTTGCTTGAGATTTATTGAGACTTTTAAACAAGTATGAAAGCTGAAAACATTATAATTTTTTTTTTCCAAAAGTGAAATGTCAAAAGAGAGAATGATTGTAAAGCTATTCCGGCTAAAAAAAAATAAAAAAGAACAGGAAAACTTTAGATATTTAATAAGTAACGAAAGAGAAATAAACGAAAAGGAGAAGATTCTTAATTTACCGGGCAATGCAGAGGTGAGAACAGGTTGGAGCTTCTGTTGTAGAACTAAAGCCCATCCATCCCTTTCTTCAGAAAGAGACAAAGCTCGCTGTGCTCAAGCCTTAATATTTCTTCCTTTCAGATTGGAAAACTTTCAAAAAATGGCTTTTTTTCTTTCACCAACCGCGTCTTGTTCGTCGCGGCGTGCGGGATTTCAAGAAAATGAGAGAACAGCAAACAGTTGTCCTCCGTCGTTAAATGCAAGAGAGAAATTAGTCGGGGGAAGGATTTGCGAAACCAACACGCAGAAATGTTGTTCGAGATGAGAGATGTCAAACGTCCTTTTAACCTTATTTAAATATTGAATAGAATACTAGTTATCGCTTAGGAACTCTAGTATGTCTCCCATAACACCTCCATCTCACTCTCAGATAAATTATAAATGCAGATATAATAATTATATTTTTTTTCTAATTGAAAGATGTGAAGCAATTAGTAATTTATAAATTTTTTAAAAATATGACACCATCATTTACAATGTTTTATAAGTATTATTTTCAGAAATACAAAAGAAATAATTATAATATGTACAATAATATATTAAAATATAGAACATAGAGTATCTCGCAAGTTGCATTCTCGAGATGTAAATGATGATGTATTACATTTAAAACTTCAAAACAAATTTCAAATGTAGAATAAAAATGTGCGATTGTTGATAATGATTGTTAATAAAATAGTGAAGCGTCTTTTTAGTTCAATAAATATGCATTCTTAACTTAAAAAAATGATCAATATGGCTTAAGGGAATAATGATTTTGGAAAGGAAGGAAACCGTTGGTGATATATGAAGGGTAAAAGATAATTATCAGATACTTGTTATGCAATAAATTTCATATATATGTGTATTAGATTATGTTCTTTTGCACATTGTGTTTCACACACTCATATTTTAAAAAAAAAATTTTACTTTTTTTTCAAGCAACCTCTCTAAAAGACCCTACTATCTATACTGTTCTATTTATTAATCTAAGTTGTCTTAGTTTGTTTAGTTTGCTTGGTACAATTATATATTAAAAGAGAAACATGCGAGCAAGATCTAAGTTAGAAAGAAATTATTTTAGTGATTTTAGTCCATTATGTTGCATCAGCTTTATAATTTTAATTGATTGACGTTTGTTGATATTTTTTTTCTTAAAAAAAGCTGATTATATTAGCAAAAAAGAAATAAGCTAATAATTGTAATTAATTATCAGCACGATGAATTAAATTTTTCAAAAGACAAAATTGACTTTTCAAAATCTATTAAATTTTCTTAACTTACTTCATAATGAAATGACTAAGATAATGTTGTCGAAATTTTAAATATAATAGATAAATTAGTGTTAAAATTAATACGCATAATTTAGTACTGTAATTATAACTTGGATAATATTACCAGGATAGACGATCCTTGGTACAACTTCTAGTACATGTAGCATGGTCAGCATCCAGAAGCAATTTCTTCGTAGTGGGGCCGCTTGCCCAATTAGAACCATGAGTTTGAATCTTCGTTAGAATATTAGGGTAACTTTGGATCTGGATCGTGTAACGATTAGTGCAAGAAGAGTGATTAAGAGTGATTTTTGAGTTAGTGGCAGAGAATTTGAGAATAATACTAATTTTGAACTATTCGGATTAGTAAAAATGTCGTTTGGATTGTATATTTGAAATAGTGATGGAGGAAATGAGTAAAATAATGATTAAACTAATTTAATATTTAAACTAATATTATATTACATTTAAGTTAATATTTTGTAATACTAATCTAATATTTAAATTAATATTATATTACATTTAATATTTAAATTAATATTATATTACATTTAATATTTAAATTAATATTATATTATATTTAATATTTAAACTAATATTATATTATATTTATTCTAATATTTTTTAATACTAATCTAATATTTAAAGTAATATTATATTACATTTAATATTTAAACTAATATTATATTATATTTAATATTTAAACTAATATTATATTACATTTAATATTTAAAGTAATATTATATTACATTTAATATTTAAAGTAATATTATATTACATTTAATATTTAAACTAATATTATATTATATTTAATATGATATATTATTTAATACTAATATAATATTTAAACTGATATTATATTACCTTCAACACTTAACATTTACACTAATATTATATTACATTAAAATTTTAAATTAATATTATATTATATTTAATCTAATATTATATTTAATATTAATATAAATTTGATATTATATTTATTTAATACCAATCTAATATTTAAATTAATATTATATTACATTTAACATTTAAACTAATATTATATTATATTTAATCTAATTTATTATGGACACTTCAACATTAATTTTATAGATGTTATTTTTGAAAATTAAACATGTATTCTCGAGAAACAAAAATTCGTGCAACGGTATTAAACTCAGCAGTTTTAAAAATATTTATATTAAAAATCATATAATACAACAAGTGTCATATATTATTACAAGCATAGTTGAATATACTTTGTTTAGGATAGGCAAGCAATATGTTATTGCAAAACATACTAAATTATGAATGTTAGCACCTGCTACACGCACTGAATATATATATATGGACCGAGAGACACGGTAGAATCCAGAAAGAGTGAAAGACCTTCCTCGGATAGTTGCTGGACTGATTAACTACTACGCCCAAGAGAAAACACCGTCCCCAGCTCAGCTCCTGATAAATCTTACCTAGCTAGCACCGTTCTTTTGAATATGAAGTCAACAGATATCTCGTCTAGAACCAATCAAGTACTATCCGCGTCAAGCCGTCAAATAAACCGATTTTCTTTTAGTTACTATTTCAAAAAAAAAAATATACAGAGTTGACATATTTGAAATTTCATTTTTTATCTGCTATGTAAGTATTATCTGCTTACCCACAGGGCCGGTCCTGAAAATTTTGGGGCCCAGGGCGGGAGAAAAATTTGGATCATTTATGTATAATTTTTAATCAAAATAATATGTGGAGAACCCCTTATTATATTTATCTTTAGAAAAATTAATATTAGAATCTCTAATAGGATCATTCTCAACAAGCAAATCTCTCAGTTTTGGATCTAAATCATCCCACACTATAGAATCATATATATTTATAGATAACGAAGAATCTAAGCACTCAGACACATGATTAATTTCTTCATTATTTTCACTAGTCTTATTTTCAAGCAAATTTGTTATTTCTTCATTTATCTCATTTTCATTTTCAGACATATTTGTTGTTTCTTAAATTATCTCATCTTCATTAATTACCTCATTTTGATTTTTAGATACATTTTTTGTTTCTTTGTGCACCTCACTTTCAACTTGATTTTCCAAAAACTCATTTTGTGGTTTAATTTTCTTCCAAAGTTTTTGAATAGAACCTTTTTCAGGTTTTAGTTTTTCTTCTCCCTCTCTTTTTATGTTTCTTTTTTTCGCTACCTGATATATGTTTTCTAAGAAATATTATTTTAAATTAAAAATAAAACAAAGTAATAGAATGATAGAACTTAGGTAATGAGGCCGATGTAACGCTAAGCCGCCGGCAGTCCAATCCAGAGGCCGCGTCGATGGTCGATGCGTCGCTATGTCGATGCGTTGATGCGTCGATGCGTCGGCCTCGCCCTAACCAAACGCCGCTTCCGCCTCGCACTTGCTGTCTCAGAACGAGATCGTGACTCGTGAAAAGAGTTAGGTTTCTTAATTTCTAAAATGAAAAGGAGAAAAATAAGATGATATATGCATGTAGCACAAAAACATATACTGGCTCCCAAGTGGAAATGTCCGAAGAAATGTCTAAGAAAGAGGTTCATAGGTACATCTAGGATTTGCTGCTATTTTAATTTTATTTTTATCACTCGTGCCAGGCATATTTTACTTTTGTTTCATATACTGTTTTATTTGAACCGCATATACATTTTTTTTTTAGGGGCCCTATTGGATTTTGGGGCCCGGGGCCATCGCCCTGGCTACCCTGGGTCAGGGCCGGGGCTGCTTACCCAAGGGGCGCCATCCAGTCACTATCAGGTCCGGATCCCCTAAAGTAACTCCATTTTTGGGTTTAGGATCGAGACCGTCCGATTCGAATTCGTCGCTCGAGATTGTCTTGGAATTCGAATTCGTCGTCGGAATGTGTGCGCTCACTTCGGAGATGGATTTTTGCGGATTCGAATCGGACGGTCTCGATCCAAAACCCAAAGATTAAGTTACTTCACTGGATCCGAATTCGTCATTATCTGCTTATCCATCTTCGATTTTTTTTTTTTTTTTCAAAAGAGTTTACTTTTTTGGCTTTGTCAATAAGAGTGCATGTCACACTCTTTGTCAAGATTTTTATATAACGAAGAGTTTATTTTGCGCACATCTCTTTTTTTTTTATATATATAAAAAGAGAGTAGATCTCACAAATTAAAATTAGTAACTCCCGATAAAGGAAAAATTATAGCTTTTGAACAAAAAAAAAGGGTTGTTGGAGGTGCGCACATAATACCCGTGTACCGAGTAAAAAAAAATATTTTCAAAAATGTATGTCAACTTTGTATATCTTTTTGGTTGAAACGGTAACTACAAAAATTCAGCCAACTAAAACGTATTTATTATTTAATATGATAAGCACGTCAAAATTGAATACATTTTTTCTTTTCTTTTGTATTTGGTACAGTCAGAAATCCCGATATTTTTATTAATATCCTAAGTTAATTACAAATTAATAAATATACCCAGAATTTCTAGATATTTCAAAAAATGTCCAAACCGGCCAGATTCTGGCCGGTTTCTTTTTAGAGACACTATGAAGAGCAAGATAATGAAATCTAACAATGAAAATTCAAATTTTTTGTTTAAATTTTTTGTTAGATTACTTATTTTGATGTATAATTAGCATATTTATACTAAAATACGCTAAATTACTTGAAATTATGTTGAATTATACTATATTACATTAAATTACGCTAAATTATGTTAAATTACGCTAAAATACAGTAAATTACGGTAAATTACATATGATCTTCACTGAGAAGGCGAAAAACGACGACGAAACTTCAAGCGGCAATAAAACGGCGCTCGAGTGTCCAATTTCAGCAAATGACCACTTTTCAGAAAGCTTGCGAAAATACGCATGCGTCAGATGAACAAGAAAAAGAGAAAAGAAACCGGCCAGAAGAGCAAGATAATGAAAAAAAAAATCTTTTAAGAGACTATGAATTTTTTTTTCACTATGTAATTTACCATAATTTATCGTATTTTAGCGTAATTTAACATAATTTAGCGTAATTTAATGTAATATAGTGTAATTCAAAATAATTTCAAGTAATTTAGCGTATTTTAGTATAAATATGCTAATTATACATCAAAATAAGTAATCTAACAAATAATTTAAACAAAAAATTTGAATTTTCAGTGTTAGATTTCATTATCTTGCTCTTCATAGTGTCTAAAAAAAAAAAAACCGGCCAGAATCTAGCCGGTTTGGACATTTTTTGAAATATCCAGGGATTCTGAGTATATTTATTAATTTGTAATTAACTTTGGATATTAATAAAAATGTCGGCAGAAATCATATGATAATTAAGCACGTCAAATTTGAAATGGTATATAAACTGCATCTCATATGCCGTACGACTCTGTTAATAATATTAGTTTAGGAACATTAGTATTTTCATCGCTTCACGTGTCCTTCCTTTTGTATTAAAACTACTTATTATCTGCTTGTTGACATGGACAGACACTAACTTTTTGATATATATATATATAGGTGGGCTAATATCAAAACGTTTGTTCCTAGGTCATGGAACAAATATTTCGGTTTTTATATTTTCAAAGTTCAAGCAGTCAATTAAAATTGTTCAACATTCAATCTATAATAAAATGTGCTTGGAGATCAAATTTTACATTTTTTTGGAAATTTTTTATTATTTATTTTAAGCCAGTTTTAAAATCACTGTTTTCAATAATCCAAAAAATTTCCACTATTTATTAAAATAAGCGATTTTAAAACTGGCTTAATAAATAGTAAAAAAAATCTAAAAAATGTAAAATTTGATCTCCAAGCACATTTTAATATAGAGATCACATCTAACGGTTTGGATCAACCGTTTGAACTTTGAAATTCGGAAAACTAATTGGTTGCACCATAGCTCCGGAACAAACGTTTTGATATTAGCCAACCTATATATATACAAGGAGAGTTCCAATATCTCATTTTTTTTTTTTTAAGTTGGCAGCGAATTACCGCCAAGGCGCCAACAAATATATTGATAAAAAAGAAAGTTTAATTACAAGAGTCCTAGTCTAGTACACCTCAGCAACATATTTACAAATTGCACAAAGCTAAGAATATAATATAATAGAAAAAAAGTCAACCTAACTAGCCCCAATTGCTGTTAGAAGAGCACATAAAAGACCCGCACGGTCAATCTTGACAACGCTGTTACACATTGCATATCCAAAGCATGACATCGAGGGCCGTATCATTGATCAAATGATGCACTACTCTTCTCTTGTTTGTGAACAACCTCCTGTTCCTTTCCCTCCATAATGTCCAAGCACCTGCCGCCCAGATCGCTCCCCACAGTATTTTGGCTCTAGGGGATAGGTTCAAATATCCCAACACCCAAGTGCCGACGACTTCGTTATTTCGGTTGTAGTTGAAGTTAAAGTGTGCAAACAAACTTCTCCAGAATCTAATTGCAAAATCACATTCCCAAAGCAAATGTTTCCTAGTTTCCAAGGAGGTATTGCCGCATAAGTGACAGCGTGGTTGCACCGGACATCCTCTGTTGTTGAGGATTTGTTGCATTAGGATCCGAACCTCATGTCTTTCATATCTCATCATACCTCATATTTAATATTTTCGTTTTCAAAGTCCAAATCGTCGATCCGAACCACTCAACATGATATCCATACTAAAATATGGCTTGGGATGAAATTTTATAATTTTTGGAAATTTTTTACTATTTTTTCAGATAGGTACAAAATCACTGTTTCTCGACCGTTCAAAAAACAATGATTTTGTACCTATCTGAAAAAATAGTAAAAAAATTTCAAAAATTATAAAATTGGGTCTCCAAGCATATTTTAATATGAATATCATGTTGAGCAGTTCGGATTGATAGTTTAGACTTTTAAAACTAAGATATAAAATATGAAGCTGGTGAGGTATGAAAAACATGAGGTATTGGAACCCTCCTCTCTCTCTATATATATAGTTGGGCTACGATACTTCTTAAAGTAGAGATAGGTGTAGGTCCGATGCCCATCGGACCTAGTTTGGTTCCGATGGGCAGATCTACCGTAGGATAACGGAGTAATTTGTGCGCACGAAAATTGAAACATACACGCACGGGGTTTAAAACATTTCGCACGAATCTAAAAGAAAATCGATGGTGATTAAACCCGTCGAACCGAGGTAGGTCCGATGCCCATCGGACCTACTCTCAAGTCCTTAAAGTAAAGCTGGCAGATTTACTCTTATTACGGAAAAGATATTATTAGACCATTAAAGCTGGCAGATTCAATCTTTTAAAACGTCAAAATATTATAATGAAATAGAGACGACTACAACATAATAAAGAATGTAATATTTATTTTCATAAAAATATAAAATAAGAGCAGCTACTGATGACCAAATAAAAAAAATATAATTATATACTAAATTAAAAGTTTGCAATTTTTTTAGCAAGAGATGAAGGTTAAATATTTAATTATTTTTAGTGGAAGGCACTAAAATTCAAAATAATATTTTTCTAGACGGAAAACAATACATTAATTAATTATACTATACATGGTTCTAAAAAAAACAAAATAGAGGCATGACCAAAAAATTATCACAATTATATACTCAACTGACAGATGTATACCAACCACGATGAAAAAAGGTAGCCCTGTGAAAAAACGGTTATACCTAGAAGACTTATCTTTGGCAGTTTGTATTGGTTAAGTAGTATAAATTTTTATTGAGAGATGACAACTTATTTTGATGATTTAATAATATATTTTCAAATTAATTTAATAAAATTGCAAATTAATATATAGAATTTTGTAGGCCCGTTGTTGGATATATTGATAAGTATGAATCAAATTTTACACAATTTTATTATCATTTGATGATTCATCAAGAAGTGTCAAGTTTAACTCGTTGAAAAATCAAATCAGTTGATCAATAATACAACATGCATTAAATCTCATTAATTTAATAAGTATGACATGTGCATCAATAGAATCATGTCATGTGGACAAAATACAATATTCAGATGAGTGTGAAGAAGAGAAAACTGAATCAGGGTCACACTTATATGGACATATTGTACATAATTATTAAATTATATAGGTGACAGTATGTCATTGATTGGCGATCCAGACGAAATATCCTGGGCTAAAAAAAATCCTTAATTAAATATCTGACATCTTATAATAAGAAGACAAAAGAAAACGAATGCAAAATACATGTACATCAACATAATATCTGAGGTATTGTCATACTATGGCAGATGACAAAATGGGCTTTCTTACTAAAATTTAAAGGACCTTTTATATGGGCCCAATTGCAGGGTACGCTAAACGGGCTATACCGGCCCATCAGTAATGGCACTTAATTGAGTACATAATAATGGTACTTAATTCTGAACCATGACCTTTTACCTAATGATGGTATGATTAACAATATAAGAATAATAAAACAGTGAATACCAGTCTCACAATTATGAAATGCTTCAAAGTATATAAAGAGAATATCATAAAGGTTTAACTCTTTCCGGTACAACTAAATACAATCAAAAGCTACGAAAAGAAGGGTCCAGTTGGTTGCACAAGGTAAGGTAGGTTAGATACAGCACATGGCTCTTTGATCCGGTACGATGATTGTTACTATGTTTGCAGAAGTACTTGAGTTGATCCAAGTTGCAACAACCTAGGGTTTGGCCAAGAAGCAAGAACAACCAATTGATATGTCTCTTTTTAACAGCTATGACTGGACGCATGAAACCCTGCCTACCGCACGCATGGCAATCAGGAAGTGCTGGTGGAAAGAGCCACTCTGGTGGGGCCCGATTGAACATCGTGCTTCGCTTGGTGATTATGTAGTTGGTTACTTCATTATATTTCTCAAGGATGTTGTACATCACTGGCATCACAGAATCGCACCTATAAAAAAGAACATATTGTAATTTATAATGAAAATAACTACGAGAATCTATTTTATCCGCGAAGATAAAAAATGACAATAACTACAAAAACCATCGTAATTTCTTGTAGTTGCAAATTTGTAAATTTCTTCATAAAGAAATGAACATTGAAAATCATACAGGAAGGAGTATTTACTGGTATTCAAATACTTGCGCGCTTACAACTCTGTCTTCATTTTGCAGATATAATAATGTTCCTTATTTTCTATACTTCTTCTTTTTTTAAATATAGAAACATCAAAATTCAGAACCAAGTGATTTTTTGTGTAACCAAAATTACATTCGGTTACTACTAGATACAAACTACTTTTGTCAAAAAAAAAAAAAACTACTATATACAAACTCTAACAGTATCTCTAGAAAAAAAAAAAAAAGATGTCACAAATCAACATATTGCTCCTACATTACATTACATAATTTAAAAGTGTGTTAATTAAAGACGAGTAAACAAATTATGTTAAATTTAACTCGAGTTACAGAGTCGCACATACCTGCGACACCTGAAGTTGTCTGTAATTGTAGTTATGTTGAGAGTGAGGATGTAGCGGAGAGTATGGAGGGTAGCGCGACGGGTGGTTGCCCATGGGTAGGGTTGAGGAATTGGTTCTGGTTTAGTACAAGAGTTAGGGTTTGGGTAGGAAGGGAATAGCCTAGAAGAAGGTGATGGAGTACTCAGTGTTAGGTTTAGGTTAAGGGAATGATCTTCATTTGTGTTGGTGTCATTATTTTGATCCATATAGAATTAGTTGTTAGGTTTAGGCTGTTCTTTTTGGAGATAAAAGGGGGAACAGATGAAATGATGACTACACACTAGAGGAAGATAAAGACAGAGCCAAGGACAATAATTAATGATAGAGAGATATATAGACATTCGAGAGAATAGACTGGCTTAATTGCGTACGTAACTTGTGAATTTTTAGCTGGTGGTAAAGTTTGTGCATGCGCATTAAGTACTGCAACAAATAAGAAACCTTGAATTTTGCTCAAAATTTGACCGAGGCGTTGTGATTGAGGTGTATATAAGACCATTAACCACTGTATTAATTTCACTTGGGACCGAAATCAAAATTAATGTGAAGTTAAGTATGGTTGTTGACTGTATCTGAATTTGTATTTGGTCGAATATATAGTTACAATTTACGAAGTCTTCGGAGTATGTCATGGGTCATGCATCTCAAATAAATGCTGTCAAATTTTGATATAATCGATTGGTCCATGCATGCAATTTTGCCTTTTTTTAATTATTACTTTTATCTTAAAACAGAGTTCTCTCATCCTAAATAAAATACTTTCAACATTTGAAATATCAGAAGCATTTTTATTACAAATTGTTTCCCCCGTTTATGCTGGATCCTTTCAGTTCTAAGTTCTAACAGTGCAATGGTTATTGTTTCTAACACAAATGCAATTGTTCATTATACCGATTGTTTGTGACAGACGCTTTTGAAGCGTTACCAGTAAGTAACTAGTTAATTGATCAGTGAACATCTCCCTTTCAATCTCACATTCCTAAACATTTCCGAGTGTAATCATATCCATTTTTGTTCTCAATTTAGATTCGCGGCCCACGGATAGTAACTTCTGACATGGTTTGGGCCTTTCTAAGCCCAGATTGGTCTATAATTATGGGCCAACTTTTTCTTTTTTCTTTTTTGAGGGACAAAAATAAGTCCAGGATTTAGAAAAGCAGGGGTATTACTACTTACTAGCCAACTTTGTTGAACAATGAACAAATACATGTAAATTAGTACATTTTAAAAAGAAATTTGGCACATTAAATACTTCGAGTTCTGGCAATAAAATATTTTAGTTAATTTTTTTTTTTTTTTGTTGCCGAGGGCGTTCACGGCTTAATGCTTTTGATTAACTTAACTATTATTTTCTGAAAGTAACGCTCTTCCAAATAAAATGTCTACATAAATATGAAATCCTTTTTTTATCTTTTATTTTCTTAAGAAAAAGATCTAGGTTTAGCCTTCTCAATTTTAATATTTATTAAAAAAAATCCATTCGAATTTCGAGCCCGCGTCTCCCACACAAAAATCGTTATCTTTTGTCACTAAAATAAAAGCTAGTTTTTAAATATCAAATCCTTTGATCATTAAATATTTTATTGACAACTAAAAGGTAAAAAATTAAGGCCTATTGGTTGTAGGGGTGTCAACGGGTACGGTAAGGGTCGGGTGGAAACATTTTTATACCCGTATCCGTTATAAATTGTCTTTACCCGTACCCTACTCTTACCCGCTACGAATTATCTTACCCATACCCTACCCTTACCCGTTATGAAATGGTAGCGGGTAAATAATGGGTAATGCTAATATAATAATTTGTTTTATTATTTACTAAATAAAACATTTAAACACATTCATTTCACAAATATATATACGTGTTTTAAAGATCTAAACTTTATTGGGATTTGCTGAAATTTATTTACGTGTTTTAATGGTTAATTAAGCATAACACAATTATCAAGAATAGTTGGAGAATGAATATTCATTGCTCATTAATATACATAATATATTGTTATAAAATAAAGACAAAGAATATTAAACAAGGGAGGGAATATATAAAAGATGGCAATATCTTTATTCATACATTTTTCATGTGTACAATACAAGATTACAAAGCCTCTATTTATAGGTTACAAATTGTAAATGAAAAGCCATCTAAAATTAATTACAATAGTAGTGGAGAAATGAATTCCAATAGTAGTGGGAG
The DNA here is from genome assembly GCA_011114355.1 of Carex littledalei. Taxonomy (NCBI): domain Eukaryota; kingdom Viridiplantae; phylum Streptophyta; class Magnoliopsida; order Poales; family Cyperaceae; genus Carex; species Carex littledalei. Next base: position 6,161,183 of record CM022096.1, on the reverse strand, counting down.
ATGAGGTGATTAATATTGAGAGTTACAAAATAGTTGGACATCCACATTTATATTTCTAACATTCTCCCTTGGATGTCCATAAGAACATGCCTCATTACAACCTTACTAGAAAAAACCTTATGAGATAAAAACCTAGTGAATGAAAAAGAGTACAATATTCTTCTAAATATGCAACTACAACCTTACCAGAAAAACTCAGTGGAAAAAACCATGGTTAAGGAAAATATAGTGCATATTAACTCTTCATCATGACAACATCAATCAAGATTTTTAAGTCGACGAGCTCCAATATTACGAACTAACTTTTCGAATATTGCGGTAAGGAGCGCCTTAGTGAATAAATCTGCTAGATCCTCACTTGAACGGATTTGCTGAACATTAATAACATTATCCTTTTGGAGATCATGTGTGGAAAAAAAAACTATGGTGAAATATGTTTTGTTCTATCTCCTTTAATGTATCATTTCTTTAATTGAGCACTGCATGCAGTATTATCTTCATATATATCGTCGGGATCATTTTTCTATAAGACAAGCCACATGTCTGGCGAATGTGTTGAATCACAGATCTTAACCAAACACATTCTCGGTGTGTATTGCTAAAATTTCTGCATGATTAGAGGATGTGGCTGTTATAGTCTGTTTCACAGATCGCCACGAAATAGTTGTTCCACCACATATAAACAAATAGCCTGTTTGAGAACGGTCATTATGTGGATCAGACAAATATCCAGCATCCGCATAACCAATTAAATCTGATTTGGATACATTTGAAAAAAACAAACCCATATCCATTGTACCTCGGAGGTAGCGAAGTATATATTTAATTTCATTCTAATGTTTTCGCGTAGGAGAAGAACTATATCTTGCTAATAAATTTACAAATGATATATCAGGTCTTATATGTCCAGCAAGATACATAAGTGCTCATATTGCACTAAGATATGGTACTGCAGGACTAAATAGTTCTTCATCATTTTCTCAAGGTCGAAAAGGGTCTTTATTCACATCTAATGATCTTACAATCATTGTAGTGCTTAATGGATGTGATTTATCCATATAAAATCGTTTCAGCACTCTTGCAATATAATTTTCTTGATGCACAAGAATACCATTTTTCAAATGTTCAATTTGCAATCCAAGACAAAATTTTGTTCTGCCAAGATCTTTCATCTTAAATTCTTTCTTTAAACAATTTACTGCTTTTGGAAGCTCTTTAGGAGTTCCAATGATATTTAGATCGCCAACATAAATTGCAATTATAACAAACTCATTTTCATATTTTTTTTTAATGAAAATACATGGACAAATTATATCATTTTTATATCCATGTTTCAATATATATTCACTGAGACGGTTGTACCACATGCGTCTAGATTGCTTTAATCCATATAAAGATTTATTCAATTTAATTGAATAATGTTCTTGAGAACCTAAATTACATGCTTCAGGCATCTTAAATCCTTTAGGGATTTTCATATAAATATCATTATCAAGCGAGCCATATAAAAGGCTGTAACAACATCCATTAGGTGCAAATCAAGTCCTTTATGGACTGCCAGACTAATTATATATCAAAAAGTTGTTGCATCTACCACATGTGAGTATGTTTGTTCATAATTAATTCCAGGTCTTTGCGAAAAACCTTGAGCTACAAGCTGCACTTTATATCTTACAATTTCACCTTTCTCATTTCTTTTTCGCGTAAATACCCATTTATATCCTACTGAATTTACACCTTCAGGTATTGGGACAACAGGTCCAAAACCTTTTTATTTTTCAAGAGAGTTTAACTCTGCCTCAATTGCATCTTTCCATTTTGGATAATCATTTCTTTGTTGATATTCTTTAATAGACTTCAGGTCATGATCCTCAATATATTATATTTAGTGCTATATTATATGCAAAAATATCATTAACATTAATTTCATCTCGGTTTCATCTTATTCCATTCATGATATAATTTATCGAGATCTCTTCATTTTCATGAATTTTAGATACCTGGGTTTCCGCTGGAACTCTAATATTACTTATAATTTGATTCTCTTCTGGTTTTATCTGAAATTATCATATCCTCAACTTGATCATTTTCATTCTTTGCTCCTTTTCTTTTTTGAGGATTTTTATCTTTGGAACTGATTGGTCTTCCACGTTTCATACGTGTTATAATTTTATTAGTCTGTCCAACAGGTACATGTGATATGTCACTTTCTTTGAGTCTGTTATAATTTTATTAGCTAATCTTTGTAAATGAATTATCTTTTGAACATTTAGTTCAGAGTGAGCCTATGGTGCTATGCATAGCAAGGATGGCTAGTGTACTACGGCTCAATATGGTACTTTTTAAAATCCTAACGGTCGATCCAACCGTTCAATGTGATAACTATTTGAATATGTACTTGCAAACTAAATTGTATATTTTTCGAATTTTTTTACTATTTTTTTAGATAGGTAGAATTTTGATGGTCCAGAATTTTCAGAAAACACTGATTTTTCTACCTATCTAAAAAAATAGTAAAAAAATTCGAAAAAATATAAAATTTAGTTTGCAAGTACATATTCATATGATTATCACATTGAACGGTTGGATCGACCGTTAGGATTTTAAAAAGTACCATATTGAGCCGTAGTACACTAGCCATCCGTGCTATGCATAGCACCATAGGCTCACTCTTTAGTTCACATCTTTAGTATGAGGATCATAATGAGACAATGATAATTCATTCCAGCTAATATCTTTTCTCAGCTGATTGTTTTCTCCCCCTAAGGTTGAGAATATTGATTCATCAAAATGACAATTGACAAACCTAGCCGTGAATAAATCTCTTGTCATTGGTTCTAGATACTTTATTATAGACGGAGATTCAAATCCAACATTAATTCCCAAGTTCCTTTGAGGTTCCATTTTAGTGCGTTGTGGTGGAGCAATTGAAACATATACCGCACATCTAAAAATTCTTATATGGAAAATATTACGTATGTGACCAAAAACTAATTGTAAAGGGGAAGTTTTATTATAGCTAGTTGGTCTGATACGGATTAGTGTTGCTGCATGCAAAATAGCATGTCCCCAACAAGATATTGGAAGTTTAGACTTCATAAGTAATGATCTTGCAATTAATTGTAATCTCTTTAAGAATGACTCTGCAAGTCCATTTTGTGTATGAACATGAGCTACAGGATGTTCAACATCAATTCCAATAGACATACAATAATCATTGAATGTCTGAGAAGTAAATTCACCAGCATTGTCTAGACGTATTTTCTTAATTGGATAATCAGGAAAATGTGCTCTTAATCGAATTAATTGAACAAGTAATCTCGCAAACGCCAAGTTGCGAGTTGATAATAAACTTACATGTGACCATCTTGTTGATGCATTAATTAAAACCATAAAATATCTAAATGGTCCACATACTACAAATATCACCCTGTATATGTTCTAGAAATGTAAGAGATTTATTTTATATTTTCGCTGGTGATGATCAAATAATCAACTTTCCTTGAGAACACGCAGCACATGACAGTTCATTAGATTGAAGAATCTTCTGGTTCTTTAATGAATGTCCACATGAATTCTCTAGTATTTTTCGCATCATTATTGATCCGGGATGGTCCAACCGGTCATGCAAAACTATAAATATATTATTATATGTAAACTTCTGGTTTACAATAACATGTGCTTCAATTGCACTAATATATGTGTAGTACAAGCCGGAGGAAAACATAGATAATTTTTCCAATATGCATTTTTTATCTGATATTATGCTAGTAATATAAAGATATTCAATATCTTTTTCATTGGTTGTCTCAACATGATACACATTTCGGCGGATATCCTTAGAACTTAACAAATTATTTTGAGACTTAGAAGAATATAATGCATCATTAATATAAATTTGTGTTCCTCCATGTAATAAGAAGGTTGCTCTTCTAGAGCCTTCAATCAATTTCGTACTACCGGAAATAGTACTAATATTCACTTCTTGCATTACTAAATAAGAGAAATATTTTTAATCTTTGAGGATGGTATGAGTTGTTGCACTGTCGGCGAGACATATATCTTCATTATTGATGTAATTGTTGACCAAAGGAATATTCATTCTTCAAAAAAAAAATTAAAATAATAAATAAATAACTCTTCAACAATAAAAATAAGATAGTTAAACTTGTATTGTCCTTAAAAAATGCAATAAATACCACTTCAACAATAACAGAGATTTATCTATTTTAAGCAATTTACTTCTAATTTTTAGTGATGCTTGATATATGTCAACAATATGTTTTGGCATACAACAGGTACATCGGCGTACGACAGGTGCATGACCAATGAGCTTTACCACCATAATATAGCATGAATGCTCTTGTTCGCTATTCTGTCACTTTTCTCATTCTTTTTGTTCATTATTTTTCCACTTCCGGTAGAATGATGCATCTTTTCTTCATTACCACATCCATATCTAAGAGTTTGTCCATAAATTATTATCATATTATTTTCCACTTCTGGTAGAATGAAGACAAGAAATATACTCAAAATATTTCTAGAAATCTTCTTCAGGAAGATTAAATTATTGAAAAAATAATAATAATAATAACATCACATAAAATTTGCGCTCTTGAAATTTCCTTTAGAAAAATTTCTTGAAATCTTCTTCAGGAAAATTAAACTATTAGAAAAAAAAATAATATGAATATGTTAAAATTGAATACTATGACAGATTTTTTTTTTTAATACTATGGCTTCCGGCCAGTTGAATAGACATCCGTTAATAAGAATATGATTGCGAATTTCAATACCATGGCTTCAGGTTATTAATGTCATAACTTCATGTTACCAATGCCATAACTTCAGATTATCAATGCCATAACTTCAGGTTATAAATGCCATAACTTCAGGTTATAAAGTCATAACTTCAGGTTATGAAAAAGGAGATAAATAAATATAAATAAAAGAATATGTAAATTGCATAAATAAATTTAAATGTATTAATAACTTCAGGCTAATATTATATAACTTCATGTTATAATAAAATATTTATTTAATAACTTCTGGTTATTAAATTGCTTGACTGCGCAATTGTAAAATTTAATTTGAAATAACTTCGGGTTATATTTTCATCCAATGACCTATAATAACTTATGTTTATTATATTAATTTTAGGGAAAATTTCTAGTGTACTCATCTAAAATTTTGACATAGCCAATTTCTCCATCAAAACACCATAATATCCAATATCCCCATAAAAAAATAATATTCTTTCTTCTATCCCCATTTTATTATTTTACCTTTTATTTAATTATTTTAAAAATTATAATGATCAATGTGCCCTTGTTAATTTGAATGGAGATGTCATGTTTCTTCCTTCCCTATCCTCACTCCAATATTCCTGTTGAAGGAGATTGAACGGAAAAATATTTTTGCTCCAGGTTCCCTCCCTCATGTGTGTGCCTCCCTCAGCGAAACTCATAAAATTTGATTATGCTGACTTTTCGCATAATATCGTAATTAAGCATCAAAGTGATCATTTCCCCTAATATTTTTATGGGGCAAGTCCCCCTCCTTTATGAATTGATGATATAAATTCTTCCATGTCTTCAGTATAAACTTTTGTTCAAGTAATTTCTTGTTTTCTCCGTGTAATTCATTAGAACCAAAAAAAAAATTATTACTGGTACCTCCATACTATAGATCCGTTGTTGTCTTCTTTTTCTGGAATTTGAGGGGTTGAATTTAAAATTTCTTGTGAATTAGAGACTGATTAGAGAAAGTTGTGTGAATTTAATTAGAGAAAGGGGATGAATTTAAATTTTCAGAAATATTGTGAATTTGATGAAGTAATTTTGTATATTAAGTGTCTACCCAATTAACGTTATGGACCTTCTTTCTCCCCAATTTCGTATCAGTGGCTGCTTATAGAATTTGTGATATATAAGTTTATTAGTCAAAATAGAAGACAACAAGTCCCTAAAAGCAACAACATAGTCTCGAGTTATGTTATTTTTTCTTTAGTTTTATTTAACTTAGTTTTTAATATTAATTCAAATTGTTGAATTTAAAATTGTGTTTTGAATTATTAGGATGCTAGCAGGTGGAGGTAGGGACACTGATGGAAAAGAAATACCCATCTTAAGACAAAATTAACTACTATTCTTAATTTTGTCTTAAGACTAATGAATAGTAGTTAATTTTGTCTTATGACTTTTCTTTAGTTTTAAATTGACAACAATATAAGCATTCAAAGTAATACCCATCTTAAGACAAAATTAACTACTATTGGAAAAGAAAGAAAAAAATAGAGCGACTGGATATTTTGGATTTCTATGGAGCGCCATCAACAAGTATAGTACAACATGCAAGACAAAGTGTGCGGATGCTTAATTGTGACATCTAGCTAATGTTTTTGTATTTAACTGACTGGAATTGTGCAGTTCAAAATTCACGCAATTGATAGCCAGTCTAGCGAGCTAGAGCTAACCAACCACTAACAATTTTAGGAGAATGCTTACTTTTTTAATCCCGACCAAGACCGAAATTTTTATTTATACCATTTTAAAAAAATCAATTAACCAAATAACTACGGTTTTCTGACAATTTTAATTCTAGCACGGCCGCAGAATGCCGGAGCGGACCCTCATATGGGTCCGCAGAATGGTTTTGCGGACCTTTTTTTTTTTACCGAGGCATAGGCCGCACAGCTACATATCTCAAAGTTTTGGTTTGTTTAGTATTTGTTGGTTTCTAGGGATGCGTGCCAATGTTTGAAAACGGAATGAAAGTCAAAGTTGAAAACGGGATGAAAAAAAAAATATATATGGGTCCGCAGCGGCATTCTGCGGCCCCGCTCAAATGGGTCCGCAGAATGCCGATGCGGCCGTGCTAGAATTCGAATTGCCACCAAACGATGGTTATTTGGTTAATTGATTTTTTTAAAATGGTAGAAATAAAAATTTCGGCGACCAAGATGCTTATTTATTCAATTCTTTTTTAGTCTTATAAAATTATTGTATTTTTTTTTTTTGGCATGTAGTCCGTAGGTCTAAAATGATTGTATTAGTCATGTCTAAATTTGATAGAAATAAAATTGATACTTACAGATGATATATTCTGCACCATTCTATGAGTGAGGAGGAACCAAATATGAAATATATTGCTCTTCTATCAGAAAAGTAGGAACTCGTTTTTTTTTTTATCACAATCATTCAAAAACTTTCAACAATCTACTTTTCAGCTCAAACGGTTGGGAACAAACAAATCTGAATTGTTGAAAATACTTGAACGGTTGGGATGAAAAAAAAACGCCTTGTGTTTTCTGGAAGAAGAACATCAGATTCGGATCCTAGTGAGGCGACTCTGGAGATCAAAACCATTTCTCCAAAAATTTAACATGGGATAATTAGACAAAGCAAATTTGACGCAAAACTTAGTCGTTTATTCAACTCAAATACTTAATTTGTACGCTATTAATATATTATCGAATAAGGTGTCTGCTGTTCATTAGTATATGCAAATGATATCTTCAAGAGATTCTTTTGTTTTAAAAGAGAAAAGTTTGAAACGGATAATAAACAGTTTTACTTTACCTTGAATAAACAAATAATGTTTAAAATACAGTTTGTATTTGCTGCTCTTTCAAAAATGTTAATAAAAGATATATATATATATATATATATTTTCAATGTACAGAGTGTATTTAAAATTTTAAAACCGTAATGCAAGAGTAGCCGACATTTTTATTAATATCCAAAGTTTAATAGAAATTAATATTTATGCCCAGATTTCCAGGTTTTCGCCAAAAATGCCCAAGCCGGCCATTTTATGGCCGGCTTACTCGTTTTTTTTTTTTTTTAGAGATACTATGAAGAGCAAGATAATGAAATCTAACACTGAAAATTTGAATTTTTTGTTTAAATTATTTGTTAGATTACTTCTTTTGATTTATAATTAGCATATTTATCCTAAAATACACTAGATTACTTGAAATTATGTTGAATTACACTATATTACAATAAATTATGTTGAATTACACTAAATTACGTTAAATTACAATAACTTCGCTAATTATGCTGAAATACGGTAAATTACGTTAAAGTAGACTGATTTTGTGCCATCATTCATGAATCATAAAAAAATAGTAAAAAAAATTGAAAAATAGTAAAAATTGGTATTCTACAAGTTCATTATGTAACTAATTTACTGAGCTACTTAGATTGAATAATAGAAATAAAAATCTTAATCGGAAACTTCAACTCAAGTTTTGAGGCTCTTCCCTTAGTTTTTGGCAATTCTGAATTTTGAAATCCGGCATAGCCCGGCATAGCCAACACGGACGTATGCGTTTTTTCGCAAGCTTTCCGAAAAGTGGTCATTTGCTGAAATCGGACACTCGAGCGCTGTTTTATGACCGTTTGAAGTTTCGTCGTCGTTTTTCGCCTTTTCAGTGAAGATATCATCCCTATTCATATGTAATTTAGCGTAATTTACAGTATTTTAGCGTAATGTAATGTAATTTAGTGTAATTTAACTTAATATAGTGTAATTCAACATAATTTTAAGTAATTTAGCGTATTTTAGTATAAATATGCTAATTATATATCAAAAGAAGTAATCTAACAAATAATTTAAACAAAAAAATTCAAATTTTCAGTGTTAGATTTCATTATCTTGCTCTTCATAGTATCTCTAAACAAAAAAAAAACGAGTAAGCCGGTCATTTTATGGCCGACTTACAGAGAGAGTAAACCGGCCATTAAATGGCCGGCTTGGACATTTTTGGCGAAAACCCAGAATTCTGGGCATAAATATTAATTTCTATTAAACTTTGGATATTAATAAAAATGTCGGCAAGAGTAGTGGTACTTCTGCCACAATGATAATTAAATCAAAGAATAAGCAAATTTCTCGGAGAAAAGTGCTCGAGTTGTGGTCATTACTCATTTGGAAGCAACTTGTCATAAATAATTAGATACCATAATTCTTTTTCTTCGATATCATAATTTTATAATTTTTTAATCCCAATGAGATTTGTTTGTTAGTGAGTGGTAACATGTCAAAGAGTGTGTTATACACATCCTTTTTGTTATTATCACTGTCGTAAAACGAGCCGTTATTTTTATTTATACCATTTTAAGAAAATAAATTAATAAAATAACCATCGTTTTTGGTCAATTCTAATTCTAGCACGGCCGCACCGGCATTCTGCGGACCCATCTGAGCGGGGCCGCAGAATACCGGAGCGGACCCCCATATGGGGCCGCAGAATGGTTCTGCGGACCCCTTTTTTTTTTTTTTTTAATTCAGTTTCAACCCTCACTGCACGGATCCCTAAAAATCAAATTTAGAAAACAATTTTTAATTCTGAGCTTTGACCGCAGAATTGTTTTAATTTTGAGCTTTGACCGCTGGGTGCCTCGGTAAAACAACAGAAAAGAAAAAGGAAAAAAAGGGGGTCCGCAGAACCATTCTGCGGCCCCATATGGGGGTCCGCTCCGGTATTCTGCGGTCCCGCTCAAATGGGTCCGCAGAATGCCGGTGCGGCCGTGCTAGAATTAGAATTGACCAAAAACGATGGTTATTTTATTAATTTATTTTTTTTAAATGGTATAAATAAAAATTTCGGTAAAACGAGACGGTAAGACTATATATTTTTATAAACAAATTAAATGGACCAATCTATTCAACGGATGAAACCGGAATCAGATCTTGGACTCCTTCAGATGTGGAAGCGACCAAAAAGAATTTCTCATATAAAAATTGAAAAAAGAATCTTTCATATTTTTTTATGATAAATTTAGTGTCCAATTGTTTAGTATATTCAATTCAACAAAAAAAATATTAGTTTCCTCATTTTATAGGCCGTCCCATGCATCTCCATTCGCCGCATAGCTTATTTCAGCTTAAAGATTTCAAACTAGCAAGTAGCAACGCAATCATTATGTTTTCTTTTAAGTATTATATAAAAAATCTAGCCTAACAAAGTAATTAAGTTTTATACCTTTCTAAATTATGATGTACTATTCGTAATAAGATTTCAGTTATTTATAACAAGAGCTTCCTATACTTGTATATTGTATTTGGAAGAACAAAATTAAAAAAAGGTGGCTATCATGCTTATGCTTTGGGAAGTAAAGTTTTTGTTTTATTTCATGTCTGTATCTTCATTTTCAAAGTTCAAACAGCCGATTCGAACATTTCAACATGATCTCCGTATTCAAATGTGTTTGGAGACCAAATTTTACATTTTTTTGAAAAAAAAAATACTATTTATTTTATAATTTTTTAAAATAAATGTTTTTTAGATTTTTTTTACTATTTTTTCATCATATTAAAATAGTGATTTTCAAAAATTCTAAAAATTATTCCAAAAAAATATAAAATTTGATCTCCAAACACATTTTATTATGGAGATCATGTTGATACATGCATAAACTGATTCCCACGGTTTATACATGCATAACACAGTTTATACATGGAGATCATGTTGATACATGCATTAAAATAACCAGGAGCCTGATCCCGCATGTATAACCTGGTAAATATGGAAATTTTCCAAAAAGAAAAGTGGTTAAATTTTTTTTTTTTTTGAAAGATGGTAAAAAAAAAAAATCGGGCCTGGCCTTCACCACAGTTTAAAATCAGCTATTTGTAGTGAGACTTTCATTTGTTTACACTAACTGAATTATAAAAAGCTTGACTAAGAAATATTAGCGGGGGATTTAGTTTCGGAGAATAGTTTTCTCACAGCAAAATTATAATAAAAATGATATACCAGTTACCACTATACTTTATAAAAGCTTGTTATATTGGACAGTACCCTTCCAATGTTTAAATAAGATATTCAGATCTCCAGGTGTTCATATGTTCAATGGGTGAAACTTTTTATCAAAGAATTTTGAACAAAGTCTTATTTAAAATTTAACATAAACCGTTTGATCGGCAACAAAATTAACACAGCAGTTTAGATTCACATAATCGTTTAAAATTATTAAGTTTGAAATTCATTAACACAAATCCTAAAGCTAGCCTAACAGTCTGATTCCGACTTTGGAAAAAATTTGTCCAAAACTCAATTCCAAAAGAATATTGTAATTTTTTGGAAATTAGACTGGGAAGAAGAAAATGTTTAACGCTTTTAGTTTCGTAATATTTTCTTCGTCGTTACTGCTACTGATCAATTTGACATTGCGGTTTTGACAGCAAATCTGGATTCAATTTCCATAGTTTGCATTAAATCATGCTGCGGCGTTAGGTTATGACTTATGACTTGTTGTGTGCTTAAAAGACGAGTAGATATAGACACGCACGGAACTCGATACCAGAAAGAAGCAAAGGAAGAAAAAGAGAACCGAGCGCCTTTTTTTTTTGTTTTTTTAGATGAAGCCCGTAGGCGTAGAACCGAGCGCTAGAGCCCCAGACTACGGGACTAGTGCTTCTTTTTCAACACAGCTGTTGGCTGTATTGTTATTTATCTCATAACCATTTGATCTATTTTATAGTCAACATAGACCTTAGACCAGATCACTGTTTGCATTGTTGCAGCCTTTTCAGAATTGAACAGTACAGATGAAAAAGATATTTATTTCTTTTTATTTTCTCTATCTCGGAAATTAAAAAGAAAAATTATGAAGACAAACACAAATAAATTCTAGCTAGACACATGCATCCATATAAATTAAAAATTTACAAAAGAATTGAGGAAAGTCAAGCTGAATGTGTTCAAATGCAGATATCGGTGTGTTCAAAATTACGTTCAGTTCTGAACATATGCATTCAACTAAAACTTTATTTTTGACTAAGACTACTCTGTTTAATTAATTAATTTAACACATTATTCAACTAAAACTTGTAAATAATCCATAAAAAAAAGCTAAAAACAATATTAAATCCAGACACTATATTTTTTATCAAATAATTTCGGATTTGATTAAATATGTATAGTACAAGCATGAAAAAAAAATATTTGATACAATATATCATTTCAATTTTTTTATTATTGAATATAAGTATTGATCTCATATAAAATGTAATCGTGATACTTTCGGAATATAGGACTAAGACAAATAGACATACTAACCAAGTAATACTTCATAAAAGTGTTAAACCTCTAAAAATATAGTTATATCATCTTTTCTCTTCTCACTTTTTGACGGATGATTCATATATCATGCTTCTTTCTCTTTATTTTTAGTTATGTGCAATATAATTTAAAAAAAAATACAATTTTTGTATTTGTTTATTGAATTATTGCACCATTAATTTGTTGGGAATTCGGATAGATCATAGGTGCAACATTTCAATTCAGTTCAGTAATTGTTCATACCCGAAAATAGAATTCAAATGTAAATTAAATCCAAGATAGAGTTTATCACTAGACGTGCAGTGGAGATTTCAAGCCCTAGCAGTATTCTTCTTTATTTCTCAGTCTCGTATCGGATTTACGCAGCAAGAGCAGCCACGTCTCTATTAGTTTCCACACGAACAAGTTGACAAACTACTGTAAGTCGGTATACTAGTACCAAACGAACAACCCCTTCTCTCTCTTTCTGATTTTTAGTAATATGCGTATTCAAATTGTCTAACCGAAATTGATCTGATGAACACATATATATAGAGTCAAATAGGTTTGTAAGCACCTGTTAGGTCGCATGGATTGAGATGAACCTATCCAGAGACATCTATTCAGAATAGGGAGCAGAAATTTCAGCTCATAATATGCTACCCAATTTGTTTAATCCATAATAATTTTAGAAATTAATTATTAACTTAGGCCCAAAATATTTTGGCCTATAGGACATTTCCAACATAATTGTGTTGTTTATCATTAAGTATATATTCAATGTTTAGGGAAAAAAATATATCTGTGTCTAATATTTTTTTTGAATGAAAGATAATATTTTAGATAATCACCTCATTTTAAAGTTAATATTTTCTTCATTTCAAAATAAAGTTAATAAAATAATACCAGTTAAAATGAATATAGAACAGATTTGATTTATAATAACGATAATAAGTTCATTCTTTCAAAAAATAATGATAATAAGTTCCATTTAGAATAGAATACCCCCCGATATTTTTATTAATACCCAAAAAAAAAAACAAATTATCAAATCTGGATTTTTAAATCTACCCCAACCGCCCGTCCACTGGGCGGTCCACTTTCCCCACCTGACCGCCCAGCCACTGGGCGGTCCAGTTTCCATAGCTGGGCGGTCCGCTAGTGTTTTTTTTTTTTTTTTTTTTTAGAGACAATATGAATATCAAGATGCTGAATTCTTAACGCTAAAAATTCGAATTTTTTCTTTAAATATTAGTTAGATTACTTCTTTTAAGCATATTTATACTAAAATACGCTAAATTACTTGAAATTATGTTAAATTACGTTGAGTTACACTATATTAAGTTAAATTACACTAAATTGCATTACATTACGCTAAAATACGGTAAATTACAATAAATTACATATGAATAGGGACGATATCTTCACTAAAAAGGCGAAAAACGACGACGAAACTTCAAACGGTCATAAAATGGCGCTCGAGTGTCCGATTTCAGCAAATGACCACTTTTCGGAAAGCTTGTGAAAATGCGCATGCGTCCGTGCCCGCTATGCTAGATTCCAAAATTCATAATCGCCAAAAAACAAAGGGAAGAGCCTCAAAACTTGAGTTGAAGTTTCTGATTAAGATTTTCATTTCTATTATTCAATCCAAGTAGCTCAGTAAATTAGTTACATAATGAACTTGTAGAATACCAATTTTTACTATTTTCGGAATTTTTTTACTATTTTTTATGATTCATGAAAGATGGCACAGAATCGGTCTACTTTAGCGTAATTTTGCGTAGTGTACCATAATTTACTGTATTTCAGCATAGTTAGCGAAGTTATTGTTATTTAGCGTAATTTAAAGTAATTTAGTGTAACTCAACGTAATTAACATAATTCCAAGTAATTTAGCGTATTTTAGTATAAATATGCTTAAAAGAAGTAATCTAACTAATATTTACAAAAAAAAATCCGAATTTTTAGCGTTAAGAATTCAGCATCTTAATATTCATATTGTCTCTTAAAAAAAAAAAAAAAAACACTAGTGGACCACCCAGCTGCTGGGCTGTCAGGTGGGGAAAGTGGACCGCCCAGTGGACGGGCGGTTGGGGTAGATTTAAAAATAAGTTTGGGGTGGAGACAGATTTGATAATTTGTTTTTTTTTTGGGTATTAATAAAAATATCGGTAATACCCTCAAGTGTAGCACACTCCATTTATATCTACAGACTATAAAAGTAATGAAAAGAAATCTGATCGGGTGAAAATTTTGACAAAGTAGTTTTTAAAATCAGAACAATACTGCATGTGACTTGCGCTGCAGGAATAAAAAAACTGTTGTGTCAAATTAAGTACCCAATCTGACCTCCTTCCAAATGGGCGGGGATACCGACCAAATGCTTTAGTATGAACTAGATTCTGGTTGCTTCCGCAAGCTATGACATGTGCGAACTTAATTGCCAAAATAAAATACATGTGCAAACTTATCTCATGTCCAGTTATATATATATATATATTTTAGGAAATGCCCGTAAGCGCAATTGATTAACTGAAATAAGTTTAGTACAGAGCTTAGAAAAGGAAAAGCATAATATTTACAGTAGCCTACCAATTAAATTACATTTAAACTGTTTGGCAATATGATCAGCCAACTGATTGGAATCCCTTTGCACATGACAACATTTGAATTCTATGTCCAGTTATATTCATTTCAGGGAATTGTCCAAAATAAATTTTGGACTATACTAAATAAATTCATCATTCATTTTAGATTGATTGATGTTGGTGAGGTCTCATCGGATACGCTGTTATCTGTCCATACCATCAGTTCGTCAAAGCTCAATATCATTAAATTCAAGATTGCTTCGAAGTTCGAACCGAAACGGCCCACTGATCCATTAATACGTATCAAAATTCGTGTTAACAAACATCTTAAAAACCGTCCCTACGGATCCATAGGACCATAGCAGTAATCTGTGTAGGAAGAGAATACGGACTCCAATCGGATCCGGATCTTCAAAAGTAAATCAAGATTTGAGTTTGGATCTAGATGGTAGGAGTTTCTTCAATATTCACACAGATTTTGATTGGACGGTACAGTTCTAAACTCAAAGTTTAGGTTACCTCGGAAGATGCGAATTTAGGATACATATTTTAACAGATCAATTTTGGCTTCGTACAGCACAAAGAGTCAAAGACCATATGCCGCTATGTATTGATTCTATAGTCCGTGCGCGGTATGGAACCAAAACTGCTCTGTTAAACTATAACCCCGAATTCACTCCAACCCAATGTAGAAGAAAGTAATCGTACGGTTTCTTGCCGACTTTTATGGCAGGACGTTGGACAAATGTTGGCAGGCCAACGGAAGTCAACAGGTTCGCTCTGATTTAAAAAAGAATTGGGTCTTGGACAATTTAAAATTCAAATAATCTCAGCTGTTATTTATTAACTTTTGCTTTTATTTTACACCGAAAATCTAAGCATTTCAAAAAGGTGGAATCAGTTGTACACAGTTGAGCAATGTTTTAAATAGCGTTTATAGCGTCATAGCGGGAATGCTACAAAAAAAGCTATATCGAATAGCGTAGCTATAGCGGAAGCTATGCTACATAGCGTTTTATTTTTTTCAAAAATTATATTATATATTTGTACTAAATATCAACATTATCTAAAGTCTCATAGAACAATAAATAACACCAAATTAATTAAGAAATTATAATATTCATATTGAACCAGTACAAAGTCCAAATTGCGGTTCAAAATATCCATAGTAATATCATAAACTATCGATCTTTTTATATTCAAAATATCTTAAGCATCATGATTCATGACATAATCTATTTTTTTTCTATTCAAATTTCAAAATAACCTAGACAAGGGTTTCCTTCTCGGTTTGGGCAAATTAAAAGATCTGTAGCAACAAAGTTTTTAATTGATTTCGGTTTGGACTTTTATTTAACTTTTTTGGGTCTTTATTTAAAGCCCATATAAATTGCCTAAAAAAACTCATTATGCATAGCGCGCGCTATTTGCGCTACACGCTATGCACTATAGCGGACCGCTATTACCGCTATAGCGGCCGTAGCTCAATTAGCGCATTTTGATGCCATAGCTTAGCGTTTAGGGTCCAAAAATGCTATAGCGGCGCTATAGCGCCGCAATAGCGCGCTATTTAGAACACTGCAGTTGAGTCAACAAATTTGAGGGATTTTTTTTTAAAACCATAATTAAAATAATTAAATTTAAATAAACAACATGATTGCGCCTAGATTTACAAAAACCATCAAAACCGAAATGCCAATTCGGTCCGAGCGCATTTTTTTCCTCCGGACCGAATTGGCATTTCGGTCCAGCTCAATTTCACAATAAAACTGTGGAGGCTTTTTTAGTCTGGACCGAATTGCCAACTCGGTCTAGTTTTTTTTTTTTTTTTAGAGACACTAATAAATTAGAGAAAAAAATAAAGAAATCTAACACTCAAAATTTAAATTTTGAGTTTAAATTATTTGTTAGATTACTTCTTTTGATTTATAATTAGAATATTTATACTAAAACACACTAAATTACTTGAAATTATGTTGAATTACACTATATTACGATAAATTATGTTGAATTACACTAAATTACGCTAAATTACAATAACTTCGCTAATTATGTTGAAATACGGTAAATTACGCTAAAGTAGACCGATTCTGTGCCATCTTTCATGAATCATAAAAAATAGTAAAAAAATTCTAAAAATAGTAACAAGTTCATTATGTAACTAATTTACTGAGCTACTTGGATTGAATAATAGAAATGAAAATCTTAATCGGAAACTTCAACTCAAGTTTTGAGGCTCTTCTCTTAGTTTTTTGGCGATTCTGAATTTTGGAATCCAGCATCGTGGGCACGGACGCATGCATCTTTTCGCAAGCTTTCCGAAAAGTGGTCATTTGCTGAAATCGAACACTCGAGCGCTGTTTTATGACCGTTTGAAGTTTCGCCGTCGTTTTTTCGCCTTTTCAGTGAAGATATCGTCCCTATTCATATGTAATTTAGCGTAATTAACCGTATTTTAGCGTAATGTAATGTAATTTTGTGTAATTTAACTTAATATAGTGTAATTCAACATAATTTCAAGAATTTAGCGTATTTTAGTATAAATATGCTAATTATATGTCAAAAGAAGTAATTTATCAAATAATTTAAACAAAAAAATTCAAATTTTCAGTGTTTCTACACCAAATTGGTAGTTCAAAATGTATATTAACTACAGCAATAAATCGATATTATCATATTATTAATCAAAATATAATACTACTACTACCATTATTATTTTTAATGATAATAATACTACTACAACTATTTGTTAATATTTTGAAGGCACTCAAAAAATAGAAATAATAGTAGCAGTAAGGATGACGATGGTATTAATAATAATGATAAAAGTAATAAGGATGATGATCTTGATAATAATAATTGATATCAATATTTATATTATAATACTATTAAAAACAATTCAATATGATAATACTATATTATTATTAATGTTACAATATTTTGCTTTATTTTGCTCGTCTCTATAAAAAAAAAAAAAAAAAGCCTGGACCGAATTGCCAATTCGGTCTGGCCTGTTTTTTGATTTTATGTGGCGTTCTTTCTATAACCCAGTGAAAAACAACCAGACCGAATTGCCAATTCGGTCCGGAGGAAAAAAATACGCTCGGACCGAATTGGCATTTCGGTTTTGATGATTTTTGTAAATCTGGGCGCAATCATGTTGTTTATTTAAATTTAATTATTTTAATTATGGTTTTTAAAAAAAAATCCAAATTTGAGGTCTCAAAATTTAAGTATTTAGGGTATTAGATAATTGGATTTGGATTTTTTTGACAATTAATATTTTGATAATTGTAGCAATTAATTTGTAAACTAATTTTTAAATTATTTGTAAAAAATAGAAGAAAAATTATAGACATGTTGCTGGCTTCTCAATTGGCCATGTAGTAAGTCTCGTATAATTTTTTAGTATCATTTGATATTTCATCGAATATCGTTTATTATATAATATTTCAAGTTTTAAATCGCTTGTAAACGGTAAAGATTACATTAAATTCATCATTTTTCATTTTTCATTCGCATCGTACAAATTATTTACAGAAATTCTAAAGAAATTCTCATGCTTAATAATTAGTTCCGTAAAATTATTTACATCATTTAATATGAAACGGACAATTGAAGTTTGTTTGAGACTATTTAATGGACTTTGCACTAAAAGTGAAGCACGGAATTTCAAATCAATTAGATATTCACACAAAAATGTTAAAAATCAATAAGTGCAAAAAATTTAACCGTCGTAAAAATTATTTAACGATGTTATTCGTGTCAATGTTATTGTTTTCTACAAGTACACAATTGCATAATATAAAATCACATTATAATTATTGGATTTTGAAATTATAAATTATACTTACAGTTATGAAAATTATTAATACAATTATCAATACATCCAGCCAAAAAAAAAACCATTAAAGATAGAATACAGTATCTAGAAAAAGAGACGTAAAAGCATGGCTTGTCTTGTTTGGCTTTACATAAAGTTGTTACTGATCACTACAACTCCCTTTTCTCCTCTGCTTTTTTTTTTTGAGTCGACTTTTCTCCTCTGCTATGATTCACCTAGAAGTTTCCGTAACATAAGAGAACTCATATATTCCATCCTATCCCTATAATACTTTATAATTTATAGTGGAAATAACTTCGACATACATTATTCCCCCAATCATTATACAAATATAGGTATTATGATTGTAACCTGCTGATAGCGTTACAATTAGCGACCTGCCATGCAGCCATGGTAAGGAACGATTTTAAATCCTGTGCCTAACCGGAACTTTTTAGCAGGGATCTCGTTTATTGAAATACATTGAGATTCGTGCTCGCACAGATTTCGATGCATATTAATGGACTAGATTTAATAACTTTCAGCTTAAAAGTTACAGCAGAGGACACGCAACACAGTCCGCAACACAAAAATAGTCTCGGAAGATCAGGTTCCCTTATTCTTGGAGTTGGAGTGTGGATCTGCTAATTCTCCTTAGTGCGTCATTTATTATCACCGGAAATATTAAACTGTACCAAACTTGTCCTGATCTTCTAAAGAAAATATAAATTCTCTTATGAGATATTTATTTAAATTCACGAGAAAATACGAAACTTACATTAAAAGTTTTGCTATTCCTCATAAAAGCAAACATTGAATTCATATTCAGAATTGGGCAGTCGCTTTTATTGCTATCCAGTTGGAAAGGCATTCTAAATCGTAAGACGCTTTGACAGTTTGACCACTTGACTTGAGGCTACCTATTGTTTATTTTTCGTCCTTTATGAAGGCAAGCTACTGTTTGATACAACAGAAACAGTCCAATTTGGGTGTAACTACCTCCTTTTAGAAATTAAAAAAAAGTTAACAACAACACACCAATTGATTAGCAGTACATCCACATAAGATCCATTTTACCCAATTTTGACTCTTTTCATTCTTTTCTTGTTAAATACAAACACTACTCTTTTCTCTCTTTACGCACCCGAAAGAACCAAAATCCACCATTGTCACACACTCTCTCTCCTCAATAATTTCTCTCATATCCAGTTACCCACCACCAAACCCTTCCTCTGAGAGTATAAAATACGAAATAAATACATGTCATCGCCGGAGCAGCACCAGAGCCGCAACCAGGTCAGCACTCTCCGTCGCCTCCTCCGGTTGCGTTCCGAACCCGATCAGTCCGAACATCAGAGACCTCTCATCGATACTACGCAAAGGAAACCCAACCTCGCCTCGTCCATGCTTCTTCGAGGTCTCGGTTGCGCCTCGGCAGCTGCAGCACACGTGCCATCTAACAGTGTCGGAGGTGGTGGTGGGGCTCAGGTCGCCACTTCAGCTGTACGGGAGGCGGCGGATTGGGACGGGAAGAGGAGACGCAGCAAGAAGAAAAAGAAGGAGAAGAAGAAGGTCGCCACGTCAAGTGGCGGTGGGGCCACATCAGCGGATGTGTGGTGCGTGGAGGCCTCGGTTGATTGTGTGGTGGAGAGAGCTCATCGGGAGGTTAGATTCTTGCACTAGATCTGTCTGTTTTGCCTTTTTTGGTTGTTAGTCCCCCAATTTTTCTTATATATTGAACGGTGCTAAACTGACTCCTTGTATTTGTATCACATGCCTCGGCTACTTTAAACAGATAAAATTATGCCTTTCGTTGTTTTTAGGTTAGCCCCTCAATTTTGGTAATTCTCTACGGCTTTCCTCGAAGAAGCACTTGTTATTTTTAGTTAAGGAAATATTGATCAAAGGGCTTATAATTTAAATGTTCCCGATAGAAAACTCCATATTATACAAGTATTATACAAGTATTATTCAAGATTAACTTAAACCTAAATTACAGTGTGTAAAACGGTGGTCACAATTACTTACAAGAGTGAGGCTCGGTGCTATGCATAGCACGGATTGGGTCCGTGCTACGGCTCAAAATTTGACTTTTCAAAATCCTAACGGTCGATCCGAACCGTTCAACATGATTATAAAATGAATATGTACTTGCAAACCAAATTTTACATTTTTTCGATTTTTTTTACTATTTTTTTAGATAGGCTGTTTTTGGATGGTCCAGAATGTTCAAATCAAGTGATTTTCGAAAAAATTCGAAAAAATGTAAAATTTGGTTTGCAAGTACATATTCATTTTATAATCATGTTGAATGGTTCGGATCGACCGTTAGAATTTTGAAAAGTCAAATTTTGAGCCGTAGTACAGACCCAATTGGTGCTATGCATAGCACCGCAGCCTCACTCTACTTACAATTATACTAAAAAAAATAGTATGAACTTAGAATACCAGTACCATAGTGTACGCTATCTTGCATACTGAGAGTATAGTAATTGGAGTATTTGGTACACAGCCAGCACACTATCTGCAGTCTCATTATATGCGGTATTTCAGAAATCTAGTAAAACACACTGTGACATTATTGGTTCTTTGTTTCAGAGGCCATGTGTTTCAAGAAGAGTGACTGTGCAAGAGCAGATAGCAGCGTACATGGATTCACCCCTTGATGCACACTTCTTTGGGCCCGATCTTACTCCACCTGGAAGGCTCCACCGTGCCAGAGCATATCACCACCATCGTCATCACTCTCCTCCAGATCTTGAAGATGAGGTATCATATACTTCTCTCTTTTTTTATCATTGGTATAAAGCTCAATCAGTCGTGTGCCAACTTGAACATTGCCCTTGTGATTTGGTAGTAAGATTGCTTTATTATCTTTGGTATTATCATCATCTTTGTCACTAACTGTTGGTATTATCATCTTTGGTATAATGTGTATATAGATTATGATGTATAGTACACGAATGCTATTTGGCGGCTCAAATTTACATGACAGGCATCGGGATTGGCGCCTCGATGTTGACCACATGTCTTATGAGGTATGTACCATGTACTAATCTGGAGAGGTACTGGTATTGGATTAGTGGTTTTTCCAGTTGTAAAGTCTTAAAAGGATTCTATTGATTTGCAATTGACAGGAATTGCTGGATTTGGGAGAGAAAATCGGGTATGTGAACACAGGATTAAGAGAAGAAGAGATACTAGGCAAAGTTAGAGCCTATATCTTCAACCCATCAGCTCTCCATTTTTCCTCATCTGAATCTGAGAAGAAGTGCTCCATTTGTCAAGTACAGCCCTTAAAGTTCTCTTACTATGCATTTCTTTTTGAGTTTTTTCTCTTAATTATCTGACTTTGCAGTTGGAGCACTCAAATTATAATTATGTGCAACCTATGCTGACATGAACACTTGCACTTCTAATGCATTTTGCTTTAAATATCTTACATTTTTATTTAAATTTCTGTAGGAAGAGTACGAAGCAAATGAAGAAATGGGGAAGTTAGAATGTGGTCATGGATATCACAGGTATTGCATCAAACAATGGCTTTCTCGCAAGAACTCTTGCCCTGTTTGCAAGATAACTATTTCCAAATCTTAGATTTATTACAAGGATATAATATAGTATATTGGCATGAATCCTGATAACCAACCAATCTTCTTATTCATTTGTGTATGTACAGCCTTTTTTCTTTTGTTCCTTGTTTTTCTCGATTGCAATATGTAAGATCAAAAGGCAACAGATTCTTTGGCATTATGTGCTCTGGCCAAGTATGTACAAAGATTCTTTTATTTTTTGCCAACCTGTTAATGTTATTGTTAGTTCAGTTGTGCCCGTAATTTGTTCAATTGTTTTTGTAGCTTTAGTCTGTTAGTACTTGGCCAATTGTTATTTGTATTAGACGGTTTGGTACTTGTTTCCTTTCATTGGATCTCAGACCCTGAAAAATCAAGTCTGTTACGGATTAATTATATATATAAAAAATAGAGAGAGAGGCCACTGCCAAGATTTTAAGAGAGTAAAATTCTTAGAAGTTTAGCATGTTTTATGGAGTCCGGTTAAACTGTTCAAACCGAATGATTGTATGAGTGATGTATTTGTATGTAAAATTTATAATTTTGAGTTATTTTAATACTAAGTCAAGCGGTCAAAAATGTTGAAAATGAATGTATTAAAATTAATTTAAAAACTCCCACATTTGATCGCTTGACTCGATACTAAATAAATTGGAAAAATTACAACTAATTGTAATTAACTTTCATATCAACGAAAATGTAGGATGGCAAGTTGTCTCCTACTCTCAAAAAATAAACGTACAACTAATGAAGTTGATCAG
The DNA here is from genome assembly GCA_011114355.1 of Carex littledalei. Lineage (NCBI taxonomy): Eukaryota > Viridiplantae > Streptophyta > Magnoliopsida > Poales > Cyperaceae > Carex > Carex littledalei. The sequence goes on along the minus strand of CM022096.1, from coordinate 6,138,384 downwards.
TTTGAATTTGTCATTTGAAGCCGATTCGATAGGTTTTGAAGTTGGTGTTATATAGGTTGAAATGTTATACTAGTCAGACTTTGTTTATGTGTTTAACTTCAAATTTTATCGGTTTGGCTTCAAATGACATATACAAATTATTAAAATCAAACTAATTCATGAGTAATATGTTTACTTACAAAATTTACAATTTTTTCGGAATAATTTATTCAGAATAATTTAGTATAAGTTGAGCGATAAAAAAGAAGATTTATAAGTTATTTAATATATTTATTTTTTTTTTCTTTTTTGATCGGTTGAAAATTTTATTATATAAAATTAAAAGTTATAAATTTAGTGTGTAAATATATCATCTGTGGAGTAGATTGATTTTAACATTTTGAATTTATTATTTAAAGCCGATTTAATAAGTCTTATAATTAAGAAGCTTAGTGAATTTAAATATTCAACAGGCAAATTGCATACGCAAAATTAATATTTCATTTTCATTTTTTATGTCGGGTGTATTTCATTTATGTTAAAATTTATTATTGAAGTTAAGTCTGTCTTGTACAAAATGCGTTTAACTGGATACAACATGAATCGAGATCCAGTGAAGTAACCCAATATTTGGGTTTTAGATCGGAACTATCCGATTCGAATCTGAGATCATCCATTCGGAAGTGGAGCGCACACATTCCGATGATAGATTCGAATCTCGAGACCATCCCGAGCGACAGATTCGAATCGGACGGTCTCGATTCAAAACCAAAAAATTGAGTTACTTTAGGGGATGCGGACCCATACAACATGGGGTTAAATTTTGACATATTCACCATACAAAATTACTTTTAAGACATTCCATAGTTCGTCTCACTTTTTCTCCAATTTTCTATTTTCCTAGCATCAATGTACGGCCTTTTTCTTAATTTCCTTTTAGTTATCTCATTGATGCCAGTCAAATTACACGCCATATCTAAAAAAATATCATTTGCTCAAATTATTAGATCTAACCTTAAAACTTCATGAACGAAACTCGATTTAAACCTCCATAACCATTGCTTAACAATGATTCTGTTCCAGATTAGGTCATCTTATTTATTTTAAAATTAATTACCATGTCATTCGACCCATTTATTGCAATTGCAATGGGATAATTGTTTTGAAAACCCTAGTGATAATTTGTAAAGAGACGTGCATTATTTGAATGTGAAAATATAGATAAGCGGGTTTTCTAGTGATGACATGGCACCTTTACCTTTTAATGCATGGTCCTTTTCTTGTGATAAAATCTTCACTGGATTATTTTCCTTCTAAATAAAAAATCCTTTGAAGTAAACATAGGACGTGTTATCCGCTTTATCAAAGTAACAGGGCCCAATTGCCCAAACTTGGTTAGTATCTAACACTTTTGAGAAAAGTATTTCTTTATCTGAATTTCGAATTTGTAATCTTTCGTGTGAAAGATATTACTTTTGTCATTAAATTAAATATTGATTTTCAGATTGTATCTAACATTGAACCGTATAATTTTATTTCTAGGATCTCTTTAAATTTTTTATAAATTTACTGAATTATACGCATAACACTGTTTATATAATATTATTAATGTTGGCCCCACAGGTTTAATTATGTCACAAGTTGTCACAACAAATATTTTGCATCAGTATTCAAGATTTGAAGTTTAAGTAACAAATTCCAATGTTAATCTTATTCCTTTAAAAAATTAATTGACATGTGTCAGCAAGAATCAATTTTTGGAGTTAGTACTAACTCTTTCTTAGAATAAAATATTGACATTATATTAACGTGCTAATCAGTTAATTTCATTAGTGTAAAATGTCCACCTTAAATATTTAAAGCTGAATTATAATTTATTGTTTATCCTATATGTATAACTAGGGCTGGGCAAAATTGCTCAAACTCGTAACTCGCTCATTTACAGCTTGCTTTAACTCGCTCATTTACAACTTGAGTCAGTTCCAACTCGAGTTGGCTAACTCGTTTAATAAATGAGCTGAGTTTGAGCTTACCCCAACTCGCTCATTTATAACTCGAGTTACATAGCATTGATCACAATAAATTCCAGAAATTATTTTTGTTAAGCAGCTGTATGAAAAATTGCTGGTGCTTATGTACTAAGTTGCTGTATAAAAAATTGTTGGTGCTTATGTACTATTGCTGTATGAAAAATTGCTGGATACTGATAAATTCTTTTACTAGTAGTATATAATTAACTAGTTAAACGAGTTGTGAGCCAACTCGAGTTGATAACGAGCTGAGTTCGAGTTGGCTCTACAACTCGTTATTACCATCCCAATTCGAGTTGACTCGCTCATTTATTTAATGAGCTGAGTTCGAGTTGGAAATAACTCGCTCAAACTCAGCTCATTTACAGCCCTATGTATAACTATCAATGTTACGTTCAACAAGTACTAATCTAGTTCGAGCAGATAGATGATGCAGACGGGTTATATGTTATTGAAACAAATATATTGGACGATCCATGTCAATTGTATGGAGATAAATTAAAAGGGTAAATTTCTTGTGTGCCCGTAGAAACTTATAAAAAGTTAATATTCTCGTGAAAACATCTTAATATCCTATATTCTAATAAAAACTTAATAATTTTTTTTCATCTTCTTTTATTAATTTAACATTTTATTTAGTATTTTTAAAAATTAAATTGACAAATATACTCTCTCATTTTAATTCTCATATCTCACAAATAACTTGTGTCATTCTAATAACTTTAAAGTTATGATTTTGCTGATGAACTTATTTGGTCTGATTTTATAAAGCTTGAGAAGGTGCTTGAGTCGTGTGAGAGTGAGACTTGGCCAAATCGGGCTGCGTTTAGAGTGGTGAAAACATGTCGTGCTGTGTTGTGATTAACACACTGTAACTTTGGTCTTGTGTTGTGCCGTGCCGTAACTAAGTGAACAGTCACACATGCCGTGTCGTGACCAAAATATCGAGGGGTGGTCACGACACGCGAATCACAACAAAATGTCGAAGGGTGGTCACGTGAATCACGACACGTGACCAAAATGTCAAAGGGTGGTCACGACACAAAATGTCCAAACGTGCCGTGTTCAAACGTAAATGGTCACGTTTAACTATTTTTTTTTTATAATTTAGGTTAGTTATTCAAGATTCACCATTTGATCAAGATCTAACGATTCTAATTACACGTGACTCGCGTGACCACGTGCCGTGACCAAATTTTTCGCGTGATGTGTCATGCCGTGTTAATTTTTCAAAAGATAACTACGGCACACGAATAGTCATAACACGCGACACACGAGTTACAACACGTAACAATCACACGTGCCGTGCCGTTCCGTAACGGAGCTGGCTCGGCTGTGCCATTTTTCTCACTCTAGCTGCGCTATCGGCCAGCAGCAGATAATTAAATTTTCTTCGTTGCATCCTACTGCGCTACCTGGGAATTGATTCCTAAATAGGATCACATCTTTTTTAATTCACTTGTCATATAAATGCAAAATGTTCTACTTATCTTTATCGGCCATCTCACCATTCTGCTATTCAGGAGCGGACCTACGTGGTCCCGGGGGCAGCTGCTCTTCTGAATTTTGAGTTTTAGTGGAGATCTATCGGTTCTGACCGATTTTGTTTCTCTCTGAAAATTTTTGTCCCTCTCTGAATGTTTGATTTGTAATTCGAGTTAAATTTAGAGTTAAAATTGAAATAAATTTGTTGAATTTTGATTGGTAATTAGAATTATAAGTTAGAGTATCAGAAATTACGAGTAGTATTGTTTTTTATCGAGTATCAAATTAGTTAATGGATTTAAATCCGATTAACTATTTAAATTCGATTTAATATTTTTTTTGAAAATTTTGAATCGGTCTCTGCTGCTATCAACTATATATGAGAATAACGTACTATAGAGAAAATAGTTCTTCGATTTTACTAATTAAGTAGAACCCGGAAAAGTTATGGCTGTTTATATCAAGTCTCCGTTGTATTCACTGGACCTTTTCTAGAATGCACCTCAGCACCTGCGCTCTCTTGTATTCACTGTTTTTTTTACAAAAACCATAAAAACCGAACTGCCAATTCGGTCTGACTGTTTTTTTTTCCTAGACCGAATTGGCAATTCGGTTTAGCCTTTTTTCACCGGATTGTAGAAAGAACGCCACAGAAAATAAAAAAACTGGCCATACCCAGTTGGCAGTTCGGTCCACTTTTTTTTTTTTTGCCTAGACCGAGTTGCCAACTCGGTCTACATATATATATATATTTTTATTTTTTGTAGAGACACTATGAAGAGCAAAATAATGAAATCTAATACTGAAAATTTGAATTTTTTTGTTTACATTGTTTGATAGATTACTTCTTTTGATATATAATTAGCATATTTATACTAAAATATGCTAAATTACTTGAAATTATGTTGAATTACACTATATTAAGTTTAATTTCACTAAATTACATTACATTACGCTAAAATACGGTAAATTATGCTAAATTACATATGAATATGGATGATATCTTCACTGAAAATGCGAAAAACGACAGCGAAACTTCAAACGGTCATAAAACGGCGCTCAAGTGTCCGATTTCAGCAAATGACCATTTTTCGGAAAGCTTGCGAAAATACGCATGCGTCCGTGCTTGCTATGTCAAATTTTAAAATTCAGAATTGCCAAAAAACTAAGAGAAGAGCCTCAAAACTTGAGTTGAAGTTTCCGATTAAGATTTTCATTTCTATTATTCAATCTAAGTAGCTCAGTAAATTAGTTACATAATGAACTTGTAGAATACCAATTTTTTTTTACTATTTTCAAATTTTTGTACTATTTTTTTATGATTCATGAAAGATGGCACAAAATCAGTCTATTTTAGTGTAATTTACCATATTTCAGCATAATTAGCGAAATTATTGTAATTTAGCGTAATTTAGTGTAATTCAACATAATTTATTGTAATATAGTGTAATTCAATATAATTTCAAGTAATTTAGTGTATTTTAGTATAAATATGCTAATTATAAATCAAAAGAAGCAATCTAACAAATAATTTAAATAAAAAATTCAAATTTTCAGTGTTAGATTTCTTTATTTAGCTCTTCTTAGTGCCTTTAAAAAAAAAAAAAAAAAAAAAAAGCCTCAGGACCGAATTGCCAATTCGGTCCAGAAGGTGTTACACGCAAGGCCACAGGAAATGGTGGGAAATCTGTGAAAAAAAGCTAGACCGAATTGCCAATTCGGTCTAGAGAAAAAAAAAACATTCAGACCGAATTAGTAGTTCGGTTTTTATAGTTTTTGTAAAAAAAAAATAATCATGTTATTTTTTTAAAATTAATTATTTTAATTACGTTTTTAAAAAAAAATCCCTCTACAGCCTCTACTAGAGTCTAGAACTAGACTACTAAACTACAGATTCTAAATATTGCTCCATTAGGATTGCAGAGTTGAACTTCTTCTCCAGTCAGGCAGTCGCAACTCGCAACTTGCCGTTTACGGTTTACCAACTCTAAATAGAAGGAAAGAACTAAACGAACAAAAAAAAAAAAAATTAGTCAGATCCCATGCTTCTCCACGCCGACGCTCGCGCCGCTCTGGCGGCCACCGCTGTCGCATCCAACACCTTCCATCGGCGCCGTCGCAGCGGGGCTTATCCTTTCTTATCCTTCCCCGTCGTGTCGTCCCGCTTCGACACCTCGCTCTCCTCCTCCTGTTCACAACAGGATTCTGCGATCGCATCATTTGTAAAAGAGGGTAAACCGACTATTTGCACGGCGGATGAGTTGCACTACGCGCCTGTTCCCGGTACCGACTGGCGTCTTGCTTTATGGCGGTACACTCCACCCCCTGAGGTGAGTCATTTCAGTGTCGCACTGGTCTAGCACAAATAATTGAAATGTTTGATTTCTGTACACATTCCATCACACGGTTGGGTGAGGGTCCACTGTTGGTAGATAGTCTCAGTCAATTATGGAAATGGAGACTGTTGAGTTGTTACGTACCAGGAAGGAAGTGCAATCATCAGGAATCTAGACCCCTGATCTACTTTTGGGTGTTTATGCCGACAGTTGAATTCTCATACTTGGTGCCTTCCTTGTTAGGTCCAGGGAAATCTATGTTTAGAAATTTTAAAAACAAAATAATCAGAAATGGAATTGTTAAATTTTCAAAGGTAGCCTGTTCACAGATAGAATGACCTCGAGTTAATGCAGGTTCTCGGTAATGAAATGGGTCACGAATTTATAGAACTGGTTGGAAAAGAAAATTCCCAGGGTTTTGTACTGAGGAAGTACCCCTCAACATTCTTTATAGTTATTAACTGACTTCTCTCATTAATCAACACATGAGGGCCACTTTTAGGTAAAAAGAGTTTAGGCAGTATTGATGTCCAAAACTCTCTCAAATGATGCATTGTTGTATGTTTGTTTCTTCAAACCCTTTCCACCAAACTCCAAACAGGTCAACAAAAATTGGAATTCCTCAGAAAGACCTAACTTTTCCTTTGGGCCACATCCTTAGCGAACGGGATACAATCATTGTGATTTTGTAACTACATTTTCACTTGTATGAAATTTTGTTTTAAATGTTTTCAAACATAAATTTTGTCCCAGATCAACCAAATGGCAAATTGCATTGCCCATTTATTATCGTATTTTAATAAGAAAATCAAGCATTTTTTAATATCCTATCAAGTACCACATCTTGAGTTCAGTACTCGTACCAGGCACAACAAGCCAAACTACCAAGATTACTGTCCCAAAATTGAGGCTGGTTAATGGCTTTGACACAAAAAGGTTCTGGCTATGCTTACAGAAGTACCATGCACAATTTCTGTTCGAGAGTTTATTATCTTTCTTTCTCTATTTGACAACCTTTTTGAGTATAGGCGCCAAAGAGAAATCACCCTTTGATGCTGCTGTCAGGTGTTGGTACCAATGCCATTGGGTTTGACCTCTCTCCTGCTGTAAGTTCTTTATTTTCCTCGTGATATGTATGTGCTTGTGTTGTAGGTACATTGTTTAATCCTATAAGGTCAGTGAGCTAAAAATAAAAAATAAAAAATGTTACAGGCCTCATTTGCGCGCCACATGTCAAGCCAAGGTTTTGACACTTGGGTAGTAGAAGTACGTGGTGCGGGTCTAAGCGTGCGAAACGAGCCCCAACAGAAGATAGCTGAGCATGTTTCAACACCTACCACAAATCCAACAACAACCAACACCAAGTCAAATGGTGCCATGTCATTAGTTGCTCCAGCTTGGGATGAGCTCGAATATGTCACAAAGCTAACTGCTGCCTTTACACGTGTAGCTGAAACGCTGACTGGATATGTGAACAAGAGCCAACTAAAGGGCCTCTATGAAAGCTTCTTTGACCAGGTTGCCAAGCTTCTGGAAGACACACAGTTGACCAAGAGGCTGAATGACATAGCAGAGCGGATATCTGGTCTGGTGGAGGCTGGTCAAGGATCTGCAATCACTGAACAGGTTGTTTGTTAAAGGAAAAGTGCCATCTTACCGAATGGAGGTTATAAAAATGGCTTGATTAGGCTAATGCTGAATTCAGATGTTAGTTTTTAACCAGGATAATAGATTTTTGTTTAAGATATTACTAGTTCCCTATTTTGGATATTAATAAATCCAGTGAAATTAAGAACTTATCTTCATTTTATCACAGGTGGCGGATCTGAGTCAGAGGATGGTGAAGGTTCTGGAAGAAAGTCAGAAGACAGTTTCACCCCCACTGTTTGATCTTCAAGAGAAGTTTGCAGCTACCATAGAGGATTTCCAGAGGCAACTTGATTTAATTTTGATGTATGATTGGGATTTTGACCACTATTTGGAGGAGGATATTCCAGCTGCTGTAGGTTCAATTTGAATCATAAGTTTCATAGTTCAAAATCTTGTACCTATTGATTTTAAACTTTGTACTTTCAGAATTTTAAAATTTTCTCATTCCTGTTGCTTTTGGTTGCAAACAAATCAAAACAATTTTATGAAAAGAACAAATGAAAGGTTGCATATGATCAGCAATGGACTGATACGTGTCAGATATGTACCGTTTATTTAATTGTTCTGATACCAGGCCTGACCTGACTTGTATGGTGCCTGATAAAAGTTGCTAACAAATCAACACAATTTTATGAAAAGAACAAATGAAAGGTTGTATATGATCAGCAATGGACTGATACGTGTCAGATATGTACCGTTTATTTAATTGTTCTAATACCAGGCCTGACCTGACTTGTATTGTGCCTGATAAAAGTTGTAAAACTTGGATAGAACAATGGTTCTAAGCAGTAACAACTTTTTCAAAATATGGTGAAACGTTCCTGTATTTTTAAATATTACTATTGTTTTTGTAGATGAGTTACATAAGTCTACATAGTGGCAGAAGGGATGGAAAGCTTCTTGCAATTGGTCACTCTATGGGCGGAATTCTCTTATATGCTATGGTTGCAAAATGCTGTAATATACTCTCCAAAGTTTTCCTTTTATTTATTTTAGTTTTGTTCTTCTATCTTTTTCTTGCTTATTAATCTATTTGAAAATTAGGCTATGAAAAGGTGGAACCCAGATTGGCGGCTATTGTTACAATCGCATCATCAGTTGACTACACAACCTCCAACTCTTCTCTCAAGTTGTTCTTGCCTCTTGTAATAAGTTGATCTCTATTACTTTTTTAAAACTTGTCCCTAAGAAATCTCAAAAATATCTTGTAGTGTAATCCAAATCTTGAGAAACATCCTTGATATTAAGATAAAATGGAACTGGTTGTACGTGCCTGTGGGATGATAAGAAAAATACTCGAACTCTGGCAGAATCTAAATCTTGTTTTGTTTTTATTAATAGGCGGATCCAGCACAGGCACTTAACGTACCAGCTGTACCTCTAGGTGCGCTGCTAAGTGCAGCATACAGGCCGTACCTCTCATCTGGTCCACCGTACTTGCTTTCATGGCTTAATGGTCAGATAACAGCTCAAGATATGATGCATCCTGAACTGTTTTCTAAGCTTGTTTTAAATAACTTCTGTAAGTTGCCCGATCTCTTTTCTTCAGTTATTATATGTTAAATATTTATTTTCTAGATGTTATTATCAGTTCCAACTCCTGTCTAGGGAAACCAATAATAACTGTCATGGCAAGAAGTTCCTGTACAGCCAAGTAGTAACTAACTAGTGGTGCTAGACTACACCACAGGCTGGCTACTTTGTACTGGCTCCAGACCTGATTAGTACAAACCATACTTACCCAAAATCTGCCATTAGATGTACTCTTTGGTACATAACTGGTTCTGATATAGGAGCAAACCACTGTCAATTTCAACTTTTTCCAGGCTGACCCTTTATACTGTTGCCTGACCCTGGATGTTATTCCCAGGTCCAGTATGGTAAGCTAGTATTAGTTTGCTTTTCTTTTCTTTTCTTTTCTTTTCTCTTCTTTTCTGTGTTTATATGACTTATCGACAGTAACTGTTTATTACATTTGCCAAATAAATAGGTACGGTACCAGCAAAGGTACTTCTGCAACTGACTACTGCATTTCGTGAAGGTGGGCTCTGCAACCGCACTGGTGAATTTTATGTTAAGGAGCATCTTCCAAACTGTAATGTTCCAGCTCTTGCTCTGGCAGGTGATAAAGACTTCATTTGCCCTCCTGAAGCTGTCTATGGTAATTCTCAACTGTGACGGCTTTTGTTGCAAATGTATCCTTTTAAATCTTGGTATTTACTGAGGATTAGAATATTCTCTGAATGCACATTTATTTTGCTTGTCAGAAACGGTAAAGTTGCTTCCTCAGAACATGGTGACATATAAGGTGTTTGGGAAGCAGGGTGGGCCCCACTATTCACATTACGACTTGGTTGGCGGTCGATTGGTATGCTTAGTTTTAAATTGATATGAGTTGTCTCTGCTTGACTTGTACCTCTTCTACAAACTGAACAAGTCAAGCTAATTGGGTGGAATAAGCTGGGTTCAACCAAGTGACATAAAATTCAAGCTAGTGGTTCAATGCACTGAGTTTATTATACCAATTGATGACTTGACTGGCTCCAATGCACAGTATAAATTAAATATACATTTAAACCTTGAAAATATCATTAGAAATTTGCCTATGCACTTCCCTTTACTATCTTCTAGAAATAAGCTTCTAGTTAAATCTAGCATGTGTTTCCTGATCTTTTTTTAGTTCCAAAAGTTTGAGAGAGGTAGGTAAAGGGTATTTCCTGTATCTCAAGAGATGCAGTAGAGGCATGCATAAAATATTCTCTCTTTCTTAAACAATAAGTTTTGACATGATGTTGAACCATTGCTTATGTAGGCTGTAAAGGAAGTATATCCCTGTATTGTGGAATTTCTCACATGTCATGATGAAGTGCCCTCTTAGAAGAACAGTGTAATTTTTGGATTTTTGGAGAACAAAGCCATCATAGGTTTTTCCTGGCCATGTCATCTCTTAATTTTTTTTTGGAGATGTGAGCTACATTATGAAGCAATTTTTATTTTCTTTTGCCTGAGTAAGTAAAAAAGGTTCACAAATAGCGAGACTTGTGACCTTTTGTTTGTAGTGTTGCTCCTTGTGTGATGTAACTCTGTCTATATTTTAAATTCCACAGTTGTTCATTTACCCACTTCCAATATTATAAAATCTGAACTGTTGGGGTTTTGTAAGGGTAAAGAGTCTTCTTTCGGATATTAAATCTAGAGTGATCATTTTGATTGCCCGCCCAATTTTTACTACAACAATTGCTCTGTAATGTTTATAAAATAATAAACATGTATTTGCGTATATTGACAATGAGTGACATGTTAAATCATTCTTTTCTAATTTATACTTACTACCATGCAACTTTCAAGTCTTTTTCTCTTTATTAATTGATTATTGATCAGTACTGCTTCTGTCACTTGTTCAAGGCCAATTCAAAACAACATTTGTGTCTTTCAATGATCGAGCAAATTGTTCTATGTAAATTATGTTAATTTGGCTTGAATTATTCTTCATATTTCTCTAAGACACATTGTGTACATTTTCTTAAAACTTCATTCTTCCACACTCTTGAGCATGTACTGAAACAAAAAGCAAGAGTAAAGTGATATATTTCTGAGAACAGTGGAGCTATATCTACAAGGATATTTGCAGCCTTTTTGTTTTCGAATAGCCTGTCAACGCAAACTTTTTGTGGCTGATCACTAGCAGGATGCTTCTCAGCACGTTAAGATATCTTTCACAGTTGGATACTTTTCATCCAAAACACAATTTCGGATAAAAAATAGGGAAATAATAAGTGAATTGTAGATGGTCCGATGTCAGGTCAAAGTCATTGGATCAGTGTAAAGATTTGTGTGGACAACTTTAAGATCTGGGCAAATTAAGTGCACACAAATCTTGATACGGATCGGACAGCTATGACCAACATTAATGGACTGAATTTGGTCTGAATAATAAAGCCCTGCAAACCGGGGAAGGGAATATGAATGGACGATTTTTATGGCTATGGTTTCTGGTACGTGTATGCAATGTAGATAAGAGACTTGGAATTATCTCGTGCTCATACCCAATATAACGACCTTTTGTCTTTTCCTATTCAAAAATAGGTGTCGGAGTAGTGATGTTTTAAGTGAGACAAATGATATCCACTAATTTTTTGAAGGATGTTCTCTAGTTGACAAAGTGAGATAAGGCTTTTGAGCACTTGCACCCTTTCCTCCTTTTTTGTTCTCACTTTACTCCATAAAGGAAACCATGAAATCTAATAACCCAGAGTCCATTGGATCAGTCAAGGTTGCCATTAGCCTCTTTGGGGAAAGAATCAATGGCAAGAAACTGGAAAAGAACAAGTATCAAGAGGTTAGTGCAAAAAATTAGTAATAATAATAAATAAAAGGTATTTTTTATTAATTAATTAATTTTGTTTTTACCATCTACTGATGTATTGAATCCAATCTACTACCGTATAGGGAATTGAAAGGACACATGAAGAGAACCCAAAAGCATCTGAATTTCATATAGCTGGGAATCAAAGTACCAGAAAACCCATGAAAAGTACTTCAACCAACAACCGCAGCGACGAAGATGTCATAATTCAATTGGATAAAATGAAGAGAGAGCTGAGAAATCTCCAACTTGAATTGAAAAATGTATTTGAAGCAAAGAAAAGATCAGAGAGAGAAGCTGAGACATCAGCCTTGCGAGCTCAGTTGGCTGCTTTGAAGGTTGAGGAGATAAAAAGGAAGTTAGAGGAAGCAAATGAAGAGCATGTCATAGTTGAGCTGGCACGTATCGAGGCAGAGAGAGAAACACGAGAAATTGAAGGGAAGAGAGAAGCCGAGGCTGAGAAGTACAAAAGAGAGATTGAATCCATGAACGAGAAGATAGATAAGCTTCAAAAGGAAACAGGTCAGGCCAGTGTGTTAGAGGAGAGGTTATCAGTTACTAATTCGGATGTAGCTGTGTTACAAAATGAGATGGAACTTGTAAGAGCAATGGAGACTAACACCAGTAAGAAAAGAAAAGACGAAGTCGATAAAACTGCCGAGTTGAAAAAAACTGAGGCTGACTTACAATTGGTAAAGAAAGAGCTGGAATCAGTTAAAGAAGAAGGGTTTCAGTACATGGCATATATGGATCGTACGCGTGGTGAAATGATGAAAATAAGGGGAGAGGTATCTTTGTTGAAAGAGAAAGAAAAGAAGGCTGATTCAACAGTGCAAAACCTAAACTCAAAGCTTGTGAAGGCTAAGTCTAAACTGGAATCTGCTTTGGCCAGTGAAGAGAGGACCAGAACCATTGTCGCAAGTCTTCAATCGGGATTAGATCAAATGCAAACCGAAATTGAGAATGCTAATATAAAGAAAGAATCGATTATTGAAGAGACCGATCGGATTAGAACTGAAACTGAGAAAATTCTGAGTGAAAAGGATTTGTGCGAGGAGAGAACACGACAACTGGTCCAAGAGCTTCAAACAGTGAAGGCATCTGAAAGAGTTGCAATGAAAAGCCTAAAGAGTGCTATAGAGAGAACAGTAGTGGACAGGTTTTACAAACTGGATCGAAGGAAGAGTGGCAATACTGTAACTATATCAAAATCAGAGTACAATTATTTGATCCACAGTGCTAATGGCGCAAAATTAGTGGCTGACAAGAAGGTAGAAGCATGTTGGGCTTGGGTCGAGGCACTACGATCCGGAGAGAAGGAGATTAGACTGAGAACAGAGTTGATGCGTAAAGAAATCGAAAGGCTAAAGGTAATTGAAGATAAAGTTCACGAGGTAGAGAGAGATTTCGACCTGGAGAGGGAGATGGAGATGTATGAAAACATGAATGCTTGTGTGCTGGAACCAAAAAATGCTTGTTTGTTGACCAATAGAAGGAGGGAGAACCGAGTTTCAAGTACATTTAAAGGGGTGAAGGTGAGACGGGTTTCGGTATCGTCCGTGTCTCGGGTTAATACCCGGTCACCGTCATTTACCATCAAAAGGAAGAAGAAGAAGAAGATGGTGCCAAATTTGATCAAGTTTATTAAAGATCAGAGGAGACAGCCCGCTGAGGGTGAGCCATAAAAATAGGTGAAATTGTTTTATTGCATCTTTGGTTGTAGAATGTTAGATATAGAAAACGGTTATGCTTAGTTCTTATTGAATGCTCAATATTTTTTTGTGTACATAAACCTCGAACTATGGCTAATGCCCTGGTGCTATTGAGTTGTTTGTACAAAAGATTAATAGCGATTATCATTCATAATCAAGTTCATCCAATACAAGATTCACCTTTCTTTCTTTGTAGTTCGCGAGGAGTTTGCTCTTCACATGTACAGCGTTTGCCTTTTTCTGAGCGAAGAAAATAAATTATGCGACTTTTTCCGAGCAAGTGAATTCATTACCCCTTCTTGATAAAAAAAATTAGTAGATGATTGTGTTTCATCTTATGACGTATTGTCTTGTCCTTCAAAAATTATTCAAGCTAATATTGGTGCTCTCCATACTGTCCTGGTTAATCCGCATTGGTCTGTCTATGTTTGATTGAATCATGATAAATAAGAGAAAAAAAGATTCAATTTTATGCAAATGCTAAAGTCCTTAAAAAAAGATTAAATATAATTTAATGGACCTGAAGAATTTGAGTATCAAGGGAAGACAAGCTTTGATATTGGCACTTTATGAACCTTTCCTTTTCATAATAAAGGTAAGAATGCATTTTAATTTAATGATACAACTACCTGGCTTGTGAACGAGTAGGTGAGACATCCAAACTTCACCTATTTGCATTTAACAGAGAAAGAGTTAAACTAGAAGGAGTATAGCATTATTTATAGGACACAATTATACAAATTCTGAAGTAACAGTTTGATAGAGAACAAGCTGAAAAATGGAAAAAAAAAAAAACAATACCAATTTATTGCTGCTGAGTTGGTGTTTAGTAGAGATGCTGATTAGGATTAAGAACCATCCCTTTTCTCCTCTTTGCTTAAAGAGTGGAAGAATTAAAAATGGATGTGCAGATGAGAAATTGGAGGAAATTGATGATATGTTAAGATCCAAGATTTCTTTTTTGGCGGGTATATATATTCTTTAATTTGTGGGAGAATTTTCTTAGTTAAGTTAAAATCGTTATGTGCGACCGGTTGCAAAGCGGTACAAACACAAATTCCTTCTTTTCCGTGTTCTGCCTTTTAGTTTGCGCGCTGTTGATTTCAGTTTACAGGAAGACTTATTTTTGACATTGGAATTGGAAGAGTTGCTATAAAGTGTTTATATTGATGGAAAGTTTCTATATCTTTATTGATTTGAAATTCTAATTTATTATGATTGATTTGTGTTTGTGTACCACATTTGCATATCAACCTGATTATTTAGGAAACAAATTGTATATACATAATTTGTTTACTGGTATCGTGTCCGTGCATTGCAACAACATTATAAGATCACAAAAAAGACTTCTCAAAGAAAATAACATATTGTCATAAAAAGTAGACCAATGAAAAAAATAACTATTTAACAATATTCATTAAATGATATTAAAATAGATTCGAATGGAGACATGTTATAAGAGCAAATATGTTCAAAATTCAGTATTTCATAGAAAATAAGTTGGAGGACTTTTAATTCATATGTACGTGTTGTGTGGTATTTTTTTTTTTGAAAATCTTCGCAGAAGCTGCAAAGTTGTGAGGGAGAATCGAACTCTCGACCTTTGGGTAACCAACAATCCTAGGACTTTTCTCCTAGCCAACTGTGCTACCTCTCTTTTCCATTGTGTGGTATTTTCTATTACAATAAAATACTGCAATTTGTTATTTTACTATTTTATCAATCTATTATAATTTGTGAAAATATGTATTGTTTTTGCTATTAATTTAAATCTTGTTGACAATCCATGAACGGATCCAACCAAAGTTGACTTTAGTCATTATATATTGAACATAAAAGAAATTGTAATCCTTATTGCTATTATGTACGGATCTGTATCCTTATTGCTATTAATGTGGATATGTAATCTTTATTGCTATTACGTGTGGATCTATATCATTAAATGACATTTTAAAAATGAACAGAAATTGAGTATCTGACAATAAATAATGGGGGGTTTAGGAATTTTTTTGAAAAAAATGGAGAAATCATGACATCTACATGTAGCGAGTATGTGTCTAAATAAATTTAGACTTCTATACATAAAAGACATCAAAATGCATAGAATAAAAGAAAGACATACTGTTTGATTAGAGGGCTGATATTCAATCCGAAAATTTATCTTTTAATCATAACTGTTGATGGATCAAACATCTACGTGCTTAATATGAGAATGGAGATAAGCAAAAAGCAGAGGGTGTCTACTTGAGAGTAGGTCCGATGGGCATCGGACCTACTTTGGTTCAATGGGTTTAATCACCGTCGATTTGCTTTAAGATTCGTGCATAATGCTTTAAACTCTGTGCTTGTCTGTTTCAATTTTCGTGTGCACAAATCTTAAATTAGATCGGACGGTCATCATGCTCGTTGAACCTAAAAGTAGGTCCAATGGACATCGTACCTACTCCGTTCTCGTCTACAACAACCACTAAGAAACCAAGAGACGGCTATTTGGTAACTGAAGTCGGGTGTATTTGCAATTGAGTTTTTTGCGCTACTATCTATTGTTAACTTTGGACTATTCTTATTTATTAGTAATTGCTAATAGGTTTTTTGAGTTAATTTAGTAGCAACTTAAAAAAATGAATTAACATTTTGGCAAAAGTTATCCTGTTATTGCTGTACTTATAAATGGTTCTGATTGATTCTGACAAATTGTTGAGCTGAATTTTTTTGTCATGGCAACCGTAATCGAACAATCCGAAATTTTTATTTATACCATTTTAAAAAAATAAATTAACCAAATAACCACGGTTTTCTGACAATTGTAAATCTAGCACGGCCGCAGAATGCCGGAGCGGACCCTCATATGGGTCCGCTATATGCCGTAGCGGTCCCTGGGGCCGCTATATGCCGGAGCGGACCCCTACAGGAGCCTATATAAGGGGCCGCTGGTTTCGGATTTCATATCATTTCTAAGAAGTTTCAATCCCTTCGACCTCGGGTAAGTTTTCTTCTTCTTCTCTAGTTTTAATTTTTAGTGTAGAGTAGTAATTAGGTTTAGGTTTAGGGTTTAGGATTAGGATTTAGGTTTAGAGTTTAGATTTAGCATTTAGAATTAGATATTAATATAGGATTTAGAATTAGAATTGTACCCAAATTTAATTAGAATTGTACCCAAATTTAAACCGGACTTTTACCAAACTCTCATATTTGACCAAAAATTATCCAATACAGCATGACATCCAGTAGAGATAGACCATCCTCCAGTAGGGGTACACAGCATGGCCCTACAGCCACGCCATACGAGATGTCTCAGTACATCAAGACAGCATTGGCGGATGTTCCGGGTATCCGGAGTCGCACCGACAGGGTCAGCGACTTCTTGTGGTACCCGAATACGGAGCATCGGATTTTAGAGGCTGCCACTGGGTAAGTAAATTTGTCATTCCGAATTTTTGATGAATGAACTTGATCTGATTATTTAATTAAATGCAGGGTTTGGATGCGGTTACGGTTCGTCACAACCGCACTCATCTACTGTACCAGCCGACGTACGGGGGGGGGGTTTACGCTCGATGGGATTGTACCAGATATCCCAGATGGCCGAGGAGAATGCTGACGAGGGTTTATCTTCTGGCCTCGTTGAGCGATGACGTTCCGAGACGCACAGCTTTCATCTCTCCCATGCTGAGATGACAGTCACCCTACAGGACGTCAGTTGCCTGTGGGGTATGACTATTATCGGGGAGCCGGTCACGGGCGTCGAGTACGGAGACTTCCGGGCATTGTGCTCCGAGCTGTTGGGGATCTCGCACGAGGATCTCCAGAAAGAGAAGAAGAGAGGTGAGAAGACCGTGGTCTCGCCCAGTTGCATCAGCTTGGCAAAGCTGCGGGCGAGATTCAAGGATTTTCCGGATCGACCAGATCAGGTATTTGCTTGTACAAGATTTAATTTAAATAGTATTATATTTATTTTCTTGTAAGTAATGTTCTAATTTAAATCTATAACATGTGGTTGTTGACCGACACCTGCGCGCCTATATTTTGGAGATGATCACCTGTCGGTTGTTTCCGGATTCGCATGGAGATCAGGTGCGGCTGTGCTACCTCGAGCTTCTGCGCGACCTGTCCACTGCGGGCAGGTTCAACTGGGGAGGTGCCACGCTGGCATGCCTATATAGGTAAGAAACACCTTCTTATAAATATTTTCAAATATTATACATCGTAGTGTAGTAACACTGACTTTGTAAATTGTAAAGGGGTCTTAACACAGCCTGCCTGAAGAAGAACAAGACCTTCATTGGACCGTGCATGTTACTACAGCACTGGTCCTACGCACATCTGATTGTTGGCCGTCCAGTCCTGGCCAACAAGACAGATGTGCCGGAGTGGGGCAAGCCAGAGCCGGACAACTGCCCTGCATTTGCCGCCAAGTACTACTATCCCAAGATTTGGGTGGGTGCAGGGCATGGCGCGTCTCTCGGCATCACATTCTGGAGACAGGAGATCGAGCATCTCAGAGATGATCTGGAGTTTGTGACTTGGGAGCCCTACGGAGGTTATGTAAGTTTACTTTTGTTTTTATTTTGATTTAAATTTTTTCCAGTTCGAATTGATATATGATATTAAATCTATACTTCCAGGTCGAGGTGGATGGCGCACATCGGTCATATCTTGAGATATTGCCGGAGCGATGTCGTCAGCAGGAGCGTTTCTGACGTGCAGAGGTACCACTCATATTTTTTCAGGTACCGTAATTTCTTTATGCTAGTTATTTACACAAGCGACTTAATTTAATAAAAACAGTCTAACGTATTAAAATATATAGATTATTGAGCACCATTACCCCGGACGGGTCATGAGACAGTTTGGGATGCGCCAGCTTGCTTCACCCCCGGCACCGATCAGCGAGGAGGTCTGGCGAGGGCTGCACCATCACAGGGAGACCACTGCAGGCAAGGACTGGGGGATTGCCCGTGCAGATTACGTGTTCGAGGCAGGAGCTGCAGATCCCCCATTGGCCGAGCCCGACCGTCAGATGGATGTCGCGCCAGTGTAAGAATTTTTTTTATTAATTCAAAACTTCAACTATAGCTTTTTGATTGGAATATCTAACATTTGTTGTAATTCGTACAGATCTTACAGAGATTGGTACCAGGATCACGGCGCGTACACCATATTTCTTGAGGGATGCATCGCCGACAACCCGCATGAGCGGGTACCGAAGCCGAGGGATCGTATGGGATGAATCCACGGTATTATCCCCGCCGGCGCACCTTTCGCAGCCACGGTATTTTTAATTTGAAGTTTTAAATTCAAAACTATTAATATTTACAATTGTACAACTTCTTCATAATTTTTTCAATTTTCAGGCATTATATCTTGTCAAGAGTTGCATCATAGGGGCTACGATGGCCGTCACCAGGGGATGGAAGAGGCTCGGGAAGGTCATCCTCAAGCACAACGTACCTGCGCTGTGCCAGTGTGGGTACAGGGTGCACCTTGACTCTCTACTGAGGTGCGCTGGCTTGGGCGGTGTTGATGCGGTCGACAACATATCTGACGAGCCCGATGTCTATGTCCCCTACATTGGTGATGAGGACGTGTTTGCACCCGTCCATGATGCTGAGACGGTCGGTCAGGCGTTCGACCGAGGTGCCGAGTTGATGCGCCGAGCCGCACATGAGGCCACGGGATCCCAGTCTAGGATGTCTACCGAGGTATAATTTAAATTAAAATACGTAACTGTGATTTTTTTCTTATTCAATACATTATCTAATTTGTAAGTTACTACAGGGTGGACACGAGGAGGACCTGGGCTTCAATATCTCCACTGACTTTGGCACAGAGGGAGATGGACTGTATTCCCCGGGTTACAGTCCCACTCAGACAGCACCTCCTGCCTATCAGCCAGGGTATGTTCAGACAGAGCCCATCCCGCAGTTCCCTGGCCAGTCCTCACAGCAGGTACCTCACCCTTCCCTCCACGATGACCCCATTGCCAGACAGGCGTTTTTATTCACGCAGGCTGAGTCTGGACAGACCACAGTTTTTGGTCCTGGGGTCCAGCAGACATCCGAGATTGAGGAGGTTCGCCAGGAGCCGGTTCAGTCTACGGATGTCCAGGCAGACGACTCTGCATCCTCCGCAGATACTGACGAGACGCCACTCTGCAGGCGGGGTCGGGGGTTTAGGAAGAAGAAGGCGAGGACGGTGTTTAGTCCAGAGCCGTAGTTTTTCATTTGTTGTACTGTTAGATGTTTTGTTAGATTCTTATTTGTAGTATTGGTAGATGTTTTGTCAGATACTTATTTATTTCGTTGATTAGTTTCTTGTTTGTTTGATTTTGTTGTTATTTATTTATTTTGTTGTTATTTATTTATTTTGTTGATTTCATTATCTCAGAGTACACAAAAGAATTTCAAAGAAACCACATATCTAAAATATCTAAAATATTTCAAACGAACGACATATCTAAAATACGATACGACCAAAAATCAATTTAAACCACATTCGAAACTAAATAAATAACCCTTAACAAATTACAATTTCGTATTTCTAAAATAAAAAATAATGGGTCCGCTCCGGCATATAGCGGACCCATATGGGGGTCCGCTCCGGCATTCTGCGGCCGTGCTAGAATTAGAATTGTCAGAAAATTGTGGTTATTTGGTTAATTTATTTTTTTTAAATGGTATAAATAAAAATTTCGGTCGAACAATAGAAAAACAGTAAGACAATAATTATTATTACCTCCTCGTTATGCTTGATTACTTAGTTCCAGTACCAGGTTGGTATCACACTTTTGTCACCCCTATCTATGATCACGCTAATTACATGTTGATATTATATCTAGCATCATACTATGGTAATATGCATATTACGGATCAATCCGTGCTTAGAATTTTATCTCTATTTTTAATGTTCAACAGTCGATCTGCATAGTTAATTTTGATATCCATATGAAAATATATTTGTAGATCAAATTTTACATTTTTTAAGAATATTTTACTAACTTTATAGACAGGTTGTAAATCACTTGATCATTCAAAAGTTGTGGTTTTCTACATATCTAAAAAATAGTACAATTTTTTTTAAAATGTAAAAGTTAATCTTCAAGTACATTTTCATGTGAAAATTATTTTTAATGATTCAGATCGATTATTTGACCTTTAAAAATAGATATATGAATTCACAGTACAAATATACATTACCATACCCTCCCTCCTGGAACAAATATAGGTAGCCTTTTGCTCGGTAGGAGTGCATTATTTATGAATGATATCGTTTTTTTCCTCACTGTTCTTTTATTCGATAACTCAACAATTTTGCTATGGAATTCCACTTTTAGCAAATATAGAAACTAATTTATTAAATGCTTAGCCTGAAATAGTAAATCCATAATAATTTATGAAGTTTGTGTATATAATAAATCTATAAAATGCTTAGGCTGAAATAATGCCACACAATTGGTAAAAGCATCTGCAATCTGCCAAGCTGATTCAGATAATGACTTATTGGCTGATGCAAATTTAGTACTATGGCATCGAAACATCTGGATCGGCTTAGACTCAGAAAATGTCTCTTTGCATCGATTTGGCAGACCCGAAAACGAAGTTGCATCGGTTTTCTTCAAAAGCCGACTCCAATGAAAAAAACTTATAATGCGAATAGCTATTTGCTGATGCAAAAATCATGTTTCTTGTAGCGGTTGCATCATTTGTTATTATATATTTACAGGGTAAATTAATCGTATTCTTTGATTTTGAGAATTTGGCAACAACATCAATAACAACAATAACTTGACGAAATTTCGTTCTCTGTATAAAATATTATTGTATTTGAACTATTTTGTCATTTATTAAATTAATGGTTCAAATATTTATATAAAAAATCACCATGTATGATGATCGGGACATCACAACAATTATACTTAAAATAATATGCTATATCCCCAGAGATAACTAAAAACATTTTAATAACCTAGTTCTCGCTACCGAAGTTAGATCCGCACATTACGCTCTTTTCAGATAGTTTCAGAAGGTCGCGAGGCAAATTCTGTCCAGAAAATCTCAAGTAAAGATCTTATTATGCGTAGCCAGAAGGTGACAGGACAAGTGTTGCTGATTTATGGTAGTCTAATACTGGTGACTGTACTTCAGGGTCCGGATTCAAGGTAACTTAAAATCTGAGTTTGAATTCGAACCGTCTGATCAGATTTCAGACTAATTTGATCTGAA
Source organism: Carex littledalei (assembly GCA_011114355.1). Lineage (NCBI taxonomy): Eukaryota > Viridiplantae > Streptophyta > Magnoliopsida > Poales > Cyperaceae > Carex > Carex littledalei. The sequence continues at coordinate 6,116,604 of CM022096.1, read as the reverse complement.
ATAGAATTTACGAAGTTCTTTTAATATTTGTGCAGATTCAAACTTAAACTTTGAATTTTGTCCGAATTAGATCTGAGATAAAATTTACAAAGTTCCTTTAATTTTCATATAGATTCTGATCAGATAATCCGGATCCCAACTCAAACTTTGAGTTACTTCAGTGTGATGACTGATGAAGCAGAGCTGTAAGGTTTGATTGAGTTTTGAAGGCGAAATCTTGATAGACTAGTAGTAGCGTGCGGCTAGAAGTTTATGCAATAATTAATAATAATTGACTTTATATTTATATTTATTTTTATATATATTATAAAAATGCCTACTACTAACTTTGATTATTTTGATTTACATCGGTCTAAATTTTTTCATATTTAGTTGAGGACTAAAGAAGAGAGAGGATTAATATTTGTAAATAGTTACTAACAGTGAGTTTGGAACATAACACAAAATAAAAGTATTTTGAGAGATGGTTTAATTTAGATCAATTTAGATTGGTCTAACTTTAGGCTTACGTCTAGTCACGTCAGTTTATTTAATGTTAGTTTGGTGGAATCCCTGAGACTTAAACCTCTTATTTCATAATATAGTCCTTAAATCACACATAGGGTAGAATTTTTCTTACCAAGAGGGTGGAAAGTAGGATATATTATCTGTTTATTGCATGGGATACTTTAAATTGAGGTGGTTTGAGTGTTTATCAGAAGTTGTTATTTTTCGCATATTTCTCACTAAAATTAGCTATTGTATGCTAAAATAATAGTATGGCCACCTTATAAAAAATATCAAACGGGTAATAGATCTAATAATCATACACCGCAATCTAAAGTAGTGCAAAAAAATGACGTGACAATGTGATATGACTAATATGTTATGATTTACTCATAACAAGTGATCAAAATTTATTTTCACTGACATAACTAATTACATTTTTTTTTAATTTTAAGTTAGTTTATAGAAAATAATAATAAATTATACTAAATATAAGAAATTATTACAAAATAAATTATAATAATAAAATAATATTGAAAAAATTAGTCTCATAACGTGTCGTGACGTGACCGGATTAATTGGGTGACATGACATGTAATTTTTTATCGAAAAAAACACGTCATGCAACATGAGAATCACATTATGTGACTGGCACACGTGGTATGGTGTGATGTGCTACGACGAAACTGATAATAACATGACTAATTTTCTTTACTAGACCAAACACATTAGTTTATGAGGAATAATTTAGATCCGACGCTGATGAGTTCTGTTTCCGTCCAATCTGCTTTAGAATCCGTGCATGCAACTTCAATATCTATGTATGTCCACTTTAATATTCACATACACAGATCCTAAAGCAAATTGAACATACACGAAACCCATCAACTCAAATACAAGTCCAATAAATGTAAGACCAAATTGTTCCCTAATTTATGTTACATAATATGTTAGACACTTAGGTCCTGTTCGGCGGCCTGCTAAGGAATAGGAATCAAAAATTTTGAACTACTTTTTACTGTTCACTGTGGGAAAAAAAAATTCACTCAAGAGTCAATTTTTTTTTTCCCACGGCAACAGTGCCGTTGCCGAACGGGCCCTTAGACTTGATCCGCTCTAGAATCTTGGCGAGTGGCGACAATGATTGGCCGCCCAGTGGTTACAGAACACCTTGGTCCACAAGGAATCGGTATGCAGAGGAGGAAATAAAGAATCAAAATCTCGGACAAATTGAAAATTTGAATTTGGAAATTCGTTATAAACTTGTACCATTTTAAAACAATCTCTTGAATTTTTAAATTAATCTGATTGTAATTAGATTTTGATGGGATGGTTGAGATTTCACACTCAGCAAAGTGTTCCTCGAGTTTCTCAGCCTATAAATCAAGACCGTTGGGAGATGTGACGTGGTAGAATGTGTCAACGCGTACGAGAAATAAATTCGTTTATTTTGTCCGTGTGGACTGTGGAGCCTCCATTATAATAACTTTTCAATAATTCAATGCTGAATGCTGATACTCTGCGTATGGAATTCATATCTCCGACGGTACCGTAATAGGGAATCTTTTACAATTACTTGATCTGGACCGTTCTTTTTAACTTGGCACGAATCTCAAAACCCAATAATACAGCCCCTCAGTCAGCCCGAATCCCAAACCGGCTGAGAGTTAATCTCAAATCGTAAATAGCTAATTGTAAAAGAGAATCTTTTACGGTACCGTCGAGGATATGGATTCCTGCGTATGAGCATTGTATTAAGAAAATGCTGAAAATCGATATTAACCCCATAAGTTAAATTAAATTATTAAATCCGTAATGCATTATGTTATTAAATGGCACCGAGGCACAGATTTAGCCTATAAATTATAAAACAAAATGGAGCGGAAAGAAATATGTTACGGAAGTTAAGAACTGAAAGGGGCTTGATAATTTCTTTAAAAAACAAATTTCAACTTATAATTTATATTATTCATATATTACCTATATAAAACGATAAAACTTGATGCACATTTCGCCGTATATTAAATAATTTATATTTCGACAGTTCGAAATTAACAAATTTTAATACATATCATGCAATACTTAAATTATATAAAATTTAATTGCTAGATATATATATATATATATATATCTAGTAACATACTTATAACTTTACTTTATAATTTTATTAAAAAAATTATTATTGAAAATTTCAAAATAATCATTTTCAATGACAAGTAACATCTACTTTTAAGAGACTGTTTACAGATGAAGAAGCGTAAAGCATCTCTTTGCCCTTCCTCTCTCTCAGTCGGCCTCTCAAATGGGTCCACCGCTCCAGCCAGATCCTCCTCCTCCACAAAACAATACTGGCGAGTGTGGTCAGGCTGTGGCGGAGTGTGGCGCGAGCGCCTGTGTGCTCTGCGTGTGTTGTCCCTTGGCCATGGCGTGGTACTGCATCCGCCTCCCCTTCCGTCTTACGCGGAAGTGCCTCCGCCTCCGAGACCGCCGGCGAGGCCACCACCACCACACATTCTCTTCATCTCCTTCTTCATCTGAGATCGAGCTGGTCGGTGGCGATCTCCTATGGAGACCTCCACATAGAAGAGAGTAGGAAATACTATATCTCCGCTCATCCCCTGAATTAGGATTGATTAGTGCCATTTTTCTGTAGAAATTTTATTTTTCTAATTTCTTTTTCTGAGGAAGTTTTCAGAATTGTCATTAGTATTTCTCGTGATGATATTAGGAATTTAGGATCGAGTAAGTCAAATGATAATTGTTAATAACTGGAACAAGTGATTTCCAATTAGAAATGGTCCAGTCGTATTTGTATAATGAATTTGCAATTTTGCAAGCAAAACATATTTTACTTGCTGAAGCTTCAAGCTCAATATTGGAATTTTGCTAGGATTGATGTAAAAGAACTCCAAGTTCTGAAGCTTTCTTTCCTCGATCAATTAACAACTGGGGAAAGAGACTTTGTTCTGGCAGAACCACACGAAATAGAGTGTGGATCTCCTGTGGTAAGAAGAGATAACACTACAGGTTCGCTATATCGATGATCTGAAGACTTGAAAGTAATGAAATTCGACAATATGGTCACGCAAAGTGTTATACAGGTAGCCACATACGATTCAATATCTGTGAAAGCAGTATTGGAATGCACAAAGCATTCTTTCGAGTTCAAGTATAGAATATAGCGAGTAATGCTACAATAAACTAAGCTCGTCAATAATATTTATAAGACACGGGCACGGCAAATGAATAACCATTCATACATATATTTTTTGAGAAATTATTGAGTACCCATATTATACATCTCTTATCTACGCTCCGAAAATGCTTACATAAGTTAACACAAGTTATTTTTTAAAATTTTGAAACTGATATTTAATATATATAAATTATTTTTCTTAATGATCATAAAAAATCCAAGTTAAAAACTTTGTTCAATAAGTAAAAGATTAACCTTCAAAAGACTATGAAAGAGGCGTATACTTAAGTTATAGTGTACACAGTTACCACCTCCCTCGGATAAAGATATTAAAAAAGCTTTTAACTTTGTTCAATAAGTAAAAGATTAACCTTTTAAGTTTTTTTATTACTCGCAATGTAAGATGTATACATTTAAAAAATATATAATATATTTAAGGTACAACTAAGTGATGCATTTATCACTTCTTTTTTATTGTCTAACTCTATCATGGAGACATGGCAGATGAAACTTAATTATAATTTTGATTTCCAAGTTAATGAGCTCTATTGGTGCGGCGATTTAGTCCATTATGGCCATATGATTTAATTTTGTCACTCAATCATGCTTAATTTGAAATAAAAAAATTTATAAAATAAATTTTCAGACCTACGTTAGCATCAGAGAGGGAATATGGAGGCTTGATGGAAATTTCATCAGTGTGATTTTAGAGAAATTATAACCAAACTTGAATTTGCAGCAGCGTCTCCAAACATATAATAATTGCATGAATACAGTACCCGTATACAAGCAACTTCGAATAAAAATAGAAAAATAACCACCAGCAATTAGACAGACAACATGACAAGTTTATTGAATACCCGTACACTTTACCGAGCGACCTTGAATATAAAATAAACCCATTCGTATTCACAACTAGAAGAGACAGGGGACAACACTAATACTCTTTCTTAAGTTTAAAAAACAGTGCTAGCTAGGCAGCATCACACAAAATTGAAGTAGCTCTGACCTAACATAGATAATTAAACAGATTAAATTATCTGGTTACACCCAACACTTGTTACACAAAATGAGATTAAATGATAAGTTAAAATTGTACAAGTGTAACAAACAATCAAGACAAAAAAATAAAACATAAATAATCTAGAGAAAATAGGGAACAGCAGTACGTGGACCCCGCATCTGGTTGTTCTCTTCAGTCTCTGTGAAGAACTTGACCTCTCTCTCCTATAAGATAAAATTAAAATATCATTACAATTGGATGACACTAGTGTTATTTTCCTGCTTAGAGAACAATTGTGGATACATCTAGATTAGAAAGAAACAATACAATACCATGTTCTCGCTGAAGCTTAAAATAGAAGCGACATTGCCACACCTGTAGCAATAATTAGGTGCCGACCACACCTGATAGAAACACAAGGAGCTAATTAATTATGCAGAGTTGAAGACCAGAAATTAATAGAACCAGTTTTGCCAGTTCCCCGTAATTTCTGAATTGATTGAGTTGGACTTAGATAGGACCATTCAGCTTGATACTACTTCAATTATACGTCTAAATTTATTGTGTTTGTTGCATTTATAGATCTCCCAGTATATCTGCAATCTGTTCCAAATTCAAAGATCAAACTATATTCAGCCAGTTCAAGTAGCCCTAATTCTAAACTTTATGTAGCCCTAACTCTAAAATTAAAGCACAGAACATGTTAAGACAATAATAAAGAAAAGGAAAATTATTTTGGTACCAACGAATACTACCAACACAACAAATACAGCACAAGAAACTAGTGTAGCATTTTTACCGGAAATAACTACAATAATAATTTTCTACAGTAGATATGCAATCATAATGAATTGTACTCCTATCCTTCTGTAGGACTGCAGGTAAAGAATTTCCAGTGAAAAACAAAACTACTAGATAAATAACAAATAAAACTCACCGTGACAAGACCTTTGTCCTGAAACATGTATTTAAGACCCTCCTGTACCAGCTGGTGTGCCCGGCATACCAGATCCAGATTATTTATGTGATTGAACTGCATACAAACATAAGAAATAAATGAAATTCATCACAAAAAATCCAAAATTATAATTATTTTTGGAGTTGTCCTTCAAAAATTAAAAAGAAAAGGTAATACAGAAGAAATTTCTGCAAAGTAAAATATTTGTCAGCCAAAACTACAAAAAATCACTGCTACCTCATTTTACCTTAAAATAAGTCCAGAACCACTCATTCCTTGTTTTCCACATAAAAGAAAAGGCAAGAGGGTAACTTCAGTACTTTTGCAGAAAACTGATGGATGGCTGCTTGTAAATTATAATTTAACAGCAATCTAGAGGCATATGTGAGATGAATCTCATTATACACTGGAAAGGAGAAACCAATAGAAGTTTTCTATGTATACCTCAGCGGTAACTCTAGAGCCAAAAAGCCAGCCAGCTCCACGGGGACTGACAGCCCAGGTTTCAATCTCTTCAGGATCACTCCACATCAAATCACAAAAAGGCCCCTCATGCGGTATCTCGCAGTTCCTGTCTATCGTCCTTATCTGCTCCATGTTAACACACCAGTTCAATAACAAAAATTAAAAAGTTTCCCAAGGATAAAGCTGCAAATTTCTTATTCAAATCATAGAGCAAAAAGAAAAGAAAAAATAAGTACCTGATCAATTGTACGAACATCAGGGGACAGCCCACCATGCACACAAAGAACCTAATCATTCACCCAAATAAATAATTATTTCCAGGCTTAAAAAGTATAAATTCTTGGAAAAACTAAATTGGGGGAAATTCTTTACGGTGCCATTTATGATCGCTGAAAGAGTAAGGTAGTCGAAGACATCAGTACAGTACCGCCATGCATTGGCATTTCCATATTTTCTCTGGCACTCATCATAAAATCCATAAACCTGAGAACACGATGAGTTACATCTCCATTTTATGATGCACTGACAAAACACTTTTGTGGAACAAAATTAATTAGGGAACCGACTCATGAGAAATTAATAAAATAAAATTCGGTCTTATGATCATCCCCTCCAAAATAAATGCAATAGTGAAGACAAGAATACATTCTTGTTCTAAAATACTGCAAGGATTATTGCAAAAATGTAAAAGTCCAAGGTCTTTCAGTAATTTGTTAATACTTTAGAGGTACTTCAAGAATTAACAAAAGCATTGCATGTGCTCAAAAACTTACTTTTTGGTTTACAATAACAAAATGCTTCGTGGTGAAATAATTATGGAACAACCAGGATTATTTATTTCAGCTATGATAACTAAACAAACTGAAACTATTTCTTACAATACTTCCACTCTTTAAGTGAATGAAATATATAAGACAGGAATCAATTCTTTTCATAAAATAGAAGGGACTGATTCAAAGCATACAACAGTCAGGCTAGCTGTAATTTATAGTATTTAGGACTCATTAAAAACTTCTATAGACAATTTCAAGCGTTATTTTATTTGGTTTCTTTGCAACTTATGTAGAACCCCATTTAAGGTACTGATTAGAGACTCTGCTCATGTGCACTGTCAAATATAAACAACGAAAAGAAAAGATAACAAGAAAAAAAGCACCAAGAATAGCTCTTACCTGTGTCAATTGTCGGCTCTCATGGTTTCCACGCAAAAGGGTAATATGTGCAGGATACCTGATAACAATCAAAGGAGACAATACATGAGAAAATCTGATTCAAAATAGTGGGTCATGTCAGAAGAATACTATAGTAAGAAGCAATAAAGAATCATACCTCGCTTTAAGAAGCAAAAGAATGGTAAAGACCTCTAAACTGTTAAAGCCACGGTCCACAAAATCGCCCTATAAAGCCACGGAGTGAGTGACAATATAAGCATGGTACCAGTAATTACTAGTCAGAAACACATAAATTGCCAAATTATATGTTAGTTAAGACAAAACGTAGGCACTCCTTTTATTTTACTTCAGCAGTAGTTATCATTCATAAAGATTATTTAGTACAGGAACATGACAAGCTCCTATCTTAAAAAGAAGGAAAAGAATTGTAAAAATACATACCATAAAAATATAGTTCGTCTCAGGAACATGACCACCAGTCTGAAAGAGCTTCATCAAATCATGAAACTGGCCATGTATATCTCCACAAACCGTCACGGGGCTATTTACCGGTTGCACATTTGATTCTTCTATAAGTATCTCCTTCACCTGAAAGGATTCATCGTTGGGATAAACTATCATTAGTAACATTTCTATATTGTGCGTAGGCAGTTGGGTTCCATTCTAAGATAAACAATTCCCTGAGCAGGTATTTTTCTGTAATTTTCTAGCCCAAGGACATCTAAATAATTTTCAACTTGCTTTCGTCTAGTAACCAATTGAGTGATTTATTGGGGCTATGAATTTTAGTGTGGGGAAATAAAATAGCCTCATCCAAGAAAGACTTATTTACCAAGAAACCCTAGAAACGAACAGAAACGAAATGGGAAACGAAACAATAGACAGTAAACAAGAGGGGAGAAAAAGCGAAAGAACGCACATATTCGCAGAGAGATTGGAGCTCGTGCTCGGCGAGATGTTGACCCTCCTTGACCTTTGAGATCCATAGATCTAAATCCATGGTGAAAAGAGGATGAATAGAAGAGGAGCGGAGATGTATTCCGAGAAAGAAGGAGAGGTCGGAGATCTAGGGTTTTGCTGGTTCTCACCTCGATCGAGGGAGAGAGAAGGGGGCTGCGGGTGATTGTTATTTCTTTTAGAGAGACGGGGATCGGAAACTAGCTACAATAATTGAATGGTAAAAGCGAATAGATAATAGTTGAATTCGGATGGAAAAAAAAACCGAATTTTTTTTAGTTAGACACTCCAAAAATCAAATTAAATGAATACCACCCGTTTGACCATTCTTTTCAAAATCAAATTAAATGAATACCACCCGTTTGGCCATTTTTTCAATCCTACCACCCTCGCTAATCCAGTTCGCGCACCAAATTGGCCGGTGCGCGGACTGGGTTGGCGCACCCACCTCTTCTCGGCATAAGGCCTATCTTACGTGGTGTAGTTCTGATGCTATTTGGATCCTTATTTCGATATTAGTTCTTATGTTATTTAGATATTATTTTGATATTAGTTTCTTATGTTGCGTATTTTAGATCTCATATCCCGCAATACATAATACATTAAAACATAACAACACACAATACATAAAACATAAAACATAACACAAAACACACAATAATACATATTCCGCAGTCATAGTACATTAAAACATAACACACAATACATAAAACATTACCGAAAGCCCTAACCTTAATACAAAATCGAAAGCCCTAACCATAATACATAACCGAAAACCCTAACCTTAATACATAAACAGAAAGCCCTAACCATGACATTATTGAGTACGGTTCCTAGCATCCCTTCTCCTTCTCGCATTCCTTTCGAGGGTAGCTCTGTTGGTCTGGTGACCCTTTCTCCTTTCTTCCAGTATGTCCATCCACATTGGGACCCGGTTGTGTCTTCTCCGACCCAACTTCATTACCCGGTGCTCTGGTATTAAGATCTCCCCTTCGTGCAGTGGCCAATCACCTTGATTGTCATACACGTGGAATTCTCCACTCCATGTGTCGATAAGTGTTTGAATGTTGTAATAGTAATTTACGAAGACATTTGGATCGTAGTTCCTACATTTTTCACACATTTGTAAGTTACATCATCCAGGATTGTAGCAATTATTATGAAATTTTGACACATTCGTACCTTAGACGACACACTGACATCACATGAACACATGGTATTCCGGTGAGCTAAGGCTTTTGACAAGAGCATTCCACCTGATGATCGTTCTTCACAACAACCTTGTACCTACAGTCTTGGGACGTGTACACCCATTTGCCCTGATCTATGTCAAATGGAATTTTCTCACCATGTGATGTCACCAAAAATTCCCCGGACCTATTGAATGCAACCGCGCTCATTTTGCTAGTCTTCTGGATGTGCTTGTTCAGCTTTAAGTGCGTACGAGTGGAGAAAAGTTGACCCTCTTCTTGGCATTGCACGGCCTTCTCTCTTCTTTGAACGAACCAGGTGACACACTTGTAAAACGTCTCATCAATAATTACAGCAACCGGTAACCTACGAGAATTACAATTTACAATTAAAATATATATAACCTAAAATATTTCATTAATTGTAAACTATGAAAATTGTGAATAACAAACCTGCGAGAAGTTTTGAAGACATTGTTCAACGATTCGGAACCATTGCTGGTCATTATGGCCCAACGACCCCCGTCGTCCATAGCTTGGTAAACCTTCCATGGCTTAGCTGGTTCTTCCTCGTCATTTTCATTCTACTTGCCACATGTATCCAAGTATGTCAACCAATCAGGATTTCGCCTTCCGATTGCATCAAGGCCATCTTGTAATCTTCTTCGTTTCTTCTTTTTAACCATCATCTTGAAGAATTTAGAAGCAACTTTATCTTGAGTGTGTTTTCCAAAATTCTCAAACACGTGTTGAGAGCAGTACTGGTGGGCACACTGCACGTTCTCCTCTGACCAACCCAGATCATCTTGAATGAACACCTTTTTATGCCCTTATGCCGGTCAGAGACCACACACATGAACCTATTCGGACCAATTACAAACTCCCGCACCCACTTCATAAACCACCCCCAGTTCTCAAACTCTTCGCTCTCTACCAATCCAAATGCTAGTGGGATTAACTGGTTCTTCACATCATATCCGGTGACAATCAACAACTTGCCCTTGTATCTACCTGACAAGAAACAAGCATCGATACTGATAACGGGTCTAAAGTGACCTACTGCTTCTATACACGGTCCCCATGCCCATGCCAGCCTCATGAAATACCAGTATCCTGCATTTTCTGAAGGCTTGGAAACAACTTCATACACAGTTCCTGGATTTGCCCTTTTTATTGCCTCCAACAAAGGGACAATAAGCCCGTAAGACCCCTCCCAACTACCAAATGCCCGGGCAATCGCTAACTCTCTACCACGCCACAATTTGTTGTATTTTGGGACGATGCCCTCGTACCTTTCAGCAACCATGTCACTGATAGCTCTGATACTAATATCAGCATTTTTTTCCAAAGACAGTTTTATGCAGTTGGCGACCATAGAGGACGTCAACTGCGCATGATCTGACCTGGATGCATCTGCGTGGCATGTGTGCTGTACCTCATTCTTCGTGATGGCCCAAGTATTACCAAAGCCTGTGGCCCTCGCAACCAACCCCCACTTGCACTTGTCGCTCTGGCACTTAAACCTCAACCTTCTTGTGTCGCTGTGTGTCTGTTTGATCTCGATATTTTTCTTTATGTGCCAGTGGTGGATTTTTTTTTTCATTTGATTATTGTTGTTGTACGTCATCCCCTCAGAAATTTCTGTTCTTTCTCCAACCTAATTGAAAATTCAAAAAATTTAAATTATTAAATTTTCAAAGAAATAAAAAATTCATATAAGTTCAAAATGAACCTCTGAACCCGCAAAAAAAATGTCAGCCTCTTGAAACCCCTAAGTGTCATGAAAAGCTGGAAACGGGTGTCTCTCTCCACGACCCGATATCGGCCACCTTCGCATACCCAGCACGGGACGGGTGTCTTCCTCGTCACTATGATCTACTGTCTGCCCACCGTCGTCACTAGCATCCCAATTTTCCTCTGCCTCTCGTTCTTCGGGATCCTCGTCTGTATTGTCAGTATAATAACGTGGTTTTGGGGTTTCAGATCGGTCCCGGCTAGAGCTGGAGGATGGAACCTGAGATTGGCCCCGACTAGAACCAACCCCCACGGATGGGGACCGACTAGGACCAGCCCCCACGGATGGGGACCGACTAGTACCCGCTAAAGTTAGGGCCCGAGTAGGACCCGTCACTGAATGATCAATGCCCCGACTAGGGTTCTGTCTACGGTTCTGTCTAGGGTTCTGTCTGGGGTTGGCAACCACATATAACTCTAGGAACTTGAAAGGTGTTGTCAAATTCAATGTCATTTGGGTATACAATCCCCAACTACTATCGTCTAGTACAGGGAGCTGTTGGAACCATGTTTGGTTGCCTTGGCCAATATTGATCCTTGCGGAAATTACCAGTTCGTAATAATTCGGGTCAATACCAAGTTCCTGGTACACTTCCCTAGTTATACCTCTGAAATCTAAATCCGTGCCGATATTGAACATTTTTTGGGGTTGGATACTGTAATAAGCACCATTGGGCCCTTGTAATACTTCACCACCAAAATAACAAGCAATTCCAATCATAGTTACCTGAATTACGGAACAAACCTAACATTTAATAAATTTACAAAAATTAAAAAAATAATTAAATAATTAAATAATTTAAAAAATATGAAGGACTAGAGTGAAAAAAACTTACTCTTTAGTCTTTGCGAGAATGCTCTTTGCTGCCTGCTGCCTTGCGTCTACTGAAATGAGCACTGTTACCTTTGGTGGTAAATTAATAGGCAGAACACCTGGGTGCGCCAACCCAGTCCGCGCACCTGCCAATTTGGTGCGCGAACTGGGTTAGCGAGGGTGGTAGTATTGAAAAAAAGGCCAAACGGGTGGTATTCATTTAATTTGATTTTTGGGGGGTGTCAACTAAAAAAATTTCGGGAAAAAAAATTGTGTTGTTTTAAAAATACTATTTAATTAAAAGAAAAGTTATTTATGTCTGTTAAAAAATTTATATTGGATATTATCTATCAAATTTATAAGATATGTTATCTTTTTTCTGAAATAAAATAAGATAAGAGGTCAGGATTCATATATGAGATGCGTTATTAATCCACCCAGAAAATTAAATGTTTATTTTGTTTATTTTATTGATTAATACTAATTAAAAAGCATTATAACAATTATAAGTTTTCCTTTTAATTCTCTCCTCCTAAGCAACTGACTATTTTCTTCATTTTCCATTCTTCTCTTACCTTGGTTTGACATATTTTCGTATCTTCATCCTTTTTTACGTATGAAGGAGTAAATTAAAAAATATGGAGACTAATCAAAACATGCCAGGTATCGATGGAATCTGCATCCTCTGTGACACCGCACTGAACTATAAATAAACGTGACATGATTCCAACCGAGTGATTGAAATTCAGTGTCTATTGTAGATATGGGGTTTGTTTCGAGATTCGTGTTAAGTTAAAGAACGATCTGAAGTTACAGTGCTTCTGATTTTTTTATTAATAGGAAAAAAAATATCAACAATGAGGTACGAGTTCACGAAATCTCGAAATATAAGAAGAACGGGATGGTTTATCCCATCCAGTTAATCGTAGCCAGTTAACTAAACAAATCGCTAATTAATTGAACCGAAGAAAAAAATCTTGGATGAGATAGACCATCCCGTCCAGCACCGTAGCATTTTTTTTGTTTCCTTTTCTATTTTTCTTCTGTAACGGTGCAAAGTTATAGCATAGCAGTGAGGATTGTAAATACCACTACTGGATATTTGTCTTTTCACATTTTACATTTTTGAAGAATAACATGGTTGTTCATGACACTTCTATTTATTTTTGTTATATTTTCGCTTTCTGGATTTTGAATTTCTTTGTCGCACTATGCTCTACTGTTTTGAGCACTTTTTATCCTCTGTACTTTTATTTTGTGTTACAAACATTTTGGAACAATTTCTTTAGTAATCAAATATGAATATGAGCTCTATTTTTGCTCAAAAAGATAATATCTTTTCCCTATGTAAAACCAGAGATAAATGCATTAAGTGCTCTATCTTTAATTTTTTTTGTCTTGAGGAAGTAAAATAAGTAAGTTATATTAAATTGTTTTTATATTCAGATAAATATCAAGTTCAGATTTCATCTGAATTAATTAATTTCAAATTCAGTATACTTTTGAATTTTGAATGATTATGTGAATTAGATCATGCATATTTGGATATCAGACTGATCTTGATATGAGTTAAATCAAGTGTTGGTCTGTTTTCAATTTGAGTTTTAGTGAGTTACGTGTGATTTATGTGTGAGTCTCAGAGATAAACCGAGCAGGTTGGATTATGCCTGAATGAGATTCATATTATTTAAATAGTTATTATTAGCAGTTTTGCTCAAATAACAAATTTATTCAGATTCAATAATTTAAAATTTAAAATCTTAGTAGGTCTGGTTTAGGTTTGGATGTTGGGTTTATCAAAAAAAAATTTGTCTTATCTGATTTTGTCACGTCTGACAACATCTTTCCCATGTGAAATAGGTTGTGGTATATCACAAAGGAATAAAAAAAAGGGTCACTAATTTTTATTCAAAATGTAAGATATGTTGTCTATATTATGTTCTGCGGGTAACAATTCATTCCCGCCACAATTTCCACAAATTGGTTGAACATTATTTCAAGTAAACTTAATTAAATATGAGAGAATTAAATTAAATTAACATAACACAACAATGAACAATACGTATTAGTATATCACTAGCACAAAGTATAAGATAAAATATAAAAAGACAGATAATCTGTGATGGTATTTATAATCCTCACAACTATACTAGAATTTTACACCATTATAGAAAAACAATAGAAAATGAAACAAAAAAAATATGCTAGGCAAAAAAAATATGCTAGACAAAAAAAATATGCTAAACAATAAAAAGACAGTAATAAACCTTTTTTTTTCATTTTATCAACATGCAACCTTAAAAAGAAAAAAAAAAGTTGTATTACGGATCATATATTTTTCAAACATAAAATCTTAAGAAACAAAAATTGAATCCAAACAAGAAACCTTTTAGTACTCCAGATCATGTGTCCGCGGCAAGTTTCGGCCCTAGTAAAACTAAAACAACCTAAAGATAAAATAAAAAGACTTAACAATTTTTTCAGTTTTCTGAAAAGTTTGAGAATTAGACAATTTAAATCTTGAAAAAAAAGTTTCCACTTTATCTTATTCTTTCATATTTAATGAGTCCGTATATACAACTTTAAAAATAATAATAATAATATGCCATGCCAAAAGAAAAAGCCAGCGGGCCTGATACCCATTGAGTTTTATCAAACCTTCTGGCCAATAGTCAAAACCGATGTTCTCGATTTAATTAGAGACTTCACAGATAATTCGGCATCCAACCATCAATCGAGCAGCCATAACACTGTTACCGAAGAAGAACAACCGAATCCATCTCTAACTACAGACCTATCAATGTGATAAACACAATCGTCAAGATCATCAAAAATCATGGCTAATAGACTGCAGTCGCACTTACCGCAACTAATCCTTCTCAACCAAACGGCTTTTGTTAAAGGTAGATCATTGATGGAATCTTTCCTGACAGCAAGGGAATTTTTGAGTTTTTGCACCAAAAGAAAACTACCCGCAATATTGTATAAAGTAGATTTTGAGAAGGCTTTTGATACGGTCGATTGGTGCTTTTTGGTTAACCTTCTAATAGAATGGGGGTTCCCGCCAATTTGGACCTCGACGGTTCTATACATCCTACGCTCAGCTTCTTCAACAATCAAGGTCAACAGGAGTCAAACAAGATACTTCACCCACATGAGGGGGCTGCGGCAAGAGGACCCCCTCTCACCGATGTTGTTCATACTTGTCTCAGACTCCCTGAATAGGTTATTGGATAACGCAAAACAAGCTATGCAACCCCATGCCTTCATGTCACCTGAGGTGATCCAGTTCGCGGATGACACCTTGATAATCAGCGAGGCGCATCCCACCACTCTCAAGGTAATCGCCAAGACCTTGCAGGTTTATTCTGAACTATCTGGTCTAAAGCTAAACCCAAACAAAAGCACCTTCGTCCCTATTGTGATACCTGCGGGTCTCATCCAACCAATACAGTATATCCTATCGGCATCCCCCTCACAATTACAATCACCTACCTTGGACTACCGCTGACAGTTACGAAACCGAGGAAAATACATTACCAGCCAATGCTATCGGCTATCTAGAATAAATTGGATGGTTGGACTTCTGCCTTTCTATCATACGGAGGTCGAATTACTATGGTAAAAGCGGTACTCTCAGCAATGCCTTTGCACTACATGCAAGCACTAAAAATACCAGCGGGAGTGGTTAAGCATATAGACAAAATGCGAAGAAATTTCCTATGGAAAGGGAATGACACATGCAAGGGCATAAATTGCCTCGTCAATTGGGAAAATGTATGTTCCTTGAAATCAAATGGATCTGGATATTGGAAGCCAAGCCAGAGGGACTATGGGCATTTACACTCCTCAAATTGCATGGCATCTCGGCGGCACCACAAATCAACATGGCTATCGATGCATCCTTCTTCTTGAAGGACCTAGCCGACTGTTGCCATTTTACAGATGCTCAGTCGAACAGGTTAATGGGTTGGAATGGCGATGAACCCCCTCCAGCGTCTTCACGTGCGCTTCGGCATACTAAACAATGCACCAGCTAGGCATTCTATCGGCTAACCAAGGTTACCTATGGAGAATGAAAATTCCCATGAAGGTAAAAAAAATTATCTGGCTTATAAGGGTGAACAAAATACTGACGCAGGAGGTCTTATTGTTCAGAGGGTGCAATGTCCCTACGGGTTGTCATCTTTGTCAACATACAGCCACCGAAACAAGGGACCACATTATGTGGAATTGTCGTTTCGCTAAAGTTTTCTGGAGAGGACTGCTAATGCATTTCAACGCGACCTTGCCAAATGGGACCTCCATTAAAAAAGCTTAGAAATTGTTCATTCATGGAGAGTCAACGAGAGATAATGCGCGAAGGAACGCAATTTGGGCAGCAGGCACATGGTGCCTGTGGAGAGAGAGGAATTGACGTCTCTTCTCTAATAAGCGCAAAACAATACAGATATTGATTAATGATACAGCTATGCATATCTATTTCTGGTCACAGCCTGGGTAAGGGAGGGCCAAACCATGCGGGGGTCTACTGCTCCCTCTTAGCGGCAATTGCCGCTAATTAGTTTATTCTATCTTATTGTAAAATTAGAGAGTTATGACTTTGTAAATAACTTTTGATCTTTGTCTTAATATATATTCGTTGACGGCTTGCCGTCAACCATAAAAAAAAAAAGAATAATAATAATAGCATTATATTATTTCAATTCGGATTATGTGATTTATAATGTACGAATTGAATCGATTTGATTTGAAATTTTGAAAACTATTTTTTATGTAAATATAATTCGTTCATTTAATTATACGAAAATAGAATGCCTACTTTTTCTTCTTAAGTAGCAAAAATATAGTAATTAATATATGTAATAACTAACAAGAGTAAAATTAAACTCATGAATTTTTTTTATTACATTGGTTTCAAACTCATATTTACCCTCAAAATAGTAAAATTTACATATTTACCCATTATAACTATACAATATATTAAATATATTTAAAACTAATTAAATAATTGACCATTATACCCCTCATGCACCTCCCCTTCTTAATAACCCTCGAGCAATCTAGCATCTGGCCTTGTGGAAGTGGCGAAGTGCGTCAGTTCTCCCTGCACACAACTCCCCAAGGCTAAGAGACAATCCACGTAAAGGGCTTGCCATGCCTTCTCCATTAATTCTGGATCAAAATGTTCCTCCTGTTTTGGCAAATCAACCATATCACCACTGGATTTTGAGGGGCTGAGATGGTCTACTTCCCATCCGAGCATTGCTAGGATTGCTTCCTTTGCATATTCTCAATATATAATGTTAGAAATGGATTACCCGTGGGTGGCAGAATAGTAGCGAATAAGAAATAAAGTTTGGTAGATTGGGGAAGGGTGTATTTGACATGTTTATGGATGGAGCAAGATTCAACAAGTAATTAAGTGAGTGCTTTCTCTTATAAGAAGGGCTTTAATTGGAATAATAAAATGAACTAGGAACAATCACACTTGTAATAGAGCAACTCGAATGCTGCAGTAAGAAGACACTTGAAATAATAATGTACCATGATACTATTTTGTCTTGTCGAGTGATAGCGTTAAATCATATAGACTTTTGAGCATGTTTTACCAAAAAACTAGACAAAATTCCTTTTACTTTTATCTATTTTTATATATTTTTATGTTAAATTTGTCAAGTTCCAAGTTACTGCTGAAATCTGGTCTTAAATTGTAGAAATTAAGCAAAAGCAGGATTTTGTGCGACCACAGCTCAATCTGTGCGGGCGCACGGCTAAAGAATGTACTGCAGTCAAATTTCAGACTTAGAAGAAAACTGAAGAAAAAAGATTTGTGCGGACGGAAGGAATTTTGTGTTGCTGTACGACCGAAAAATCCTTAAAATAAAGAAATTCGAATTTTGCATTTTTGCTCCAAAATTTCCAGAGCCTCCGTGCGGCCCAAGCCTGATTTGTGCGGCCGCACAAGCAGAAAATTTCCTAAGTTCGCAGCAGTTCAAAAGCTTCACATAATTTTGTACGGCCCAGTCTGGCCACAGGCCGCCCGCACGACTGGCCGCACCAGCCTCCAAAACTTGCCAAAATGGAAGATTTAGGCGTCGATTCACTTCCTGATTTTGTTTGCTTGCTCCCAAAGTCACGAAAATTGCTATAAATCATTAGAGAGGCAGCAGAAAAGGGTATCAAAGCTCTCACCATTTTATTCTACATTTCTTCTACTCTTCCTATATAAGTCTAAATCTTTCCAAGTTGCAATTGAGGCGTGAAGCGAAGGCGAACGACGAATTGAAGGCGAGTAACTTGAAGAATACGAAGATTTCTACAGGTATTTGGTGCTATCTAATTCTCTTAGTTTTCTTATTTTTTTTCTTGTATTCTCTTTATTTGATCATGGATGTTTTTGCGAACATGAGTAAGTAGTTTCCCTTTCTAGGGGCATAGGCATGTAAACTTGATGTTGGTATAAAATCTACCTTACTTGGTTTGTTTATTGTGATTGTCTTTGATTGAATGTTTGTTCTTTGATTTTAATATTCTAGTGTGCATGACTTGTATGCACGAAACTGTGAATCTCGTGAAGTCTTTTAGACTACCGCTTTTGGGGTTAACAATGCATTGATTGTGGACAAATCTTGTATAGGAATTATCTTAGGTTAGAAATAACCGGAACCCTTAGAACAAAGGTTTAAAAGGTGAAGAACTTAATCATAAAGCTTTAGAATTGGGACACCTAGATTTGACCTTGAATTGTAGTAAAATACTTTTGTATGTGTTTAAGTCGCAAATTACCCCAATCATGACAGTTGGAGTGGAAGGTTGTTCGAACTCACGAGTATAGTAATAGAAATTCTTTGGAATAGGTCTAGCCTAAGCCATTTGGATTAGAAACCCCATTTAAATCAAGACATGAATAAATGCCAAGTAGTAATAAAACCAACGGATAGTAGCCTTAAGCCTCTAGATTTTGTCCAATTGATAGCAAATCTCTTTGATTTCATCTCTCTCTTGCATTGATACAAACCAATCTCTTCGGGTATTGAACCCGGTCAAAAAGGAAGAATTGCGACAAACCCCTCAATTTACTTAATTGCATTTGTTTTAGAATTAATTAATCTCTTCCGTTGTCTCTTGGATTGACACCCTCAATTACTACAAAGATAGATTGTGCGTTTGCAATAAATCTTACTTTGTGTATTTAGAGTTCTTATAAATTTAAAAATAAAAAGTGTAGGAAATATACTACAAAAATCTATAACCTTTTACACTATCATCGAGCTTTGATTTGGTTGGATGTTTTTTCAAGTTATATCAATTGTATAAAAACTAGCAATACCACCGTGGTTTTGCACCGTCTTCAGTGTAATTGAATTTTTATTGGCATTAAGCCCCTCTTGAAATAAAGCAATTTCTGTTTTCCTTCTATTTTTCCATGCTGCAAAGCAATTCCAAATATAAAAAGAACTGGACACGGATCACGCCAGATTGTTTCCCATGGTTATAAAGCAACTTCAGACGCGACGCATGAAGCCCGTAGAAAGGGTTAACTACAACTAGATTATTTCTTGATCTACATATGCGGAATGAATGGAGAGAGAAGCAATTCAACTTCCGATGCCATATCAGACAGGGACAAGAGAAACGTCGTATCGGAGAGAGCGAGACAAAGACATTAAAATTAAGGCAACGGAACAAATGAAGAGAGGTGACTGCCGTATTAGAGAGGGACGAGTATGGGGAGAAGAAAATTTGACGGGAGAGTGGAGCGTTTGACGAGTATCAGACAGAGAGAAAATAACATAGAGAAAGAATGAGAAAGGAGAAAATAGAAGAGTATAATAGTCAAATATTATTATTTAATTAATTTTAGATATATTTAATATATTGTAGAGTTATAATTGATACATATGTGAGTTTTTATTATTTTGAAGAATAAATATGATATTATAATTTTTTTTGAGAGAAATATGTAATATTGAAGTTTTCAAGGAGATACATGAAAATTTTCCATTAATTTAAGAGTAAGCTCACGGTAAACAAGTGAAATTTGAGAGTAAGCTCACGGTGGAGAGACCGGACTTGCGTAAACCAAGATTCAAGAAGAGATTTTTGTTTTTTTGGCAAATTGTCCGTAGGCTATTCGAGAAGAGATACCGAATAGCCTACGGACAATTTTCATGAGTGTGGAAGTAGGGCTACTAATTGGACATGTTTGTTCATGGACAAACCGGGCTGAACAATCGCTGAACAAAGTTTGGACGAGTTGTAATACGAACGGGCTCAATGTTCAGTTCAGGTTCAATATATTTTTTATCGGTGGATCAAAACTGAACAGGGCCTGAACAAAGTTTGGTTATGTTCAATTAGAAGCCCGTTTGGATAGGTTTTGAGCAGCCCATTTGAGTAGGTTTTGAACAGATCAATTTCACTCAGATGTCTGACTCTCTCTCTCCTAAGTCCGATCTCTCTCTCTCTCTCACCTAGTTCGTCTCTCTCACTCTCTCTCTTTCCCCTTCGCCGTCAGTGTCCGACTCTCACTTCGCCCGTCTCTCGCCGGCGCCACCTCTTCTCCGTCGCGCCACCTCTCCCCTGTCGCGCCGCCTCTGCTGCGTCTCTTAGCCACTGCTCCTTTTCACACATTGGTAGGTGTCTTTTCTCCTCTAAGTAATATCGCTGTCGAGTATGTGCTCTAGTCTGACCATTATTTAATTTCTTTTGATGTGTTCCTTGTATTTGTTTATCGTTGTTTATCCTTGATTTTACCGATGGTTATTTGATAGTAGCACCAAAATCACTTTACTTTGTAGTTTGTATCAAACTTAGCTTATAATAAAGCTGCCTGACTTTGAACTGCTATTTTATTTTTAGTACTTACCTTGTTGAATAGAAACCAAATTTCAACTTTGTGCCTTCTCACCTTATTGTGTGTTCAGGCTAGTACTGGTACAACATTAATATGGTAATGTACCAGTTTTGGTATTAGCTGCAGCTGATGGTACTGTTATGCTGGTGTGTAACGTTTATATCATTTATTATTGTATTTGTACCAGATAAAACCAAGTTTCTAAGACGACATACTGGTAGAGTCGTGAATCTCATGAGTTCTAGAACAATAACAAATTGAATACTTTGTCATCTGTGGTAACAGTTACCAATTTATAGAGTATAGTTTGCAAGGTTTTACCATCCACTTTCTATACAGTACCAGTGATTGTTGGCAATGGCTGACAAGAAAAGGTTTCATCATTTTTTTTAAACTTCTAATGGAGTTTAATTATCATGTAAATGCTGACTTTGTATTGTATTTTTTTTCAGCGTATGTAGGAGCTGCAAGTGATGAACTCATATTTTGTTGAAAGGGATGAACTCAAATTTTGTTTATTTAGGATCCTTTTTGTCTAATGTTTGAAATTGGATTTTACTTTTCAACTTATTTGGAAATTCTTCTCAATACAATTGCAGCAATTTGCAAATTAAATTCTTCTCAATACATGTTTGAAAGTGGAACTGTGGACCCAGTTATTATTTTATTGAGTTAATGGACGACAGTATGGTGCAATATAAATTAAAAATGGGTTGCTTCGATTTATGCTCCAGCAAAATTTGAACGGAGTTTGTTTTGATTTTGTTTGTTATTTATAACTAGGCCGGGTTGGTTGTTCATAACTAGGACTGCTTGGTTGTCCACTGTTGAGCCCAGTTTGCTGAAACGGGCCTGTTTCGAACAAGGCTCAATTCTGAACAGAACTCAGTTTTGAACAATACTGAACGGGCCGATCATGAGCATGGATAATTTGATTTTGGGTTGATCATGAACATGCGTTATACTATTCAATTTTAGCCCTATGTGGAAGACTGTTTTAGGAATGTCTTTCTCATGCATCATAATTTGATGGTACCGAGATCTGAGGTCTAACTTGGTAAACACCTTGGCCCCCTTGAGTTCATCCAACAAGTCTTCAATTATGGGGATGGGGTATTTGTTTTTAATTGTATCACTGTTGAGTCTCCTATAGTCAACTCACATTCTCCAAGTTTGATCCTTCTTTTTGACTAATAGGATGGGTGAGGAGTTATTACTGGTTGAAGGTTGTATAAAGGATTGCTTCAGGAGTTCACTTATGATATTTCAATTTCCAGCTTTTGGTAATATGAGAATCTATATGGTCTAAGGTATACTGGCTTTGAAGCAGGTTTTAAAGGAATTTGGTGGTCAATTGTTCTTTTAGGTGGAAGGTGTTGTGGTTCAGTAAATAGTGATTGATACTCTAACAGTATTAGTTATAGTTTTGGATTTACAGCATGTGCTTCTTCTTCCCCTTTTATACTGAGTAATTGAGCCATCATCATTTGACCATCTTGCCCTTCGTTATCAAACAGTTGTGATATTTTCTGGCACACTTGAACAATAACTGTCACCTCTTCTACTTCTAGACTCACTGATTTTCCCTTCTCATTCTCATGATTCCCTTTCTCCAATCTAAAAACATAAGGCTCATGCTCGATAACCAATCCATTCCCAACAAAAGGTCATACCCTTGTACATCTAAAACCCTTAAGTCATACTCAAATTCATCCTTTTGCAATTTAAAGTTCAGATTTGGGCACATTTGGTTAGTAATCATCTTGGCTCCATTGGCAATGCTTACATGAAAAGGTGGGGTCTGCTTGGTTGCTAGGTCTAGGTTGTGCACCAAAGAAGGGTTTACGAATGAGTGTGTGCTTCCACTGTCTATAAAAGCACATACTGGTACCTGATTGATCTCTCTTTTAAATATCAAGCTCTTGGCATTTGAGTTGTTGTGGAGAGTACAGAGATTCACTACTGCATGCTCTACCTTTTCTGCCTCTTCTGGATCACCCTCTTGAATGATTTGCAGTTGTTGAAACTGTTCTTGTTGCCAAAACATTTCCTTCTTCTTCTTCTTCTTTCTTCTTCTTCTTCTTCTTCTTCTTCTTCTTCTTCTTCTTCTTCTTCTTCTTCTTCTTCTTCTTCTTCTTCTTCTTCTTCCTTTTCTTCTTCTTCTTCCTCTTCCTCTTCCTCTTCCTCTTCCTCTTCCTCGTCCTCGTCCTCGTCCTCCTCTCCCTCTTCCTCTCCTCTTCTTCGTCCTCCTCCTCTTCCTCGTCCTCCTCCTCGTCCTCTTCGTCTTCTTCTTCCTCCTCTTCCTCTTCTTCTTCATCCTTATCTTCTTCTTCTTCCTCCTCCTCGTCCTCCTCCTCGTCCTCTTCCTCTCCCTCCTCCTCGTCCTCCTCGTCCTCATCTTTTTCCTCTTCTTCTTCTTCTTCTTCTTCTTCTTCTTCTTATAGCATTCACCTTTCTGATTGGACACTTGTGCCCCTGACTCCACTTCTCATTACATCTGAAACATAACCCCATAGCTCTCTTCTGGTCAAGTGACAACACATTATTGACAGGTGGCGCTGATTTGAGCATGAGTGGTGCCTTTTCTCTCCATCTCCCTTCATTACCTCCCCCAAGCATGGTGGTTTCGGATTATTAAACTGAGAGGGCTTTTGTGCATAACTCGATTTTTTCAAAGCACTATCTAGGAACAATTCAATCTGCTTGGCATATTTGACTGCTTCATTAACATTTAGAGGGTTGATCTCTATCGTGTGTCTAATTTCATCTTTCAACCCAGATATAAATCCCTCAACATAAAATTCTTCACTGACAATTTTCCTCATATACATCAGTCTAGATTTAGCTTATAATAACCTTTTCACATATTCTTCCACCCTACCAGTTTGATGTACCCTTTTAAACTCATCCACTGGCTTGTCAGATTTGCCCGTAAAAATCTCCCTAACTAAAATTACTAAATCCGGCCATGGTGGCTGGCGATTTGCAATCTTATAGCACCTAAACCAGTCCTTGGCCTCACCACAAAAATGTGCAGTAGCCATTCTAGATTTATACAAATCTGGCGTTTGAAACATATCGAAGTAGAACTCACATTCTTCCACCCACTCAGTTGGTTCAGTGCCATCAAAGGTCGGGAAATCAAAACGGGGTAGATTATACCTATGATACTGATTCTCAGCTTGCCTCAGCTCTCTCCCCTTTCTCAGATCCTCCTGATCTGTGTTGGTACCATGATACGGTACTTCTTCAGTGGCAGGTTTATCTACCCGGTCTTTGACAATAGCAGTGTAATAAAATGCGGTTCTATGCGGCGCATATGTGGTCCTTGACCGCATAAAATCCGACTATGCGGATTCAATATGCGAATTTTAACAGGTTTCAGTATTAACCAAAACCAAACCCATTTAAAAATGGATCCGGACTGCCCAATTGATCCGATCTGCCCAGTTGAGTTATATTTCACGTTGTTCCCATCTATTAATAGGCTCTAGAGCACTTTGTTTTTGTTGTTTCAGAGAGTTGGGACTAAAGAATTCGTTGATTATAAGTACCGGACGCGTTTTCTTATTTCCTTCACGCTGGTTGTGTTGCTTTTTGCTCAGTGACGTCAAAGTCTTGGGCCACGAGCACACATAATAGATTGACGTTAAGTATTTTGGGCCAACAAATGTAATTCTATTTGATTCAATAATTTTTTGTATTGCGGGCCAACTTCAAAATACCCCACTAATGATTTTGAGTGCTTTTCACATAAAGCTAACAGAGCCCTTCACTCAAATAAAATACCTGAAAGATATTGTGTAATTTTCACATCAATCTTATATATTTTCATATTTTCCTATTATATCTATAATATTATGAGATATTCTGCTATATTTTATTTTATCATTCTTTTTAATCCGCATATATAAGTCCGCATAAAAATCCGTATATGTAGCCGCATATCGTATATGCGGTATGCAGTGACCTTCCGTATACCGCAACAAAACCGCATTTTATAACATTGGACAATAGGTACTGACTCGGTTTGACCCGTACCGCTTTGGCTCGTTTCTCCACTCTCAGGTATAGTATTAGCAAATTAACGCCTCAACATCACCTGAAGCTCATCCAACTGTTGAGTTATCGTGTGAATCGCCTGACTATGAGCAATCGACTGGTGATAGACTTCATCCACCTGTTGAGCTGTGTTAGCTTGCTATTGAGTGAATACGCCTAGCTGGTTCTCGACCAGATTCATCTTACTGCCCAGCTCAAGTTGAGATGACTCAGATCGAACAACCCGATCATTCATCGCTTCTAGTTCTACAGTTACCTCAGCTTGCGTTTTGCTTCTAGTGCTCGCTGCTATCTTGATTTCTTCTTCTCCCAGATACAACCGAGATGCTCTGAGACCAAACTGTCAAGACCCTAATCTCATAAGTGATATCAAATCATCAATAGTATACGCGAACACAAGAACTTTGAGAACTTAGCTCAATTTTGGATTGATAAGAAGCGATACTGAGGCTATCGCTTATTTGGTTATAAGAGAAATTACAAAAAGAGTATTGTTCAAAACATGAAATTGAAATGAAAGATACCATCCTTATATAGAGGCGATGCAATAGAAATAGAAATTATTTGAAATGATAAGATAAAACACGCTAGTCGCCCTGTGAAGGCCACGTCAGACTGGGACCTCGCGCGACACCTGCGACTCAACCGAATGCTCAACCGTCTGGTTCGAGTTCTCTCCATTTGAATCATTCCCCATCTTCTCTGGTTCCGTCTAGGGGTGCTAATGAGCCGGATCAAACCCAAACTCGGCCCAGCTCTTTAATCTTTCATTAAAAGCTCGACTCAGCTCAGCTCAACTTTGAAGGGTAAAGCTCGACTCGGCTCGGTCTATTGGATTCTCTAGGCTCGGCCCGAACTCGGCTCAAACCCAAAACTCAGCTCAAAGCCAATTGATTGTAGTATATTTCAAAGGCTTGAACTATACTACTATATCAATCATTTAGAATTATTCAAAATTGATCCGTACTAAAATTGAGTAGTACGCTGCTATATCAATCATTTAAAATTATTCAAAATTCAAAATTCAAAATTCAAAATTGAAACTGTTCTGTCAATAAACTCATTAGCACCCCTAGGTACGCAAATGCATTTACATCATTTAGAATTATGGGTACGCTGCGTGTACGAACTATACGACTATGGAGCTCAGAGAGAGAGAGAGTGCACTTGAGAGAAGAGAGAAGATGGAGACGAGAGCGACGGAGCTTCGACAGGGAAGCGAAGGAAGGAAATGATTCGACTCGGCAGCTCGGCTCGGATCAGATCGACTCAACTCGATTAGGGAAACAAAGATTTATTTCGAGTTCGAGCCGAGTTTGGGCTCAACTCTAATTGAGCTCAGCTCAATTTGACTCATTTAAAAGCCCAGCTCAAAGTCCATGAGTCGGCCCGACTCGTTTAGCAGGGCTAGTTCCGTCCCACTGATACCCTCTTCTGCCCTTAATGAGATGGGACCCTGATGCAGAGACGTTTCTTCTTTTAATTGCTTGCCCATCTCTTCCTCTGGTCTGTTGACCAAGTCAAAATTGGACCTTTCTTCCAGTATCGCAAGCTCAGCCCTTGACAATTTCGAAGAGGAGAGAGTGGGGAATTACCTGAATGGAGAGCTGGATCAGAGCTCTAGTCGAGGCCATCCATTCCACCACTTTTCAATCCGTCATCTACCTCTCCGGTGGCGCTTCTCAGGTCTCTCTTTCTCTCTCCCTGTCACAAACTTTGCATTTCAACCCTGTAAAACCTCCTATTTACAGGAGTCATTTGATCCTATTTTCTTTATGGTCCTTTTAACGAATTGGCAAATTAATGATCCTGAAAGTTTACAAGTGGCAGGCGCTGGGATGGTTGATGTCCGTACCAGGCGCTTCTAACACAATCCTTGAAGCAGTTGTGCCTTACTCTAGACACTCCATGGGTCATCTACTTGGCAAGGTTTTCTACTATCACCTCTTATTCAGGTTCAATTTCTTTTCAGTAAATAAGACTATAAGCTCCGTTTACAGAACTTTTCTTTTGTTAGATCCCCACACAGTTTACCAGCCAAAAGACAGCAGAGGAAATGGCACTGGTTGCTTATAATCGTGCTTTGAAGCTTTCTACACCAGGTTCATACAAAATTTTGTTGTAAAGTAAAGAGAAATATTATAAATTCATGTGCAGTTACTGATATTTACCTTTACTGACAAAATGCAGTACTAGTATGCCTTTGAAGCTAACTAATTTCTTAACCTGACAGACTACTGATATAAGCATGCCTGTATTGATTTAATTACCAGTCGGATTACCAGTTTGGGAGAATGATTTCAACTATATGACGACCTGAAATTATTTGTAGTCCTTTTAGGTGCTTATAAATATGGTTCTTCTTGGTTACAGTTGGCGTTAATTTATAATGGATTGAGTTTGTTTTTAGGAAGACAAGTATTGGGTGTTGGATTTACTGGTTCATTAGCTAGCTCACAACCAAAGCACGGTGATCACCGGTATGTGCTTCTTTATGAGTACGATGGGGGTTAAATTTGGTTAATTAAAGCTGTTTTGACTCACTGTTCCACAATAAGGTCAATGCAGTCAAACTTGGGTTAAAATCGAGTTGAACTGATTGGGAACCTGAAAATGATAAACTCCAGTGGAAAACAGTTGATTGTTTTTTAATCCTTAATTAGGTCTAGGTATCGATATTTTATTCAATTTTTGAGTAACTGAACCAAATGTGGAAAATGTTCAAATTGAGGAAAGTTGGGCAAGTTAAGTTTGTAGAAAGGCCTTCAATATATACAAAAGAATTGCCTGTGCAAATGTTTTTGTATAAGGTGCCATTAGTAATCAGTGCATATGCTTTTCAAATATCATTTTGGACTGACAATTTAGGTTTGTAAATTGATTTGCCTTTTTTCTTGCCTTTTGCTTTCTACAAATGTTTTCAAACCACGGGCAACCCAAACAAAGGTGTTTGATCTTATTTCTTGGGGCCTGTTCAGCAGCATGCAGAATAGTGAAAGAACAGAAGAATTGTGGAATTGAGAATTGATCACTATTCTAGTGTATTCCAATTGTGTTCGGGAATCTCAACATTTGGAATAGGGAAAGTGAATATTTAATCAAATACTAAAATAGTAGAAAATGACTCTTATGTCCTTGTTGAATTTTGATTAATGGACAATAACGTGATGAATACTAGTATGAATAAAATGCATCATATTCAATAAAATGCTGAATTTTAACACACTAGATAAAATTATGAATTTACAAAATAATAATATAGCCAAAATATTATAATTAAATATTAAATTAGTATTAACAACAATACAAATTTTGTATCCAAATAAATATTAAATTGCAAGCATCAGCTGCCATTATACATTCTTAAAATAACAATAAATGTAAATGTCAGGATGAAGTCCCTGAATGGGAAAAATCTAAAAAACCAAAAAAAAAATTTAAAATTTGAAGCGAAGGGTCTCTGGGGCATCACCCCTTCGTACCAGTCCGGTACGCTCGTTCTTCTCTGTCCATGCAGCAGTTTCTTTTTACCAGCACCAGTCCATACCAGTCCGGTATGCTCGTACCAACACCAGCCCGGTAGGCAATTGTGCTTGTTGAACTTGTATTTGAATCCATAAAACTTGTCCTTTTGACCAAGAGAATTTTAATGGCCATGCAAGACAACCTAATATGCATATGGGCATATATAAATTATCTGACATCCAAAAATTAAGCAAAAAACGAACGATAAATATGCTTTCAATTTATGTTTGATAGAAACTAACATGTGGGTCTTGTTTGGCAAGGAGGGTTTAAGCCTCCTTGAGGCTCCTTTAGCTTCCTTAGCCGCTTAATCTTGCCGAACACCGGTTCCTTAGCGCGGATTGAGATCACCTCCTTTTGCTCGAATCTTAATCCCTGCCTGGGCCTTAAGGCACCTCTACCCCTTCCTTTAGCTTCCTTAGCTTTCACCCTCGATTAAGACAACCGAACATCGGTTCCTTAGCGCGGATTAAGATTTAATCCTAGTTCTAGTTGTGTTGCCTAACTAATTTAATTCACAGTATATGGATGCTAGATCAACTAGACCAATCTCAGTAAACAAACATTATTTTAATAAAAATATATTACTCAGGTTCAAATGGTTTACACAAGCACTTAGTATTGAGTATACATGTGGCATTAATATATTGGATTGTACCGGTACATACAGGTCTTGGTACAAGCTGGTACTAAATCTAAGTTGCTGAGCGACCTAAAAATTAATTTACTGATACTGGTATATTAATACGAAGTGCTTTCCACTAGAAACACACTTTATTTTGGTTTGCAAAGTTCTAATCTATAATTTAAAAGAAACAACAGTAAAGTGGAAGTGCTGAGACAAATAACACAATTGAATCAGAGAACAAATTAGAAGAAACAAACAAAATGAATTTGTTACTTTGGACAATTTCTATTTGCAATAGAATATAGTAAAAGAAGTATTGCATTTCGCTTCATACATTCAGGTTTTTGCAATAGAATGGAGTATATTCAGGTTCGAGCAAGCTCTTCAACCCGATACCTCTTCAGCCTGACCAATTTCAAGAGGAAAATTCATACAACAAACAAAAAGGTATTGCATTAAAATGGAGAAAAAAAACATACAATGACCAATTTCTTCCAATCTTCAGCCTGATAACCGATAGCCTCCTCAGACTCGCGATTTAGGTACGAGCAAGCTGTTAATGGCGGATTTTAAAAAATCTCTTGGCAAGAGGGATCTCATTTGAAAGAGAATTTTGCATCTATCGAGCTCGTAGTCTTAGTTTATCAAATCTCCTGGCAGGTTGTCAAAAATTCTGGTCGGAGTTAAACGGAGGAAAACCCTTTTCCTCCTCTGAAAATGTGCATGAAGAAGAAAGGTGGGAGAAGGGTGGGAGAGTATTAAATTATAGTGGGATTGCCACATCAGCGAAACAAGGGTAAAAATAGTCATTTTTTATCTCTATTCCGTCCCAATTCTCAATTCCAGCTCCCCATTGGAATTGAAAAAGCTGGAGAAGTGCACTATTCTGGGTCTTTAATTCCAGTTCATTCCAGTTCTGTTCGGCTGGAATAGAACCTTAATTCCGTCCAATTCCTCTATTCTAATGCTGCCGAATAGGCCCTTGGGGAACTCATCAAATTCTTTCCAGATGCTTTTGCTTGCCAAATCACTCTCATTTCAAATGTTTGGTTGTTGCAATGATGGAGTGATATTGTTCTTTTCTTTCCTAATTTTTTTATCATAGATATGTCTTTTTGATAAGCACATAGTTCTAGTCGGATTTGTGAGAATTGACCTGCAATTTCTAATACTACTGACCAGAATCACATTAGTGTGACTTCATTCTACTTTTTTTTCCACTCTCTGAGCATAGATTGCAAACATAAACTTAACATTTGTTTTTTTTTCAATTGGAATATTCTTTTTTTCTGAAGTTCCTGACCTCTTTCAATGACGGTTAATTGAATTGTATGAAATCTCACCATATTGAAATATATGAAGTCTGTGCCATGACATGGGCCTTTACCTTTCTGGTTTTTATTGAAATAACTACTTATTTTGTTGTGCTGTCCTTCTTAACTTGACCATTTTTAAGCTTTCAGGTTTACATTAAGCTAAACAAACATGGGTCAAAGTAAGATTACTTGACACATTGAACCTCTCTGCAATGTGAGGATTAAAGGGCTAGTTACTTGAGTCAAAGATTGTTAATTTTGATTTTATTGTGCAACTCATGACAAACTGGGACTCAATTGGGTAAAATTGGTCTATGATAACAGCATATTTGCTTGTAATCTTGTGATAGGTTTTTCCTTTCAATAAGGACACACAAGTGCCTTAAGACATCACAAATCACTTTGCTAAAGGTTTACCACTATTTTCTCTTTTTTTCCTTTTTTCTTTTGTCAATCTGTTAAACTTATGTCGAGGACCTTTTAGGATACTTATTGTGTGAACTATATGTAACATTTTTCAGGGTTTGAGGAGTAGAGAAGAGGAAGACAGAATTTCTAGCCAATTCTTGGTCAAGGTAAATCTAGAGTATACAAACCAAAATTTAATATTCTTTTCGTTTCTGGTGTTAAATTGATATCATATTGTGAGAAGCCCATTGTACTAAAGACAATAGGAAAGGAGAAACCACGGGTCAATAACAACCGATGATAGTACGAACTTGCTAGGTTTTGATACCTTGCAAGTTAGGTCCAGCAATATTCTATGACCAGTTGCATCTAGCCAATTTTTTTCAAGCTTTCTTTTGTTGTTCAAGGCTGTTGGTGATGCATGTGGAGTTTCCAGAACAGTGAATGTGGAGTTGAAGGACTCTGAGTTACCACAAGAAACACAAAGTAAATTTGATGAAGATGACGAGCTTCAACAGCTTATTGATGGTCAGATTTGTATGAAAATATACGACTTTTCTACAGGTACTTTTTAGCATATTCTATCAATGCTCCTTTTGTATTTTTTGCATATACCAAATTTCATAAAGAATAACAACAATATCCTTGTTTTCTACGAAAAAGCAAAATTATGCTTGAAATATGAATGCGGGCATATAAAAGTGATTGCTGAATGCACATGTTCAGATGCCGGAATTCAAAGAACCCAAAAATCCAAACATGTGTATTTAAAGCTCTGGATGCATCAGCGTGTTTTTTGCTAGCACTTCTAAACATATGTGTTTTGATCTTTGGAATTAGTTAGCTATTTCTAAAAAATAGGGATGTTGTTTTAGTGCTTCATAAAATCTGGTTTAGATATAAAAGAAATTGATCCTTGTGATTTTTTTCCTTGGGGTAAATACAGACAACTTTCTGGTATCTTTCTTAGACCGGTACCAATTAAGCCTAAATAATCCTTGGCAAACCTTCATTTTGCAGCAAATTAACAAACAATCGCACAAAGGAACATACAAGAAGCCCGCCAATTCATATATTAGTATCATATTTACAACATATAACTTAGGTAGTTAGGTTGTGAGCAATGTTCAAATAGCGCACTGTAGCTGTCTATGAGCCCATATTCTACAAAGCCAAAAACCATGAAAATAGACTCTTTTGCCACTGTAATTGTACATCACACTGATATGTTTAGCTCTGAGCAAAATTAGCAGGTCCAATGGTCATCTCTTGTAGCACAGGGCTTTGGGCCTGGAACTTTATCAAATTTTTGAAGATTTTGACCCGAACTAGACAGAATTAATGAAAATAATTAAAAGCTGCGTTGAAGCGAAAGTTTTTTACTCATCACCTCCCTCTCTGACTCTATGTTCTTACTTCATAGTTGTTTCTTCTCGGGCAGCTAGTATACTTCTGCAGTTGGTGTACTGGTACCAAAACATGTTTTATGATGCAGTGTTATGCTTTGGAACATTTGATGTTAAATTGTTTATTATAATTTTGAAGATTTATATTTTTAATATATCTTTCTATAGGGAGTTAGAAATCATAGATTCTTCTGTATTTACCACCACTATCTGATATTCACTAAACTGATCTGACCCCCGGCACTGAACTGCTATTTAGTATTTAATAGGTTCACTGCAAGTGCAGCTGAGCTAGGTTCAGGTTTTAGTAATATTAAACTGTCAAGTGCTTATATGGTGCATAATTTACAAAATATAGATTCTGATAACATGTTGCAATGAAAGAGATTATGGTTTGTATATGAAAATTAGATTGGAAGCACTAACATATCCTTTATTTGTTAAACATTGTAGATAAAATAAAAGGGAATGCTGAAAGGAGAGTCATATTGCCTGGTTCATTCAATCCATTGCATGAAGGTCACCTCAGATTGCTTGAAATTGCAGGGAGGTGTAATTTTGACCTAATACATATTTCAAGCTTGAATCCTCTGAGTGATGATTCAAATGCCTTCTTCATGCTTTCGCCCTTTAAATGCATACTACTAGAATTCTACAGCTTAAGGAACAAAATTAAACCATTAAATGTGTTCTATATCACTTTCTCTACGGCTTGTAAAAATAGGGTATTTCGGCTTTATTTCAGTGGACATGAAGAGCGTGAAATACAAATACACAGAAATCTTATACATACACGTAGAGAAAATATCATAGACTGCAAACTTTATTTTAATTATTACAGATTTAAAAACTGGGAACATTTGATTGCACAAATAGTTGAGGTGTTGAATGCTCATAGTAGAATTAAGTGGAGAAGGGACCAACTTACAACTGTTATTTGTAACACATTATGATAACACTTTTTGTTGCACTAACAGTATAAATTTCAAGAAACAAAACTAAACTGTTTTTCTTGCTCTATATCACGAGAAGTATTTGTTCACCGTAAATTGTAAAATTCAGAGTTCATTTAATATCAATCAAGATGTGAAAAAAAAATCACAGAGAATTAAATGCAATCAGCTGTTGATGTTTCAACATTTGTTCTTATACTAAATGAACTCTTAAATTTTATAATTCGTTATGCATATGTTTTGCTTGTGAAATAGAACAAAGATCAATTTCACATTTGTCATTTGAAATTATAAAATTATACTATTAATATAACAAATACTGATGTGATGATGTGTCACCGAGTTGTAAGTGGATCCGTCAGTTATTAGATGTTAGATTATTTAACCATGCACATTGTATGCAATTGTAGCCTTTAATCTCATATTGAATGTTTGAATTAGATCACAGTTAGCATCTTTTTTGTTATTATAATGTTTTTTCAATTGTTTATGCAGCATGTTGGACAATGCAGTACCGTACTTTGAGATATCAGCAATTAATGCTGACAAACCACCTCTATCTGTAAATGAAATCAATAGGCGGGTTGACCAATTTAGAAAAGCAGGTGTTATTTTCTTTCTTATTTGATAAATATATACTTATGTTTGGTTTGTTCTTGACTTCCCAAGCTTCTTAGTGCTTGTTTCAATACTATTCTTCATTTATTTTAGGGAAGAATGTGATAATTTCAAATCAGCCTTACTTTTACAAGAAAGCAGAATTATTCCCTGGCAGTGCTTTTGTAATTGGTGCAGATACCGTAATAAGACTTGTCAATGTAAGATTGTCATGACCTATTTAAGTCTTACAAATTGTGTAGATCATACAAGTAACTGACGTATTTGTTCAAGTGCAACATAACTGCACAACTAATATACTATGTAAAGTTTTATAGTTGGCCTGTGACATAATAACCACAGTTTTATGGCCAACCAATTATCCATTTTTTATGCAAGTTTCTTAATGAGGTCATGTGCCATTTTTTCAATTCATTTTCTATGTAACATAATGTTACCAATTTGGAGGAGCCATAAAAAATGTTAGACAAGAATTCAAAAGTTTTCTTTATCCCACACATTGAAAAAGTTTTTTTTTTTATCTTTTAGCCAAAATATTATGGAGGTGACTACAATAAAATGATAGAGATACTACTGGATTGCAAAAGGACAGGTACAACTTTTCTTGTAGGAGGCCGAAAGGTAGACGGAATTTTCAAGGTATATATGCATTCTATAAACCCTATTTTAATATCTTAATTTTTTTTTTGTTATCTGAAAATCTCATGTTTGCTGTGACTAAACATAAGAAAGATAATGTATGATTGTACAAAAGTGAGGAACACCTGTTATGTCACTATAAGGCATGCGAATATGTCAGCTATATCTCTCAGGAAACATTTTCTTGAAGAAACCCAAACTAAGCCTCCTTTCTTGTCAATGACATTGAAAGAAAGGAAGGGAAGGATAGTCTGGGCGTCTTTTGATCGGAGGAAATTTTCTTTTTTGAGTATAAATGGCAGTTTCCTATGCTCTGCATTATTCATGATATTTCATTCCTTTCTACTTATGTGCGAGTTTACACTAGGGTTTCAATTCCTACCTGATTGGCCAACCTGACTACTCAACCTGGCTCAACCTGCATGAGGCTGATCTCATGGGTTAATGGGTCGGGACTTGGGGCAGGGTATAGACTTTTTTGAGTTGCCACATGTTAGTTGGGGTATGGGCTAACAGGTCACGACCTGACTGGAGCTGTTTTGATGATTACCCGACCCGACTTGGCCTATTTTAATGACATTTGAATGGTTGTACCATTGTTTTTTTTTTTTTGTGAAGCTTCGCAGAGGCTGCGAAGTGGGGTTGTACCATTGGTAGTGGGCCGCCCCCCCCTGTATGGTTAATCTTCTTTGTGCAGTGTGTGGATAAAGCTGGAAGTTAAATAGCCACAGGTGGGAGTCCACAGTGATCCATTGGGCCTGATGCTGGTTGGGTTCAACATAGCTTGTGGCATGTCCGGTGCTCACATGAATATAGTAATTACGTAATCTGACGCATTTTTAACCCTGCCCAAGACCCAACAATATTACAACCCCTACTCTGTACTATTATTGTAAAATTGCACCTGTATTGATCTGTGGTATTAAAATCTGAAATCGGGCAGGTACTAGGCGACATTGAAATTCCCGAAGAATTGAGAGATATGTTTGTCTCTATACCAGAGGATAAGTTCCGTGTGGATATTTCTTCGACAGAAATAAGACAAAAACAGAATTAAGACAAAAAAATAATTATGACAAACAGATTTGTACGAATCTTCAGACTTATAAGTGCTTTCAAAGCGGAACAAATATCCGATTATTTTTCAGTTGATTTCCTATCTGGCCTCTTGGCATTTATTAGTATTTTGTCTTGTTACCAGAAGAGGGGGGCAAATAAACATTGCAGACCTATTGGTATCAGTGGGTACTTTAATTACAAATAAACAACGCAAGTACAAATTTCCTGTATTTGATTCACAAATGGTTGTTTACTGAGCATCTCATTAGTTGAACTTCTTAATCTTGGTGGGGCCTCTTGGTATTTTGTTGAGAACCACTGAATCAAACTTGCTGTAGAATTTCCTGAGATCTTCACGGCCCCTAGCTACCAGATGATTAACTTCTGCTTGATACCGCTCATACAAGGCTGGTAAGGTATGAATACACAAAAATCCTACAAAAAAGAAAGAGAACTAATATTTACTTCGTATTTTTTTGTAATCTGTTTCATGTTGCAAAATGGAGCCTGCAATATTAGCAACGACATACTAGAACCTGTTTAATAAAATAACAGAAAATAACATGAAAGTAAACTCCAAGTGGTCTGATTCCTACCGAGATATAAGAGAGATGTGAAGCTACAACTGCTTCCGATTACTGACACGATCCATAGACAACCAATTACCTAGATAAACCAAATAATTAATTTAATATTCCAAACTGGGTTATAAACTATGGTAAAACAAGGCTTGGAAAAGAAATTTAGTTTACCGTGAGAAACATTCGGAGGTCTTTTCCTGATGCAATATATAGAAGGGTTGATATGAAGTGAGCAAGTCTTGAATGAAAAGCCCATGCGACTTCTCTGAAGGTCTGTTCAGACAGGATTGTTTCTGGTATTTGGGGTGGATTTCTAATTATAAAAAAAATGTTTGCAGTTAGTTCATTTATGCAAGTCATTTTTCATTTATTAAAGCAATATTTAATTTGGAGTAGCTATATATTCTTAATTTTCTCTTCAACAAAATTTACACTTAAAATCTATACACATGCGGCATATGAAACTACCGAATTCCTTAAAAGATTACGTTTTAATTATTATACTAAAGTTAGCTGAGGAAAATGAACACTTTTGAGTTCTAAAGATCAATAACATGACCGCTGTTACTGAATTGCATCCTTTGGATTATTTTTTACTTAGTCAACTTCTGCTGAAATTGTGTTTTGGTGCTTAAAAACTTGGATTTCATGTTAAATGTATCCGTAAAATTTGCGGCACTTGTATTCTTAATGATGAGAATATTGAATAAGTTTGCAAATATAACATGAAATCAACTATACCTATCAATTAGTTGTGCAGCCCATGACCATACAAGGAGAAAAAGCATCGCAAGGAGGGAAATGTGCGAGAGGAGCTCGATGAGGTTATATTCAACAACATCAAACAGAAACCATACTATTGTTGCCCCTGCAAGAAGCCCAGCTGATAAATTCCTGTTCCTCCATAGCAGTATATCAGCAACTGGAAAATCGACAAAACTAACCAGTCAGAAGGATATAAATAATGGAAGAAAGGGGGTTCATGCCATATATAGTGTACCTTTTCCGCCACCTAATGCTGCATGAACTGATCTCTTTTGGCTAAATGGTTTTCTAATAGAGCTTGAAGAGGTCGTGACTGCAGTACGGATGGTGGTTCGTCTAATCTCCGGTTCATCATCGGAGTCCGAATAGTATTTCAATCGAGGCATTTCTTGTTACTCAAAGAGACTTTTGAGCTACAAGTTAAACACTAACAACAATGTCAAGGACTGATCCTCTTATATGAAATTACCAATATACAATGTTAGAGTTCTTTTTCAGTATTCTTGAAGAAAAAGGGAGAAGGAAAGGATAACCTTTTACTAGAGAGAACTGGTTGGGAATAAAGGATAAGTCTTGCTTGCAATATCAGTTTCAGACTTTCAGATCAGAAGGAATTTGGGTGCATGTAAATTCTCTCTGTAGTAGATTTTCAATGCAACACTCTATGATGGTTGCAAATATGGATGCACATGTGATTATTACACTAACATGCGATACGTGATAGGTCACTTATATTTGTAATAATATTTTTTACACTAATTTTTTTATTTGTAATAATATTAGCACATGCGATTATCTTCATTATTTTTTAATTTTAATTTATAATTCAATGTGATAATATTTTTTTTTGTCAATTTGCGAAATGTGCGAGAATTTCATAATAAGCAAGTTTTTTTTAAAGAAATAACTTTCTAATTCTCACAATTTAATAATTAACAGTCTTGTTTTTCAGAAAGAAATCATTTTCTAATTCTCACGTTGGGTAAGTTATGGATTCTCATTCACTAATTTTGTAAATTGCTAATTTTATATTGATTTTCAGCTCTAATTTGTAATCCAACATAGCAAATTTTAATTAATTTTTGAAATGAAGATACTCTTAAGTTTTAGAATGTTTATTATTATTTATGACAATTATATTTAATTTAATTTTAATTTCATGTTCTGAGATCTCATGTTAACTACAGTTACATTGGAGAAAATAATTCTTGGAGTAACTATTGGGCGAACAATTGCCTTTCGGAGCCAACAAGGAATCTCTACAAATCAAGTCATGACAACAAGAAATTTAATATGTTCAAACCAGATGATTCTTGGGATGATAAGGAAGATCAGTACCTTGGAAAGATTTCACGGTCAAATAAGATCGGGAAGTAGATCAGAATTTGCCGATTTTTTTATTAATCCAAAATAAAATAAAAAAATATTGCGAATGAGGATCGTTTTGCTGGAAAATTGAAATATAGGAAAAACGGGATTAATTATTCCGTCCTCTAGACGGTACAAAATTTCCTATCCAGATTAATGGCCCGCTAATCCAAATCCTTAACCCCGCTAAGCAGGAAAAAAAAAAATCCTAGACGGGATAGATTATCCCGTCCAGCACTGTAGCAATATATATATATATATATATATATATAGACTATGGTGAGTTGTGAAGTAAAATGTCGTTTTACTTCACACCATATTTTCATTTTGAAAATCCAAACAATTGATCCGAACCGCTCAACATGTTATCTATATTGAAATGTGCTTGACTAAATTTTACATTTTTTGGAATTTTTTTACTATTTATTAAGCCACTTTGAAATCGCTGATCCGGTGGCCCAGAAATTTTTACTGTTTTTTACTGTTCACAGTGGATCAGCGATTTCAAAGTGGCTTAATAAATAGTAAAAAAATTCCAAAAAATGTAAAATTTAGTCTCCAAGCACATTTCAATATAGAGAACATGTTGAGCTGTTCGGATCAGTTGTTTGGATTTTCAAAATAAAAATATGAGCGTGAAGTAAAAATGACATTTTACTTCACAACTCACCGTAGCCCAGCTCTATATATATATATATTTTTTTTTTTTGGAGTTTTGTTTCATATAAGAGAATGAAAAAAAACCAAAAAAAATTGTTACAGTGATGGACGGGATGGTCTATCCCGTCCAGTTTTTTTTTTTATTAAGTTGGATCGCTAATTAGAATCAAGATTAACGGGACGGGATGGTTTATTCCATCCAGCTACAGTGTCATACGGGATAAACTATCCCGTTCTTTCGTGATATTTTTTTATTTTATTTTCGATTAATAAAAAAATCGGTCAAAATTTGATCCATAAATAATAATAATAATAATAATATCATGACTCGACTGATTGTAACTTTTGCTACTACTGCTAAAATGAATAAGATTAAATAGTGCATGCAAGTGAGGTTGAATACTTGAATAGGATCAAACAAAGGGAATGTGCCATCGAAACTGTATGTAATTTTGACATCATTTATATTATTATTTTTAATTAATAGTATGGTTCAAATGAGAAAGTGTGTTCCTCAGTAAAAAATTATAATTATAAATTGGTGATTTTCTTATGGATGGTTTGATAAATACTTCAATTGAAACAAAATTGATTTCCGGTATCTAACTGATAAAAGACACAACTACAACTATTTTTTTTAGGTGAACAGTTTTTGACAGCAGCTGTAATTTTTAAAATGAATTATAGCTGATGTAGGCTAAATTCGCTCTTAGAATGTAGACCGAAATTTTTATTAATACCACTGTTAAAAAAAAAAAACAAATTATGAGGAATTCGGAAAATACCAGGGCCTTCAATTCAATCTGCGGCTTCATTTTGGGAGGCGCAGATTGAATTGGAGCCCCCCAAAAATTCAAAAATGCACCGTTAATATACTGATATTTAGGTTTTTGAAGACCTTGGTATTTTTCAAATTCCCTAATTTCAGTGATGTTTTGGTTTTTTTTTTAATGGTATTAATAAAAATTTCGGGAATATAGATGCACCACAATGTCTCATAAATCATAATATTACTATATTATGAAGATATAGGAGGCCGATTAATTTTCTAATTCCAAGTTTCTTGAAACTTAGTCATGCTTATATCATTCGTGTCCATCCGTTTGATCATGTTCAGAGGCGAAGTTAAGTACAAGCAATAAGGATCAATTAATTCTCAGTTTTAAAACTTTTCTTTATATTTATGTATGATTTTCTATATAATTTAGAATAAAATGTCATGGTAATGTGAAAGAAAATTTTATATGATTGATTTTTATATGTGTTTGACCTCTATAGTTCAAAAGTCTAAATTTGTTCTCAATCATGTTATTCTTTTCTGATTTATTTTGGTTGGACGAATTCTTGTGGTCTCGTAGTTTTCTCAGTAAAAAACAAATGCCATGTATGTAAGGTAAAAAACACTCTCAAAATAATACATCTATTTTGTATTCTTCTGCAGAAAATGTCGCATAACTTATTGTGTTATTTCCTATTGAGCAAAAACTATTATTTGTGTTCAAATTTTGTTGATATACAAGATTATTTTTACTTTCTATGCTCGTGTGTTTTGACACATCCCCATGCAAATTACGTAGTATTTTTTTATGGGCATCGTAATTTCTTAAAAACATAATGGAATTTTGTAATGGGATCATAATTCAAAATTTAATCAATGCCCATATCTCTTCGAATACTTACTTTTTGATGAATCCCATAATTTCTTGGAAACATAATGGAATATACATAACATAACTAAATTAACAATATAACTTATATACTTGAATAAATACAATTTTTTTCCTACATGCTGTTATATATAGCAAGAAAAATAAAAATCAATTTTTCATTTACATTCTCTCATTGAGGATTATCAATAATCCTCCAAAATATTTTCATTTTCGAACTAATCTATTACTTGGAACCTATGTTGCCTGGACACGGGTACGGGTATCGTATCGGATATGATACGGATACGGTGATACGCCAATTTTCAAAAATCCTGAATACGATACGGCTACTATATATATTTTATTTTAATTATTTTATTAATTTAACACTTGTATTATATAAACTAAATATCAAAAATCAACTCAAGTATAACTTAAATGCAAAAGCTAGTAGTTTCAGACAATAAATGTGAGATAGTGTATGGGTAAGTAAAATGTTGCTTATCCAATAAATTCCTTGTTCGATTCTTGGGTGCCGCTAAAATTTTTTTTTGCCATGCGTGGTGTATGGGTCGTATCGGACCGTTTCAACCTGTATCGGAGCCGTATCGGCCTGTTTCAGTTCGTATCGGAGCTGTATCAGATGGTTAGAGATACGCCAGCTGGCGTATCCAGTCCGTATTGGATCCGTATCGTACTGTATCCGTATCCGATACGCACCCGATACGGATATGGGCCCAATTTAAAGTATCCGAGTAACATAGCAATGCACTACGTCGTCCTGCATATGTTTCCATATAATACAAACTCTGCATAAATACAAATATCACTCGACAAAAAATTTATACAGCATTTATATATTATTTCGTACTTAGAATAAAATTATCCCTGAGGCGTCATTCCGGATCCTCAACTAACTCAAATTTTGAATTTGAATCCGGACTGTTCGGATTCTCTTTGCGATACTTGCCAAAAGTTCTAAAAATTTAAGGTAGATAATAAGATAATTTGATGCCCATCGGACCTACTTTTAGGTTCAACGAGCATGATGACCGTCCAATCTAATTTAAGATTTGTGCGTACAAAAATTGAAACATACACGCACGAATTTTAAAGCGTTCAGCATGAATCTTAAAGCAAATCGACAGTGATTAAATCCATCGAACCAGAGTAGGTCCGATGCCCATCGGACCTACTTTCAAGTGAGATAATAAGGCGATAGGAATTCGAAGTAAACAGCGAACGAACCGGGACGAAGATCGCCGAAGAACAATTCTCTCTTTCACATTCATATGATAATATCCATAGCCTTGCTGCACTAAAGTCCGCGTGACCGGGGTGTGGATTGTAGTTCCCGTGATGAATCTGATGATAAGTCTGCAACAATATCTTGTACGTCTCCGACAATGTTCCACTGTTGTATGCGCGTACTTTCAGGTCAACAATTCAATATTTGTACTCTTGCCTTCCCATTTTCACGATGCACAGCAAAATTGCTGTTCAAATACCTCTCCATTTCGCCAAGGAGATAATTGTTCCGGTCGTAGTTAAGGTCTTAAGCACGGAAATGATATGCAATAATGCAAACATTTATCATCTGTACAGAAGATTTATGGAATTACTTGAATGGTTCACTAACCCTATTTTATCAATATATATGACTTTTTGTTATTTTTTAAATAAAAACTTCATTACTTTTGATATTTATTTTTCCTCGAATGTTTCTAGAGAAATGAATTGTTGTGTCGCTATATAAAGAGAAGAAATCTATTAGTATTCATACTAAAATCTAGTGTTTATAAAAACTAATATGATAGACAATAATGTTGTATATAATAAGGGATAAGTTTCTATGTGCCTCTAAAGACATCTCCAATTTCTTATTTACCTCTCAAGAGTTAAATTTATCTTTTTTACTACTTAACTCTTACAACTATTTCTTATTTATCCATTATTTAACTAAATCTAAATTATGAAAAAATCTTGATTAACCTTTGATTATGAAAAACCCTTGAATTAACTCTGTATTAACCCTTCGTTTTCATTTTACATTTACGTTGAAATCTCTTGGGAGCAAGGATCCTGGTATGAAACTCTTC
The DNA here is from genome assembly GCA_011114355.1 of Carex littledalei. NCBI lineage: Eukaryota > Viridiplantae > Streptophyta > Magnoliopsida > Poales > Cyperaceae > Carex > Carex littledalei. The sequence continues at coordinate 6,073,973 of CM022096.1, read as the reverse complement.
GTCTCTTCCTGTTACAAAAGAAAACAGAACATCAACTAAGGCCGCCTCCAATTGGCAGCTGCTGCCAATTTTTCAAAAAAAAACTAAGGCCGCCTCTTCTTCTTTCGGGAGCCAGCCAACATTTCTATTAATATCCAAAGTTAATAACAAATTAATAAATATATCCAGAATTTCTTGGTTTTCCGAAAAATGTTCAAACCGGCCAGAATCTAGCCGGTTTCTTCCATTTTTATTTTTTTTATTTTTTAGAGACACTATAAAGAGCAAAATAATGAAATCTAACACTGAAAATTCGAATTTTTTGTTTGAATTATTTGTTAGATTACTTCTTTTGATGTATAATTAGTATATTTATACTAAAATACGCTAAATTACTTGAAATTATGTTGAATTACACTATATTAACTTAATTTACGCTAAATTATGTTAAATTACGCTAAAATACGGTAAATTACATATGAATATGGATGATATCTTTACTGAGAAGGCGAAAAACGACGATGAAATTTCAAACGGCTATAAAATGGTGCTCGAGTATCCGATTTCAGCAAATGACCACTTTTCAGAAAGCTTGCGAAAATACACATGTGTCAGTGTCCGCGATAATGGATTTCAAAATTCAGAATTACCAAAAAACAAAGGGAAGAGCCTCAAAACTTGAGTTGAAGTTTCCGATTAAGATTTTCATTTCTATTATTCAATCTAAGTAGCCCAGTAAATTAGTTATATAATGAACTTGTAGAATACCAATTTTTACTATTTTTGGAATTCTTTTACTAATTTTTATGATTTATGAAAGATGGCACAAAATCGGCCTAATTTAGCGTAATTTAGCGTATTTCATTATAATTAGCGAAATTAGTGTAATTCAGCGTAATTCAACATAATTTAACATAGTTTAGCGTAATTTAATGTAATATAGTGTAATTCAACATAATTTCAAGTAATTTAGCGTATTTTAGTATAAATATGTTAATTATACATCAAAAGAAGTAATCTAACAAATAATTTAAACAAAAAATTTGAATTTTCAGTGTTAGATTTCATTATCTTGCTCTTCATAGTGTCTCTAAAAAAAAAAAAAGGAGAAACCGGCCAAAATCTGACCGGTTTAGACATTTTTTTAAAAACCAAGAAACTCTGAGTATATTTATTAATTTGTAATTAACTTTGGATATTAATAGAAATGTCGGGCGAGCCAGTGTTGTTGGCATTTAGTAAAAAAAGAATCGTCAAAATATTTTAGTAATTGAACAGTAGAATGAAGCAAGGCCATGGAAAGTCCGAATGTCATGGATGGACGTTGGAATTGGCCAGCTGGTAATGGCTTCGATCTTTTTTGGGGTCAATCTTGATGCCTTCATCAGAAATAGATGTGCCTCAATCAGACTCGAAGTAAATTTTTTTTTTCCTCTAATGGAGTAATGGAGACCTCGTATCACCGCATCAACCTTCTCCAATCGTCTCCGCATCAACTTTTCTCTAATAAAAATAGTTGACCACATAGGTATAAACACTTTAGTACATAGGCGTAAATACTTTCAGCACTTAATATTAATACTTTCAGACGTCATCAAGTATCATATGTAACAAATATTTGTATGTATAGAGATAAATACTTACACGACGAGGTATAAATACTTGTGTGACGACGAGTCCGAAAGTACGTCATCATGGATCTCATATGATAGAAGATATTGCGTAGAAGATGTTTGTGATTTTAAATTGGCAAAATTTCTCACAAATCGTCAGAAATATAAACTAGATTGAACGGAGATAAAATATTTTCTCCCTATAATGATTTTATATAAATTTCTCCCAATTATTCTTTTTTAAAAATATTAGCAAAAGGCACCAAGTACAAAATTATCTCAAGAAATTGAAGTGTTATTATGTAAAGTTCAAAAAATTTAATATTGAAATACTACTAACCTCTTATAGATTGAATACATATCACCAATATACTTGCATTACCACTAGTATTATTATGTCTAATTTATAGTAGTACAGTAAATTAAAATCAATGAGGTAAAGGATGCCTCCATTTTGTCTACAATTGGAGTGGAAACCTATTCACAAGCTCTACAAATATTAATCTCCCTTCCCTTTCCCACTACTAAGTGCAAACCACTGAACTAGTATCACTTTCCCATCTCTCATCTCCATGAAGCCTTCTCCTCTCTTTACATTCTTCCTCTTATCCTTGATCTTCTTCTATACAGCTCCATCAGCAGTCTCCCTGACATGTAGGCCCACAGAACTGACACCGTGCGCTGGCGCAATACTATACTCCTTGCCTCCCTCCGATGCATGCTGCACCAAGCTCAGGGAACAGAGACCATGCCTTTGTCAGTACAAAAAAGACCCCTCTCTCCAAGGCTATGTCAACTCTAAGAATAGCAAGAAGGTTGCTACTGCTTGTGGGGTCCCCACTCCTTCCTGTTGATTTCATGTGGTCGATGATCGTGTGTGCCTCCTTATCAAGTTATGGTCGTGTAACGGAATCTACTCTTCTCCGGCGTAGTCTAGCGAGTTTATTGTATGTATTCTCTGTTGTTGTAGTTTGATGATCTTCAAGCTTTAAATCTTGAGGTATCCATTGAAATGTATGGATGTTTCTTTAATAAAAAGTTTATCCAGATAAATTAAAAATTAACCTTTTGTTTTCGTCGTTGTCCTGGAATAAAAAGTTATCCATCTCATAGAGTCATAGTGCTGCATCTCCTTTCTTAAAACAGCACGTCCGTAGCACAATAATTAGAAGTAATAGCTTTTTCAATTTTCATAATGAAGCATGTAGATAAAATTTGAGGTCAAATGCGGACCAACAATCACAGTATACATAACTCGCATTCAAGCAGGAATACTTTCTTATTCCCTCGTAAAATGCTAGTTAGGGTTCCGTTATTCTCCTGCTCATTCAATCTGGAGTATGTTTGGATAGGAGCTAGAATAGCAAAATTTGAGATTTAGTAGATGAGAATAGAAAAAAAATAGTGAATTTCAAATTAATATGAAAATAGGTGCTATTCAGATTAGTAAAAATGTTATTTGGATTGCAAAATTTAGAATAGCAAATGTAATCGAAAAAGAATAGTATTTAACAAGATGCTAATTACGAGGAAAGATAGATAAATGAGGTCTCAAACAAATTATCACGACGTGAGAATGATAGAATAGTGTTAACTTTGTCATTTTGAAATTGTGTTAGTGAAAATCCGAGAAGAAAATATTTTTTTTCTCTTCACGCTTCCGAAATAATAACTATTCTAATATTTACAAGATATAAAGAATAGCAGCTGTTTTAACTATTTCAAATCCTATTTAAAATAACTCTATTTTCAAGTAGCTCCTATTCTTGATGCATCAAAACATATCCCTAGATCGCGAATTCACATCCACTGAGATATCTCATATTTTACATGACTTTTTGGAAATCTCAGCCGTTCAAATACATTCTGCACGAATCACAAAGCTCAAATAATACTGGCCCACACACTATCCCCGAATAGACACCGGACACGTCAGTCACGCAAAAATATGAGATATCTCAGAGAATATGCACTCCTAGATCGCTGCAGTTCTATTAGTTTGCAAAAAGGATCGATTTAGAAACATTGAAGAATCACACAATATAAAAATTCGGCAACAGAACCGATATTAATTACAAAGCCAATGATCACACCATCCTTCCTATCAGTACTTGGTGTTGTACCATTCTCATTCAGCAACGATACAGCAGCTCTTCTAGAACTTTGTACCGGCAATAAGATATGAAAGCTCAATTATTAACCCAAAAGTCGACAAAAAGACCAAAACCAACATAATACTATTATAATAGTTCAGCTGAGATCAAGCTATACTCCGTAATCAGAGGTCACAATGCTTGATATAACACCAACTTCGAGAGCACCTTGATTGTAACTAAATCACAACTCATTTCCTAAAAGATGGATGGCGATAAATCCACAATCTCATAGAAATTAAGGTAAATAAAAGATGGGGGCTGAAATAAATATTAAAAAGAAATTTAAATGACAATTGTGATCAAAGGTAAAAACATCAAAACAGACAATAGCATAACAATATCGCTAGACGCTTGCAAGAAAAATATAGGAGCTCATAAGTTAATCCAAAACATTTGCTCATGTGCTAGGAGCTGTTTGCGTTTTAGCCCCCTCATCCTTTGGAATTTCTGCTTCACCCAATTGAGGCTTCTCCGCTTCTTCTGATCAAACGGTAAAAATGAAACCAATGTAAGAATAAAATTGAGCAAAGTCACTTTGCTTAAATTCAAATCTTTGTTATACTTCTTCCTTATATTCCAGAGGACGAGATAAAAAAAAGGTTACTGTCAGAAAGTAATATTTAAATGCTTCTCAGTTCTTCTCAAGATGAGAAAAACTCAACATAGCTTACTGCAACAATTTACTTTGTACCTTGTACCAGGAGTATATTACAGCCCAAAGAAAAAAAATAAAATAAAATAAGGTGACTAGTCTTTCCACTTTTGACCCGTAAAAGACCTATTTGGAATTCTCAATATTGGTATTGTGAGTACAGGGAGCAATACTCATTGAGAGTTGGTTAAGTACCTTCATCCTCGCTTCCTTCAAGATCATCATCCATGCCTTCAGCTCCCATTCCTCCCATCATATTTGCCATTCCCCCCATTCCCCCCATCATATTTGCCATTCCACCCATTCCACCCATTCCCCCCATCATATTCGCCATCCCTCCCATTCCTCCCATTCCTCCCATCATTCCCTCCATTCCCCCCATTCCACCCATTCCACCCATTCCTCCCATTCCTCCCATTCCTCCCATTCCTCCCATTCCTCCCATTCCACCCATTCCTCCCATTCCTCCCATTCCCTCCATTCCTCCAAGATTCTGCAAATAACAGAAACAGTAAAAGATCAGAAAAAGAAAATAATAAAAGACGGAAGTACTAAGGAAAAAGTTCAAAATATCAGCATACTGTGAAGTCCATTCCTCCCACGTCCACATCACCTCCTGTAAAAAAGAACAAAAAAGGAAACAACAATAAGCTAATTATATTCAACAAAGAGATGATATGTACAATAAGCTTCCAAAAACATAGATTACATCACCCAAACCCATCCAGTCCTTATCAGTGCCCAAACTAAATTCCACTTCTTATTTAAAAACATTAGAAGAGAATTATCCAAAATTAACTACAGTTTGCAACAAGGACAAATTATCTCATTTTTAATTATCCAAATGCAGAGTCTAAATAGATTAAAATAATGCAATACTAAAACACAAAATCGTTTTTTTTCCTAAACTTCTTAGCACCCAGTTGACAATCATATTAGACAATATAACAATTTGTGATCCATTGCAGTGAGATTCAAAAAAGAGCTATAGCGGATAGTGGCTATCTCAAAAGCTATCCTATATAGTGGTTTATATAGCTTGCATTAATAAACCATGGTAGACTGAAATGTGTTCTAATCCTTACCAACTTTGGCAGTAATTATTGTACAAAATGATAAAACTGCTATAAAAATGAATACAAAATAAGTATTTGACCCTTTCACTCATCAAATTTACTTGCGTTTTCCTCGAATCTAAACATTAAAATGAAAATAATTGCTGACTGGTACATATGTTAGCAGGGGCGGATCTAAGCCATAGCCAAAGGTGACTAAGACACCCCTATGATTTTATAATTTTAATTATGTATATTGAAATTTAATTAAATTTTCGTTTGTTTAAAGTTTTTATATAGTTTAGCTCCTCTCATAAAATGAAGAATGTGTGTTTGTAGCCTAGTGGTTCGAATTCTACTTGGTGTTTGTGAGGTCTTGGGTTCAATTCCCACTAACCACACTTTTTTTGCCTTTTCACAATATTATGTATTTTATAGTTTAGCCCCTCCTATTCAAATTTTCTAGTTCCGCCCCTGTATGTTAGTCTGCAATTGCAGTGGTTGCTGTTGTGCCACTTTGAAATTAATAAAAACAATAACTGATATGCTGTTAATTCAAGTTATATGTTCATATTAGTCGTAGCTGTTAAGTGTCATGAGAAATTGATCAAGTCAATTGACAATTCTCAAATATTATATTCACTTATGTAGAGCATAGTGGAGAGCTAAATGGCTATAGAAAATAGCAGGATAATGACTTAAGTCAGTTGGCTCTAACGACATTTTCTCAATTTTCTTCAATCAGCTTCACGTCTAATGTCCGTAAAAAATCTATTGCAGGGATATTTAAAAGTTAAAACTATGTTGGAGTATATCAAAGAAATGATTATCTTTTTGCTATGATAAAAGGTTTACATGCCACATATTTTTCAAAAATAAAATAAAACTGAAAATAAGAAATATTACCCTCCTCATCTTCATCAGCCCACTTGTCCCAATCAACCTTGATGTAGTGCGGTGTCTTGCCATCCCCCCGCAACAGCTTTTTCCACCAACAAGGCTCTTCTTTTACCAGCACGCAAAATATTGATCGCACCCCCTTGTTTATCTTGCTCTCCTTCATTAAAATAAAAATAAAAAACTTGATAAGAGCATGAAACAAAGGGGGAAATGAGGACTCCAATTGGTTAGATATTAAAATAAGATGTTCAATTTCTTTTTCCAAATTACACCTTACATTCATCCAGCTTGTGAAAAGCACACGGGAATCCTTATATGCAACCAAATCCAACCTTTAAAGAAAAGCTGACTAAATTTCTCGTGACATACAATCATGCCAGAACCAAATAGCTTTCTAACCAGTATGTTCAAACAACCAAAATTCCTGCTTAATCTCACCTTGATTGCATGTTAGACGTACATACTAACAAAGTTGTACCTCCCAATCATAATAATCTAATGGCTGTATCAAATTAGCAATCATCTAGAAACAGCTTATTGCCAGTTGACACTGTAAGAATTACATACATTATAGGAAAGAACAGCACTGGGGATAATAAGAAAAAAGAAAATAAAAAAGCACTCAGATCTTTTTTAAACTATAATTATTGTACCTCCTTGTTGATTTTGTCATGAAGAGTCAACTCGAGCTCATACTTGTTATTAGCAGAACCGGCATTGCCAGAGAAGGTGAAGGTGCCATCAGGTTGCACATCAACATTAGCATCCTTAGCATCGGGCAATTGTATTGTCAGATAAACCTTGTCAAGTCTCTCAGCCCACTTAACCTCTGGGTGGCGGCTAACAAATTATAAAATAATAATTAATAAGTAAATTATAAAAGGTTTCTGTACTCACCATGAATTGTACTTGTAAGAATTCAATCAAAATTGTACCCTTTCATGTTTCTTTAGTTGTTTTGGATTTTCTGGTGATCAATTCATTTGCACAAGTGAAGTTACACAGGGTCGTGTTGTGGAAATTTAAAGCTTTGGGAATAATTAGTGCAAAATAAGGGCTTATTGGAGGCTCTATATTGGGTTAAATTGAGGATAATTCAAATCCTTCCTGTTTTGCATTTCAAATTCCCAATTCCTGGACCTTCTACAAAACCTAAACACACAAAAGAGTATTAAGTTTACAGCTAAACATGCAGCAATTAGAAACAAATTGTTCCAAGCTAATACTCAAGGACAGACCTAAAGCCAACAAGAGATTAAAAAGTCTACATAAAGGCCTACAATTTCAACAAACTCAAGAGGACTGGATTTTGAGATTCAAATAATGTAAAACTGCTTTTAGGTATTAACAAAAAGCAGCTCATCCGCTCATTTCCACCACTTAGAAAAGGCAAAATCATAAGATCCACAGATGAATTATAAATATAAGAAATCTTGGGACAAAATAAATAGACAAAGAAAAAGGAAGAGTGAGTTTCCGTTGTTAGTTCCAACAAATAATTGATTAATTAATTTACTGTTGAATCAACAAAACCGCTGAGTATTTTGTATTTTATTCCCGACACACACACACACAAATAAACAAAAATAAGGCAAAGTATGCTGTAACTTGACTATAGAAAAATGCAAAAGACAGAATCCTAAAAAAATCTAAGTTTTTCAGATAAAAAAATCAACAGACAGCCCTAAACCCTAAACCCTAAACGAAATCGACAGAATCCTGTCTATAAACCGTAAACCCTAATCTTAACAAATGGATCCTCTCCCTAATATAAGATCAAACTAACAGAAAACCATTAAAGAACTCTAGCGATAAACCGATCACTAAATTGTGAGTGCACACAGACAGCGCAAAAAATAACCCGACTGGACAAGGGTAAATGGGGACAGAAGAGATCCTTACCTCATCTTTGTGGAAGAAGTCGAAGAACCTACTAGAGGAAGAGAAAGACCGAGCGTGAACTGGAAAAGTGAAAGAGCCAAAGAGGTGCTCGATTTTATTAGGGTTTCAAGAAAGAACGATTCGTAGGAAGACTTCAGTTCAACTCCGAGCTCCACTTTTAGACATAAATAGCAAATTAGGCCCAAAATAGATCTGATATTTAGGCTTAAGGCCGTATAGGGCCCATTTGGTTTCTAAAAGAAACAGTAATTGTCACATGGCCTTGTTTGGAGCGGAGACTGCAAGTCAAAAAATCCGGGCAGCATTTTTTATTTGAATTGTATCAAATTCAAAAGTAATTTATTTAAATCATAATAATATATTATATAATTATTTTATTTTGGAAGATATAATTTCTAGAGCCACCGATTTCATTAGAATTAGTTAGTTTTACAAAACGACCAACAAGCACTTCTAATTGATACCAAATAAGAAGTTTGATATCCGGCAAGAAGAGTACATGGAGCAAATGGATTGAATATGGATAATACACTGATAAATTATATTTGTATTCGTTTTTATTTTTACGGATACAAATGGGAATTTAAACATATACAAATAAGATATTAAACATATATATGGACACGAATATAGATATAATTTGGATTTTTAATTCAAATATATAACAAAAATGACATATTATTCAACAAATTATTTTTCTCAATAGAAATAAAAGTAAAATTAAATACAAATATAATTCAGATATTCAATTATTATGATGAACAACATAATTTTTCTAATGTTTATATCATTATAAAAATATACATCTAGTTAAAAAAATAGTCCCCAACTTAACATTATCTTTAATCAAAAAATACCAACAAAAAAATATTCTTCTTTCTGAACATACATAATTTTAAAATAAACAGTTATCTGAAAAATTAAAACATATTAATTCGGATAATTATTCAAATTCATATCATACTAACATAAATATGTATGTATTCGTATATGTATCCATAAATTATTCATATCTGAATATTTGAATACGTCAAAGTTATAAAATGAATATAGACGAATAATGTCCAATCCGTTTGCACCCCATAACCGAATTTTTTTATGAATATCCAAAACAAATAAAAAATACTTTTTTCATATTTTTAAAAATACCCCCCAGGAATTCTGATGGCCCTAGATTTTTTTTTTCTTTTTTACAAAAAAAATTTCAGGGTTGCCAAAAATTATGGTAGTCCGGATATTTTTTTTTTAAGATAGTGTTTATTTTTTAAAAAATGAATTTGACAATATGGTTAACAAAAGTGGTAATATCACATTGGATCCTATAAGAAAGAAATGGTTGAGCGGGGTGAAATATTGATACCACACAGAAATCATTCGATTGCAAATTTCACAAAAATAGAGGGACCCACACAAAGAACTCTGATAAAGGTAGTTTAATGTTGGTTCTATTGATGCTAAGAAACGGAGGCGCCTCTTTGGTAATTAGTCAGCCATGGTTTGTGACTCTGTATGTATGGCTAATAAGTAACATGTCTTGCTGACATAGGATTTGTGGTTTTTTTTTATTATTTCAAGCCCGTAGGGATGATCTATGGTTTGTTAGTGTCAATTAATTGCAACAGCTAAGTAAGAGATACTACCATTAATACATTGACCTCTTTGTCAATTCAATCTTGTTGAAAACTCTTTTAAACTATATTCCCTTCTTTATACAGAGACATTTTAGACCAATTTCTCCATTGCCTTGCACTATGAAATTATTTTCGCAGATGAAGAAGAGTTTTCTCTTTTTTTCTCTCATTTTTTCTCTCTTGCCTGTTCAACACTAAATTATTTAGTCTCATGCTCCTTTTTCCTTCTCAATATATAAAAAATAGGCAGTATAGTTTTATTTGTGTCTTTTCTCTATCACCGGACTATCAATTCAACTTTAAAAAAATAACAAATCTAAAAAAATCCCCAAGGCCGCCAGAATTTTTGGCGAATATTTTTAGAAGATGAAAAAGGTATGGATATTTTTTTTATTTATTTATGGATATTAATAAAAAAAATCGGACCCCTTTATCCAGCTTGCAAAACACAACCTTGTAGCTATATACCGTACACTCAGACCTCGAGGCCCAAAATGAAAGGCGACGTACAAAATCAACCCCCTTAAAAATATAAAAATATTATAAATAAAACTAAGTGTTTTTAAATTTAAAAAGTTCTTTTGTCAGCTTTAACTCTAAAATTTATTAGATTAATTTCATATAATAAAATTCAACCGTTAATATCGATCTACTTCACAAATTAAATTTATAAATTAATTTAGTATAAAGTCAAGCAATAAAAAAATAATGAAAAATACTTATAAATCTTCTTTTCTTGACCACTTACTAAATAAATTCAATTTTTTATTTAAATTGACATGTAATATGTTACTCGTGTAATAGATCGGTTTCAACAATTTAAATACATCATATGAAGTCATTCCGATAAATTTTAAAATTAAAATTGGTGAGCTTAAAAACACCACAGTTCTACTCAAAATATCATAGATAAAATGAGACAACACACAAGTACAATTTTATTTTAATTTAATAGTTGTTATGTTGGTTATTACTTGTTAGGATTAGTCATAACTTTTTTGTGTCTGCACATTAGTATGTCAGCTACGTTTAAATTTTTGTCCTACAAAAATGAACTTAGTTTCCATGCATTCAATTAGTCTCAAAAATGCATAAGACTAAACTAACATTCATAGTTTTTTAAACTTAATTATTTTGTAATAAAAGCTTACTATTTATTATCAAATGCGTGAGACATAATATGAAGATTAAATAATTCAACTTATTCCATCATAACTTTAACTCACAATTAAATAATAATATCTTATGCCATCTAACTAAACAACTTACTCCATTATAATTTTAACCCACAATCGAACATAGGCTTTAGCCTCTCCATAAAGTACTCTATAAATAAACTCGAGAGAGAAGGACACTCGAGCGAAAAAAAATAAAGGCCGAGATCAAGAATAATATGAGAGATCAAACGATTTTGGCCCACAATATTGCTTGATATATATTGTACGATTAGTCAGGAAGATAAATGTATTTTGATTTCATAGATGAGGTGGTTGTAATGTAATCTAACATTTATGAAAATTAAAATATAATATAATTTCAATTTTTTAAAGTTTGGAAAACACTAAATCCATTGTTGATCGAGTTGATGTCAATGTAATTAATTCCAATACACATAAAATTAAGCAAAGCTTAAGAAAGGAAACTGTTGTCTGATCATATATATCTGGGTATTGTTTTAGCAGGGATGGATCTAAATCTTAATTAAAATGGCCAAGTGAATTAAAAATTATCGATTTCGCAGCCTCTTTGAAAATTAAAAAAAAATATATTTAAAAATTATCAGTTATATTTTTAATATTTTTATATAAGTATTTATATCTTTTAGTTAAATTAGTTTTCTAGTTCTGCCTGTTGCTTCAGTTTCTTGATTGTCTCATCATATCTGTGACCAATTGAAGCAAGTAAACTACACGGAATTTACAACCTTGATTAATTAAATTGGAAGAATAAAGCGGTAATATAGTTGACTAGAAAAAAAATTCTAAAACAGTTGAATACTCAAAGATCAAGAGTTTGAATTTCTCTCACCACTTCATAGTCTCTGCAAAGCTTAAAAAAAAAAGAGACTAATCAAAATTGGAAATTAAAACAAAAACCGGAGACTTGTAAGTCTGAGTCCACGGTATTGTATCCCTCAAGAGAAAGGAAGTTTGACGAGTCTGAGTGCATATTCAATAATTAATACTCTACGACTTTTGCTCTTTTAATTGGACCTGTTTGCGTCCATGACGCGTACAAAATGATTGATGTGGAATTTCTATGATCGGAGTAAACATTACCAAATATGCTATAATAACTTTATTTAATCATTTACATTAATTGAAGCAATTGATTAAGTCAATATAAAGTTCAGCAGCTTGATTAAACGAGCTACGGATTTCTACTCTCAAAAAAGAAAATAAGAAAGGCTTGATTAAACGAATTGTAGTTGATACTAAAAAAATATAGCTTTGCTCTTAATGAAAATATTATCGAAGGGTAATGATAAAATTATTGTCCAAAGAAACAATAAAAGTTATTTTTAGTAAAATTACACTGATACCTTTGCAAAAGCTGATGAGATATCGAAATTTTATTTAGAATGTTCTCATTTGATTGCATGTATAGATATGTTATACTACTTTTCACTAAATTTTGTTTTTTTGTCATGCTGTATAAACAAGCTAGAAAATTAAACAAATGTAAACAATAACCTGAACTATATAACAACATAATCAGGGACGGATCCAGGATTTCGGTAAGGAGTAGGCACAAAATATTGACAACAATATAATTTTTTTTCTACTGACCAAGGTTTAAATAGCGATTATCGCGTCATCGTGGAAATGCTAAAAAAAAGAGCTACCACGAATAGCGTAGTTATAGCAAAATTTATCCTACATAGTTTTTTTTTTCAAAAATTATATTTTATATTTCTAGTAATTATCAACATTATTTATAATCTCATAAAGCAATAAGCAACACCAAATTGATTAAAAATTATAATATTCATATTGAATCAGTACAAAATCCAAATTACTATTAAAAATATCCGTAATAATACATAAACTACCAATCTTTTTCTATTCAAAATAATCTAAGCATCATGGCATAAACTATCTTTTTTCTATTCAAAATAACCTAAGCACCATGGAATAAACTATCTATATTTCTCTATTTAAAAGAAAAAACAATCTGGGTCTACAAAAAAATTGGTTCTTGGAAGAAATTTTCAGTTTGGATATTTAAATAAAAGCATATGTAGCATAGCGTACGCTATTTGCGCTATATGCTATATATGCGCTATTGCGGACCGCTATTACCGCTATAGCGGTCGTAGCTGAATTAGAGCATTTTTATTCCATAGCATAGCGTTTAAGGTTCGAAAACACTATAGCGGCGATATTGTACTGCTATAGTGCGCTATTTAGAACACTGCTCCTGGCGAATTGGAGCGGAGTAGAAGATCTCTTTTTTCTCTTGGTGAATCAGAGATTCTTCTGAGCGGAGTAGTGGATCGGACTGCGTCTTCTTTTTTCTTTCTTTATTCTCTACGAATCAATCTGAACTGACTTTCTTTTCTGCATGTTTTTCTTCTTTTGAGCTGTGAATTAAATTAAGAAATAGGTCTTATTTCCATTCAGAAATAAACACAAATATAAAATACCACTGAGTCTAAAAAAAAATTCAAATATGAAAATAGACAAGTGTCTAGCTCTGAAACACTTTGGATCCGCCATTGAACATATAACATAAAGAAAAGACCACAAATGATATTATCAAATTATGCGCGCGATAATAACATCAACACAATTTTCTTTATATTTGTCCGTTTTTTTTATTGATTCATGCCCGTAGGCTTCATATTACAACTTTCATACACCAGCTCCAGATATAAAACTTTCCTCCTATTACAAAAGCTGCTAAGTAAACTAAATAACACCTAATTTGAGAAAATAGGGCATGTAAAGCCCGTGTATGATCCTCCCATCAGTCTGCCTCTGTTTGCTAAATTATCCGCCAACTCGTTATGGCTTCTTCTTAGTACACGGTAGCAGGCAAGACCGGCCCGGATTGTACTTTAGCTTTCTCCAAATATCGTAAATCTCCACATCTGTAGGCGGTTGTTGGGCGGTATATGCATTAACCAGGGTTTGACAATCCCACGTGTTAAGACCCTTCTCTAGTGCATAGTCAACCGCCTTCTCTACATCACTATCGGATGCCCCATCTTCCTTCTTCCCCGAGAGAGCCACATACTTGCAGATTGATCCCAGCGGCTAATATTATCAGACTGGAACTTGAGAGAATTGAGCCTTGTCATTTCAAGTGATTTAACAGTTACCTCTTAAATATTATCTAATAATAATTTATATATGTAATTATTAGAGCAATTTCATCATAATACATCAATTTTTATGCTAACAAAATCTACAGTAGTTCCAAATACTTTAGCTGTTGAGGGTCATAACAAGGTCGGAACTCCGAAACATTTAACGCAAGTAGATAACAAGAAAGTCATTGCAATGAATTCAAAAAGTTGGCACTTTCCATTCTCACATCTTTTTCTCTAAATTAATAGTGTGTTCACATTATCATTATAGCCGAGTCTGGTTATGTCAATTTAATTTTGGTCAGATAATAAAGTACCTTTAATTTGTAGTTTGGTTAAATAAGGTTGGAGAAGATTTCTCCGGTATATTTAATATTTTGATTGGAATTAGAATTTCATTTTTATTCATACAAGACTAGCAGTATTGCATGTTGTAATGAGCCCCCAACTGTTAATGCAATTTTTTTTTTTTTAGTAAAGATTGGAGGTCAAGCCACCCAATTTTTCAATATCCACAAAGGATTATCCCTTTTGGATTTCAAATCAGTAACCTTCCGCACGGAGAGCATTATCTTTGCCACTAGACCAAAGGCTGGTTAATATGGCAATTTTATTGTGTTCTCATATCTTTTGCCTCTTTCTCGTCAAAATCCAGCTCTTTGAACTACTGCAAAGCCAAAACCTAATTAATTTGGTTATCTGGTCCATCATAATTTGCTCTCTCTTTATAAAAAAGGAAGCTATTTCAAAGAAAAAGTTCTTTATCCATAGCTGACATAAATATATAAACATGAATACAAACATATGGTCTGTTACTAGAGACAGACACTAGTATATATTAATGCATAATTCGAGCTATCTAGAAAAGATGTCTTATCAGAGAAACTTCCATTAAAAAACATGTCTCGGGTTCAGCTTTTGTGAATGCATTAAAATATACAAAATAATTAAATCACTTCCATTAGTTGTTGATCAAATGAGATTGACGCAGTTAAATCAGTAGCCCCCTGGTCCAGTACCGGAGGCAGGGAAACATTCAATGGTGGTGGCAAAGTCAGGTCATCAATGCTTCTATCCAACATATCAAGTACTGTGCTCATTGTGGGTCGGGCATGTGGCATCACCTGAACACACCACAAGCCAACAATCGTAACTTTTCGAACAATTTCTTCACTTAAATCTGATACACCATATACAGAGCAAATGTTGTTTTGCTCCACACACTTATATATATAGTCTGGAAAATAGGTTTCACTGGAACTCTCTGTTGATTCCATTTTGCCGTGCTTTGCTCCAAACATTTCAAGCACCATCATTCCATAACTATAAACATCAGATTTACTCGATACAACACCAAAGTTCCTTGAAAACACTTCTGGTGCTATGTATCCTATTGTTCCCCTCATTCCACTCATTGATATTATGCTCTCTTTTGGCTGAGAAAACTTGGCTAAACCAAAATCTGATATTTTAGGGCAGTAGTCTTGATCAAGTAGAATGTTATGTGGCTTGATATCAAAATGAACAATGCGAGTGTTGCAACCTCGGTGCAAGTATTCCAACCCCCGAGCTATCCCAACTGCTATTTCAAATTGCCTCGTACATTCTACGTTACTCAATGTTGAATTTTGACTTTCATGAAGGTACTTGTCTAGTGATCCATTCGGCATGAATTCGTAAATAAGAGCTCTCTTAGATCCCTTTATGGAAAACCCTAATAGCCTGACGATGTTAACATGTGAAGTTCTTGCAATGGACACCACCTCACTGGTAAACTCGATCCCATTACTTTCACGGTCTTTTAATACCTTGACAGCAACTGGACTTCCGTTCATGAGGTTTCCCTTGAACACATTAGCATACCCCCCTTGGCCTATTTTTTGATTAAAAGATTTGGTTATCTTTTTTATTTCAGAGAAAGTGTATCTTTTGGGGGTCAGAGATCCAAAATTTTCCAGAGTAACCTCTATAAGTTTTTCTATCTTCCTTTCTTCGGTACGTAACCAAATCTTTTTATAAAAGAGCAAGCAGATACAGAGAAGGCAGATACAAGCTGCAAACATACCGCTGACTAAGATGCCTACAATGGAGAACAAAACAACTCAATTAGTAAGCAAATTACTTATAAAGAACACATTTTTTTTTAAAACGGTGTACCACTTAATTAATTGCATTACCTATAATAACTCGGATGTGACTCTTCTTATCTGCAGCACAAACAGAATGGAAAAGAAAAATTAGATGGACCACAGAAGTTCTCAAATTTTTAATTACTCACTGCAATTCTTTTTTTCCCTTTGAAATGCTTCATTACAATTTTTTGACAAATGTTTCATTCAATTGGACTTGAACGCTCTTATTGCAGAGCAGAAGAAAACACTTTTCTTTTATTATTTTTCCTTTTTTTGAAAGTAGCTCCGTTTTTGTTGAAGGCCAGCTGTTTTTCTTCTCCCTTTAATCGGAGAAAGAGACCCTATATATCAAATGACACAATGGGTCTATGTTTGAAAGAGCAGCAAGTGGTGGAATCATTTACTTCCATTTCCTTTTCTCATGACCTCAATTTCTTTTGTCTACATTGCAATCTTTCGGGGCTGTGTATGACCATTTAAGTGCTAACAAAAAGATTAATGGAGAACTACAAGCAGGGGCAGAACTAAAAAATTTGAATAGGGAGGGCTAACCTATAAAATGCATAATATATAATATGTCATTTTATGAGGGGCCTAGACTATATAAAAACTTAAAACAAAAATTAAATTAAATTTTAATTAGATGATAACGATGTAAAATTTATTATATAATTTGTATTTATTAGTATATATATTTTTACTCTAATTAGTCTATAAGAGAGGTATTGTACAAAGGTATTGTACAATGTAATTGTTACACTGAAATGAATACAAGAATTTTTCTTCTTCTCTCTTCAACTATTGCACTTTAGCTTAGTTTTCATTTCGCGAAAAAATCTGAGAAAGAAAAAATGCGAGAAAAAAATACCGGACATAGTATTCAGACCGTCCGATTAATATGTGAAAAAACTTTAAAACGATCAGCTTGGAATTTATAATGGAGGGATAGAGTTTAAATCAACAACACTTTTATTTAAATCTAAAGATCAAATAAGACAGTTTTCCTATTATTATTGGGATGTAAAGAAGGAGAAAAAGAAAATCCAGACAAAGTCGTCCCCGTTTCATAAGAGTCTGCATCGTCTGTATTAACTCAAAAGAGCATCTTTTGAGTTAATGCACTTCGGCCGTCTGATTTTAAACGGAGTCAATCCAGTCACAGCCTATAATTTAGGGGCCCTTTAATATTAGTGTAGATCTAGTTCACACAAATTTTAAAGCAAATCGGACGGTCCAGATACATTAAAAAGAATTTTTTTTCTTTTTTAGTTAATGCAGAGGATCCGAATTCGTTTCGTAAAGATGCGAACCTGTAGACAACTGAACAACAATATGTACAAACAAGTCCACAGAGATAGCCACAAAGACAAGTCGTTCCCGTTGTTATGTTTGTTTCATTTTTTTTTCTTGTTTTAATTCAAAGCTCGCATTTATGTTTCTTTCATTTTTCATTTTTGCTGAACAGTGCTTTAATCAAGTATTGTTAGTATTCTGGACTCTACTAAAATATCAGATTTTTTTAGAAACCTTAATTGCGACAGGCCAGTTGTAATTTTATATGCATAACAAATAAAAAAACTATTATATATAGTTTGTATTGGATGATTTATATTTATTCGATCGAATTATCATGTTATGTTATTAAGGTTTTTTTAATTAGATGATAATGATGTAAAAGAATATTATATATAGTTTGTATTTATTAGTATGCATTTTTACTAAAATTTAAAACTAGTCATAAAAGTAAAGTAAATTTCTTTGCATATTCTTATTTGAAATTAATTACTGAAAGTGAACTATTATTAAAATAACTATACGTTGCTAAGCTACAAGGAAAAGATATCTGTCTTGACTTATGTACCTACCCGTTAACCCATTTACATAAGACAGTGAGCTCCTATTTTCCCTTTTTTAGTAAAATTTTTGCTCCTCTCTCGAGTAAACAAATGAGAGCTTATGAAGCGGAAACACTATTTTACTTTTCTTGAGGAAAAGCGGAGAACACTCGTGAAAATCAACCTTCGCGAGAAAGAAAAAATGCGAGAAAAAATAAAAATAAAGATAAAACATACCGCAGGAATCGTTGCCGCAAAAACAGGTGAAATTATAGGTATAATTGTCGGCCAACAGAGTATACGCGCATTGTCCACCCCTTTTCTGGCATTCGGTACAATTATAATCGGTCGGTTTCCATCCCAATTGAAATCCTTTCTTCAGCACCTGGCCGAACGCAGTGTTGAGATCGTAATAGTTCTGCTCCAAGGAGTAATTCAGCACTGGCACCACCACGGTCAACAGGCACCCCGTCATCAAGTCGGCATACTTAGAGGGTTGTAAGGGGTCGGCAACTAACACGTAGGAATTTTCATTTCCGGCACCGGTGAAACATGTTATAGGGCTATAATTCCCCGCATCAGAGAGGTTGCAACCAAAGAAGAAGATGAGGTTCACATCAGAGCTTGTGTAGGTTACCCCGGAGTTGGCGATGAAAGAGACGTTGTGATCGACTCTCGGGCAAGTGTCATCTTGTTCAAGGACATTGGTGTCGACCAGAGTTATCGTGTGGTTATCATAGTCAATCGACAGCACAGTGTAATTGTCAGATTGGAGATGGAGAATCGCTGTCTTGTCTTGGCAAGAGATGAGGAAGCCCGGCAAGCCACAGTTCTTGGTAGCGTTATCATAAAGAGAGAAGGGATACTCTATGGTGAGATTTCCACAGTTGAAAGGTTTACATGTGGAGGAGCTGTAGGTTTGAATACAGAGGAGAAGAAGGGAGAGGGAGAGAAGGGGAAGAAGAGACATGGAGGACGAGAGGAGAGGAGGATTGGGTCAATGAGTTGTGTGATATGGGATTGTTTTATTTGAACGTAGAAGGAAAGTGGAAGAGACTGGCAAGACTTTTTGGGCTGGTTGGGGTCATGAGAAGTTGCTTCAGGGAGTCTCCATTTAACTAGTACTGAATATGTTCATTGATTTTATATTTTTATGTATGGTTTTATGGGACTAGTGATATTTTTTTGTGTAGTTTTGCGGCTGTTAAAAAATTAAAATATTTCTTTATGTGTTACAGAAAAAAAAATAAAGGAATAGTTTATGGTGAGATTTCCACACTTGAAAGATTTACAAGTGGGGGAGCTGTAGGTGTGAAGAGAGCGAAGAACAAGAAGCGAGAAGAAAAGGAGGGGATCAGAGAGTGGACACCACTACACCAGCAATGCAGCAAGGTAGACTGCTTAACTTTCTGTGGAAAAACAATTCGAGTTAACTAGTCAATAGAAACTCTCTCTGGATCTACTGTTGCATGTTGAACTGTTTCGCGTGAGACCTTTTGTTTCCTTGTAATTGTTACAACCATGTCGGTAATAGAGCTACATAAAACTACAAGTTTCAGGTGTATTATTTCATAGTTGCATGATTACATCAGCAATTGCAAGTTGTATGTTTGTGATTTTTTTCTTTGCGATATTTCAATTCCTCTGAAAGCTACATCCTTGTGGAATGTAATTAAGCCATCGCCATTTTTAATTTCGACATCTCAACAACGTTTTTTCCCCTTAAATGGCCCTCACTATCCTCTGTGTTTTATGTCGGAAAGTAATTGGCCTCTGAACTATTTATTGATTCAATTGAGTTCCTGATCTTTTCTTTTTTTCCAATCAGCTCCCTGAAATATTCATCTTGGTCCAAATCTATGCCAGTAGTGAACATAGCATGACCAGTGTAGTACCAAACGCGGGTACGTACATGATCACTAGCTAGGTGCCTAGATTTGCGGTAGCGGTTCTTTTCAAAGTGGATATAAATTAACTTGTCTATCTTGGTAATAAGCTAAACTCACCTCAGTGACCAAATTTGACAAATTGATTGTTGGATCAAAAGGCAATAGTGCATAAACACAACAAACACACAAGAAGAGCTGTTTAAGTCTGATGAATCCAAAAGCTGAGAAATTTTCTTATTTATTAATTATATTGTGGATATGGGGTGATACCTTGTTTGTCAGATCTCTAGAGTTCAATTGTCGCTCAACATCACCTAAAATTTCCAGATTGACACTTAATCATTGCTATAAGAGAGAGTATGCAAAAACAAGAACATGACAAACTAAACAAGAGTTGTAGCTTTTAAGTCTGGTTAATAGCGGTCGAAAATACTTCTCCTGTTTCCAATTAGCTCCCTTAATATTCATTGATTCAATTGAGTTCTTAATTTTTTTTTCCTTTTTCCAATCAGCTCCCTTAATATTCAACTTGGTTCAATCGGATTGTCTGCTAACTCTTCTGTTATTTTTTTCATTTAAATGGGCTGACGTCCTATTTGCTAGACATGGATATTCATTTAAATTATAATTGCATTTTTTTTTTACAATAACAGTATTGTTGGAATAAATTTTCAGAATAATTCGGATAGTTATAAATTAATTAAAATAAATCAAATTGAAATAGAGTTATCCGAATCGTGCGAAGCACTGTCCTTAAGTGTATTCCGTCTCATCGTGCAAGATGGAACCGCAACCAAAATAATCCGGAGTTGTTGTTCCTTAGGCACGCCATAGAAGCAACTAACTATAACTCCGCAATATTCAGCAGTTGATCAGAATTAATCAAGTTGGAGATAAAATGAGAAAATGAGAAATCAATCAAATTGATTTTCGATGGAGCAGGAAAGAGAATTTTCATGTATTTGCTCGGAGAAAAAAACAGCCAGAGCAGAGAGCAAAATCCACTTTTTAGATAATGATTTTCTTCTATATTAAATGATCAGAGAGCAAGTCCAGAGGTGTGCCCCATTAGTAGATTTTAACGATAGATTAAATGGGAGTTTATCAAATACAAAAGAAACGCATATTCCATGAAGAGGTTCAAACGGTACATCCGTAGAATGTTATTAAAAGAATAATAAATAGTCATTAGAAAAATAACTTACCATTAAAGAGATACATATTCGTTTTAATCTCTAATTTTTAAATATCATAAATAGAGATTTTAAGCAAATTGATTGAATAGGGAATTTTGAGTTTTTAGAACTCAAGTTCTAACCATCCCCCACAAAACTCAAAATTTAAGAATATCAAATGGTAAACTTTATAGAAACAAATTGCTAGATATTAATATTGTCGATGAAGTAGTTTAGAAACTTTGAACTTCATCTAGTATCAATAGCTTTAATTTGGAGGAAACAGAGTGAACTATGTCTTGAACTCGTTCCTTTGATTCAAAATTCAACCACCACACACACAATATGGAGATTCTCATCGCAGTACGTGCATTAATGGCCTTACGCAAGTTTTGGATTTTTCATGAAAGTCTTAAAGGCTTACCCATGCCTCATTCCGCGGCCATTACAGACTCTCATATAGGTGAGTCTTTTTTTTATTTTTTATATTTCAACATATAGGTGAGTTACCTACCAAGGATATGTGTAGAGTCATATCCTGCGAAAATTACCGTCTCGGTTCTCATTAAGAACTAATATGTTCATCCTACCATCTACATAGAGCACACTCACCATAGAAATGAGGTTGGAGTCAATGCTCCTTAAAAGTGTGCGCTCTTTTGGTCAACTTATCGGTTTGTATCCATTGAATATCTTTCAAGGAATCACCTATTAGAGATTGGGTTGCCACCGCAAGAAGACCCATTAGGGCTAAAACCCATCTCCGTCGATGAAATTTATATATAGACTTTAATTTTAGTCCATCATCAATATTTTCATATCAATGAATAATTATTTTTGAGTTTGTAAGTACTTTTTTTACTTCATTTATTTATCTGTGATTAATAATAATCTTCATAAATCATATTAATAATTTTATGAATTAATTATTTATAACTGTTGGTCCCTAAAGGCACCTAGACGGGAGTGAATATGGGGCCTTTTTAAATTTTAAACTAAAGTACTTTTAACTAACGTGTGTATGTGTTATTCTTGGCGGAAACAAGAATAACTTTAAACTAAACAAGTGTGCGTAAAATGAATAGAAGAGTTAAGAGACACTTGACACGAGAGTTGTTTACGGAGTTTGGCACTAACGCTTACGTCTCCGGGGCTCGTGACCTTCGAGATGACACGCCTTTCTTTACCCAATAAGAAAGGAGTACAAGGTGGAACTGGTGAGCCCTTACAAAGCTTGGGAAGTCACTCGGCCCAAGCACGAAAATGGCTCACGAGCACTAAAGGCTCAAATGTATGAAACAAACAAGATGATCACACATGGATCACTCTACTTCTTACACAAGATTGATTGTGGTGGAGTATGCTTGAGATTGTTGTATGAATATTGAAGTTGTGTGCACAAGCAACAATAGATTTTTCTAGATCTGAAAAGAATTCAAAATATTGCAGTTGGGGGCAGCTAGAGTGATGATCCAAACATATATTTTGCTTCTATTTATAGAGATAGAAACAAAATAAGGTAACTGGCGTTAACCGTTGCAATAAAAGAATAAGCGTTGCAACGGTTAGCCCCAATTAACAAGTTTGGGTGCGCTGGGAAACCCTAATGCTTATAAGCGTTGCAACGGTTGTCTCTGGAAGTTTTAGGGTCCAAACTTGATTTATTCCGTTGCAACGGTTATTTGAGCGTTGCAACGAATTAAATCGATTTGGCTGAGTTCTGAGGTATTGATTAAATCGTTATAACGCTTAATTAAACTGTTGCAACAGTTAGCCCAAATTATCATATTCTCAAACATACTTTACCAATTTTACAGATTTATAAACTAATCTTGAGGTGATGCTTCTAAGTCCAGTGCTTGGTTCTTCATGACTCATTCTTGATAAGTATAGCAATTGATCATGCATCTTTGATGTATATTCATGAACCTGCACAATATCTCAAGACAATAAACTGTAAAATTTAACAAATATATGTTTTGCAAATATAGTCAAACAGACAAGTAGATTATTGCACAATCCAACAATAACATCATAACATCATGCTTAGGGGTGCAAACGGATCGGATACGGAC
Organism: Carex littledalei; assembly: GCA_011114355.1. NCBI lineage: Eukaryota > Viridiplantae > Streptophyta > Magnoliopsida > Poales > Cyperaceae > Carex > Carex littledalei. Next base: position 6,050,667 of record CM022096.1, on the reverse strand, counting down.
CGGATAGTGGTAAATCATATTTGCATATGTTTTTATTTCGGATACAGATACAGATCAGATATTAAATGGATACAGATACGGATCGGATATTAAACGGATACAGATACGGTTCGGATATTAAATGGATATGGATACAAATCAGATATTAAACGAATACAAATATGAATACGAATACGGATATCATTCGGATACATAATACAGATGTTGTACTAAAATTAACTTATTATTCAACAAATTTTATTTTTCAAATAAAAATTATTTAATAAACATAATTATTGTCAGTCTCTCAAATAATAATCACACTATCATCTTCGTATGTTATTGTTTAATTTTTGTTTACTAGAATCATGTTTATATTAATTCATGTACATAATTATAATAATCAATCGTAAGAAACAAAATTTCTTACGGTGCTAAAATCTCTTACAGTTGAAGGCTTAAAGCACTGGTATTTCATATTTACCTTTTGGAATTGTAGGTCCAAGTGTTAGCCTTTAATATATTTAGAATTTCAATGTAATTGGTGCAAGGAGGATATAATGAATACATTTCAATGTAATTGGTGTAAGGAGGATATAATGAATACAAGTTGACAACAACTGTTTGCATTTAATTCTGTGGTGAGAGAAGGTAACAAAAGGAATAAAATAAATAAATTGGTAGTGGGTTTTGCGGAGCAGAGGGCTTAACGAATATCCGAAATCTAAAAATTTACGGATACGGATAAATCCGTATCCACTTCCGAAATTGAAATCGTATATGTATCCGTATCTGCATAATTTATATCTGCATCTGCATCCGCATCTGCAAATTATCTGTATTCAAATATCCAAATTCATAAAATTTCAGATACAGATCCAGATCCGAACAGATAATATCTGATCCGTTGGCACCCCTATCATGCTACATAAAATTAATCACATATATCATTATCCGTCGCGGAATGGAGGCTAACGAGGAGGGGAAGAGCGGCGGAATGGAGGCGAACGGGGAGGGGAAGAACGGCGGAATGGAGGCGAAAACGTAATTAACGGTGACATCGGAGGAACGGCAGAGGAACGTGGACGGGAAGGGAAAGGAGGAGAGAGGAAATTTTAGCTTGAGTTTGAAGATTTTAGCGACGACTGGTAGCATGAGAGAGAGCGTATTTGAAGATTTTGAGCGAAATGAAAGGCCAATGAAAGCTTGCAAATTTTGGAAGGCCGCTGCATCAGTCATTGAAGAATTAAAATGCCACGTCGGAGTCAGAGTGGACTTTGCAATTCTAAATAAAAGCCGATGGAGATGCTATAATTATGTATATTCTACATAAATTATTATAATTAAATGAAGAAAATGGTTATGAAAGGTTTTTGAGTTTTGACGGGAATTTTTTTTTTTAATTTTGATGAAAAATTAAGCGAGTAGCCATTTTTATTGTTGCCCCTTTTCTCCACTTAATTTGCCGCCATCTAATTAATAAAAGCGCGCACCTTTGACTTTCAATAATTTCCATGGTTGCAAATGTAGTTATTATTATTATTATTATTTTGAAGAAAGTGGATAACCAACCGATTTTCATTAAAAGAAACCTACACTGTTTAGAGTACCGGTACCAAATCACTGGTATCAAGTCCCCAAATGCAGTTATTTCCACAGAAAAAAAAATATAATGTGGGGTACCTGTCCATAATTAATTGTACTGTCTTACATATATACTAAATAGCTTATAGGAAAGTATGCACTCATATTGCAGTTATAATATGATTATGCAGTACATAATGAACAATGCTGAGAGATAATTGTATTACCTATCGCAACCACAGGAATAAGATGACTCTTCACAATCACACGATCTGCAGCACCTGCACGTAGAATGGAAAATGAAAAATTAGATGAGCCATAGAAGTACAACACAATGTTAATTTTTATAACAACGACAATAATAATGGTGGTGATGATGGTAGTGGTGACGATGATATTGATGATGGTGATGACAGTACCTAGTGAATTTGTGTTGCCTAGAGATTTCCAATAACTTCAAGATCACCTGCTATAATGATGGATGCAAGTAACGACCATAGAAGATCTGACTATCCTATTTAGCCATAGGCCAGTAAGTAAAAGACATGTAGACATGTGGTTAGGGCTGCTAATGAGCCAAGCTCGGCTCAAAACTCAGCTCAGCTCGTTATATAACTAAACAAGCTTGGCTCGGCTCGGTCTTGAAGGAAAAAGCTCGGCTCAATTTAATGAGTTTGATCCTTCAGCTCGGCTCAAACTCGACTCATAACTCGAGAGCTCAACTCATGCCAAGCATTAAAAAAACAAACATTTGTAAAATCATTTACTGTTTTGGGTCATGAGGTCAACTCGTTTACTGTTCGGTTCTAAAATATTGTATTAGTTGGACGACGATTGACACGCGTCACGTATATCATTCTTTTAATTCGTAGCCGTTCGGAATGGAAAATAAAAGACCACCTAGATTACAAAAATCAATATACGAGTCATGGAATAATTTTTTTTATTGAACAAAAAGTACTTGTCGTTCTTCCATAATTACATTATGCTACCAATATTCTCTCTAAGAAAATTATTTTTGGGCTGCGCACATGTTTATATTGTAATAATTGGGGTGAGGTGGCATTTCATTCCCTCGATGACAAAAAATGCCCGGCCTCCCGTGGACCAATGGATGGTGGTCCCACAAAACACTCTCTCAGCAGCTCGTATACCGGGTCCAGTGAATTACACAACTAGCTTATTCCATGCAAAATAACAAAATCCATAAAACTGTTTTACATAGGCAGTGAAACCATCAAATGCAATAGGAGTTGCTTGATTTTCAACATATTCCATTTAAACGGCCCAGGTGATGGCAGATATAATAGCCCGATAAGAAATGATCGTAAAAAATAGGAGCTCAACTCGTTTATTTTCATAATTTTAGAAACGAAAAGTTAATGTTTGAGTGATAAAATAGAAGAGACTCCTTGGCTCATGAGCCGGCTCGGGCTCGGCTCTGTTTGAGTGATAAAATATGAGCCGAGTCGAATTCGGGCTTTATTTAGTTTAGGGCCTGGCTCGTTGCAATTTATTGAGCTGTTCAACTCATTGGCTCTGCTCATTAGCAGCCCTACATGTGGTTAGGATGTAAATTTGTTTCCTGTGTTGTGTCCTCACTAATCATGTTGTTTCTTGAATTATATTTGTCATGTTTTGATCAAATTAAGTTTTTCTGTGCCATATCATTATTAAATTAGATCTTAAAAAATCATCACAACACGTTAGTTAATTATTTTTTTTCAAACTTTAAATTTATTTAAGGAAGAAAATAAAAAAAATGTGAAAATTGTAAAAATAAATAAACAATAATGTAAAAACAATTTATGTGTATAAAAATAAATTTAATGTCAGCAACTTGAAGTGTTGTTTGAAATAAATAATAACATGAATTTTATATTGTTTTGGACTCTTGGTCATGTATTGTACCGTGTCAAGTCTCGTATTACATGATCAAGTCGGGTCATGTGGCTTGCTAACTTTTTGAAAAGTAATCACCGTATGCAAATGAAGACAACAAACAATATACGAGTCACAATATGTGACCGACATACGTGTTGTATCGTGCTGTCAAAGGTTTGAGCATTTGGTCATGGTTTTAGGTATTAGTACGTAGTCGGTGTCAACCAAAGTTATCGATTATTTTTCATATAGTCTATATGGACAGCACGGAGTAGCTCTCAGGTTGGAGATGAAGAATTGCAGTATTGTTTTCTTAAGAGACAACGAAAGCCCGGCAAGCTGCAGTGCTTTGGAGTATGATCATAAATAGATAAGGGATAGACTATGGGTGAGATGTCCACATTTGAAATGAGTTACAAGTGAGGGAGCTGTAGATGTTAGGTGCGGAGAGAGAAAAGAACAAGGGAGAAGGGAAGCGGTAGACAAAGACGAGGAGGCGGAGAGAGAGGTAAGGAGAAGGAGGGGAGGATTGTATCAGTGATTTCTAATTTGGGAATTGTCACGAGGAAATTCGTGCGCTCTGCGTTAACTCAAATTTTGAGTTAAGATCTTGGCCGTCCGATTGAGATTCGCACTAATATTAAAGACCTGTGCGTTATAGGCGTGAACTGAATTAGTCCGAAATTTAATCTTACGGTTCAGAAATTAACTCGTACGTCAATGCAGAGGATACAGATTCGTCACAAGAGGCAGAGCGGATCAGAAAGTGGACACCAGAAAGGTAGACCCCTGGACTTCCGATTTTTTTTTTAATCGAAAATAAAATTAAAAAATATCACAGAAGAGTGTTGTTTCCATGAAAAATAAAAATATAGGAAAAACGAGATTGACTATCCCGTCTGCGTGGGACGGTAAAATTTCCCGTCCTGCCAATTCCCGCTAATTCAAACTCTAATCCCCTAAGTAGAAGAAAAAACAAAATCGGGACGGGACAATCCGTCCCGTCCAAGGCTAGAGCTCCGCAGCAGTTGTTTTGTGATTCAAATGAATGATACAAGCTCTTTTGATGTTGATGAGTACTGCGAATGCTTAGATGTATGCCCAAAGTCATGAGATACGGTGCGTGCTTGACACGTGGAACTGTTTATGTTATATGGCATGTAAGAGATGTATTAGCTAAGGATGTATAACTCTTTAAATCCTCCAAACTAAAAAAACTATGAAACTTCAGGAATTCTGAAGAGACCCAAAAACCGAGACAATAAGAACCGATGCTTTGGACGGGAAACTCTATGCCGTCCTGATTATTATTTTTCGTGTGTGGGTCTGGACGGGATTGTTTTATACCGTTCATATATTTTTTTTTATATTTTGTTAATTAGCGATTTGATTTCGGGAGATTTGATGATGATTAGTACGACAGAAAGACGGACGGAATAAACCATTTCGTTCTACCTATAAATTGAGGTTTCCATGATTTCATAGAAACCTAACTCTTTTTCGATATTTTTTATTTTATTTTTCTATTAATAAAAAAATCGGCTTGACTTCCTGTGGAAAAAATTGCGAGTCAACAAGCGAATGGAAAGTCTACCAGCGGGTCCGTATCTGCTGCTTATTATATTCACTATTTCGCTTGAGGCCTTTTGTTTCCTTCTAATTGTTACAACAATGTCGATAATAGAGCTACGTAAAACTGCAAGTTTAGGGGACTGTAATTAAACTAAACTTGCAATACATTAGTGCCCACTAGTTGCAAGTTGAAGTTTATGGGTATTATTTCATAGGGGAAACAAAAGCTACGTAAAACAGCAATTGCAAGTTGTATAAGTCCACTGAAAGCCACATCCTTGTGGACTGTAATTAAACTTCCGTCATTTTTCGATATCTTAACCACATTACCCATAAATGGTCCTAATTATTTCCTCTTACACCGGCCCATAGTAGACATCTTGAATCGGTAGTGGGATAAGCACACAGCAAAGCGACATTTGAGTGTTTTTACTTTTTAATTTAAATAGATTTTATGGCATCGTTATACCTCAAATAGAAGAAGCTCAACTGATTGGGAGATACTAACTCTCAACTAAAACCCCAATCGACATTGGATAAGTTTAGACTAGTCATCTCTTTCTACATTTCTAAACGTCTCTATCTAATGCATCTTTATTATTCTCCCATCTATCCATCTAATTATTCTAAACGTCACCATTGAATTATATTCTTTTATCTCCAATATATATTTTTTTCTAATTTTTTTCTAATTGTTATACTCTAGATCATAACACCATGACTGTTTGAGGCTACCTTTCTCTTAATACTCTGCTAAACATGAAACTAGCCTAAAAAAAGAAACTTAAATTGGGCTAGAAAGGAGGTCAGATCAGTAGACGAATTGTTTGTGGTACGGTATTGATCTGTATATACCAAATCTAAGCCAGTAGACAGTAGTGAATATATCATGACCAGTATAGCACCAAAATCGGGTACTACTACCTAGCTAAGTTTGCAGTAATGGTTCTTTGAAAGTGGATATAAATTAACATGTCTATCTTGGTGATAAGCTAAACTCACCTCAGTGACCAAATTTGACAGATTGATCGGTAGATCAAAAGGCAGTAGTGCATAAATACAACAAACACAAATGAAGAGCGCTGTTTAAGTTATGGATCCACAAGTTGAGAAAATTTATTATTTATTAAGGATATTGTGATATGGAGTGATGCTGTCAGATGTCTAGAGTTCAATTCTCGCCCAACGTCACCTAAAGAAAACAAATCTTACGAATTTTACAAAATGGCACTTAATCATTGCAATAAAAAGAAGTATACAAAAAAAAAAAAAGCCATGATGAACTAAACAAGAGTTGTAGCTTTAAGTCTGATTAATAGCAGTAGAAAATACTTTGAGTGAGTCTATGGTACTATGCATAGCACGGATTGGTCCGTACTACGGATCAATATTTTCGTTTTCAAAATCCTAACGGTCGATCCGAACAGTTCAACATGATTTCCATATGATAATATACTTGTGAGCTAAATTTTCTATTTTTTAGAATTTTTTACTACTTTTTTAGATAGGTAGAAAATCACTGTTTTTGGATGGTTCAGAATTTTCAGATCAAGTGATTTTCTACCTATCTTAAAATATAGTAAAAAAAATTCAAAAAAATATAAAATTTAGTCTGCAAGTACATATTCATGTGGGGATCACGTTGAACGGTTCGGATCGACCATTAGAATTTTCAAAATGAAAATATAGCTTCGTAGTACGGACTAATCCGTGCTATGCATAGTACCATAGACTCATTCAAATACTTTTATCAAAGCTCAAGCCAAAATCAACTCCAAATATGAAAAAACTGAACAATTAACAGAAATAGATAACCAGAGCCTCTACGCTAATAAATCTATATGAATATAAATTTCTTTCTTAAAAAGAGCCTCTTTGAAAACTAACAGGGATGCAAAATATCGCTTTGCATCAGCTCCTATTACCCTTTGTTATTTGTTGAAAACTAACAAGGCCTTTGTTATTTGTTAGGCAGTACTCGTATGGTTCAACTCCTCAGTTAGAACTTGGCTAAATTAAGGATATAATGTCAGATCTCATTGGACATATAATGGAATTAGCCATTACCAACTTAAAAGTGTGCTGTACAAGTTGTTGCATCCTCTTAAGCTGTGCTCCACAACACCCACGCAGAGAGGAACGGGAAGGAAGAGAAAGGAAAGAGGCAGCACGCGGTTCCCCTCGCTACAGTAGTGTGTTCCTTCCTTTCCCTCTCTGATTACCTTCTTCTAGAGCGGGTGAACGGCGTGGGGAGCCCGGGCATGCACGGAGTTCCCCTTCGTTCATGTTCATTCCCTTTAATGAAGGGGGTTCTCCCCCTCTCTGGAGCACAACCTTAATACTACAAAACCTAGATTAAGAAAGGTACCAGTTAGAAAAAACCGAAATTTTTATTAATAGCAAAAAAAATAAAAAAATATATCGAGAATGAAGAGTTTTGCTGAAATTCGACAAATAACAAAAATGTGATAGTCTACAACATTCAGGGGACGTTATAGATTATTACGGTCAGCTTAGTCAAAAGATTATCCCTTAACTAAACAGCGAAAAAATGAAAAAACATAATCTCTAGATGTCTTTGTCCATCACGGCCAGAGAGGCAGGAAAAAAAAAAAAAACTCTGGATTTCATAGTCCATCATGGCCAGCAAACAGTGCATTTTTTTTTTGAAGTCCAGAGTTTACATTGTTTGTTTTGGGCTTAGAATAAATAAAAGTAAACTCTTAACTTGACCCCGTATTAAAAAATATGAAGTCCCAAGTTTAATCATCTTCACAATAATAAAACAAACAATGTAAATATCTTACTAGATGACGACAGGTGTGATAGTCCCTAGACGTCTTTATTTGCTGGCCGTGATATGAGTCAAGTCTCTTTAGACTTAAAAAAAAAAAAACATTGTTTGCTGGCCTTGATGGACAAAGACGTTCAGGAATTATGTTTTTTCATTTTTTCACTGTTTAGTTAAGAGATAATCTTTTGGTTAAGCTGACCGTGATGATCTATAACGTCCCCTGAACGTTATAAACTATCACGTTTTTCTTATATATCGAAATTTCACAAAACCCTTCCTCATTACCGATATTTTTTTATTTATATTCCTATTAATACAAATTTCGGTAGAAAAAATATGCACCCTTTGCGTGTATTAAGTAAATTTTTACTGTCCTGAAATATTTTTCGCAAATTTATTTGTACTTCCTATCTTTTCATCAAGTTTGAAGACATTTCAACTTGCAAGTAATGGTCTTTTCGTAAATCTTATTGCACTTCCTATCTTTTTGTAAATTAAGGTAGAGGACATTTTTTTGTACTTCCTATCTTTTTGTAAAACTTGATGATCTAGACCGAGCTTCAAACAGAACATACTTGAAACTAGACTGATTAAATACAAAAATCGAGGTTCATACTAGACTGATACAATACAAAAATCGAGGTTCGCACTCGTGATAATTTCAAAAACCAAAGCTAAAGGAAACATATTTTTACAAAAGCCAGCCTACATATTCCCTCAATTTAGATAATAATATTACAGCTATGCTACAGCGCATTGCAAGATCTAGACCAAACCAAACATACAAACCAAAAAATCCCCACAACCTCAAAAGAATAAAACAAAATACTAACCAAGCATGAAAAGAACGACAACAAGAAGTTAAAGCTCAGAAAGTATTGCTGGGATATAATGGGACAACTCTGCAGTAAGGGACTGGAAACCATTTACTAGTTGGGTGTGGAATTCCTGGTCTTCTTCCCCAATTAACCTGAAGTGCACCCTTATTGCACGCTTGCAAACAGCCATGAACTCCAGCAGTGCTGCAATCAACTGCTGCAGTTCTTGCGAGCGCAACCGTGTGGCAGGTTCTCCTGACAAGAATGCCGTGCATACGCTTAGTACGCCACTATTGACCTGTATTACGACAAGGAGTGAAAAATTAATTAAAAGCAGCCCATCATCTGGCAATACTATAACCAACACCCTAGCAAATAGGGAAACTGAGTATAGCATGCACAACATTTTCATGGATCCAGACCGTGTCTTTTCCATTCTTTTCAAAATGTAAATTCCAAAATCCTATTTTCAATGACAACCTGGACACTAAATTCTTTTCAAAATTTAAGTTCCAAAATCACACTTAAAATTGAAACGTGGACACTAAATTCTGAAATGTCTTTGCAATCAAAAGACCAGGACTGTTATGTTCGAAGAGGAACAGAATATAAAATTGGAAAAGAAGAGTGTAGCTAAATTATATACAGGTCTCAAACAGTAGCAGAATTTTGCGAGTTTTAGCCTTTTGTTTTTGGGTGTTATTTACATCTCTGAATGGACTGGCACTTAACTAAAAAACTAGCAGGACCCAACAAATTAGAAATCCTCAGATATCCTGCGACACTAAAATGCACCAAGACATGATAGTACGAAACAAAGAAAAACTTCACCTGCACAGCAACACTGCCCTGGAGGATGCGCTGCAGGCTCTGGAGACGGGGCATCTGGTCACCTTCGGAGCTGCGAGGCTCCTCCAGCTCATTCCTCAGTGCAGCGGTCCTTGTCTCTATCATCCCTATTGCATTCTCAACAGGTGAGAACTCCATCGACTCTGACTTCACCACCTCCAGCCTATTCACCAATGCTGGGAAGGATCCCTCTGTCTGTAGCACTGTTCGCCTCTTCCATTGATCCTCCAATCCACCTTGAGTTTTCCCATTCTTGGTGAACGGTGTATCGAACAAGAAACGGTCAAAGACACGGGCCCGTACAGCACCAGTAGAAAGAGAGAATATCCTCTCTCTACGGCTGCCTAAGTCCTCATCCTCCATCACAGGATCAACAGCTGTTATCTGAAGGTAACACACACCTGGCTGGAGCTCTTCTGCTTTAACCTGGCGTGAGTCAGGAATTATGTGCAAGGTGTGATTCCCGTCCATTTTCGACTCGTATATGTGGCTCAGTTTCTCCATTATGTCACCTAGACGCACATCTCTCCGCTCACGAAAGACATACTCCTTTTTGTTTAGCTTCCCAAATTTCTCACCGTAGAATCCAACTCGATAGTAGGTCGCATCAATAAAAGGTATTGGGCTCTGTTCTTGCTCAAGGATCGACTCGTAAATGTTGGTCAAGGACGTGTGGCATTTAGCAAGTTGACCATACACTCTACGGCTCTTGTACACTGGGATAATTAGCTCTTGGATACTTGCACAGAAGTGGAAGAGCTCAGCTTGTGCAAAGAGTTTGTTTGCAAGTTGGAGGTACTTGACAGCTGCATCCACAGTTAGTTTTGAGGCTCCATAGCCCTCAACCTCAGCTGCTGCCACTTCGGAACTGATCTCTGTGCTGACAGCTGGGCAGATTTTGCGCAAAGATGCCACGTGATCATGAGTCCATACCGCATCATTTCTTCCCACCAATGCCTGTTAAAAGGGATTTTTGGTAGATATAATATATTAGTTGATTGAGAAGGAACTGAGTACTTGCATGCGATCCTCTGTGGAAAGCTCTTGTGGCAAATAAAGTTTTTCTTCTAGTACTAGAATCAAACTTGGTGTCCTGCCAATATAATCTCTGTACTGACTATTAAAATATTTCAGCCAGCTCCATGTCAATCATTTTCATAACAACCAGGGTTGATACCAACCCGTCTCACAGTAAACTGGTCAGGCAACTAGTAAACATTGAAACAAACAGGTCAATCCTGGATATACATGTAACTTTTTCCAAAAAAAAAAAACATGTTAGGCTGTAACATGGTAGTTGATAAGATGATCACACCTGCATAATCACACCAGCTACAGCAACAGCACATTGTGCAGCTTCAGCGCAAGACTGCATCTCTTGATGTGCATCACACAAATGGAGAAGCCACATGATATGAAGATCTGGTACAGGTGCATATGCCATTGCGAGCTTATAAAATCCCTCAGCAGCAGCATATCTATCCACATTGACTACAGAACCCTGTATAATATAACTAAAGGTTCAAGAAAGAACATCCAGAATTCCTTAACAAGAGCCAAAAATATAATTTATGTGCACATCAGTTATGAAAAAAAAAAAAATTACTATAATTTACTCAATAGGGTGATGCAAGTAATAATTTAAACAATGACATGAGAATTATATAAAGAAATGCTAGTACTTCAAAAATAGCAATATCCATTTCATTCACATTAAATATGACATGTTCTGAGTTTTCAGTACCAGAACAGCCTGTAATTAACACAAGTAGAAAAAAAAAAAAAGTTTGGCTAACAAATCAGAGGAAAGAATGCTCACCAAAAGGGCATGCTCAAGGCCAGCATCAAGCGCCAGAATTAGACATTGGGACAGCCGCTTCACCTCTGGCCATGACCACTTATTCTCTGAAAAACCTTCTTGAACAACATTAAGGGTAGTCGAAGTTAGTCCACACTCACGCAAGTTCATCTCACTTGTGCTCTCATCTGCCACCTCCTCCAGGGATTTCCTAAGGCGCCGGGCTTCACCACTCTCCTCCATGGACCCGTCAGGCCGCATCTGGGCTACTTGTACATCTGACATCAGTTCCGACAGAGTGATTGTCAGCATCGCACGAAGCCGTGTGGTGTGCCCATAATTGAAAAATGAGTTCTGTGCACAGGAAATAAGTAATGTGAGAATTAGCTCCCTAACACTATCAACTTTGATCAATACTCAGCATAAGGTGAATTAAGCATAGAAAAACCTATAAAGCAAAATAATAAGAACAAAAATAAAAGCAACTAATCTGTTTTAAATGCAAATCTTACACCAACTGAAAGGTTGAGGACATACCCTGACGAGTATCTGCAGGCCGACGACGGCACGTTTTCGGATGGAATCATTTCTGAAAACAGCAAGACGTAGCAGGTGGAAAGCAACCTGCTTGAGGAACCGGTCATTCTCCCTTGCCATGAGGGTGGCACCATGGAGACGGAAGATGCTCTCGAAAACCGGCAGGAAAGCTTTCCAGAAGGCTAGTGGTTGGCTCCGGGATAGGAGCCCCATCAAAATGGATGTGATGCAGTCAAGCTTAGCATAGTCAGTAGCAATGCTGCGTAATGCAGCCGCCGATGAGAATTTTTCTGTCATCTCAAGTACCTGGTCAAGAAAAAAAAAGTTGCGACATTTGAATGTCCATTCAAGTGCTTTTCACATGATGTGTGTGGGATGCTGCTATGTTTGTATAGGGATCCTTACTCGTGTTACGCACGTAAATCAGATAGGCTAGTGGATTAAGATTCTGTTGGGGTCAGATTTGTCAGGATTAGAAATGTAAAAGCACAAGCCCCTACTGCGAAGCCATTTGAGGTGCTCCATGGTGTGGTTGGATTACCAAAAGGTGCCATTATGTTATCACACGTCCTTCTAGGTGACAAAAGAGGAGTGATTGCAACTTTATGTGCTTATTTTATGTGTGGACATATCATAAATAGAGTGTTGAATTTTGGTACCTGGAGGCTGACAGCAGTGCTGAGGTTTTCTTCCCAGAGTTCCTGCATGAAAAATATTAATTTACAAACCACAAAATAAAACATCACCATATCTACGAAGCTAGTAATATATTGCTTCCTACAATATACCCAGCAGCCCTTGTTAATAGTTATCCTTTCAAGGTCTTTAAGCATTACAAAGAATAAATAAAACTCTGGAAAACAATAATTTGAAACTAAATTATTTACCAGCTTCTGCCTTAATACAGGATGTAGTGATTCCCTAAGTGCCCTCGTTGTGGCCCCAATGCGAGATGACTGTGCCTGTGCAAGAGCCTCCCTTAAGGAGTATGGTTGGTTGGGGGAGCTCAACTGGGGGCTCACTCTATTCCACAAGTACCCGTTTTCCGGGGTTCCACTATTATGCTGCAATAAATGCAAAACATCATGCACATAATATCAATTCCAGAGAAAGAGAAAAAGTTAATCAACAGAATAAGGGCATGTTTGGATAGGATAGGATAAGATAGATGGGAATAGAAATTGGGAGCACCAATTGTCTCTTCCCACACTTGCCGGAAATAACAGGAAGTTGCAGGAAATTTTATGCAGTTGCAGAAATTCACAAAAATAAAGACGAATGTGTGGAAGGTTTCAGAAAATAAAATAAACCTCTTTGTCTGAATTCAGCTACCAAACCAATCAAATATGATTTTCCTCATTATTCATGATTATTTTTACAGCATACATCAACTTATAAGAGTCACGAAAGACGCAAATATTAAAATTTTGCAATTGATGAACTTCTATAAACCAAGTTATAGTCATATGATACACTAATGTAATTTTTTTTGCGCTATCAAACTGAAAACGAATAATTAAAAATTTCCTGGTTCTATGATCCTATCAATTCAAACAAAAAATCAACCCTAATAAAAGTTCCTGGTTCTAACTTTTCTATGTGGATTTACCCTAAACTTTCCAATCCAAGCAATTCCTAACGAGAAGTTGAATGCAGTTCAAATAAAACAGGTACCCTGATTTCCTGACGTGAAGCTTCAGACAGGTACGAGTTGACTGCTGGAGAGAGCCGATCAGAGTATTTTGGAGAGGCAGGCCGCTCTGCATCTGGGCTCCGCACACTACTTCCCATCAATAGTGTGTCAGCCGTCTTGTTGTACTGTGCCAAAATAATTGAAAAGTGCAACAAATAAATACATACTTTATATTTACCATAACAATCAGTGCAAAATGGTGTTAATCCCTGATTTTGAAGATTTTGTTGTTATGCCTTTGACGAAGGAGATGATTTTGAAGAAAATGTTCTGTGAAATAAAGAAACCTCAAAATGCACAAGGCATTCTTCCAGAAGCTTGAAGAAAAGTCTGGTACGAGCAATACTCTGTTGCCATGCTTTGATAAGAGATGCATCATCAAGATTTCTTATTGTCTGCAAGGTAACAATTAAGACCTCCCTCTTTTCAATAGCATTTAGGTTGTAGAAAACTGGCATCTCATCTAGTATCTGTAAGTATAGCAAAACACATAAATATCTAAGAGAGAAATGGAGAAAACCAATAGTTAGCCAGGTCAACACAGAAATGGACAAAATCAATAGAAAAATTGTCCTTGTTTTGTGTTCCTTTGTGGCTGTGTTTGAATATAGTTCACAAAACATTATACATTTGATAAGCAGGTATTCAAGTTTCAAAATCTACCAACACATAAATGAATATTGACAAAAGAAAAGAAGACAACTGCTCTCCTCCAGTTTTATTCCTTCAAAACAACAAAGGAAAAAGAGAAGGTACCTGTCCAATAAGCGGGAAATATAACTGTGCAATGTATAACTTGTCCTCGCTCTTTTGATAACGCGCATCAAAGTCATGCTTGCACATTAGCACCACCAACATGCGTGCCGCCTTTATTGTTTAAGTACCAAATTAGCACGTTTTTAGAGAGAAAAAGAGGAACATATCATACTTTTCAAACTGAATAAAACCTACTTTTGTCCGCTGAGAAAAATCATCATGATCCAAGGTGAGAAATATCTCCTGAATTAGCACTGAAGATAGGTAATTTCTGCAAATTGAGAAAAAAGCAAGAATAGATAACAAAATCAATATGCTCTCTTTTTACAAGATTAAGTGGTAGCATGATCTTGTTCATGAATGTATATATAGATAAGATAAATATGCAGCTGCCATATGAACATATTACCTGTCAGAAGGATCTCGGCCAGGCATTTCGACAAACAAGTCATGATCGCAAAGTATTTGAAGAAATGTCAGCTTGCACTCATGTAAAACTGACTGGCAGACTCCTGCAAACTTGTCCATGTATAGTGATACCTGACATAACTCGAAAAGGTCAGAAATTGCAGTACTATACGTAGCATGAAAATATCAAAAAAGCAAGATTAAGGACATAAAAACTTTCTTTTCTTCTTTCAGAATACAGAGGATACAAAAATATATTCTGAGCTCAAGTATACGGTAAGGTTACAATAAATAGAAACATGACAACATAACAGATACGTTGCATGCCGCTACTATTTTTTGTAAACTAGTCATAAGGGACAGTTATTTCAAAAAAAAAAAGGATCGTAAGAATGTAAACCCTTCAGAAATTCCAGGCTGTGAAAAATATTGCTTGGAAAAGTGGGCCAGATGCTTAGATACTCTTCCACTCCTTGTAGAGCTTCTGATTATATAGGCTATTTCTGTGTTAGCTAAAGCCTAAAGCTGCCTAGCTGGATGCCTGGACCAAAGGTAACAAAAATGGGTTTCTCCACATACAGCAAAAGAGAAGTTAATGGCAACACTACATTCTCATTTTGCTTATCCACTCAAAAAAAAGGTACAAACTTAAGCATTTACTAGGTGAAAGTATTGTTTCCCTTACATCCATGGACCATGGATGTAACTCTGAGTTGACTCGAATTGAGAAGTCCAAACCGAGCTGGCCCACTGACTCGAACTCAACTCGTGACTCGTGAATCAACTCGTGATCAGTGATCCTAATTATCTAATAGCAGTCTAGCACTTTGAATTTTAAGGTGTTGAACTGTTGAATTTTAAGGAAATTAGAGTTGAAAGACCGTTAGATGCTATCTCTTATGTTATCAATTAAGTTTTGTTTGCCCATGTAATCACTATATCACAAGTACAAACATAGTTTTGTACATACATAAAAAATATACAAAAGTACAAACATAGAAACTACACAATAGACCTGCCAGAAAGAAATGAAATGGTTTGGGTCAAGTCGGGGTTTGGGACGCAGGTACTCAATCGAGTCCGAGTGGTAATGAGCAAGCTGAGTCCAACTCGAACTCAACTCATGAGTTAAACGAGTTACTCAACTCGAGCGAGAGTAACTCGAGTTTTTAACGAACAAGTTCTTAGCGAGTTCGTTTTCGAGCTGAGTTCGAGCGGCTCACGAGCCACGAGCTTTTTGTGCAGCCCTACATGGAACTGCCTGGCTGGAACAAAGGTAATGAAATCGGGTCGTTTCTATAAAGAAAAATTATTGCAACAACAGTACATTTTCACTTTGCTTATCCACGATGTAGAAGGTGAAGTCCAAATACAAGCTACTACTGGAGTAGAGTTATGTTTATTTGCCCTCCATGAAACGAACGGACAATGGTCAAATACCTGGTATGGAATGGTAATACCATCTCGATTCTGATGTGAATCCTCCAGAGCAAAATATGAATTCCTGTTCCTACTATAGATTAAAATACAAATTTTCTTTTCCTGTTTCCAGTTCTGGATATATTTAAAAAATCTAACACGCGTGGCTTGCTCACAAATAAAAAAAAAAGAACAATTGAACTCTATTACCAAAGAAAATAAAAGCTGCCTAAAGACCCCAACAATGAGATTTTATATGCTTATTCAGAACTTTTAGGTGCTACAATCAAGCTAGAAAAAACACCAGTAAGTCCCAAAATGTCCCCATCAGCACAGTACGTATAATAAAGCAAGAACAGATTATAAAGTACATACCAGCTCAAAAACTTGGCGAGGCTCAATTATAGAAAGAAGGTCATAGCAGAAGAAAGCAAGTGTGGTGTTAAGGCGCTTTGCGAGGCTCAGACCCTTTTTGCACCGCTCATGCACCTCTGTCAGAAGACAATCATACAACTGAGTGATGCACCGAAACACACCTTCCTTCAGTTGTAGAGGTGGTATATCTTCACCTGTAATCCACCAATGTATACAAGAGTCAAACTAAGAAAGGCGTTAAAATGTTCATGATTTCCACTTCAGGTCAAATTTGATAAAGCTGGTACATATTTTGGACATCACAAGCTTAAAATACACGACGTTTACGCTATAGTACCAACTTGACCAAATTTCGGCAATTAAATTTGGTTGCCATAGAGCCAGACTACAGAATTGGAGAAATGGAAATATGCTGAAAACTAAAAGACGAGAACTCATAGATAATTACCTGACGGGATGTTATTGCAGAAGAGGCGGCTTTGCTCTAGGCCCATTGACTTAACTATTAGCTCCAAAAAGAACCAAGCCATGGCCAATACATCATCGTAAACAGGGCCAACCCTATACCCTTTTGCCTTCAATCATTGAAAAGAGTAATAGAAGAGTTAGATGATGTTGAATTTTGTGCCAAGCAAGTAGTAGCAAGAAAACAAAACATGCAATATACACCTTGCTTCGAGCAAGACTGCCCCAAACAGTGGACAAACCAGGGTAGACTGCAGCTTGTCGACCCCAAAAATCGTCAAATGCAAAATCAACATAATTAACCAGAAATCTATTTCTCTCTGACCCATCTGAAGACTCCTGCTGTACCCTGAAACAGCACAAAGTTTTGATATTGCAAAGATTGCAGAGGATTCATTGTGCAGAGGAATTCATTGTTCAAAAATCGAGTAAGATCTTGCTTGGAACATACTAACAACATTTCTAGTGTTCAAGTCCAAGTTCACACCAATTGTGTTTTCTCAGACAGCTCAAATGGCATGTTAGGAATACTGTTTTAAAGTTTGACAACTCTAGCCCTAAATTGAGTTTACATAAAAGCCTTAAGGGACAATCTGGAATTTCTGAACATGAACTAAACCTAATTTTTTACACAATTTTTGGGTCTTATTTGCACATAACATGGATATAACATATTTATTGTATGTAAGGTGCAATATTTTAATAGCAGTTAGCAATCCGTAGTAGTGAGGTCTCAGTAAAGGCTAGCAGGTTATGGTTGCAACAGCAATGCTACATAGCAGTGTATATTTAAAAATAAACTTTTAATGGTATCTAAACCATTAATCAATACCAAGAGTGTTAGTAAGCGACACAAAATCACACAACATATAGTAAGAGAATATAGCAAGGCTATGGAAAGGGAGAGGAAGATGGGTTTAGATGTTAATATATCTCTCTATTTAATTGGCACAAATCACATGTATTTGATAGAAATCTAAGCTCAAACTCCAGGTATTTCCTTCTATGAATATCGGACTGATTATTCACACGGTAAAGGCCATTTATATCAGTATGCTAAAATATTATATTAATAAAAGAACTTCTTTCCTATAGCTTTTGCATTTTCTTACAGCTTGGTGGTTGAGCATTGAAAAAGCTATAGCGGACTATTTAGGACAACTAAGGTGAAAGTTGGGTGTACCTAGAGGAATAAACCATTTATAAACATGCAAGGGCAAGCACAAGGAGAAAAAAATAAGTACCTTGTCAAAATATTTACCATTGCACGAAACGCAGCAACCTGAAAGGAGGAAGGTAATACATGGTTAGCAGCCATAGTACTATACACATCACATAATCATTATTGAATTTTGAAAAAAAAAATAATAATACATAAAAGAAGACAAATAAGAGAACCTGAAGGGTTTCACCACCATCACCAATTAGGTGGAGAAGCATGTTAAGTATTGGTTGCAGAAACTGTAGCAAAGCCATTGACTCAACATTCTTTAAACTATTGATTGCCTGCATCGAATTTTATTTAGAAATTAAACAAAAGATATTACAAAATATGTGAAGTGCCCAAAAGCACATGCCCATACAAGACAAAAATTGCCATGTCATAACTTCATGTTTAAAAATCTACTAATCTTCAGTACATTGTCAACTTGTCCACTAAGGTTGGTTTACATTCGAGTACCAACTCTTATGCAGTCAGTAAAGAGGTGCAATGTCAAGTTGTCAATTAAGGTTGATCTATATCTAATGTACGAATTCTTATAGAGTCAGTAGAGAGATCATTTTCTGAACTGATTGAGGCCAGTGACAATGTAAAATCCTCAGAAATTCAATCTGGCATGGTACTGTTCAGATCATGTATCAGTACTCGTAAACAAAATGTCCCCTTATCTTTAATATCTGCCCTACCATGTATAGATTCATTGAAAAGATTGGGAGAGGGAGAGGGAGAGAGAGAGAGAGAGAGGTACCTCAAGAAGTTCTGAGCCCCAAGGAGGACTGGTACGGAGCGTATGACGGTCATACTCCAAGAAAAAATCACGAATTCTGTCATTTACTGGGAACAGAGATGAGCATAGCTTCATTCTCAACCTGAACACATTCTTCCCATCTTCTAGACACTCCATTCTCTCCTATAAGTTAAAAGGACCTTTAATTCTTAACCTATGGAAGAAGAAAGGGTCTCGATGCAAAATGCACCTTTATTTTTATCCTTATTGCAAATAACACCAGATATCAATCATATATACAACAGAGCACCCAGCTCAACAAAACAGGATAGTGTTATTTGAAGGTTGAATGTTATTTGCAACCAGCTCAACGAAACAGGATAGTGTTATATGAACATAAGGCGTCATTTGCAGCAGGTGCAGTGGGAAAATAAAACCCTAAGGGTATAATTCTTATGCCCCCACCCCCCCTTCCCTCCTCAAAACTTCCAACACAAAAAGCAGTAACAAGTTATTATCTTGTCTTATTCTTCAACTGATGCCCAATTACCAACATTAAGCAAAATAGTAAAATTTGCATTTTTGAATCCCAAATGGCACTGGCACTGGCACTGGTAAATTTTCAGAGCATAACTGATGCAAGCATATGTTAACATGAAGTACCTTGACACTGTCCTGGAGATAATGCGGGACCAGCTCCCTCAAAATAGGCAGAGATACATCTGACTGCAGCCTGTGAACAATTTTAAATTTCAGTGACTCAAGCTTCATTGCTTCTTTTGAGTTTGTCCAAAAATTTCAAACATATACTTGGATAGTAATTGCGAACATCTGGTTCTGCTACTACATACTTCTGAATTGCTAACAAAAATATAATTGGATAGTAATTGGTAATGGATCAAACAAGCAAACAAAATATCTAGCATTTATAATCTCAGTTATTAATCATTGTGAAAAGATGTAAGGTAAAAAAGGTAGTTTTACACTAAGATCCCCTATAAAAAGTTGCTATGTGGTAATGCTAAAGACCACAAGCTATGTGGTCTTTAGCAACACCTTCTGATAAAATGAGTAAAAGATATGAAATAACATACTGGACATGTGTAGACAGTGGAAGCACAGCATATCCTACAATCACCTGCCAAAATAAATAATCTTAGCATATATTACGTTGTACTTCTTCTATTTTGATTTTAGATTGTGCTTAATTTGGGTTTAGTCACAATAATTCATTTATGAAAATTTAGTCAAGCAAGAGACTGTACAGGTTTGGGGGGTTCAAGTTTTGTTTGGAGGTCGACATGGTACAGTGTAAATAAGAGGTGGTGTTGAGGAGTTAAAACGGCTGGCAAACACATTTTTATTTCGTCGTGGTAACATGCTGTTCTTGTACCAGGCGCAATCTGGGTATGAGCCCATTTTTGAAGTGCTGCGCCACTGTCCCTTGGGTATACTACCTGAAAATGATAATAATGTTTCAGAGAGAAAATTATTGTTCTCTGTACCACAAAGTATACATCTGGTTATCACACAGGCTTAAATGTCACTTGGGCTGGCAAAATGGACCCCCCAGCCTCCAACAACCCACCTAAACAGTCCAAAACCATTTTCAAAAAATCAACAGCACAAACTCAACCCGACCTAAACAGTCCAAAACAAAGCAGGTATGACCAGAATCAGATCCCAAAAGAACCAGCACATTTCCAAAACATGAGCAACCCATAACGAAGGGAATGACAGGATCTGACCTTCACCTACACCCTACCCAAGAGTAAACAAAAGAAAAAAAAACAAGAAGCTCAATAACTTCAATCAATTTTCTGAAAAATTCCAAAAGTGAACCACACCGCCAAAGTAGATCAACGTGAATCCTGAAAGACTGACCTAGAGTTGGCACAAAAGAGAACGACCTGAACTTGAAGCAACAAGAAAACCCATATTGGTGACCCAATCATGAAGATAACCTAACCAGAATGATGCAATACCAAAAATTGACCCAAAACTGAAACGGCTTGAACTACATTTGATCCAACCCGAACAACAGGTTCCCACCTCCACATATAGTATATGATCCCTGCTTCATGTTTCCGCAGGATGCAGTATATAGTAACAGAATATATCTATATAAAAAAAAGTAGAATGCGTATTAACCTCAAGTGGGGGCTTGCGGATATCAGAATCGTCCCTTCTCATCTCAACCCGAATAAATAAATTTCTTTTACGGCTGAGACTGATAGCTAGTGGGTATACATAAAGGTGATGGAACAATTGAGAGAACGGCTCGCACCGGGTCATGGTTCGAAAATCAAATGCCTGAAACTGCAATTATATGGTGAAAAAAATAAATATTATGTTCACAGCTCTAGACTCGGGGATGAATAGACTGCACAAAAGAAAATATAAGGACCAAAGCATGGCTAAACTTCCAAACAGGTCAACAAAAGAGTCTAGAAAAGGACTCCTATATGTATGATTGAGTTGTGTGTAGTGCTAGACATTCTTATCCACCCAAGTTCAGAAGTTTTAACAGGGTTTCTTTTTTCCCTTCATTTGTGGGATTTAATTTGTGGGATTTAATTTATAAGTTCATAATAACACCAACAATTAAGAAAGATTTCCAATATACTTCTAGAAAACCTCGCATGTACCCTTTGCACAACAAAAGGAATACATCAATACCCAGTCCCTCAATATACTCCAAAAGTACCCATGTCATCACTCCTTTCTCCCTCATTTATGGAGGGAAAGAGCCAAAGCAGATAATCTGATCATGTTTTGAAGAAGTGGAGTGAGGAGCATCGGGATAGTTTCAAATTTTGCAGGGGTCATAAATTTTATTGCTTTTGATCATAATCACAATCATAAGGAGAAAGTTGTCAATTACATTGTCATTATTGAACTCTGAATGACCCTCCCCGTTATGGCCATTTGAATAAGACACCTTGCGAGACCCATCATCAGGCAAATCATTGACTATGCTGCCTCCTTCAGACACATCATCAGAATCAGGATGTACTGCGTGGAGCTTCTCTACTTCCAGCCTCAACACACCTTTCACGGGCTTGTGTACCTTCCTTTTTGGATCCTATAAGATACACATGTCATAAAAAGAAAAAGAAAAATAAATACATATATAAATATATATAAGGATATTGTTCGCACTAATTGTCAGAATTACAATCTAGTGCAGTGTGCAATTTAGCCTTTGAGCATCATAACTAGAATGGCTTTCTAAGCCTCAGTATGAAACAGACTTTTTGTTAAAAGTTAAACACGCCAAGAATAAAGTTAAAAAATAAAAAAAGGATGGTTAAACTCGTAGATGCAATGACTGAGTGCATCTCTGGTGGAAGCTGGCATGTGGTAGTACCATAATGCACAGGACCTGCTTGAGTAATCCTTGGTTAATTCCATCTGCATTGCTTCGATAAAATTTAATAAATCGGCAATTACCAGTATTGGTACTATACTGACATTCTATAAAGCAGACTTTATGTTCACATTTGCCAAAAGAAAGTTAAAAACTAAATTGAAAGAAGTAGAATAGACACCTGAAGGGTGTCCTCAGTGTAGCACTCCTTGACCTTGTTCAAGTTGGAGACCTCGACAATTACAGAACTACCACTCGAATACTGTGCAATTTTACCGTCGAGAGTCATCTTTGATACATTTTCCAAGATGCTGTCCTGAGAGCTGGAGCCCGAGACACTGGTTGCAAGGGGACTGCTGGGGGAAGTGCCATCTGCTGCAGCACCAGCAGAAGTGTTGCTGTTATTTTCAAAAAGAGGAATCATTGCCCATGCAAACGGCTCTCTGTATGGCATGACTCTTGACCACACTTGTAGCTTCTGCTTCTCTTTCTCTGTCAAGTGCACCTGTTACCATTTCAGGAGAAACAATAAGAACTTAACCCTGGATACTGCCATTAATGACACTTCTTTCGTTGCAGGTGGTAAGTCATGGGACATGACAAAGTTTATGGGAGGCATACTAAACACAAACTTGCATTAGCAGCAAGGGAAATGAATTGATCCTGCCAAGTCTATCGTTCTCCCCTAGAATGAACTATTCAAAGTCCCTTAAATTAAACTTCCCATAAAAAAGCAAAGTCAACTTTTCTCCTAATTAGCAATCAAGAGTGTAATTGCTACTCAATCCAACTATAAACAAAAGAGTTAGACATAAACAAATTCCCAACAAAAGTAAGCCTCAAATAACATTTGCTTCTTCAAAAAGAACAATGCCGTCTTAGATTCCCTTAATGCACCGGATCTTACATTTACAAAGTTGAGACCTGGTCCAACTGAGTTTAGATAATAGGTGGGACTTCAGCCAAATTTAGCCCTGTATATTCTTTTTCATCTTTAGATGGAGTTTCTACACAAGGGAATGGAAACTGGCGGTCTTTAGCCACTATTCTTCAAAAAGGGAAGACGAGTGAATGATCCCTCCACCAAGGTATATCCTTATTTATGCAACTATAAACATAAATTCTCCCAAAAGAAAACACTTGCAGACTTACAGGATCCTTGCGAGAATAAACAGAGGGGGTGACCCCTCCTTCCTCAGTTGCCGGCTTCTCCAATTGCACCATAAGGCACACTGATGCTGATGGTGTATCCAAAGAGAATACTCCCTTCCTATCCATTGAGATTTTATCCTGCAATAATCAAATGAAAGTTGGTTTTTACAAAATTTAAAATTTGAGTGTCAGCATTGTTCTAGAGGTGTGGTACATGTTTATGTATCCACTGCAATATCTGTAAAAATTCGGTATAGAGCAAAAGAAATCATGTGAAGAGAAAATAAAATAAGGGCACATAACAAAATTTACAACAAAACTACAAGTCTATAATAGTTGGTACATATGTACAATATTGATATAGTAAGATTCTTACATCAAGTATGTCAGAAGGTAGAACACGAAAGTAGAAATCCTCTGACAGCTTCTCTCTCCTCTCCCTATTGTACAAGCATATTGTCCCATAGAAAGGCTCTGCACTCCATTTTGTCATAAAATGATTCAATTAATCAGTTTCTCTCAGAACCTTTATCCATAATAGTCAATTATCCAGACATTTCTTACTATTTTGAAGAGAGGTTTATTTAAGGCCAATTCATTTAGAAACCTTGCAATATAATGAAAAGATCATATAATTTGGTACCCACAGAGGTATAGGTCAAGAACCAACAATACATATAAATATATGTAGCTGATACAGCGGATCTCACCAACTAATCCAGCTGGAAATGTCAATGATAATACTTTGACAGTTATCTTCAATTCACTGCACCAGAACCAAGAAGAAACAAAAGACTAACTGTTAGAAATCGTAAGAAAGTGCACTATTTTCAAAATTATGACATATAAAAAAAACATATTAATAAATTACACGAAACACAGGAGATGAAGAGACCTGTTATGCTGAGATGGAATACTTTCAGCCACCCTTTGACCAAAAATCAACGACCTCTCATTCTCCCAATCAAATGCTGGTTCATATGCTGGCAATGGTGATATACCACAGTGCTGAAATAAACCATCCGAAATGAAATAAGCAAATCCATATCCAAATTATAACAAAATTTGGTACACAAGAAAAATCATTTAGAAACAAAAGATGTAATTAACCTTCTTAGAAGATAAACTGTCTGATATTTGCCTTCCTGAGGTACTTGGAAAGTTATCTTCGGAATTAGTGTGCCTTGCATTAGCAAGTCGCAATTCTGAGGAAGAAAAACAATAGTTAGCTTTACATAAAGTATAACAAGCTAAGAGTAAATAAAAATTAAGAGAACAAATGTTGGTAAAGAAAGAGAAAAACTGCTTGTGTGTGTGCGCGTGGTGTGTGTGTGTGTGTGTGTCCAATAATTCATTAACCTAAATAGAAGAAAGTAAATCACTAGAATGAACCGAACCTGTTTCTATGTCAGTGTCAGGCCCCTCAAAAATTTGACTTTGAAAAGGTGAAGAGGGGACGGCATCATAGTGGCCATATTTATATTCGTCCTTTACCCAGTCAGCCTTGTAGCATTGTACCAGCTCATTTAGATGTGGCCACTGCTCCAAATTCTCATTCAACTATAGGAGGAAAGGAACAAATTGACACTTAAATTTCTAACATTCAATTTCACAAACTTGCATGGAGACAGAAACTGGCATTTGGGTGACAGGTGGCAAGAGTGGTTTTGGGTACTTTAAATATATCAGCACCATAAGTGCATGATGGGTTACCACGTACATGTGTGGACACTCAGTATATGTAAGATTGATGCTATTTGTGAGCTCACTACTGAAGGCATTTTAAGCAATATAGTACAAGTTAATCTTTATGTGAAAAGATTAAAAGGAAAATAAAAGAGCGGGTACCAGTGGATCATGCTCCAAGGTTCCACCCCATGGATTCCTAGGAACTCTTTTGAATCTCTGACCAGAGAACGTATTCCCTTCTTCCATTCCCTAATCAGTAAGCAGTCTTATAATGAGATGACCAATAAATTACAACAAAGAACTTTCCAAAATAAATGAAAATAAAAGGCAAAACACAGGCTGTAAGAGAAAGATAATGTATCTCCATTTGGGACAAACTAAGGAAACGACATCCTTAATCCAACAAAAAAAGAAAAAAAAATCAAATTTGAATACACAATAGACTTGGTATATTTCATACCAAATAAGCACTCTAACCAAGAAAAATAACCCATACCAACCAATTAATAAAAAAATAGTCAAAACAGATAGTGAAAATTAGGACATTCTATCATAGTAGTCCGTTGTTACTACCATGGTTTGGAAAATCTATCAGCACCCCACGGTCCAATTGTTGGGCGATTTTCCAAACCGACTGACCGCGTCTTGGCTCTTGGGAAAGAAAACGCTAGAATCGGAAGAGACTCACCGTCCGAGTTGCCCCGTTTTTTCCTTCTAGTTTGTTTGTGACTGACTGATTCTTCAGATTTGATTTGTCGCCGATTCTTCAAAGGTATAAGTGCTTGGATCTCCCCTCCAGCTTGAGGCCGCGAGATTGCTACAGAATGGAAAAAAAAAAAATAATCGAACTTTCCCAAATTTCTCCAATAATCACTAATCTAGCTTCCAACCACTACTCAACTAACGGAATCGAACCCAAAATACGAAAGAAATGATGGACCCCGTTGCCTAACAGTAGCAAAGCAGGTACGAGTAAATATTCGTATAATTTAAAGTAAGTTGGTAATAAAAGAACAAAAAAAAGTTTGGAGTACAAGTACGGGTACAGTGAAGCATGCTATAATTTAATCTATGCTTGTAACCAAAGAAAACCCCCCGACTGTCTTTCTAGATTTACTTTTCGCCCCACATTGTTCCCTCTTACTTCAAAAGCCAGCAATAATTAGTACTGCTAACCCCTCTTTTACACTCATGAAACCAATTACTGATTCAATAATTCCCGAAAAATCAAAATATTTAGAAAGAATTGGAGAAAAATCTGAATAATACAACAATGTAGTACCATATTCGCCGGTGCGAAGAGAAAGTTTAGGTCTGTGGCTGGAAGGAGTGGGGAGAGAGAGAGAGAGAGAGGAGAGCGGAGTGAGCTGGATTTTTGCAAGAAATAATTGTTTGCACGTGGATCAAAAAAGGGCTGTGTGCCAGCGTGGCAATCAACTAAACTGACAAGTCTGGTCCACGATTTTCAAAATGTGTCTTTAGTGGGACCAGAAGTCCCACTCCGTAATTCGGTAGAGAAAGTGAACCTTGCTGTGAACCACATGCAGCCAAATATGTAATTTTGACGTCTGCTTGCCGGAACGATGTTTTCCAGAAAAACTAATTACACCCGGACTATACCTGTTTAACAGTAATCTTTGCGAAGGGCATGTATTTATTAGGTATGAAATCATCTTGCTTAGTTTTTCTTCTTTCCAAGTTTCGAGGTTGGGTTTTTTAGTTTGACAAATCATAGGGTATTTTAGCTTATCGGGTGTTTAATTTATTTTATTTGCCTAATTACGATAAAAATATAATTTTGTTCTTATTGATCAACAAAACAACATAAACTATGGTTTTCGTGTATTAGTTGGATTTTAAATTTATCGGTTATGTTATATAAAATGAAGTTAAATTGATTCAAATTATCTCCGAAATGAATAGCGTTAAAATTATTCATTTCAATACCATATTGTCATGGATACATGAAACTACAGTGATTCCTTAATAAAACAAATGAAAAAAATATTAAACTCAACTCAACTTTTTACTCATGGGATCAAATGTGGCGTTAATGATATATATATATATATATAGTACATTATACAATGCCTTAATTTTTTTAATGATATTATAATAAGAATGATATGATTTAATGTAAATTGTTAAACAAAACATTCCATGCATTTCTCATGCATTGTAGCACATTACTCAGTTATGGTAGGAGTAAAAATTACATGTACTAAATAGTGTCTAAAATGACTAAAATATGAAAATAAAAATTGATTTTAATTAATTCATACTCTACTATGTGAGTTTCATATAATACTTACGAGTAATGACTTTCTAATCATTTTTATAACTATAATGTTTGCACATATCTTACTGAAAGTATGACTTCTGACAAATATAGTTTTGGAAAACAGTACAAAGTTATTTGGAAAAACAAACCTTAAAAAAAATTCCTGTCCCTAATCAGTGAATATTTTAACACCGGGTCCATCTAATATTTATCGTTGAAATGGCTCACGGGCATCATCGGAGCATGTTTCAACCGAGTACTTCCAAATCCAGCTTCTTCAATACTGCTGTTGCACAGCTACTCTATGGCGAGTCGTCTCCAGTTTAAATGTTTAATTGTCCTAGTCGGATATGCGATTGCGATTAGAATCCGATAACGCCGGGTTTCGTGTCTAAACCGTGTGGCCGTTATGCAGTAGCCGTGAAATGTTCCGAAATTTTTATTAATAGAAATAATATTAAATTAATGTCGATATAGAATAAAGAATTCGTCAGATTTTCAAATCTAACAAAGACGTTACGTTTCGCAACGTCCTGGGGACGTTACCAACGGTAACGGCCCGATTAACCGACATTCCATCGCTAATCACAGCAAGGAGCTGGCCGTTGAGAACGGTGACGTCCAGGGAGAAAAGAAAAAAAAAATAAAAATAATTCCAGGCCGTTGCCAAGGATAACGGCCTGAGGTAGAAAAAAAAAAAATCGAGGCCATTGCCAAAGATAACGGCCAGACTCTTATTTTCTTCGGACCCCCAACTCCTTTTCCTCTCTGTCTCTGTCCGTGACTTCCGAAAAAAAAAACAAAAGAGAGGCGCGGCGAGCAGCGAAAAAAAGGCGAAGACCCCTGGTCGTTGTCCTCTACAGCGTCCCGATCCTGCACCTGGTCTGATCCTGCCCACCTCTGGTCCGATCATGTCCGCCTCTTCCCCCGCTGCACTCACCACAGAGCTCTAAATATAGGTATTTTTTTTTTAATATTACAGAACTTTATAAATTAACAATAATTTAAGATTGAATTTGTTGTCAAAATTATTGTTAGGTTTAATTATGTGAAATTGCATTCGATTAGATTTAATTTTATTAATTAGGTTAATGTTATTGTTAATTAGGTTAATTAGGTGTAATTAGGTTATTGTTAGGTTTAATTTGGTAAATTAGCATTCGATTTGGTTTAATTTTGTTAAATTGCATCCGATTAGGTTTAATTTTGTTAATTAGGTTAGTTAGGTTATTGTTAGGTTTAATTTTGTAAATTAGCATTCGATTAGGTTTAATTTTGTTAAATTGCATCCGATTAGGTTTAATTTTACGTGGTAGGTATAATTTTATGCAATTGTACCCGATGTCAAACATGTTGGATGTAGGATGTCAATGTAAATGTAAATGCAAACGTAACTGTTATGAGTTAGGTTTAAATGCAAATTTTTGAAAATTTAGATTGTTTTAATTTTAAGGTTAAAATGTTATGCATGCAGGATGTCAAGCAGTTGTGGTCCGAGTAATCCTCCGGCAGAGAATTTTAGCAACTTATTATGGATGCCGCATGCACAGCATAAGGTCGCACTGTTATCTGACAATGTAAGTTACTCAATGAATCATCTCATATCCAAAATTCACATGTTTTTGAATAAAGAGATATAAATGTTTGAATTACGAGTTTTGATTTTAATCAAATTGTATAACAATGACAGGATTATACCGGGGTGGATGTTCGACACCACCGGTCTGTGATTCCACGCGACCCGCGCTGCGACCCATTCTTGTGTAGTCTCGGTTTGTATCAGATAGCTCGAATTGATGATATGAACATTGACAAAGGGCTCCTCGCTGGCCTCGTTGAGCGGTGGAGACCGGAGACGCACACTTTCCATCTTCCTGTGGGAGAGATGACGGTCACACTGCAAGATGTGTCATGTCTGTGGGGATTGCCGATAAAGGGGGCTCCAGTGACAGGGTTTGCAGACACAAATGCGCATGCATTAGTGGAGCAGTTTCTTGGAGCTGGGAGTGCGGATGCGGTGCTTAAAAAGAAGAAGAGAACGCAGTCGGCCAATGGAAGTGTTGTTCGCACGACGTCCGGATATTCTATATGTTTGAAGGAACTACGCATTCGATTTGCTGCCATGCCAGCTGAAAATCCGGGTGAGCCTACAGATGAGCAGGTACGCCAGTACACTCGGGCTTACATACTGGACTTGTTCGGGACTTTACTTTTTGCTGATTCTTCGGGAGATTCGGTTCCAGTGATGTATCTGCAATTTCTTGGAAACCTTGACGAACCGGTGCAATACAACTGGGGTGGTGCTGTTCTAGCACTACTCTATAGGAACTTATGCGTTGCCGTTGAGCGTCAAACGAAATCTATGTGGGGACCAACTCTTCTTCTACAGCATTGGTGTTGGTCCAGATTACCGGCCGGCCGTCCTTACAGCAAATTTGATTGGACTCCACATTGGGGCTACCCGAATCCAGAAAGGTAACTACAAAAAACTTTACAATACTTTAATTTGATGTGTTTTATGTTTATTAAGAATCTTAAATTTTTTATTACAGGTGTCCTGCAATCGGGGAGATGTGGTGCTGTCGCCATAAATATAATCAAGCTCACAATAAGGCTGGACCTGGCTACTTCCGAAGCCAAATGCAGGATCTTGAAGATTATATGGTAAGATGGGAACCTTACAAAGCGTTGTTGGACCAGGTGCCATCTCCGTTGCCAGCACGAGTTCAGGATGACAGAGATGTGTGGCTAGCCGTTGTGCCATTGATACACTTTTGGATAGTGGAACACCATTATCCTAATCGGGTGATGCGTCAGTTTGGCTTTTCACAGTCCATCCCAGTAGCACCGCCGTTAGGCGAGGACGAGGTACGCCGGTTACATAACATTATTCATTATGTGCATGTGACAAGAAAAGATTGGGCTGCTGAGCACCACACCTACGTAGAACAGGCATCTCATCCTGCCGATCACTTGGTTGTTCCGATGAGACTATGGTCGGACGACCAGTTTTTTCCATACCGGACTTGGTTTCAAAACAATTGTATGCACAATGTCTTCTTGTCGAGAAGGTGCATACAAGGTCTTGATCATCCAATTCCAGAGTACAGGGATGAGCATAACTAAGTAGGGTACATTCCCAGTGCCCCGAAGGACACACGTGATGTAAGTTTCAATTCAATTATCAAAATATTTATTTTATGATATTAATCTTTCATACATGTTACTAACCTTTTTTTAATTTTGTAGGCACTACGAGGAGTGAAGATGGTGTCGTACGGTATAGCTTGTGCCAAAACAAAGACTCTTAAAAAGGTGGGAAAGTTTTTCCTCAGATTAAGTTGTGGCCTTCTCAGAGACAATGGTATGGAGCCAAAATACCATGACATGATGAGAGCGGCCGATCTTCCGGCCAACTACGAGGACATTCCAGATGGTGATATTCTTTCCGGTCAAGAACCCATCCCCGACTTGCCCGCAGATGATGATCTCCACTATAGAGAGAATTGGCTAAACTCGAATGACGGATTGATGGACTACCTTGCACGAGTCGTACCTCCTCAGGTCGATCCAGTAAGTGTACAAAACTTTACAAAATCTTAAGTAATTATCGATTGTATTTATTGAAATACTGATATATTTATTGTAGGAACCGGAGGGCAATGTCGGAGCCATACATGACGGTGTTGCACAGGGCAACACAGGACCTAGTATGGTCGGCCAGGTAACTATTCTAAAATGTAACAATTTTGTTGTTGATTGTCGATTATACATTTATTAAGTACTAAATACTTGTTGCAGGAAATACCCGACTTCAGTTGGTATGAGACATCACAATTTATGACAGAGTTGCTTCAAAATGAGCCAGTTCAGCAAGGTCCTACACAGGAGAGTCAGTACACGACACATCATGGCATTCCCGTCCAAGATTCCTCGTTGCACATGGGTCACACGGGACCAAGTCAGGTCGACCAGGTATTTCTTCCAGACTCGTAACAAATTAAATCCTAAAAATTCGTGGTTGAATGTTTATTACAATACTACAACATTTATTATAGGGACAGAATGACTTTGTCGGTTTCGATGAGTTTGGACACCAGACATACCCTCAGGCCTCTACTTACGATGAGCAATACACGGGTCATATAGGACCAAGTGTGGTGTACCAGGTAATTTTTTCGAAATTGTAAGTTTTATTTAAAAAATCGTCTCTACATGTTTGGTAAAGACTTCGGCGAATGTTGTAGGGTTCGGATGACCATTTCATGATGCCCGGGCCAGTTGCTACTGGTACATATGACGGTACGGTACCTAGTCAAGTCATCACACCACGTACACAAGCGGTCGAGAGCATATTTGGCACCCCGTCACACAGTGCCGATGCATACAATAATGTCTACGTTAGGCGTAGGAGAGGACAACAACAACAACAACAACAAGAGCCAGCATGCAGATACCCACTCAGATCGCGCCATGGTCCGGACAAGTTCACTTTTGACTAGGTATTTCATTTCATGTATGTTGTTTGATGAACGGATGTTTATGGTAGTTTTTGTGCTTGTATGACCATTTGTTAGTTTATGTTAGTTTCTGTGATTGTATGATTATTGTAGTTTATGTTAGTTTTTGTGCTTGTATGATTATTGTAGTTTTTGTTAGTTTTTGTGCTTGTATGATTACTGTAGTTTTTGTGCTTGTGTGCTTGTATTGTGGGATCGGGTTGTTGGGATATGCTTGTGTCATGCCGAGTTCGACATGATGTATTCGGGTTGGGGATTTGGTTTGGGGATTTGGTTTTTGTGCTTTGGTTTTATGGTGCTGTCAAAATTACAAAATGCACTCCGCCAAATTTTTACCAAAATACAAATACGAATATAACGGAAAAATAAGTACCATGTCCAAACAAATTACAAAATTATGCATAAACAACAACAATTACTAAATACTAGTAGTTTTTTATCGCTTCATCTCCGACTATAACTAGAAGAGGTTCCTGCAAAGAAATAGACAAGACGAGTGTTATATCGCTTCCATGGGTACAATAAAACAAATAAATTTCATTTAAAATATCAACAAACCTGCTGCATGTATGTCAGACATAGAACGTCTCGCTTGCTGTCCCATGCCCCGTCCAGAAGAAGCCTCTGAACCAATAAAATAACATTGAAAATTGATATTTCTAACGAGAATGACACCAAAATTAGTTATTGAAAATAAAATTAACAAACCTACTGCACGCCTGTCGGACGTAGAACGTCTAGCTTGGTGTCCAACTCTCCTTCCTTCCATTTCGTCCATCGTCATGACTATACGTGCTTTCTCCTACCCTTTTTTATTCTATCTTTGTCCGGAACAATTTTTGGACCGGGTATGGTTGGCCAGTCACAT
Organism: Carex littledalei; assembly: GCA_011114355.1. Lineage (NCBI taxonomy): Eukaryota > Viridiplantae > Streptophyta > Magnoliopsida > Poales > Cyperaceae > Carex > Carex littledalei. Next base: position 6,017,907 of record CM022096.1, on the reverse strand, counting down.
TGGTTGGCATAGCCGTGGAATTGGCCACTCCAAGTTTCAGCGAGTTTGGTCGTGGAATACAAATGATGCACGAATAAATTGTGGTTGTATCTCCGGTCCCGACACACGGTGAGAACATGGGCGCACGGTATACCTGTAAGTTGTGGCTTGAGACACACACATTCTGCTCTGTTTCCGTCACGTATGTCGACCCTGTACTTGAAGGTCTCCCTTCTATAACTAAAATTCCCATCTCGTTCTTTGTATACAACTCTCTCATCCCTGACCCTGACCTCGTGTTCACCGTGCTCACCAACTGGCATTGAACGCATTGGTAAGCATTTCCCGATTCTTTTTGTTAATAGTCCTTCAACCCGCGCTGACCAAAGTTGCTGATCAGCTATGCGAGCCACTGCTTTCGCTCGTCTTTGGTTAAACCAAGCGAGACACTTGTAATATGTGTCTTCTACGAGTGCAACGACTGGCAGTCGTCGACTATATTTGAATACAGCGTTCAACGATTCAAATCCATTAGCAGTCATAATTCCCCAGCGGGGGCCGCCGTCCATGCTCTGATACACCTTCCATGGTTTAGGGATCTCGTTATGGTTGGAATCTTGGTATTTACCGACATTTTTTAGGTATGCAACTGCATCTGGACTTTTCTTCCGCAATAGTTCGAAGAACTCTTCGAATGTCCGTGGCTTCTTTTTGTTCACAAGTATTTTAAATAGCTCGCATATTTTTTTATTGTGTACCTTTTTCATCAAATTCTCGACGACGTGCTGCGAACACAATCTGTGAACTCACTCGCCGCCATCCTCGTACCAACCACCGTATCTATCGGTGAATACTTTCTTGATCCTCATGTGCCGGTCAGAAACAACACACATGAACCTATTACCAATTACCTCCCAACGCAACCACCTCATGAACCATCCCCATGTCTCGAATCTCTCTTCCTCGACCAATGTGAAAGCCAGAGGAAACAGCTGGTTCTCTGCGTCGTAGCCGCATGCCATCAGCAGTCTCCCTTGGTACCGGCCAGACAGGAAACATGCATCAATACTAATGATTGGCCTGAGATGAGGCACTGCAGCAATGCACGGACCGTAAGCCCACACAGCTGCCTTGAACAACCTTTTTAGCGGATCATCCATGGGTACGTGCGCAACTCCATATTTTGTTCCAGGAGTTGATATTTTAATTGCTTCCAACAATGGGGTGAGAAGGTTGTACGAGCCTTCCTAACTACCGAATATTTGTGCGATTGCCAGCTCTCGGCCACGCCACAGCTTGTTATATTTGGGAATAACTCCCCCGTATTTCTTACGGACTAGCCCTTTAATGTTTTTAATATTTTTTGTAACATCTTCCCTAATATCTTCTCTTATAACATCGGCAATCACTTCTGCAGTTAATTATGAGTGATCGGTACGAGAAGCATCGGCCTGGCACGTATGTGGTGCTCTAATTGTTTTAATTTCCCACTTAGATGAAAATATGCCGGACTTGGCATACAAACGCCACATACACCTGCTGCTCTTGCATTCCATTATTAGTTGGGTTATATTGCTACTGGTAGTTTTTACTTCAATATTATTTGTGATGTGATAATCATTTATGGCCAACCGTAGAGCCTCTTTTGAAGAGTACTCCTTACCTACACCAAGTGGATCATGTACGTGTTGGGTCCTGCTGAAGTAGGATACATCTGCTTCCTGAAATCCCGAGGTGTCATTGAAACTACCCACCGGGTGACTCGTCCCGCGATCAAATATGGGAAAACGTCGAGCTTGAACACGTGGTGTTTGCGATTGTCTCTGCGTATCAGGCGGGACATCCCCTTCTGAATCAGGTTCGGTATCCCAGTCGGCATCATCCTCACATGAGTCAGCGTCATCTTCGTCGTCACTTTGCGGTACATCGTCAGCATCATTACAAGGACCACCGGCCCTCGGTGGATCAACCCATGGACTGTCCTGATTATTCTGCCCTGACCAACTCATATCTGTCTGAACAGGCGGTGACAAGTCGTTCACATCGGGATAAGGACTCAGATAAAGGTCACGCCTCGGTGTTTGTTGTGTCTGGTAGGGTTCAAATAGACTGGGACCCGCTTGTGAAACACTGTATTGGGTATGTCCAGGGTCTGGTTGTGTCTCTGGTACCACACTATCAATGAATAATTGCGATTGCATCGAACTGACAATTGGAACTAACTCAATGTACAAATCGACAAAAGAATACTGGGTCCTGGCAAACATACTTTGGTCATAAATGCCTCGCCACGTCTGATCGCACACGATTTCTAATATCTCATAATAACGCCGAGTTGTTGTACCAACATTAACCCGTGCAAGTGTTTTTAGGTTGTACTCACTCTCAGAATATCCAAGCTGGCGATAAATTTCACCTTTCACATCATACCAACCCTGCTCACTAGTTGCCATCAATGTGAATCGAGGAGATTCGGTGTACTCCGCTCCTTTACGACCTTGCCGTATTTCACCACCGAAATGAACTCTCACCATGAGCATGATTAATTATTTTGATGATTCAGCCTGCACAATAATGAATAAATTAGATATAATTTATTATTACAACAAACGTTACTAATAAGTACTACAACAAACGTTACTAATAAGTACTACTAAATTTATAATATTTTTTCAAAAACTAAATTTAATTAAGCATGAAAATGTGAACTTCTTTATTTATTTATATATTTCAAATTATTTAATATTAACATTACTAATTTTTACAAATTAACATTAACATTACTAGTATTTTTACAATATTTTTATAAATTAACATTACTAATATTTTTACAATATTTTTTACAAATTAACATTACAAATTTACAATATTTTTACAAATTAACATTAACATTACTAATACATGACATATAATTGAAGACATTATTAATATTACAACATTACATTAACATTAACATTAACATTACTAACATTACAAATTAACATTAACATTACTAATAGTATTTTAACTAATGTAAAAAACAATTTTGATATTCATCTAATTAAATCATAAACGTAAATGTATGACATATAGTTGAAAATTTACCTTTTATATTGACGATTTCTTTATTCTTAAGGGAAGAGCTGTATGACAAGGCGTAACTTTTTTTTCTTTAGAGAAGAGATTTTTTTTTTTATACAGAGGAGAGGTGTGCAGAGACTGTCTGAGAGAGAGTTGTACAGATCTCAGCGAGAGGGGCGCGTTTTATAGACTGTCTGGACGTTAAGGAATACAACGTCCAGATTTTTAATTCTTTTCCACTGGGACCGGGGAATGGCGTTCATCATTCTGCCCGTTACCAAGAATAACGTCGAAGGAGCTTTTCCTGTACTGCCGACAGTCCGTCATCCTTGGCAACGGCCTCAAAATTTTTTTTTTTCCAGAGTCTGGATGTTATCTTTGACAACGGCCTCGGGGTATTTGTTTTTTTTGCGCAGGCCGTCATTGTTGGCGACGGCCACCCTTTTTTTTTTTTAATATTTTCTCCCTGGACGTTACCGTTCTCAACGTCCAGCCATTAGCAAGCTGCAATTAGCGATTCCATGTGGTTAATCGGGCTGTTACCGTTGGTAACGTCCCCTGGACGTTACAAAAAGTAACGTCTTTGTTAGATTTGAAATTCTGACGAATTCATTATTCTATATCGACATTAATTTATTATTATTTCTATTAATAAAAATTTCGGGTGAAATGTTATTTTTGAAGTACGGGATAAGCCGTCTGATACGGGATAAGATCAGATCACTATGTATGCTGTCGTGTTTTACAGAATTGTTTTAGAAATTTTCATTTTAGTTCGATTTAAAAAAGGGGTACTCGGACTTCGTTTGAAAGCACGACTTAATTTGAAATTTTAATTAATTTATATTGCCTGATTATAAAATTAGTTGTTTATTTTTCTTATTCTAAAATTTCTAGTGTGCCCATCAAAACTTTTGAAATAGTCAATTTCTCCATCAAAACATCTTAATATCCAATATCTCCATAGAAATTTAACATTATTTCCATTATCTCTTTTTATTCATAAAAGTTGTCATTTAGACAAATATACCCCTTTATTTTAAATGGAGATGTCCCTTTTAAATAATAATATGATTGAATTGAATAAGAGAAAGAAAATAGATACTTCATCTTCTTCATCTTCGCATCTAAGCTCCATCTCTTTTGCTAATGGAAACTGAAGTTCTTAACCATTAAGTTAGCTTCTCTTCAAAGGTTGTCTATTCAAGGCTTAATTTTGAATGACATGTTATTTGAATCAAATTGTTGTTGTGTCTCACAAGTCGCAAAAAATATAAAAACTATAAAACAGCCAGCAAAGCAAAGGAAAGAAAGCGAAGAGAAGCTCAGAAGCTATAAAATGAGAATAGGATGCGGCAAGCTTTACTACCTACTGGGCATTAATAAGGCAGCAATGGACCTCTCCATTCATGCCTAGACTTGAGACATCTTCACTACAAATAATAGCAGAAATTTGTTTCTATAGAATAGTTTTTCCATTTCTGTTTTGACAGCTTACCTTCTATTTTAATCTTTAGCTCATGTACGCTGTAGGCCTATATTAAGGCATGTAATAATCTTCTTAATAAATACAAAAAAAATCTGAGAATGAAAACCTAAATACAAAATCAAATAGCATCTGATTTTATGGTATCAGAGCCTAATGGCCAACGTCCCTGAAAATACCCCTGTGGCAACACAGCCGCCGGCTGCCATGGCAGCCCCAATAGTTCCCCTCAATTACCCTATCTCTACTAAACTTAACCAAACTAATTATCTCACGTGGAAATCCCAAATTCAACCTATCATCCATGGGTTCAATCTTACCTGATTTCTAGACAAATCGCCACCTGATAAGACTATTCGAAATGATGCCGGTGTGATGATCGATAACCCCGACTTTCACCCTTGGGATCTGCAGGACCAGCTCCTCCTTGGCTGGATCCGATCCTCCTTGACAGAGTCAATCCAAGGTCAAGTCTCTTCATGTTCTACCACCAGCGAGCTTTGGGCTTCTCTCAAACAAACCTACTCGGCCACTTCTCGAGCACGTCTCACCGATCTACACCGTCAAATTCAGACCACCACCAAGGGGTCCTCATCTTGCTCCGAGTACCTTCAGACAATGCGCCGTCTCGCTGATGAACTCGCATTTATCGGGTCTCCCTACTCCGATGATGATCTTGTCATGGCGATTCTCAATGGGCTCGGACCGGAGTATGATTCTTTCGTGATTTCTGTGACTACGGCTGGCTGGCACACTCCCTTCACCTTTGCCGATCTCCATGGCCATCTCCTCAGTCACGAATCTAGGATTCAAGGTCAGATTTCTCACACTAATGGTTCTCTTCCCTCCCCAAATAATCCTGCTGCTTTTGCTGTTGGATCCAAACCCAACTACCAAAACCGATCCAATACCCAATATCAGAACCGACCCAATAACCAATACCAAAACAAATCTGCTAATTCCTACCAAAACCGACTCAATACCCAATACAACCCAAAACCCGCTAATGCTCCTGGTTTTCAACCAAATCCGCCAAGACCCACTTACCAAACTGCTCCTGCCCAACCTCACTTCAACCAACAACAGCGCCCTAGAGCTCCCTCCAATAGTGCTAAACCCAACTATCAAACCAATTCAAAGCCTCAATGTCAAATTTGAGATATGAGGCCGACCCCTCCTATCACGGCCGGCCACCATCCAACTTTCAAGCATATGTTGCAAATCCCTCCTCTTCTACCAATACCTCCGCTGAATGGGTGCTCGATTCAGGTGCTACAAATCATGTCACCAATGATCTAAACAACTTGTCTTCCTTTTTCAATTATGAAGGCCAAGACACTCTCCAAATTGGTAATGGTATGGGCTTGCCAATTTTACACATCGGTTCTTCTAAACTCTTACTCTCTTCTCATTCTATTTCTCTCAACAATATTCTACATGTTCCTAATTTTTTTAGGAACCTCCTTAGCATCTCCCAACTCTTACATGATAACCCTCAACTAATCCTTGAATTTTCCTCTTCTTCTTGTTTTTTCAAGGACCACCTCACCAAGACTACAATTCTTCAAGTTCCATGTACTAGTGGCCTCTTCTCATTTTCTCCACCTCGCTTTATTCAACCACAAGCTCTTCTTGGTGTTCGTGCTTCGGCCGACACATGGCATGCTCGTTTCGGTCATCCTTCCTCATCCACCACTCTACATTTACTTCAAAACACAAATTTACCTTGTTTTTCTCATAAGTTAAGCACTTGCCATGATTGTTTTTTGGCTAAGTCTCACAAATTACCTTTTAGTCCCTCTCTTTCTTCTACTACATCTCCTTTAGAACTTGTTCACTCGGATGTTTGGGGTCCTTCCCCTATAACTTCTTTTAATGGATTTCGCTTTTATGTGATATTTGTGGATGATTTTACTCGCTTTACTTGGATTTACTTCATGAAAAACAAAAGTGAGGTGCCTCATTTATTCTCTCTTTTCAAGACTCAAACTAAAAACTTGCTCTCTACAACCATCAAAACCCTTCGCACCGATGGAGAAACCGAATACCTACCAATTACAAAACAATTCCCTCACGTCATACACCAAACCACTTGCCCATACACACCCCAACAAAACGGACTTGCCGAACGAAAACATCGCCACATCATAGAATTAACCTTAGCCGTTATGTCTCATGCTTCATTACCTTCACATTTTTGGGATGAAATATGTTCCAGTGTGGTGTACCTTATTAATCGCCTTCCCTCCCCAACACATTCGGCCAAAGTTCCCTATACCGAGCTTTTTCATTCCCAACCCGATTATTCCTTGCTACGAATCCTAGGTTGTCTATGCTTTCCATACACCTGCCCTTATAACTCACACAAACTCGAAAACCGTGCCCTACTTTGTTTATTTCTTGGTTATGCAACAACACAAAAAGGATATCGGTGTTTACATTTACTCTCCAACCGATTGTACATATCTCGCCATGTGCAATTTGATGAAACATGTTTTCCCTTTAAAAACCATCTCTCTGCTGCTTCTAATTCTCTGCCTAGCGATATTTCTCCAAACCAGCCCGACCCCCTTTTCTTTTCCCCACCCGATCCTACTCCTTTACAGCCAACGACCTCAAATTCCCAAGCCCAAAACCCCACCAGCCACGGCCCTACTCCTATTTCCTATCCCAGCCCGCTACCTCTCCATCCCTCTCTGGCCCGATTACCCCTGCAGCCCAATTCTATTACTCTTCAGCCCACACCCGAACTTCCCCACAATAATCCCCAGCCCAACTCCCATGCGCCATCACCTCAGCCCAGCCCCTCTTCTAATTCCCTTCAGCCTACACACTCCTCAGCCGAGACCACTTCTAATTTTTCAAATCACCCTCCCAACAGTTCTATACCTACCACATCTTCTACTCACCCAATGATTACCCGCACCCGCGACAATACTCACCGACCCCGCGCTTTCCCTAATCATGTGGCTCTCTCCGTAACCATTGAAACCGAACCTTCTTCTTTCACACAAGCAAACACTAAACCCGAATGGCGACAAGCTATGGCTCTCGAAATCAATGCTCTTGCTCTTAATAATACTTGGACATTGATCCCCCCTCTCCCAAATCAACAAGTCGTAGGATGCAAGTGGGTCTATAAAATCAAAAGACGCGCCGATGGTTCTATCGAACGCTACAAGGCACGTTTGGTTGCCAAAGGCTACAATCAAATCGAAGGTATTGACTACTTTGACACTTTTAGTCCCGTTGTTCGACCCACCACCATTCGCCTCATTCTCTCTATTGCCATCTCTTCTCATTGGCCTATCCGGCAACTTGATGTTCACAATGCTTTTCTTAATGGTGACTTGACCGAACAAGTACTCATGAGCCAAACACCCGGTTTTGTTGACCCCGACCACCTTAACCATGTTTGCCTTCTTTCTAAGGCTCTATATGGTCTTAAGCAATCTTCACGTGCATGGTTCACCAAACTTAGTTCAGTTTTACTTGCAAATGATTTTGTGGCTTCTAGCTATGACCCATCTCTTTTTACATCTCATTCTCATGACCATACCACCATGATCTTGGTCTATGTTGATGACATTTTAATCACCGGAAGCAATCCCTCCCATGTCCAACAATGCATCAACCACCTCCAACAAGCCTTCTCTCTCAAAGACCTTGGACCCCTTAGTTACTTTTTGGGTATTGAAGTTACCTCTACACCTCAAGGCTCACTCCTTTCTCAAACCAAATACCTAACTGAGATCCTAAACCGAACCAACATGCATTCGGCCAAACCTAGCCCCACTCCTATGGCAACCGGCTCTTCTCTTTCTAGCGATGATAGTGCCCTTTTTGATAACCCACACCTCTACCGAAGTGTTGTTGGTGCTCTCCAATATGCCACCATCACTCGATCGGATCTTTCCTTTGCCGTTAACAAGGTTTCCCAATTCATGCATGCTCCAATCGAAAACCATTGGTCCGCAGTTAAGCGTATCTTACGCTATATCCATGGTTCTATTGACCTTGGCCTCTTCTTTCACTCCTCTTCCAACACTCTTCATGCCTATAGTGATGCCGATTGGGCCGGCTCTATTGATGACCGGCGATCCACCACGGGTTTTTGCATCTACCTAGGCCGAAACCTCATATCTTGGAGTGCCAAGAAACAACCAACCGTTTCCCGATCAAGCACCGAGGCCGAGTATCGAAGCTTGGCTATTACTTGTGCCGAAATTCTTTGGATCCAATATTTGCTCACCGAACTCAACATCCCTCTTGCCTCTACTCCAACTCTTTGGTGTGACAATCTTGGAGCCACCTTCCTTGCCGCCAACCCAATGTTTCACGCCCGCACCAAACATGTTGAGATTGACTACCACTTTGTTCGTGAAAGGGTGGCATCAAATGAACTTCACGTACGTTTTTTGTGCTCCAAGGACCAATTAGCAGATGTCTTCACCAAACCCTTGCCAACACCATGTTTTGAGTTCCTTCGATCCAAGCTCTCTGTGTCTACTGCCACTTCGGCTTGAGGGGGGTGTAATAAGGCAGCAATGGACCTCTCCATTCATGCCTAGACTTGAGACATCTTCACTACAAATAATAGCAGAAATTTGTTTCTATAGAGTAGTTTTTCCATTTCTGTTTTGACAGCTTACTTTCTATTTTAATCTTTAGCTCATATACGCTGTAGGCCTATATTAAGGCATGTAATAATCTTCTTAATAAATACAAAAAATCTGAGAATGAAAACCTAAATACAAAATCAAATAGCATCTGATTTTAGGCATTCAAAACTAATCGTCAGTTGATTACACTTGCATTCAATTTAGGAGTTATTAAAAAGCATAATGAATCTATTTCATTGCTTTATGCGGCGTCAAATTAGAAGTTCCATCAGCGAAGAAAATGATCAAATATATTTCTACTACTTTAGTAAATAGCAATGCTCTGTATTCTTAACTGAACTCATAATACCATCAGCGAAGAAATATGGAGCTTTGAGATGAAGGAGATGAAGGGTCTCTTTTGTTTCTCTCTTATTCAATACATCTCCATTTGAAATGAAGGGTATTATTGTCTAAATAACAAATTTAATGAATAAAAGGGGATAAAGGAAAGAATATTAAATTTCTATGGGAATATTGGATATTAAGATGTTTTTATGGGAAAATTGGCTATTTTAAAAGTTTGGATGGGTACACGGAAAATTTTCCCTATATTTTTTGTGATGGTGTTTGATAATATGTTTAGAAATAAATAAAATACTAGTGCATAAAGAAAGTATGTTGCGATATTGAACAACTCTCAAACATAGTAACAACTTAATGATTCGAGAAATGTTTGGCGGGGTCAAAAATTTGTAATTTGGAAATAATTCGGGTATAATTTAAAAATAATTCGGAATTATACATTGAGTCCAGACCAGAGGTCATAGTTCCACAAGAGAGTAAAAAAATAATTCAGAAAATTAGGAAATTCTTTTGGTAAAATTCATGAATAATTTGAGAAACTGAATAATACGTAGATTGATTCACCAATAATTCAAATCCGAATAATTCGCGAATCTTGTTACTATGATCTCAATTATCAAAATGTCCGTTATGAGGCTTTGCAGAATTAATAATGATTTTGACAAAGTAAAATAAATAATGATATCAACACCATTAATAATGAATCAACATTTATAAGCATGTTAATACTAATAGGAGATTTTGCAAGAGTATATGAGAGCTAATTTGTCCTTTTATTGTATTTTTTAGAGAGTGAGGCTATGGTGCTATGCATAGCACGGATGGGGTCCGTGCTACGGCTCAAAATTTGACTTTTTAAAATCCTAATGGTCGATCCAACCGTTCAATGTGATAACCATATGAATATGTACTTGCAAACTAAATTTTATATTTTTTCGAATTTTTTTACTATTTTTTTAGATAGGTAGAAAAATCAGTGTTTTCTGAAAATTCTGGACCATCAAAATTCTACCTATCTAAAAAAATAGTAAAAAAATTCGAAAAAATATAAAATTTAGTTTGCAAGTACATATTCATATGGTTATCACATTGAACGGTTGGATCGACCGTTAGAATTTTAAAAAGTCAAATTTTGAGCCGTAGCACAGACTCCATCCGTACTATGCATAGCACCATAGGCTCACTCTTGTTTAGACATCTTTCGGTATTACTTTCTTCCGGAATAACTCGGACAAAGAGCTTTTCTAGAAGAACATTTTTTCGACTCTTACCTAATATCTTGTAATTGCTTTCGACGTACGCCCAATTATGAAGGAAGAAAATAATAATTCTTGACAAGAAATAAAAAAAATCGTTATATACTCCGTATTAAATTTCCTACGATTATTACATGAAGATTAACAGTGACATATTTTTTTATCGCTGATACATAATTTACTGTAATTTTATTCCGAAATTTTTATTTATAGCATAAAAAATTAATAATAAACCAAATCACCTCAGATTTGGAGTAATTCGAGAAATACCCAGACCACATGGGCATTTGGCGGCCCCAAAGACTGGGATCCGCCAAATGTCTCTGTGGCCCTAGCCAGGGGTTCGTCAAATGCCCATGCTATATAAACATATCAGAGGCAGAATTTCATAACTCGCTCATTCTCTCTCCTGGACAAGAGCTTCTGATCTGTAATTTTTTTCTTTTATTTTCAATTTTTTTATTTTTTAGTAGGTTAATAATTAATTTTAGGTTTTGTGTGTATTGGATTCAAAATGAGTCTTATGGTATCTATTTACACTGGTGGTGATGTTTTAACAGGCCCTAATGGAGTTTATTATAGTATCGGGCCTGTTACTGTGATTTCGGTAATGCCGGGTACTGATTTAGTGGAAATTAAATCAGTTATTTGTCAGAGTTTGGGAGTGGAACAGGGTCAGTATGACCTTAATATTTAGGCTAAAATTAGCATACCCACTAGTTCAGCACAAAACTGGTTCCAACTCTTTCCAGTTCAGAATAATGGTGTATGACAGGTACTGTACAACCAAACTATGAGTTTTCCTTGGGGTGGATACAAGGTAATTGAACTATACGTGGAGGTTACCCGAGTCCAGCGTACCAACCCAATTATGAGGTTAATTCAGGACCGTAGTCGGGTTAACTCACCTGGCTCAAGTCCATCCCCTCTCCAAATTGACCAATCGTCTAGTAGTCAGGCCCCTGTTCAGAGGGACCGATCTTCTAGTAGTCGGCCCCCCTATCGGGCTCGACCCAAATTAACCAGCCTTCTACTAGTCGGACCATTACTTGGGGTCAATCTTGTGATCCGGTAAAACCAATGAAACAGTGGATCTGGAATTAGAAGAGGCTAAGGAAAATTGGGTTGACAACGATCCTGAGGGTATGAGCGATCAGAATGACTAGGAAGATACCATGTATGTGCTTGGACAGAGGTTTAGAATGGATAGTGGGTTTAGGATAATGGATCGCGGGTTTGAGCACCCGGTTAGAGCTTTCAATGACACATCGAGGTTTCAAGAAGCTGGTTCGTATTTTTAGTAGGGTAGCAGAGTTTGAGGATGAATTGTCGGAAAGACAAACGTATGACTCAAAAGAGAAAATGAAGAGCGCAATTGCCAGGTTTCACACTTTGTGCAACAAAGAGATAAAGAATACGCACAGTGACAAGACCAGAATGAGGTTCAAGTGCAAGGATAGCAGATGTGAATGGTACATATATACTATTGCCACTGGTTACGGTACACAATGGCGTGTCTCCAAGTGCCCAACAAAACATTCTTATCACGCCGATGCGACAAGAATAGATCATGCACAGTTGACGGCTGCTATGGTCGCCGATTGCATATCGGCTCACATGAGGAACGATGTTGATTTGTGTATCCAAGCTGTCAGGATCGCTATTGCTGAAAGATACAACGGTCAGATACCGGCGTACAACAAACTGTGGAGTGGAAGGGAGTTGACAATTGCCCGCCAATTTGGTAGTTGGTAGGGGTTATACGCGCTTATAGTTCCGTTGTTAGAGGTAATCAAGAGAAAACATTCAGGTACTATATTGTTAATTTCATTTTTATAGCATTGTAAAAAAATGAACAATTTCACTCATTTTTGTTTTTAATTAATCATAGGTATATTGTTTGATATGACCTCAAAACCCACAAATAAACCTGGACCATATAACTATTTTACGAGGGCGGCTTGGTCATTTGGACCGTGCATAGTTGCCTTTCAGCACCTCAGACCGGTTATCACGGTTAATGCTTGTTTCATGTCAGGCCGGTACAAAGGTAATTAAATTAATTTATTTGATTTATTTAATTTAGTTAATGTAATTTTTAAAATAATTTGGTTGATTTAATACAAGTTGTTGATTGCAACCAAGTATGATGCAGAAAACTAGCTTCTCCCATTAGCTTTTGCACTGGTTGATGTTACACCCAAAAAGGTATAGTACAAAGTTTCAGTACAGCAAACTGTACCTTTTAACCTTAAATACACTTTTGGTTCAGACTGCAAGTATACAATCCTAGCACGTAGTATATTATCGGGTATCGATCACAGGGACGGTTCAAGTCTTAACCGGATTCTACTTAAGTTAATTAAAGACTAGAAGTTGGAAAAGGTTGGTTTTGGTTGTTTATAATTCCTACAGATTCAATGGCAGAAATAAAGTGCAAGAAAGTAGATTAAACTAGTTTTAATCAATAATAAAAAGCGTTTCCAGGGTTATGACTTCATCTCAGTTTTGCCTCAAGTTGTCCGGGCCGTGTCAACTTCGAGTAAATGCAGCAGCTACTGTTTCTTTGTGTTGTTCCTTTGTGTAGGGTTCTACTGACTAGACCTAATGTTTCTGAACCTCAACTGTCGTTTGTTGGTTCGTTAACTTGGTATGGAATTTTCAATATCTGCCCTCGTCGGGTTCTAGACCTCAAATTTCGTATGTTGGTCCGAATTACCTAGTTGCTTGTTTGGTATACTAAAGGTAACTCCTATCTGTCGATAGGGAGTAATTTTCGCCTTTCGGTTTCTACTTGGTTTCACCTTTCGGGTCACAAATCCTACCTCATGTACTTAGTTTGGTTGAGAGACTTTCAAGGGCAAAAATACCTTCTAGATGTGCGCATTCATCTAGTGGTAAACCAATAAAGATCAAACAATTTATTTCTAAGCAATTAAAATCAAGCACAATCAAGCAAACACAAATTCCAACAAAAGAGTACAATAACTAGCATGCAAGACAAAACATTCGACTACATCAAAACCCTAGAAACTAAGGAAACTACTCACACATAGTTCTCAAACAGAAAATACAAATAAAGATAGAGTTGATCATGACAAAACCCAAAGCACAAAGAAGATTAATCGAAAACTTGCGTCTTTCGCTTCTCAACTTCGCCTCCAAGCTTAGCCGCCAAAGACAAATCCTAGAATATGCTCTCACTGTTCCAGAATGAGCCCCCTGTTGGACAGAGAGGCCCCCTTTAATGCCAATTCGCGACCTTCCTTCATTAGCCTTGTTTCCAGATTTCTGGATCTGTTTCCGGAAATGCTTGACACGGGCCGTGTAAAATCTGTCCAGCCCATGTAACCTGTGTCCTTAGCTCAAATTGTAGATCTTCTCGCAAGCTTTCCGAAAAGTGGTCATACACTCAAAACGGAGTTACGAGTCAAAAATTATGACTGTTTTAAGTTTGGGTGCTGAAATTTCAGCATCATATGGATGGTGTCCTGGTCGTGTCCGTGGTCAGGCAGAGGGTTGTATGGTCCGCATAAGAAGGTACATGGACCGTGTATAAACCTTTGAATTCTAGATTCTTCCTCGGTTTCACCTATTTTCTGCAAAGTAAGAACAAATGCGCAGCAGTACCACATTCTAGAGATATTCAATGAAATAAACACGATTTGACAGTTTTAGGCACAGGTTTTGGTATAAATTGGTCGAAATTATAGGTCAAATAACGAGACATCAGTTGAGTCTGAGAGTTTCGAAGATTGTGGGTGGTTTATGCAATGGTTGCGGCGCAATGTAGTTCGTTCCAGGTCGTGTGTGTTATCACTGATAGGAGAAAGGGTATAAAAAAAGTGTTCAGACAAGATGATCTGGGTTGGAATGAGAAGGATGAGGATCAATGCGTTCACCATCTTTGTGCTACTCACATAGCCGAGAATATGAAGAAGAACCATTGCAGTGATGATGCCATCAAGTTCTTCAAGATATGTGTGGCTAAGAGGAAGATGAGGAGATACAACAAGGAATGCAAGCAATGGGGAGTGTATGTGACCGTACTCTTGACTGGTTGGACGGTGTGGGTAAGTATTTGGATCAAGATGAGAGCGAGTGTCCAAAGTCATGGAAGATATTTCAAGCGCTGGACGGTGGTTACCGTTGAGGAATTATGACTACAAACGGGTCCGAGTCGCTAAATAATGTTTTCAGGTCATCTCGTAATTTACCGGTAGACGCAATAATTGAGGACACATTTTACAAATGTGTCACATGGTTTGGGCAAAAGAAGGCCAAAGCGGAATTTGAAGCAAGACAAGGGCAACAGTTCCCGTGTCGTGTTCATAAGGTATTTTTATTTTTATTTTTTTCTTCATTTATTTTTAATAACTTCATTTAAATAAATTATTTTCTTTATTTTTTTTATTGTTCGTAGTTTATTAACAAACGATTCGAGAGGTCCAATACTATGAAGATGCTTGGGGGGTTTAGCAACTACAACGAGTTCGAGGTAACCTCCACACAAGAGAGAGTTCACACTTTCATACCTGACGATTCTGGCCGATTTACCAAGGCCAATTTCAAATACACGGTGGTCATCAGGGAGAATAACATGGTGAAATGCACATGCCAGAAGCCTCAATTAGACAGAATATCGTGTTCCCATGTTCTGTCCGTGTGCCGTCTCTGAGGCATCGATCCTGACAATTTTGTAAGTCACTACTACCACATCCAGACACTGATAAACATGTGGAAGGGTGAATGGTATGTGTATGACAATCAGTCGAAATGGCCTGAACACGAGGGCCCTGTCCTTGTTCCAGAACATAGGCTCGTTAGTTTGCGTAGAAGACGACACGACAGAATTCCGATGTGGTTGGATTTACTAAATAAGAGGAGAAGAGGACACCAAGCCAACCAAGATACACAAGAAAGACAGAACAGAGCTGCTCGAGATGCACGAGGTAATTAATTTATTTTTTTATTCAATTCCAACTTTCAAAAAAATATTGAAACAATTTGATTTAACACCGAAATTTTTGTTTGTAAATTTGCAGTTTGAAAAGGTAAGTAATGGATTGGAAAACAATCTATCTAGGAGTTAAATTTATGTTTGTTATGTATTGAAGTTAAAAACAATCAATGGACCTTGTTTATTTTAGATTTATTAGACGTATTTTAATTGTATTCATGAGAACATATGCATTATAATTTTCTATTTATGACTTCTTTATTTTTATTGTTAGGTTATTATTTTATATAAAAAATACTTAATTTTCCTATATTTTACACTAAAAAAACAAATTGGTAAACTAAAATCAAACTTTTTAACTAAATACTACAAAACCACTCATTATCTGGAAAAAAAAAAGGAGGGGTCGCTGGGCCATTTGGCGGACCCCCATGCTGGAGCCGCATAGACATTTGGCGGCCCCTAGTCTTTGGAGTGATTTGATATTTTTTTTCTTGAATCACCTCAAATCTGGAGTGATTTGTTTTTTTTTTATGCTATAAATAAAAATTTCGGAATTTTATTATTACATTATTAATATAATTAAATTTTAATTATTAGTAGTAAATTATTATGAAAAGTATCTGAGATTAATAGTAATAATACTAGTAATAAAAATAATATAACAACAACGACGATCATCAAGATGACATCAGAAGTGAAAAAAAATACATGTTACAATAATATCGTATACAGAGATAAAATATGTTCTTGTAATAATATCGTATATAATTAACAATAGTAGTAGTAATTACATAAAAGAGAAGGAAAGTATACAAAGATAAAATATGTTATTACAAGAATAACATATATAATTAACAACAGTAGTAGTAATAAAATCAATATTACACAAGGAAAATAATCCTACAAACTTTCTAGCATGCCACATTACTTGTATTCTTGTATATGCGATTTTATTTCTCTTCAGATCTGTATTATCAGATGGCTCATTTTTAATTTTTCTCTTGTAATTTAAAAGTGAGATATGTTTGATGTTTGTGAGATGTGATGTAATTTTATAAATAATACAGTTTTATTGTTTCTTTGTATATATTATCACATGTCAATCGTATTATTTACTATTAAATTAACACATTCTTTGTATAGATTCTCTGTGTTTAAAAATACTTTTTGTTCCAAATTTTGATTGATACAAAATTTGTTTTGTAGATATGGTCTCCTTTAAAAAAATCAACTTTTTATAACACAAGAAAAATGATTGGTGAAAAACGAGATAAATCTTATAATAAGTTAATGATCCTCAAATTTTACTGTGACATTTCAATTTTTACCTTTTTAAGACAGTATATAAAAAAAGAAGAATCACTTAGCAACTATTGATCTCGACAATTAATATTAATAATCGTCAAAAACAAAGGCATAGATTTCGTCTCTTTCTCATAAAATAAAAATTTAAATTAATCGTCAAAAAATTAAAGAATATATTGAAATCCCACATTGTATGTTTGTTATATGGTGTACATATCATACTCGTAAAAAATGAACGTTTTACCGTTTATCAAATAATATTAATTTCAAATATATAATTTTAACCCTCCTCTTTTAATAATTTGAAGTTAACAGATCTTGATTCATTATTAAACAATGAGTGGGGGAGGGGGGAGCCGAAATTTTTATTAATAGAAAAAATATTAAATTAATGTCGACATAGAATAAAGAATTCGTCAGATTTTCATATCTAACAAAGACGTTACGGTTCGTAACGTCCAGGGAATATTACGAACCGTAACAGCCAGCTTAACTACATTCCATCGCTAATTGCAGCTGCTAAGGGCTAGCCGTTGAGAACGGTGACGTCCAGGGAGAAAAGAAAAAAAAAAAGAAGAAGGTGTGGCCGTAGTGAACAATGACGGCCTGCACAAAAACAAAAAAAAATCGAGGCCGTTGCGAACGATAACGTCCCGGGAGTTGCTTCATCTGCGCAAAAAATTGGTATCGCTCTGTTTCCATTCTCTCTAAATATAAAGCAACAACAGGAGCATAAGCATCCCATGGACCATTAAAGATTGTATCCAAGTGAACAAATAAGAGCCGGTCTGCACTTACTAAAGATTGTATCCAACTTATTTTTATTTTAATTACGAATATTCAGCGTCGAAACTATTTTTATTTTTATTTTTTTTGTTATAGATAAAGGGATGTCTGTTGGGTGTTTTGTAAGAACTTGCAGTAGCAATAAATTTGCTCACAACCTTTCATTTAAAAAAAAAAAACTGAAGAAAAAAAATGTTATTAAAATACAAAAGAAAGAGAACATATCTGAAGTGATATAGGCTCGTAATTTTATACTATACAGTCATATATTTTACAAGCAGGTATATACCATGCCAAACTTACATATTTTAATCTAATTAAAGAATTAAGTACTTTAAAATAGTCATGAGAACAAACTCGAAATTCATTTATAGAGGTAGTAAAAATAGAATCAATAATTTCAAGAATATGTGGTAAAGTATTTCTCCTAAAATATATTTTTAGAGTGATATTATATTAATAAACTTCAGTTATTCATGAATGAAAAAGTCACAAAACAGTAAAATAAAATTTGTGATAACAAAACAGGTAATAGAGGAATGGATACAATAATTACTCTATTCAAGAGGATGAATGACAATATATGAAATCATACTTTCTTATCATTAAGTTTATATATGACGTTTATAGGTTAACATTAATTATGATTGGATAAATTAAAAAAAATATATCTTATATAAAAAAAAAATTAATACAAAAATATAAAATATTTAATCGGAAAGTTTGGTTCTGACTTCTGAGTTTATTAAGAGAAATAGACCGAAGAAATACTATTTTAATTAAATAATTCTAACATTTTAGTGATCACGTTGAAGGATGGGTCTGTTTGGCCACTTTTTTACATGCAAAAAGTTTATTTTTCTTCATTGTAGAACACTATATCTATATATAGAAACTATATTAACGGAGTAGTTTGGGATTCATGCAGCGCACTAACCATATGCAGTACGGTTTTAATTCTATAGCATGCGCGCTGCATGAAGCCAAAACCATTCTGTTAAAATATTTACCCAAAAATTGTTGGTAAGAAATAATATATATAGATACAAGGACCGAATCGCTAAAAGCACTTGTTGTCTTGTTGCTTTTCTTGGGTCCGAAACAAGTATAAGGAAAAACCAAGGGCTAACTGAAAATATCGCGGACCAAAAAATTGGTATCGCTTCATCTGCGCAAAAAATTGAAGCGATACAACACTCTTGTTGCTTCTCTCCCGGGACGTTATCGTTCGCAACGGCCTCGATTTTTTTTTTTTTTGCACAGGCCGTCATCGTTCGCAACGGCCACATCTTCTTCTTCTTTTTTTTTTTTCTCCCTGGACGTCACCGTTCTCAATGGCCAGCCCTTAGCAGCTGCAATTAGCGATGGAATGTAGTTAAGCTGGCCGTTACGGTTCGTAACGTCTTTGTTAGATATGAAAATTTGACGAATTCTTTATTCTATATCGACATTAATTTAATATTTTTTCTATTAATAAAAATTTGGGAGGGGGAGGGGTAAAGGAGGAGGTGAGAGCTGGAGAGAGACCTAGGAAAAGGTCAATGCTTTTGTAAATTATGTGGGTGGATTGTGTGGACTGAGGAGAAAAAGAGGAACACTAATTACTAATTGGGTTAGATTAGTTAATATGTAACTTGTTACTGGGTTTGATAAAAAAAATTAGAAAGTAACAAAAAAAAGTGGGGATCTTATTGGTAATGAATTTATTTAATAATTATCACAACTGTAAAACATGATATTTAAATATCAAATGGTAAAATATCTATTAGTGAAATATCATATTACATTAAATTGTATGGAAATTGATAATAAATAATTCATAATACAGATAATATGTCTTGCATATTGATAATCGATAATTATATCGTATGAAGATTGATAAATAAATAATTCATAAGACATTGGTACTGGGGTTCACTACTGTATTAAAAAAATGACTTAATTTGAGAAAACATTGTTAAATTTGTTTAATTAAAACATTGGTACTGGGGTTCGCTACTGTATTTAAAATTTTCTTTAAGCTCCTTTTAATTAAACGGCTCGTTATGTAATTATGACTGTCGGTATGACATTTGTCAGAAGGTCAAGGCATCATTAAAATGAGAAAATAAAATGATTTCTTATTATCTTCGCTATATTTATTCATATAGAAAAATATGTAATTTGGGCATAACTTTTTAGTATTTTTTTACTATTAATATATCTGTAATTTTCTTTGCGAATAATTACAGTAAAAAAAAAGAAAAAAGACAAGAACGTTTAACTAGTTTTGATAATTTTGATTTTTCGACCACATGTATTCAGTATTCAATAGTTTTGACTTCTGATTGAATTGCATTTAGATGTTTATTTTAGTGGACCGTTTCAGATAGTTTTGAACACGTGTTTAGTTAGGGGGCAATAAAATTTCTTTGTTTATCTATCAAATAAGAAAATCAAGTCTATAAAATATGTTATACATATCCTATACTGCATGTGCACAAAAAGTTAAGTCATTATTTTATTTTGGTTTGCATTGAGAGTTAAAAAAACAGTGAAGCCATGTTTCGATAGTCTGAAGTGATAGCTTAAGTGAGAATCAAACATAGTAATGACACATTTTCTAGAATAATATTTATTGATATGACATTATCTGAAATTATTATATTTTCTGAAATGATCTATGGTGTGAACCAAACACTCCCTTAAGGCTTCTCTGATCTCCAGTTTGTGCAATTGTTTTCACTGCTCTAGACATGATGCATTTAACTAAAACGTACGTTCATTTGAGTTCTTTTGAACTTCTAGGATAGACAAATTAAGTATTTCTCATGTTTAACTTTGGGGAAATATCTTGTAGAGTTAACCTTTAGTTAAACACAAAGCCACCTGATGCAAGTCTAATGGTGATTTATATAGCAATCTAATTATTGAAAACACAAAGCTACCTGTTAGAATGGACTCTTATACGTTGGAATAAGATCCAACATGCTTCCTTTTCCGATCCAGATCATCTAATAAATATTGAAAACACTTCGATCTGCAACCTAATTATGGGCATGCGTTTTGAATTCTGATAAAGAATTTGTTGTCAAGTTATTAATATAATGCCGACTACATAATGTATCAGTATCATTTATCAAGCATAGCATCAGGTTTTATCCTCAGATAATTTATCTTTTACGAGTATTTCTATATTAACAAAATATTGGACCAGCTTGGGTAAACGGGCATATCTTCCAAAATTGATGAAGTTGCAATTGGAACTCTGTTAATAACATTTTCAAGTACACAATTTCTTGATTACTTCTAAATTGAACCCTAAAGACAAGCACGAAGGAGCTTCGAACATCTGTTAGAAATTTAGCTGATCGACAAAATAAAAATAAAACATATAAATGCCAGTTTTGATCTAACTGGAAGTATTCATAATACACGATTAAATAAGAACTGTTAAGTTACATTCACCCCTCATTTCACCTACAAGAGTCCACATTTCTTCTAAACAAACCTTGCAAAATCAACAGCTCAGGAACATGAGTGAGTCCCAGTTGATTCAACCTCCTACCTAAGAGTTCATACAAGTCTATCCTCCGCTTGCACTAAAACCTAATGTTCAGCAGTCGGCTATGTTATGTAACCTTACATGTCATCATCTTCGTCATCACGAAGACTGTTCCCTTTTGCCTCCCTATTTTCACCATCACTACCAGCTGAGTTGGAAGGGCTTACACGGCGTTTCTTTATCACCGGCTCCTCATCCTCATCAGATTCTGAAAAGGCCCTTCTCTTTTTACCTGCTCGAGACGAGGGGCCACCCTGCAAAAGGTCCCAAAATATTCACTGAGACACAAATCATCAACAGAAGCAACAATTTAGTTAAGATAGTCAGTGCATCACCACTCCACATCTCCAACCAATGTTTACAGCATAGAAGGCAAAATCGGAAACGGAATCAGTCACTTGACCGTGGAATCAGAATCGGAATCGGATGAATCGGTCAGAATAGGCCGAATCGATCGGAAACTCGGATTTTGTTGTCAGAAGCTTGTTTTGTACTAAAAACTAGAAATATAATTGTAAAAAATATAATTAGTCCTAAACTAATATTAAGACCACTTGTTAACCCCTAAAAAAAAAATAGAAAAAGAATAAAGAAAAAAAAAAAGGAAACCAAAAAGGAAAAAAAAAGGAAACAGTTAAAGAAAAAATATATAAAAAAATAAAAAAGACCAAAATGGAGGTTGTGCCCATTAACACACGAAATAGAGAGGAAGAAAGAAGAAGAAAAAATAAGTCTGAATTGGAGGCTCTCCACTATCTCTCATTTAATCAGACAAGTGGAGCCCACGCCAAGCACCCAATCATTTTCAATTAAAGGGTCGCATGGTTCAAGAGTCTATGTGCGCCATGTTCATTTCCTATTGAATACTACTTCCTCAGGAAACAACTCAGAAAAGCAGAAAAAAGTCGGAGAATCAAGATCCAACACAAGAATCAGTTTGGAACTAAAAGAATCGGTCTGGAATCGGTGCAAACTCGGCCGATTTAACACTGTTCAACCTGTTTTTTCCTCTAAAACTCACACTCCGCTTAAATCGGTCAAATATCGGCTCGGTCTGGTCCAATTCCGGTCCGATTCGGCCGAGTTTGCCTTCTTTGGTTTACAGTACAGGCTGTACAGCACATTGCCAGGCTACTACACTTGTCATTACCAGACGCACAGCAGTACACCAGCAATCAATATTTGTTTCTACTTTATGATCTCGAGTGCTCGACTGGTCAAGGGCTTAAAGAAAATTCCACAGAGGAAAAAAAAAAGGTTGGTGCAAGAAAATTCACTAAACCACAGGTGGACCCTTGTATGCAGAAATTCCACAGCAAAAACCCCTAGTATATTTCTTGAACTTACCACGTCATCAACATCAGAATCATCAAACCCAGCAGCTGCCAGAAAATGATCTGGTGACTTAGGTGCAGGCCCGGCACCATCATCTGATCCATTTGCTGGATTGTCAGTATACTCTCTCTCCTCAGCCTCATCTTGGGACTTGTCGTTGTACTCCATCTCAGCATATCCCTCGTCATCCTCGTATTGTGCCTCCGTTCTCTTGTCCTTCTTTCTCCTCCTGCCACCACCACCGGTGTTCCTGCGCCTCTTTCTCTCTCCTCCCTCCTCATCATCATGCCTTGATCTTTCTCTCCTCTTGCCGCCAGACGCATGGGTTGAGCTCTTCCATTGCTCCTGCCAAACAGCAAAAAGCAGAATATATTAGTTCTCGATGTTGCAAAGGGACCATCCTTTTCCAACAATTGCATGCCCTTTCTTTAGTGCAAGTTTCAGCAAAAAAGAAGTCCGTACCAATAATTGGTTTCATCTGTCACAGTAAAAAAAAAAGGTTACTTTTGGACTTAAAAACTGCACTGATTCATAGTGAACCCATTAAATGTTCTTGCTCTAAATATTATTCTTGAACAAGACCTGTACCAACCAGAGAAACTCGTTTGTGTTATTTCACCTAAAATGTATATGTAATAGCTATAATATTTGAATAAGTTTCACTACGATTCAGAGCAGTTGAAAATTGATTTCTATAACTTGCCCATCAATTTGTTCGAGTCTCTGATCCAATCCGTTAGATCCTATTTTGCTTTCAGAACAATATTTTTTTCAGAGAAATTTCACCCCGTCCCTCTTAACTCCTCTCTTGAACCCCTTATTTGTTCTCCCATGCCTCCCCTCCCATCTCTCTCTAGTTTCTTCCATCCATCCTCAAGGCGAATGCCTGCCCTTGTCCCCTCCTCCCCCTCACTATGGCAACATTTCCCCTATCTCTAACACCTTCTCAAATGCTTCTTTCTAATTTAGACATTTAAAGTTCTAGTTCTAGACAATGCCTTCCTAGCAATAACAAAATTAATTAGGAAGGAACTGATTATCCATTTGAATGTTGTTGTACAACCATACTTGATCTAGAACTTAGTAACTCAATTTGACATTTCCCACAATGCATTTAATGAAGAAAAAAGAACTTCCAAGCTGTATATAAAACCCTCGACTAATCGTCAAGTTTGGACAGTCGAGCCTTGGTTAAGCCTCAATACAGCCATATAAAGCTACTTGCAAAACAGTCTAACTGGGTCGTTGCCAGGTTGCATCTGACTATATTTTAAGTACAGGTAGTGGAAATCCATCTGCTACCGGCACTAAATTGTACTATATCCATTAAACCATATAAGTTGGTGAATATGCACATAATGCAGTTAAAACCTTTTACTTCAATTTAGAACTTGAAATATTTATCTTAACAACTTTGGATTCTCAAAGAAAAAATAAAGGAAAATTTTCAACATACTTAGAAAGACTGTACAATTGCAAATGGAATAAAACAAGGGGCATTGCTGATGTGATAGTGACAATTGTAAATTAAATACCCCCTCCTCTTTCTAATGAAACATATTTAATTAAACACAGCTTCATGATAACTCCTTTTTCACAATTATACAAAAATGCATATACTCTTTCTTAATGCATATTTAGTCAAAATTTTGTCTATCTGATAATTGACACAAAATTTGGATTACAAAAGGCAAATTTAAAAAGTTTCATAATTATGAAGATTGCATCCTAAGTTGATGATCTTAATTTCTATTCTTGGACCCTGTAGCTAGGAAAAAAAAAAGAGAAGAGTATACTAACTGCATACAACCGAAGCAAAAAAACTTGACCGAGTAAAAAAAGCAATGCAAACTGGTGCTAGAAGCACGTGCTGCCTTTTTCGGTAATCGGTTGATCATATATATATATATGTCTGGCTAGTGGGTGATTTGAAATAAACAAACATATTAAGTTACTGATTCCACTTTTACCTCTCTGATCTGGCCCCACCACTCTGCGAAGGAGAGTCTGCATATAATAAGCTCAAGGAAGAAGAATTGGAAGGAGAAGAAATGATAAAGTGATGCACGGCAAGATTCTCTGATCGTCTCTCTTCCTCTTAAATTTTTTAAACCAACAGCACGTCATACATAGAATACAACTCAGGACCGCATACTTTGCTTGCGCTATGAGTTGTATTGGTTCCAATAAAAGCATGCAATCTTCTAGTTTAAAAACTTTCCAAATTAATTCTGGAATATATTTCAGAGTTTTGATATTACGAAATGAAAAGGTGGATTTAAGCAGTTTGTCTTGGGCTTTCTAGCTGACTTTAATATAGCAAGCTTTGTTTTGTGAAATTTCCCGCATCTCATAGCATCTTAATTTTGTATGTCTCGCTTTTGTTTCCTACTTGGATAAGTCAAAGCATAGTGATGGATTGGATGAATTTTTCAGAACTGTTGCCGCAATGCTAACTTAAATGACCTTGACAATGATGCAATGCTCTTTACTTTACATGTGTTTTCCATAGATTCGCCAACACCACGCCCATGCTCGATAGTACATTACTCTTTCTTCTTATTTTTTCTAAGTGCATTTTGAATGCATTTATGTTGCAAAATATAACTCCAATATTAAGAAGAAGAAAATTTTTAATTTGTCATCCTTATGTTCGTCATTTCTTATTTTTCATTTAGTTTAGAAAAACAAAACTGATACCTTCCATGGGAAGTTCAGGAGTGATATAGAAACTAGCTTGATAAATAGGTGCACGACTTTCTGCACCAAATCAAGCAAGAGAAGAACATCTACAGGACGGTCAATGTCCTGTACATGAAAGTAGGTATCATTTGCTACGATCCTTTCTTCCATCAGACATACTATTATCATAATCAAGTTGGTTGTTCTCCTAGTTAGCTTTTGTTAACTAGTACATTATATTTACTACTACTTTCTTGCCTGCCAACAAGACATAAAGGTGACAATCTGTAAAAAAATGATAAAATGTCCCACCAACCCTAAAAAAACTGATGTTACCTCTATATTTTGCTCGGACGCCGTATATAGACACAAAACTCAAGTATTAGAACATGTTGACAGCAGGACTCCCATTGGTAAAGATTAAGAATATTTGAAGGTTTCTCTTCAAAAGAGATATTATATAGCTCTATGCAAGATACTTTGAATTGGATAGAAACTACAACCAAAATATGAAAATTGATATATCCATTTAAAAAACAGTTTTTTTTTCTCCCCTTTTCTCCAAATATCAAAATTTACTATTCATCTATCTGTACTCTTATAGTTTCAAAGCGAAGTATATGATGAGAAAGGTAAGGTACACATTCATAAGAATGACAGTCAACTCGCCCTAATCTTGTTACTTAATCTCAACCCAGAAAGTGGTTATTCTGAACATAAGAAGTGATTGAACTAGACGAGGAAAGTGGTTATTTCAGATATAAAGAGTGATTATACTGGAACTTTGTGCTGAAACAAGGAAATTGTGGACTGTGCGAACCAAAAGAGGATGATTGATGAGCTGAGTAAAACACGTGTGAGTGTGGGCACAAAAATAAAGGAGGATTTTTCACAAAGAAGAGATTGTCAAAGTACTGATATATGGCTTGCCATATATTATGCATGTAGCAAAGACAAATTGTCATCAAGTATCACGAAAGTTGTTAGCGTGTAAATCTTTCTTTTGTTATTACTACACAGTAAACATATTCTTTAGGTGCTTCTGTAACTCAATCAGCAGTGGAGCTGGCGGTCTACATGTATTTAGTGAATAACAGCTATATAATCTGCAACGTGACAATCCTCCTAATTTGTGTCAACTAGTTGGGTCAAAATTTACATAACTAGCACCTCTTCTTTTCATTTATCTTAATCCGGATAATATTCATAGCATAGTTGATTTTGTTTCATATTAACTACTCCATTTCACATTTAATCCTTATAAATACTTGTTGGTTCATTGATTGCTACAAGTAGTCCTCCTAAGGCACTGTATACTGGCAATACTATTTTTGTGTGTTCTCATCACCAACATTAATCTGTATGGCATTAAAAATTCATGTGCTACTATGTTGTCATCCTTATTAGCAGTTTGAAGAAAAAAGAAAGTATTACACAACCATTCTGCTTTGGGCGGAGTCCCAACCATCAGCTAGATTGATTTTATGGCTGAATTGGGTTTTTTATCAAACCAAACATAAAATCTCAATACACAAAGGAAATAAGAAATTCAGTTCAGAAATCAACCTTTACACGCTCAAAATGCTCTTCCAGTTGCTTAATTTGTTTGAGCTCATCCTCCTGTTTCCGCTTTTCAGCCTGTTCAGAGAATAAAAGGTAATAATTCTTTAACAATGAAAACAGTTCCCAAATAAAAATATAATTATCTATCTGCCACATGGCAAACAAACTGAGAATGTCTAATGCTGCTACCTTTCCACAGGCAAAAAAATCATACAAAAAGTTGGTATCATGAAACATTGCAGAACATCAACCAGCAAAGAGATGTTAAATTACATCTGATCAAGTGATCATTGATTCTTTTCTTTTTTTTCTAAAATTAAATATCCAACTATCTTTTCATTTTTTTCAAAAAATGATTTGAATAATTGGGCATATTTCAGGGGAGTGGGTAGATATGATCTGCTGTTAGAATTTCTAAAAAAGAAAGATATCAGAAAAAACAGCAAAATAATGTACAATACAAAGGCACAAGTTAAAAACCTGCAATTTCCGCTGCTCCTCTGCCTTGCGGCGGGCCTCCTCAGCAAGGGAGACTTGGCGGGCAACCTCAAGTCGTTGGCGAGTCTGATGCTCTTCACGCTCGGCAGCCTCACAGTGCACCTTGGCAGCCTCTAGCAGGTGTTGGCAGTACTCCACGTGCGTCCCGAATTTCTTGTCATCAAACCCATGCGAGTGATAGTATGTACAGCCACACAGCTGCCTAAACATCCTAACTGCGTTCTCCAGCTCAGACAATGTAAACCGAATCTACAGTTTGGTTTCATAAAATGAGATATCAGATAGTACTAAAATAAGACCGCATCGGCGCATCATAAATCAGATGCCATTTTGGAATTGCTACTTTCTCTATTTTTTATATTATTTGTTCACATCTTGATCTTTTTCTGAAAGAAGCTTTAACAATCTATTCAAAACCGAAAGTGTGGTTATTAAAAAACAGTAAGGAATTAGTGTGCAATTTTGCACTGCTGGCATCATACCACCCAAGTCAGGTCTAGTACTGTTCAAATCAGTTCCAAATGTAGTTCCAAATGTGTTTTGAAATGGCATGAATCATTTTCTAATTGCTAGTACCGTGACTACTATACAGGATCAGGAGCATTTATACAATTGTACTGATTCTCGTTATACCAGTATCAGGTTAACATCTCAAACCCTGTGTCTAAAAAAAATCAGTACTAATGCCAATAAATTATTTTCAAAGTATCTAAAATATTTAAGTTTCAGGGGAGAACCTACATAGAAAAGGATGACACTGGTAAGGTTTTGATTACCTCATCAGCAGTTCGCTTGGTCTTCTGCAGGGTGGAGGCAGAGTACTTCTGCATGGCGACGCCTATATTGAATCTTAAGGTGGGGTTGGAAGGGGCAAGGTGGAGAGCCCGCAATAGGGTCTTTTTGCAATCCTGCCACTGCTCTGCATCATACTGTGCGCGCGCAAGGTAAAGAAGTATAGTGCTGTCCGTCCCATAGTAGAACTTGCGTGAGCAGTTTTGATACTGTAAAACGAGATTTCCATTACTTCCTTGGGTATTGAGAGTTTCATAACCATTTGATGATATAAGTGGAAAACTCATGTATAAAGCAGCAGAAAAATGATAAGCAAGCTAACTTACCATCTTTGTTGCCAGAGAAAATTGGCCTTGGGCTAAGTAGATGTGAGCCAGATTGACCCATACATCTGGCATCTGAACAAGTGCACTTCCTGATGCAGCAGCTTCTTGTACCTGAGTATCAACAAAGAAACTTAGTTACACCAGAAAAATATAACAGTTCTCCACTAAAATGTGCAATATCAGTCTATTTATATATCCATAATAATACAAACATGTATTATAGAACAGTCAGAAAAAGATTGCCTGAAACATATTTACTTGCCAAAACTTTGGTCATCCCTAAATACTAAAGCAGGCAATTTTTTTTTAATAAAAATGTACTTACCTGAGTAAAGAGGTCTTTTGACACATCAAAATGGCCTTTCTCGGCAAGCACAATTCCTGTCCCATTAGCAGCATACATGTTTCCTTTATGCTCCTTCAAAACCTGCAAATGAAAAAAAAATTAACAAAAGAACTTGATAAAACAGAAACCTAACAACAGAACTTACCTTAGTATAGAGTTCTTTTGCTTTCTCAAGGTGAGTAGCCTCCAATTTTGGGCCCTTCTTTTCAGAGGACCTCAATGCTGCAAAGTAGTTCCAGTTTCCCTGCCAATTTTATATCATAACAATTAACAATATTCATTTCTCAGATACAATTAACAATATTGACTACAGAGAAAGATTTGAATCCTCAAGGATATAGAAAATTACAAGGGCAAGATTGGAATATGAGTCTTTGCCACTAGTTGCATCTTTGGCCGCACGGATGGTGTCCTTAGCCTTGACCCAGCCATCGCTCTTCAACTCAAGGTCAGCCAACATGCACAGTGCATGGGGGTTTTTCTCATCAACTTTAAGGGCATCTCCCACCTAGAAACAGAGCATAGCTTGTCAATCCTTCAAACATTACTTCTAAGAGAATAAGAGATGTGCTTCAATCATACCAGCTCAATGCTCAGTTGGAAATCATGCCGTGCTTTTGCTATGGCTGCAAGCCTCAGGTAAGCATCCACATAACCAGAATACTGTGAGGGAGCAAAAAAAAAACCTATGAGGTATATGCATAGCACACCTAGCAAGTAAAATTGAACTTAAACACTCTCCTGACAGCTGAGAAAATAGGGAAGTAAAATAATTGCTTTCTTAAAACATACTCACACTAGGTATATGTAAACCTGGTCTACCTGACATTTTTTAGGTATAATTGTACATGGACATAGGAGAGAGGGAGAGAAGGTGAGAAGAGAGAGACCTTGAAAATGATAAAACGGTAGAAGATGCTGGCCATTCCGGTATCATGACGTTGCTCCAGTAGCCTTGCATAGTTAAAGAGTGTGGTTACCTTGTCCCATGGCAGATCAAGGGACTCACCGTCTTCTTCCAGCTGGTGAAACAGTCCCACATCCCTTAAATTAAGGGCATTGCCATTGATGTTGACCTTAGAATGGTCCGACTTCTCATCCAAAAAGGACACCCAAATCCCATCTCCTAGTGCCTCCTTGAAGGTTTGTTCTGCCAACTGGAAGAAGCAATAAAACTATTACCAAACAAAACCGATAATCTCACATAGCATTGCATTTATTCATGGAACTATTCGGTTAATTAATATCAAACAAACAATATGCATTAGACTATTGCTAAAATTGCGAATTCATCTCTATTGAAGTAGTGACATAGTGCGTCAAAATATCTAAACAAACCTCAAAGTCCTCCTTTTCAAAGTGCAGGACACCAATGGTGTTGAGTAATTCTATTGGTATGTCTTCACCACTCTTCTTTAATAGATTCCGAGCCTGCCAATAATTACAGAGATACTAAGACGTTATGACATTTATAGCTTAACTAAACAAGTAACTAAAAAATAATCAAAGGAAAAATGTACTGTTTTCAAAGCTTCCAGAGCAGCATTAGAATCTGTAGGTAGCAACAATTCACCGAGCTCTAAAAATGCCTGCATCAGAATTCAAATAAAATAAATAAATTTAGGAAATTTTCAGTAAGTCATATAAACCATGATAAATAACTGTCTATTAATGATACAGCACAAACATCCCTTGCAAGTACATAATATCTTTTGTTTTCTACAAGGCTATAAGGGACATCCAACTTTTGCAATGCTACATCTGGATGTTGAAATACGAGACTTGAATTCATGTACTCCCAGCCAAGAGATTATGAGCAATAGAAGAAAGGAAAAACAAACCTAATCCTAACCTGTAAATCCCACACATTTAAAACTTAGGAGTAAATGGAGCATGAAAGGGTGTAAAATGAACAATTATTTACCTGAGAATCTTTCGGGTCAATACGAGTGACCTTTTTGAATATTTCTATGGCCTTCTCAGTCTGTCGTTGCTGTGCATAAATGTGCCCTATGGCCTTGGGAATGAAAAAAGAAATTCCATTTACTATTGTCACAAACCTCCAATTCATAAAATAGTACAACAGATCTTTTTGAAGCAAAGTAACAGAATTGAGGTACTTTTCCAAACTGACCTTCAAGCTCTCAACATTTTCAGGGTACACCTCCAATACTTTTTCAAAGCTGGAAAGTGAACTCTTCAAATCTTTCAACTTCAACTGAATCTGGCCCAAACCTGTGTAAGGTTCAGTAGAAAAAGTACATAAAAAAAAATTCAGAGCTTCTGGCGCATTTCATACTGATGTTTAACCCAGGGAATTACAGTAGTCACAATTCATTGGCCTTAGATAAAAGTAAATAAAATGGAAACCATTAGCTCAACATTTAGATTAGGAACAAAAAATAGAAAAGCATAAGGCGTCATACCGTAGAAAGGCAGTACAAAATCCTTCGGTCTTTTTATTTCTTTGGCTGCAGCTATGTAGTACCTACCAGCCTTATCATAATCTCCCTATTGCACCAAAATCCCAAAACATGAACATAAGAAATTTGCAAAAAAAGTACTATTCATCAAATTACAGAATAGGCAGAATTTGCCAAAATATCCATATAACCAACAGAAGCCATAACTTAAGTACTTCAAGTAAAAGAATAAAGATGCCCACTTTGCCCTCAATTTAATCACCCCGACATTTTCTTTCCAACATTTTAAGAACCTAAGCAGTTGAGAAATTCAAGTAAGCAGTGGCTTCATCTGAGGATATTCAACAGGAAACATTTGTTGAAAATATGGTTCCAAAAACAAGTACAATATTCAGCAAGTTATTCATTGTTTAATTAAAATGGTATTTCTGCGAATACCAAAAAGATGTGCTTTCTGCAAGTAAGCACACTCATGTTGTCTGCAAAAATCCTTGAAATGGCATAAGCTAGGTAAAAGATATTTATGCAAATGCACAAGCATGTGCATTTACATTATCAAAGGTAATTCATAAAGAGAATCAACCTTAGAGTGGTAAGATCGGGCAAGGTTGTAGTACGCTTGGGATTTGAGGAGAGGATGGTCCCTGCCGTTCTCTAGGGCAGTCTCCGTCAACTGCTCAACCAGAAAATGCTGTCCAGTGAAGAAGAAATGGTTGCCCAGGTGGTTCAACACCATAGGATCCACCGGATCCTTGTCATGTGCCAGTTCCATCCTCTCAACTCCCCTCCTTATGTTTCCAGCTAACAAATTCATGACAATAGTTATAGTTGTAAGGGCATGAATGTTTAAAAGTAAGCCCGCCCTAATCCAACTTGTTTAGAAAATCTAAATGACGACTCAGTTAAGCTCAACTTTACTCAACTTTAGTCAATTAAATCAGAATTGCACATTTTGCTACAACAAATATGATCGTGCAGCTTGCAGTATACAATATATAGAAGTGTTGTTCAATTGGTTCACCTTCATTTGTTTGTATATCCATGACTCCAAGAGCCACATTAGCCTCCACATTGTCTGGGTCTAGCTGTGTCATTAATGAGAGAGTATCAGATAAATTAATTTCAAGCCTACATGCAAATTCTAAACCCGAAAGAGAAGTGCAGGAAGTCAGCTTACCTGCAAAACCCTGTCAAAAGCCTTGCGCGCCTTCCCAAGCTGGCCGAGTCGGTATTGGCAGTACCCAATTCCAAGCCTCACAACTGCAGGGCAGCCCGGGTATAGACGCAATGATCTCTGACATGAATACAAGCAACTTCTTAGTTTATTTACATTATCTTTTAAAGTGAATATTACTTTAGATTTTACATTAAGTTGATGGCTCAATTTGTCTTAGAAAGGTCTCGCCATATAACATGAAGCTCCTTTTAGGGCGCATTTCAAAAGGACCAAGTATTGGCCCTGTTCAGGCCTTCCAATGGTATGAACGGGTCTTATGGTAATACACACCAATTACAAACAATATTCGTATATTAAAATAGAGTACCTAGTACTAAAAAGAGACAATTCTCTGTGTACGTACCCTGAACCAGCCATATAAGAAATAGCCTTCGAACTTAAACAGAGGGCTAACAACTAGTCCGAAACCTAGGTGCTTATACTAGACCTTCGGCATGAAACTACTCTTGATATGGAGAAGCTAACTCAGGACTTGCCTTACTGACTGAACCAAACAAGACTTTTTTTCTTCTTTTAGTATGCTATCATACTCCAGTTTTGGGCTTTCAAAGAGGATGGGCTTGGTCTGAAGTCAATTCTTTATTTTTAAAAGATCATTGTACCTTATAGTTCTCCAAAGCATTCTTATAGAACTCCTGAGCTTTCCTGATATTCTCTTCTTTCTCGCCCATCATGAAAAACACACAAGCCTTCAAAGATACAAATACTAGTTAGAGTACAGAAAAGAAAATCAATACCATAGAATTACCAAACACACAAGGGCAACGGAAAAATATATATTACAAGCAACCACAAGGTTAAGTACCTGACCAAGAAGACCAGGGACGTGACTAGGATTATAGTCCAACACTATTTTGAAATTTTCCTTTGCTTTCTCAAGTTTGTCAAGTTCATCTCTAGCAATGCAGAGCAGAGCTGCATGATTAAACATCATCAAGGAAACAACAATGAGACAACCTTTTAATTAGATCATTCGAAAATATTTAATTATTTATTTGTCTTTAGTTACTGACTACAGGATTCTTATTTTGTTCACCAGTTGGAGACTATCCGTGTGTACCAGCAATCCCATGTGTTCATTCTTAGGTCAAGCACTGATGGGACAGAGAGCATTTAGACAGAAAAAAAAAAAATACTTTTATAGACATATTCAATAAAATGTCATCAATTAATGCAGAAAATTAAGCAAGTTTTATAATTAGGTAATCGAAAAATAAAGAAATAACCATAATAAATCAACAAATGTATGAAAACTATAGTAAGATATCCAAAAAAAACTTCATTAAGCTAATTAATTAACATTTTTTTATTGTTTAAGCACATTTTTTTTATAAAAATAAATAAATTGACAAACACAACCAACAGTTCGCAATATTCACTGATGAAACCCAATATTGGTTGCTATGAGCCAACTTTTTGATATAATTGCAACACAGTACACTATCGATTGGTGAAATAAAAAATGTATGTTCCATTACAATCATTTCTAAAATTCAAGATTATACCAAATTTAAGGAAAAGTCAGTAACAATACAGTCATTGATACATTGACTTCAACATTTTAGCACTTGGAAGTTATTTGCCAACAACACAAAATGCATGTTTATTATTTGCACATGTAAGAAATGTTGGGTGTGTTTTAGCACAGCGTTTGGAACCAGTTGCAACCAACGAACTAAAATTCAGGAAATGAGAAGCAAATAGGCGACATCCTTTTACCTTTTCCAATCCAGGTAGACGGTTCAATTGCATCAATTCTAGAAGCCCTATTATAGGAACTGGTAGCCAGGACAAAATTTTTCTCCTTCGCCTCTGCAGGACCTGTTGTTGCCATAAAGGTGTAATACGCCCCTAAGGCATTTAATATGGAAATCCTCTCGTATTTCACGTCAGCATAGTATTCGTCAATTTCTGCATATTATAAGAAAAATTAGCACAAAGTATTAGGTAAGATAAGAAGGCTTAATTATATGATAGAAAAGGATTACTTCAAAAACTAAGATAGAAAGGAAACAAGAAGCAAGGACCTGGGCCTGATCCTTCATCCAAAATTTGTAGAAATTGTACTATTTTTCCTTGATTATAGTATTCTCTCTGCAATAAAACAAACATTACTCAGGACAATCCACTGATTCCAAATTAAAGACTTTACAACAACACTTAGTCATATGATACAAAGTTACTGTACAACTAATACCTTCATTCTAATTAAGCTATGCTTTTACAACACATTACAATGCATTCATGCAAAGTATAAGGGGCAATAAATATTCTTCTAGAGTGCATTTGTCAGTAACTGAGATCAAAGAAAAAACCCAAAATTGACAAATACAACAACAAAACAAGAGAATATATTTGATTTTGCAACAATATGCACCAATGCAAACCTAATAAAATCCAAGCATTAATCCCAAAAAATCAGTAAAGCCTAGCTTTGAGAAAAGAGGAGAAGAAGAAAAAAAAGCAAAGAGCTTTTCCAATATAAACTACCTAAAATCAATAAATCTTAACAACACAACAAAATTCGAATCCCAAATTAAATTAGTCAGCAATTTAAGAAAAAATAAACGCCTAACAAGTGAGAGAAAGTGTGAGATATTGATTCATACAGCAATAATTAGCCAGAGAGAGAGTGGAGCTTGCTCGGCCTTGAGTATATCTAGTATATCAGCCGCATCTCGAGGCAACTGATCCAAGGCCACGCATACCTCTTCCTCTGAATTTTGAACGGGAATGTAAACACTGCCTGCCATACCCCAATGAGACACTGTAGAAACAAAATTACACGCACAGTTGATGAGATTACAACTCTCTCCTCCTAATAAGGACCCCTGAAGGAGAGTGGACCTATTGTTTGTGAAGTACCGTACTTGTAGTACCTTTTACCAGGGGAGTACGCAGGATTTCTGACAGAGGGGGGGGGGGGGGGGGGGGGGGAGGGGGCAAGAATCGGGTTCAAATAGCTTATCGGGTACAAATTTAACCCTAATTGATTCAAAATTAACAAATTACAATGCTCTAACTTCTAATTTAAACCTAATTTGAACTTTCAAACTTTCATCCAATCACAAATTAGAAAACCAGATATACTAAATTGAAAAATAATAAATTGATTTCTAACCGTTATTGCTTCAGCGGAGAGAGAGAGTCGGAGTTGCTTCAGAGACTTGAGAGAGAGAAGAGAGCGACTTCAGTCAGCGCCTCAGCGAACTTGATAATGGTGATTTAGGGAATTCGAGTGAGAACCGCGCGCAGGGGAGATTAGAGAAGCTAAGCGGACTTGACAACTTGGGAGAGAGAGATCAGAGAGGAGCTCTCTGCGCGCAGGGGAGGAGAATTGGAGCGACAAATTAACAGAGAGAGAGAGCGAAAGCCTTCTCAAGTTAACTGGGCTGCTAAATTCTTTTTCTTAAAGCCTGTTCTTATTTGGGCTGACATCTGACGGGCCAGAGAGGGGCAAAGAAGAACCGGCCCGTAATTTTCTAATGAAGTTTAAAATCCAGGCCCCCTGGACCTTATTGGGTCCGCCCATGCCTTTTACCAAAGCATTAGTAAGCAATAGTCACTCCAACATTTGCGTTGCTACCATGATTTGGAAAATCTACAACAAAATGGACAAAAGCGTATGGGGCGAAAGAAGGCTTGAATCAGAAGAGACGCACCTTCCGTCCGTCCGTGAGTCCGTCTGAGTTGCCGATTCTTTTTTCGAGTTTGTCTGTGGCTGAATTGATTCTCCAGATTTTATTTCTTTACCGATTTTTTAATGGTGGATCCGATTGATGATCGAAAGAGAGATTGGGCGGCAGCAGTGAAGTATGTTTCTTAGTTGAGTTTGGGTCTGTCGGATGGGATCCGAGCACCTCGGCGAAAGTACAAAAATTTCGAGTTCGTGGACCGTATTATTTGAGTACCTCCTGGCCTTCTAGCCTTCTAGGAAAAAAACTATTCCATTCACTCCTGGCCTTCTAGCCTTCTAGGAAAAAAACTATTCCATTCACTCCTGGCCTTCTAGCCTTCTAGGAAAAAAAGAAATCGGTGCGGATCAGTGTTTCTTCAGTAACGGATTCTCTAGTAAAATATCAATGATTTGTTGAGTAGAATATTATTTTTTATATTTTTTTCTTTTATTTAATTGAAATATGATATACAAATATAAATTTATCATGTTTTATAAAATAAATAGTTACGCAAAAGATAAAAGTACGATAGAAATTTGGCATTTTTATAGAATGAAAATGCATTATATCTCTTTTATCTGGTTTGGAATTATTTATGCTTGTTACTTCTTTCTCTATATTTTCTGTCTTCAACTATTTACAAAATTTTAAAAAGTTTACGTAAATTAATTTAGAATAATATTATTAAATATGAGTGAAAAGACATATTTTTTTGTTTGTCATGATATGTATGTGAAATTGCACAATCTAATTGCTTTATAATGAATAATAAACATTGAATTTTTTTGCTTATTTTAACGGCTTTGATACTTTTAAATATTTTTCTATTTGTCCATATATACAAACATGACTTAACTAGTGTGATAGTATTTCTAGTAATAAAATATGTGCTCTGGAGTACTTTTTTAGGATCTATTTGCCATAAAAGTATATATCACGTGTGCTTTAAAGTTTAAATTATATCTATTATTATCTATACATTAAAACCTCCAAATAATTGTATCAAGATTTTCAATTTATTGTTTGTGCTTGCAATATATTAAGCTAGCGTTGTACAGGGGCGGATCCAGAATTTTCATCAGGGGGCAAAAAAATATCGAATCGGGTTGAAATAGCTAATCTGATTTAAAATCATTAACTAATTGGGTACTCGATAAAAAAAATAATGCTTTAACTTATACTTTCTAATGCTTTGAATTGTAATTTTGGATACTCTAACTTATAATTTTAATTATCAATCAAAATTCAACAAATTTATTTCAATTTTAACTTTAAATTTAATCCGAATTACAAATCAAACATCCAGAAGAGGACAAAAAAAATTTCAGGGAGGACAAAGTCAGTCAGGACCGATAAATTTCCACTAAAACTCAAAATCTAAAAGAAGGCAGCTGCCCCTGGGACTACCTGGGTCCGCCCCTGGCGTTGTATATGAATGCAACGTTTCATCTTAACATATTTTTCAACAAACCTACTTTACATAATATTTTCGCTTTTAAACCAAAATGCAATGCGTTTTGAAAAAAATAATAATAACAAGGTATTGATATTACTCAGATTATTATGAATAAGCAACATGACAATCATTCAGATCAAGATTTCAAACCCATGCCATTGATTATGTCGCTGCCATTTATGTAGGGATTGATTTTTTTTTTTTTTACAAGCACGTCAAAATATGGAGTCCGTATCTTCTGAAATATCTCAACTTTTCAGTCTATCTCAAAACCGCACCAACAATTTTTTCGGTGCCTATTTAGATGCACGGAACAGTATTAATATAAATAGAATTAGTTTATATTTTGTACATATCAAACTCAAAGATATCTCCAGGGGCAGAGGCAAAAATTTACTGAATAGGGTCAAACACGTGCATGATAGTTTTTTTTTTTTTTTCAATAAATAGTGGGATTTTTTTTTTTCAAAAACATAATTAAAAAAAATATTTTTACTAAACCAACATGATTATTTTTTTTTTTACAAAAACCATAAGAACCGAATTGCCAATTCGGTCCGCTTGGTTTTTTTTTTTTTTTTTGGACCAATTGCCAATTCGATCCCTACTGATTTCATAGTTCCTGCAAAACAAATATGTTGCCGTTTGTGTAACGCGTACGGACCAAATTGCTAATTCGGTCCAATTCAGTCAAATAAATATAAAATAGGGGAAGGTCATTTGACTCATATCAATTGCCAATTCAACAGAGTTGGTCATGAAACGCCAATTCGGTCAAGAAAATATTAAATTATTTTGAATCATACTCAATATCAATGGCCAATTCGGTCAAGAAAATATTAAATTATTTTGAATCAAACTCAATAATCAATGGCCAATTTGGTCAGG
The DNA here is from genome assembly GCA_011114355.1 of Carex littledalei. Taxonomy (NCBI): domain Eukaryota; kingdom Viridiplantae; phylum Streptophyta; class Magnoliopsida; order Poales; family Cyperaceae; genus Carex; species Carex littledalei. The sequence continues at coordinate 5,979,338 of CM022096.1, read as the reverse complement.
GAAATATTAAATTATTTTGAATCAATATCAATTGGCAATTTCTATTCGGCCATTTGACTCAATAGAAATGACCTTCAATCATTTGACTCAATATCAATTCGGAAATATAAAATAGGGGACCTGGCAACTCGGCCCGACTTCATTTTCGGATTTTTTGCGGCATTGGTCATGAAACGCTGTGAAATTAGCAGGGATCGAATTGCCAATTCGGTCCAAAAAAAAAACCAAGCGGATAGCATTGGCAATTCGGTTCTTATGGTTTTTGTAAAAAAATAAAATAATCATGTTGGTTTGACAAAAATATTTTTTTAATTATGTTTAAAAAAAAAATTCTAAATAGTGAGTGAGAGAGATATAATATAAAATAAGAAGGGTCACTCTCTCACATGTGAGCTCTTAATTTTTTGATAAAAAAGTTCTTAAATGTAAGAAGTATCCAAATTATACACAATTTTTTTTTTTTAAAGAATGGGATCAGTAGTATAAAATTTTCAAAAAAAATATGGGTGATACATCCTATCTCGGGGTGAGTAGGCTGTATGAGAAGTGGATTGGGCTGAGTTCATCCTGTCACGAAATGACAGGCTGAAGTGTGGACCGAGTTGGGAACTCGGAGAGATTTGGACTCTAACATATGCGATATCTCTTTTAGCAAAGGATTCGATCACTGTTTAATGTGACTTCCTGTCTTATATAGTCTGTCCATAACCGACTTACCAAGCGGTTATGGGAGACTCGAGCAGTTATGCAAACCGTATCGGCGATTATCCCGCACGGAGACGGTGCAAGCCATTTTCGAGTTGAGCCTTGTGAGGCCGTTTATTGGGCCATGTTTAGACAGAACCTGGGCTTTTCGTATTGACTCCGGGTTGGACTGTTAAGGATGTCCGAATCCCGGATCTTTCATGGCCCGTAAATGGTAGATTAAAGGGCCTGTGGAGCATGACCCTATCAATAAGGATTAATTTTCTTGTACATGTAGCATTTTACTATAAATTATAAAACAAAAACATACTTCATTACTTGTTTTAAAAAAAAAACAAGTCAATAACCCCCATTCTATAAACACACCTCCACCTCTGAATATCTCAGAAGATGCGAATTCCAAAAATGTCAATAAGATGAATTTGTCTTCTTACTTGTTTCTTTTACTAAAAAAACATTCATGGAGTTGTAAAATCTAACAATATTTTTTTTCCGTTGTGTGTGTAAATAATAATAAAAGTATAAACAAGTCAGCTACTATTTATTTTGTTTTTAATGATGCAGAATTTTTTCACTATTTATTAAAATCAGTAATTTTAAAACTAGCTTAATAAATAGTAAAAAAAATTACAAAAAAATATAAAATTTGGTCTCCCAGCGCATTTTAATATAGAGATCACATCTAACGGTTTGGATCAACTATTTTGAACTTTGAAAAAAAAAAAAAAATTAGTAACATAGACATCCGGAATAAACGTTGTAATATCAGCCACTCTCTCTATATAATAGGTTTACTTGAGGATCCGTTACTTGCCGGTCTACCCATCAAAAGTTTCAATTTAATATGTCCATCGTGACATCAAAATATATAATTTGCTAGTCAAAATTTAAAATGCAGATATTCTACAAAGAAATGGGTTCAGAAAGCAGAGGAACTCTTGAGATATATTAATTATTAACGTCGTAATTTATTGGACTTTATTGCATAAAATATAAATATATTTGAATTTCGAGGGACTCCTTTTGTTTCTTAGCTTTCCCACTCTCCAACTCAGACCTCTACATCCCTCCGCCCTCGTACCCTCCTCCCATCCACCTCTAAAGTCACTACACACATATGCCTAAGGGCCTTTCACTCAAAAAATAAAAATAAAAAGTCACTACACAAAAATTCTAGAAATAGATAGGGGAGGCCGAGGTTCATGCCGGGGTCTCCCGCCCGCGACCATGACCAGAAAGAAAAAAGATGTCTCCTTTCATCTGATTGTTGCTAACTAATACTAAAAGTCATCATTGTCTACTTATGAAGAAGAGAGTTTATTTATTTTGTTGTTTTAGTTATTTGTGTTGTTAGATGTTGAAGTTTAGTTGTTGATCGATGTTTAGATATTGATGTTTTTTTTTTTTTTAAATTTTGATGTAGTTTAATGTGGATAATATTCTAGACTTGACAATATTAAGAGCTTTAAAAGTAAAGGGTTTTAAAAAGAAATATCTCCGTGTTTCCCATTGCAAAAATAAATTTATTTAAATTTACATCACTACACTGACAAGTACTTTAGCCGAATATTGCATGTAGGTTTGAAAGTTAGAACCTTAATTGCATATATAAAGATATCACTTGATACGTAACCTTAATTGCGTTTGAAAATTGGAAAGTTAATTTGTATCATAAACTATTAATTTCATACAATTTAAGTATTATTTAATGATGTATTATAAAGTGTTAATATCTTTTGTTTTAAAGTTCGATGGCATTGCGCGACTACCATTTATATTAAATAAAAAAGAAAAGTTATTTACATGGATAAGTTGTTAATTTCATACCACCGAAATTTTAAGTCACTAAACATACAGCGAAACATATGTCAATTCTCTTAATTTTTTGCTGATATAACATACGCGTCATATATATCATGCACGTAATATTTAAATATAAATTAAAACTTTATATTTAAAGATTGTCAAAATTGTCAAAAAAATATATAATTTCATGATATTTATTCTCTTTTATATTTAGACTAATTCTGTTATGGATAACAAGTAACATGGATTGTAGAACAGTTATTATCAATAATCCAATAGTTTTTAAAATGCCTTTCGATGCACAGCGGACAGGCAAAAATGCGTACAGCGTGCGAGTGGCACTCTTCACCCCTAACCACGCATACTTACAACATAAGCTACTTACTTAGCAATTGATGTCGTTAGGGAAAAAAAAAAAGAACATAATATGAAACCTTTGGGGTTTAAAAACCACATTTTATCGAGAAATTAAGAAGTCCATCAGAAGAAAAAAAAAAAATTCAATTAACTAACAGGAGTCAAACTTTATCTCTCAAATGTTTAATAAAGAATATTCAGCATCAATTGCTACAATCCAACCAGAAGTCTGTCGATTTGGATATTTTAAAAAAAAAAAAATCTGAAGAATTGTCAATTCGTAGGAGCGCGGCATGTTTTGGAAGGTTGGACTCCCGATTTTGAATTAAGACGGACGATTCTAACCGACATTTTTATTAATATCCAAAGTTTAATACAAATTATTATTTATACCCAGAATCGGACCCAATATCGAAAAATGCCCAAACCGGCCAGAAAATAGCCGGTTTACTCCCCCCCTAAGCCGGCCATTTTCTGGCCGGCTTACTCCCCCCTAAGCCGGCCATTTTCTGGCCGGCTTAGTCGTTTTTTTTTAAGAGACATTATGAAGAGAAAAAATAATGAAATCTAACACTGAAAATTTGAATTTTGTGTTTAAATTATTTGTTAGATTACTTCTTTTGATTTATAATTAGCATATTTATACTAAAATACACTAGATTACTTGAAATTATGTTGAATTACACTATATTACAATAAATTATGTTGAATTACACTAAATTACGTTAAATTACGCTAAATTACAATAACTTCGCTAATTATGCTGAAATACGGTAAATTACGCTAAAATAGACCGATTCTGTGCCATCTTTCATGAATCATAAAAAATAGTAAAAAAATTCCGAAAATAGTAAAAACTGGTATTCTACAAGTTCATTATGTAACTAATTTACTGAGCTACTTGGATTGAATAATAGAAATGAAAATCTTAATCGGAAACTTCAACTCAAGTTTTGAGGCTCTTCCCTTTGTTTTTTGACGATTCTGAATTTTGGAACCCAGCATTGCTAGCACGGACGTATGCGTATTTTTGCAAGCTTTCCGAAAAGTGGTCATTTGCTGAAATCGGACACTCGAGCGCCGTTTTATGACCGTTTGAAGTTTTGTCGTCGTTTTTCACCTTTTCAGTAAAGATATCGTCTCTATTCATATGTAATTTAGCGTATTTTAGCGTAATGTAATGTAATTTAGCGTAATTTAACTTAATATAGTGTAATTCAACATAATTTCAAATAATTTAGCGTATTTTAGTATAAATATACTCATTATATATCAAAAGAAGTAATCTAATAAATAATTTAAACAAAAAAAATCAAATTTTCAGTGTTAGATTTCATTATTTTTTCTCTTCATAATGTCTTTTAAAAAAAAAAACGACTAAGCCGGCCAGAAAATAGCCAGCTTAGGGGGGGAGTAAGCCGGCCATTTTCTGGCCGGTTTGGGTATTTTTCGATATTGGGTCCGATTCTGGGTATAAATAATAATTTGTATTAAACTTTGGATATTAATAAAAATGTCGGCGATTCTAACTTCTAATTTAAAATCTACGATTTTTTATTTTGTATTCCGAGGTATTGATTTTACACTAATAAGATACTGACCCGACATGCTTCTACTGTTCTTTGGTTCGGAAAGTTCCTTGACTAATAAAAAAAGTGCGAGAAATTTCAACTATATTAATTCGACGCACTACACCAACCCTTTATTCTTTAATTGCTTCATTCCCAGTCAGTTGATGTGTCCATTGATTTTGTAAAAGAGTTGTTACCGTGAGGAACAAAATAATAGCATATACTGGTAAAAAATGTAAATCATAAACAGAGTTTTCTTCTTCTTCTTCTTTTTTTCCTGGAATGTTTGCAATATTTTGATAACACGAGAAAAAAACTATGTGCATAGAGGGCGAGAGTTCTTTCTTTCTAATTTATTTTCTAAGGTGTCTCTGTAATAAACAATTTTCCTTCTTTATAAAAATCGTTGGCGGTTATCCGCCAACCTTCAAAAAACACAAGAAAAATGATTGGTGAAAAACGAGATAAATCTGATAATAAATTAATTAATGATCCTCAAGTTTTTACAATCACTTGGTAACTATTGATCTCGACAATTAATATTAATAATCGTCGAAAAATAAAAAATAATATTGAAATCCCATATTGTATGTTTGTTATATGGTGCACCTACCAGATCCGTACAAAACGAATGTTTTAGCGTTTATCAAATAATATATATATAGGATTTGGCTAATATGCTACGCGTAGCATAGAGCCTCTCCGTGCTACGGCTCATTTTTTGAGTTTTCAAAATCCTAACGGTCGATCCGAACCGTTCAACATGATCTCCATATTAATATGTACTTGCAAACCAAATTTTATATTTTTTAGAATTTTTTTACTATTTATTAAGCCACTTTGAAAATCGCTGATCCAATGGTCCAGCAGATTTTACTGTTGTGTACAAATTAGTGTTTTTTCAAAGTGGCTTAATAAATAGTAAAAAAATTCTAAAAAATGTAAAATTTGGTTTACAAGTATATATTAATATGGAGATCATGTTCAACGGTTCGGATCGACCGTTAGGATTTTGAAAACTCAAAAAGTGAGTCGTAGCACGGAGTGCTCTATGCTACGCGTAGCACGCTAGCCATGTCCATATATATATATATATATATATACACATATACATATATATATATAGAATTGAGCTATGCTACTACATGGAGTAAAACGCGTTGGTGCTCCACGCCGCTATATTTTTATTTTGAAAATTCAAACGACCGATCCGAACCGCTCAACATGATCTCCATATTGAAATGTGCTTGGAGACCAAATTTTACATTTTTTAGAATTTTTTTACTATTTATTAAGCCACTTTGAAAATCACTGATCCGGCAGTCCAGAATTTTTTACTGTTTTTCACTGTTCACCCGGATTTTCAGATTTTCAAAGTGGCTTAATAAATAGTAAAAAAATTCTAAAAAATGTAAAATTTGGTCTCCAAGCACATTTCAATATGGAGATCATGTTGAGCGGTTCGGATCGGTCGTTTGGACTTTCAAAATAAAAATACGGCGTGAAGTACAAACGCGTTTTACTCCATGTAGTAGCATAGCTCATCTCTCTCTCTCTCTATATATATATATATATAGAGTGGCTAAGGTCAAAGTGGTATGACCAAGGCCTTGGTGCTACCAATTAGTTTTTGCAATTTTAAAGTTCAAATAGTCGATTCAAACCGTTAGATGTTCAATCTATATTAAAATTTGCTTGGAGACCAAATTTTACATTTTTTGGAATTTTTTTACTATTTTTTAAGCCACTTTGAAAATGGCAGATCCGGGTGAACAGTAAAAACAGTGCAACCAAATTCTGGACTATGTGATCAGCAATTTTGAAAGTGGCTTAAAAAATAGTAAAAAAATTCCAAAAAATGTAAAATTTGGTCTCCAAGCAGATTTTAATATAGAGATCACATCTAACGGTTTAGATCGACCGTTTGGACTTTGAAAATCCAAAAACGACTTGGTAGCACCAAAGGCCTTGGTCATACCACTTTGATCTTAGCCACTCTCTCTCTCTCTCTCTATATATATATATATATATATATATATATAGTGGCTAATATCAAACGTTTGTTTCTAGTCCTTTGGTGCTACCAAGTTGTTTTCTGATTTCCAAAGTTCAAACAGTCAATCCAAACAGTAGATGTTCAATCTATATTAAAATGTGCTTGGAGACCAAATTTTACATTTTTTGAAATTTTTTTACTATTTATTAAGATGGTTTGAAAATCGTTGTTTTCAATGGTGCTGAAAAATACTTCAAAACAGCGATTTTCAAACCATCTTAATAAATAGTAAAAAAAATCCAAAAAATGTAAAATTTGGTCTCCAAGCACATTTTAATATATATTGAACATCTAACGGTTTGGATCGACTGTTTGAACTTTGGAAATCGGAAAACAACTTGGTAGCACCAAAGGGCTAGGAACAAACGTTTTGATATTAGCCACTATATATATATATATATATATATAGATGGGCTATTATACATTGCAATGCATAGGCACCCGTGTGCATTGGACCATAAATCACCGATTCAAAGTCCAAATGACCGATCCAAACCGTTCATCTTGTTCTCCATATTAATATGTGCTTGGAGACCAAATTTTACATTTTTTGGAATTTTTTTACTATTTTTTTAGATTTATTGAAAATCTGAAAATCCGGGTGAACAGTAAAAAACAGTAAAAATTTCTAGACCACCGGATCGGCGATTTTCAAAGTGGCTTAATAAATAGTAAAAAAATTCCAAAAAATGTAAAATTTGGTCTCCAAGTACATATTAATATGGAGAACAAGATGAACGGTTTGGATCGGTCATTTGGACTTTGAATCGGTGATTTATGGTCCAATGCACAAGGGTGCCTATGCATTGCAATGCACCATAGCCCATCTCTCTCTATATATATATATATGAGGAGGGATCAAGTTACAACAAATTTGAGTTACAACAAAGTTACAACAACTATTTTTTTCATTTTCAAAGTCCAAATTGTCGATCCAAACCGTTCAACATGATCTCCACAATAAAATGTGTTTGCAGATCAAATTTTACATTTTTTTGAATTCTTTTACTATTTATTAACTATTTTACAAAAAATAGTCATATTCAGACCATTGAATTTTGTACCCATCTTAATAAATAGTAAAAAAATTCAAAAAAATGTAAAATTTGATCTGCAAGCACATTTTATTTAGATAATCATGTTGAACGGTTTGGATCGACGATTTGGACTTTGAAAATGAAAAAAAATGATTGTTGTAACTTTGTTGTAACTCAAATTTGTTGTAACTTGATCCCTCCTCTATATATATATACGTGTATATATATATATATATATAGATATATGTACATATATGTAGATATATGTATATACACGTACATATATCTATATATATACAGAGAGTGGCTAAGGTCAAAGTGGTATGACCAAGGCCTTGGTGCTACCAATTAGTTTTTGCAATTTTAAAGTTCAAATAGTCGATTCAAACCGTTAGATGTTCAATCTATATTAAAATCTGCTTGGAGACCAAATTTTACATTTTTTGGAATTTTTTTACTATTTTTTAAGCCACTTTGAAAATGGCAGATCCGGGTGAACAGTAAAAACAGTGCAACCAAATTCTGGACCATGTGATCAGCAATTTTCAATGTGGCTTAAAAAATAGTAAAAAAATTCCAAAAAATGTAAAATTTGGTCTCCAAGCAGATTTTAATATAGAGATCACATCTAACGGTTTAGATCGACCGTTTGGACTTTGAAAATCCAAAAACGACTTGGTAGCACCAAAGGCCTTGGTCATACCACTTTGATCTTAGCCACTCTCTATATATACATACATATATGTACATATATATAGAGATAGGCTATGGTGAGTTGTCACGCCATATTTCATTTTGAAAATTCAAACAACAGATCCGAACAGTTCAACTTTTTCTAAATATTGAAATGTGCTTGGAGACTAAATTTTACATTTTTTGAATTTTTTTTACTATTTATTAAGCCACATTGAAATAGCTAATCCACTGTGAACAGTAAAAAACAGTAAAATTTTCTGGACCACCGGATCAGCGATTTTCAAAGTGGCTTAATAAATAGTAAAAAAGTTCCAAAAAATGTAAAATTTAGTCCCCAAGCACATTTCAATATAGAGAACATGTTGAGCGGTTCGGATCGGTTGTTTGGATTTTCAAAATAAAAATATGAGCGTGAAGTAAAAATGACATCTTACTTCACAACTCACCATAGCCACACACACACATATATATATAGGAAGTGTCTACGGTGCTATGCATAGCATAGAGGCATCCGTGCTACGGCTCAATTTTTGAGTTTTTAAAATCCTAACGGTCGATCCGAACCGTTCAACATGATCTCCATATGAATATGTACTTGTAAACCAAATTTTACATTTTTTAGATTTTTTTACTATTTATTAAGCCACTTTGAAAAAACAGTAATTTGTACACAACAGTAAAATCTTCTGGACCATTGGATCAACAATTTTCAAAGTGGCTTAATAAATAGTAAAAAAAATACTAAAAAATGTAAAATTTGGTTTGCAAGTACATATTCATAGGGAGATCATGTTGAACGGTTTGGATCGACCGTTAGGATTTTGAAAGCTCAAAAATTGAGCCGTAGCACGGAGGCCCTCTATGCTACGCGTAGCATATTAGCCAGATTATATATATATATATATATATATATATATATATATGTATATAGAGAGAGAGTGGCTAAGATCAAAGTGGTATGACCAAGGCCTTTGGTGCTACCAAGTCGTTTTTGGATTTTCAAAGTCCAAACGGTCGATCTAAACCGTTAGATGTGATCTCTATATTAAAATCTGCTTGGAGACCAAATTTTACATTTTTTGGAATTTGTTTACTATTTTTTAAGCCACTTTGAAAATTACTGATCACATGGTCCAGAATTTGGTTGCACTGTTTTTACTGTTCACCCGGATCTGCCATTTTCAAAGTGGCTTAAAAAATAGTAAAAAATTTCCAAAAAATGTAAAATTTGGTCTCCAAGCAGATTTTAATATAGATTGAACATCTAACGGTTTGAATCGACTATTTGAACTTTAAAATTGTAAAAAACTAATTGGTAGCACCAAGGCCTTGGTCATACCACTTTGACCTTAGCCACTCTCTCTATATATATATGTTTTTAACAATTTAAAGTTAATAGATCTTGATTCATTATTAAACAATGAGTGAGGCTATGGTACAATGTATAGCGCGGATTAGTTTGTACTATGGGTCGATATTTTCGTTTCAAAGTTTAAAAAGTTGATACTAACTGTTCAACATGATTTCCGTAGGAAAACGTACTTGCATGATTTCCATAGGAAAACGTACTTGCAGAGCAAATTTTACATTTTTAGAATTTTGTTACTATTTTTTTAGATAGAAAATTACAACTTTTCAATAGTCTATCATTTATAGATCAAGTGATTTTGTATCTATCTAAAAAATAGTAAATATATTGTAAAAAAATGTAAAACTTGATATACAATTACATTTTCATATGAAGATCATGTCAAATGATTCAGATCGACTATTTGAATTTTGAAACCGAAAATATTAATCCATAGTACGACTACGAACCAATCCGAGCTATGCACAGTACCATAGCATCACTCCTTAAACAATAACTAAAACGTATAAAATTTTATCACTAGGTTATATCCAATAATATATCTATAAATTTATGTTTCAAGATTGTTAGAATTAAATAAAATATATCGTTAAAATTAATAATTATTAAGTAATTCTTCTTCTTAAGTCTAATTAGCATAGGAGCGATCATCAGAGCAAGCGACCACTGTATAGAAAAGTTTACCAAAAATATTTTATTTTGTAAGCTTTTCAAATTCATCTTTTAAGATAGTAAAATATTTTAATTGAAAAAAATTTAGCACTTGCTTGCTTTATAATCTAGATATATTCCTCTCACCAAAACACAAATAGTTTCACGAATTGCACTGTGATTTTCTTCCGGTTAATCCAAATGAATCGGCAACCGAAATAGTTAAACTTGAGTTGAAAAATTATTATTTCAATAATAAAAAAAAGTACATCTCTTCAGAGTTCAGATTGATCAGAGAGCATGGCTTCCTCGAATTTTCTCTGTACTGGAGATAGAAGCCTTCATTTTAAATGTGCAAGTGGTCAAGGTCTCAAGGAGCATGCTTAGATTTCGTCACTATCACTAAAAAGTAAAAACAAAACAAAAGAAAACGATAAAACTCTCCGGCGACAGCAGCTCCCACTTGCTGACTTGCACGTACAAATATCCAAAATTCATGACCAAATGCTCAAACCTTTGACCGGCTCTGTGCTTCTTCCTCCATGCCTCTCCTTCCTCCTCTCTACTCCCTTTCCCTCTCTCTCATCCTCCTGATCTCCATCCATGGCACATGCTCCACAACCACAAGCTCCAAATCATGCGGTTCTTCATCTCTCTGTGGCAACATCACAGTAGCCTATCCTTTCTCTCTGTACGATCCATATACGGACACCAACTCTTCATACTGCGGCTATCCCGGCCTTCAGATATACTGCGACTCTGATGAAATCCCCATTCTCTTTCTCAGCTCCGCCAACTACACCATCACAAACATAAGCTACCCGCAAAAAACAATCTCCCTTGTCGACACTGAAATCCTGTTACAGAACACCTCCACCCCAATAGTGCGGTACAACGTCTCGTTCACCCCTTACACATGGCTGAATTACACAGATCTAGTTATCAACCTCACTTTCTTCCTGAATTGCCGCCAGTTCGCCCCTAATTATACCTCAGCTGAAATTATCCCGATTAGTAGTATCCTTGGAGGATACTCCTATGTCTTTCCGAGCACAGCAATACCCCCTGGTAACTACAATTGGGTGGATGAATGTAAAGAGGTGGTCATTGCGCCGGCGCTGGGCCCCAAAGTCAATTCTCACGTGCTGGATCTTCCGACCACCTATGGATCGGTGCTGTTAGATGGATTCCAGCTGGAATGGAGCGACCCTTCGGACTACTGCGTGCAGTGTGAGGAAAAGGGAGGCCAGTGCCGGTATAATGTCACGAGCAATTCTACCTTCATCCCAACCTGTTTCTGCAACGGTGGCAGATGTGGTACGTACAATTTATTTATTTTTAATTTATGTATAGTTTTTTTTTTCGTTTTTCGATTTTTTTATTCCATCCGTTGTTGCATCAAAGTTGGATTTGACGACTGTGTTCTTGGTGAGGGTTTTTGTGTTCCCGGCTCCTGAGAGAAGTAGTTGATTATTCAGAAATGTTTTAGTTTAAGAGGAGAAAATTAGAAAAAGCAGCACGTGGTCCAATGGTAAAATTTGGCGGCTGTGTGCTGCTTACTAGACTGCTAATTTAAAAATGTGCCTTTAACAGTGGGGCCCAGTTTATCTCTAGTTTTAAAGAATTAGGTTAGTAAGGACAATGCTCTGCGGACAAGTATCTTCTCTATTACTGTAAAAGATTCCCTTCACTTTACGGTTTGAGATTAACTCTCAGCCGCTTTGAGATTAGGACTAGCGCAGGGGCAGTATTATTGGGCTTTGAGATTCGTGCCAAGTTAAAAAGAACGGTCCAGATCCAATAATTGTAAAAGATTCCCTATTACGGTATGGGGAGGATGTGATTTCATGCTCTGCTCCCTTCTTTGTTTTTTTTTTTTTCCCAAAGACTTGAAATTTCGGAAGTTTTAAGTCGATTTGAAGTTAGGTGTCTATCCTCAACAACAATTCGATAGTAACGGATGTCGATAAGGACAAGTGATTTGTTATTTATTGTTAACAAGAATATTCAAATCCAGCCGAAAAGAGAAGAAGCAAAAATAAACATAACAACATCAATAAATCGTGAAATGAACTAGAGGATCATGAGCTACCTAACCGGTCAAACCAACCATTGGTCCCTCTTTGATTAATTGATCATGAACTAGAGGCATGAGCTACATATAAGATTTTCCTAGCTTACGAATATTTATGTTAGCCAATGTATAGGTAAAGGAAGGTGAGATAGAGTTTGGTAAAATGAGCTAGGTATACTGTACAGTAACTTAGTATTGTTCGATCACAGCAGGAGCATTATTTGATTTATACCACAAAGAGGGCAAATAAGAGTCTTATCGGATCTCAAGATTCAATTTTCCCAACGATCTGAATATATAACTATGGACAGAGCAGAGTAGGTTTGATGGGCTCCAAGTCCGTCTGTTTCACTTTAAGATTCGTGCACACCCGCTTCAATTTCGTGTGCACAAATTTTAAAGCGGATCAGACGGACTTAGAGCCCATTGAACTCAAAAGTAGATCCCATACATTGGACTTACTATGCTCTAAACCATGGCTCCCATGGGACCTACTGTACTCTAAACCATGGACGAATTTATTTTGATCATAGGCTTCAGCTGATCCCTTTTAGAAGTTTCAAAATTGTGTGCCCTCCTCTAATTCAACAAACTTGAAGTCAAGGAGAACAGTAAACATCTATCACTAATCTCTTTATTGCAAAATTCTGACTCTGCCCCTCAATCCTCATGGTAATGCAAATCTGGTCCTATATAATCCCTGGACTTTAAGGGGCCTTATGATACCGGTCCCTGTATATATGAATATTGGGCCCTAGGACATCGTAATTTACCAACAGTCCGGATCCAATAAAATCTGCTCCATAAAATATTGGGCATAATGTAACATTTAGTTTTGGATCCTGCAAAATGGGCCAGGCTCAAGACCTGACTACTACTTAAAGAACCTTCCAGCTCAATTTCCAACTTGCCTACGGGCGTGTTTAAAGCAAAAAAAAAGAAGAAGCTCAATTTCCAACTTGCCACCGATGTTTTCAAGATAGTTTTTAGCTTGACATTATTGAAAACAGGCGGTTTGAATGAGACCTTGAACATTTTTTATCTGACACAAAACATCTCACATGTAAGCAAGAATAAAATTAGGATATTTTAGACTCACACAACTACACAAGTAGAGATGACGAAGACAATATCTGAGCGGATATTAGATGTTTAATTCACTAGGCGGCTAAGGCGCTTCCTATTTCAATATTTTTTTTTTTTTGAAGGATAGCTGGCCAGAAGCCGGCCATCGATATATTGATAAAAAATTATTTACATCTCCTAAATGGAGTTTTGATCTTATTTACACATAATTCAACTAGTAAATAAAACACTAAGTAGCACTACGAAGGAACGAGCCCGATCATTAGTGCCCATTCTACCCCTGACCTTACTCCTACTAGCACTAGGCTGACCAAAGGGAAATTTCTTATGTTGCTTCATTTATCAATCTATGCGCTTGTTTTCGGTCATTGGAGAATATCCGCCGATTTCTCTCTTTCCACAGGGTCCAAAGCCCTGACCAGGCCCCGTCCCATTTTTTCCTCTGTTCCCCAGACAACGACATTCTATGGTTCCACCACACCTCATGAGCGAGGGCGGTATGTGCAGGGGGAGTGAGGTTAAGTGTCGCAAAGAGACCCGACCAGAACCCCCTCGCAAAGTTGCAATCCCAGAACAAGTGGTCCTGTGTTTCAGACTCATTAGTTGTACACATGATACATTCCCAACTCACCAAACATCCCCTTTTGATGAGGACCTCCCTTGTTAGCAATTTATCATTCACGAAAAGCCAAACAAAGAATCTCACCTTTGTTGGTATTTTAAGTTTCCATATCACCTTATAGAACTCACATCGTACTCCTCTTCTGTGTAGCACCTTGTAGGCCGATGCGTGGTAAATCCCCTTTCCGTCCATTTCCAGGTGAGTCTGTTTGTGGCTTGGTCGAGCATGATGGAACAGTTGAAGAAATGTGAGAACTCTGCCAGAGACTTAAGGAAGTATGAACCCTGAGTGCCCAGCTCTTCGTGGTGTGAGAGACCATATAACTGTAATAGTGTCTTTGCCCACAAACCAGTTTCTTCATTGTGCATTTTCCATAACCACTTGACCATTAGCGCGGCGTTTTGGTCGACGATGTCTATAATTCCTAACCCCCCCTCTTGCTTGAGTGCACACATTTTTTCCCAGTTAATGAGACAATTAATTGGTTTGCACTGCTCATTGCCTTTCCAAAGGAACCTCCGTCTCTGTCGGTCAATGTGTTTGATCACCCATTTTGGTAGACGAAATGCTTGGGCGTAGTGCAGTGGGAGGGCCGATAGTACCGATTTGACCAATACTATTCGACCACCGTATGATAGGAGGTTAGACTTCCAACTTGCAATTCTGTTGTGGATAGCCAATATGATTGGCTGGAATTGGTCCTTGTTCGGTTTTCTTATTGTCAACGGTAGTCTGAGGTACTTCATTGGTAGCTGAGCCGGTGGGCTTGAGAGAATCCGCTGAATAATAGGGATGGCTTGGGTAGGCACCGTTATCGGGAGGAAGCTGCTCTTAGCCCTATTTATTTTGAGCCCCGATAGCGATTCATATGTTTCCAATACCAGCGATAGTACCTTGAGGGTTGATGGGTGTGCCTCAGTGATAATGAGAGTGTCGTATGCATATTGTATGACTGTGGTGGGGATATGGATTGGTGTGTGCATCTCTTGCCCCGCGTTGGATATGAACCACTTAAGTGAGTCTGCTACCACAATGAACAGCAGAGGGGAGAGAGGATCTCCTTGTCGCAGACCCCTTTTGTGTTTGAAGAATCTCGTGAGATTGCCATTGATTTTTATTGCCGAGTGCGAGGATTGTAGTATGTTTAATACCGTGGAGAGCCACCTGGGCAGGAATCCTCTTTCAATGAGTAGATTGGTTAGGAAGCACCAGTCTACCATATCAAAGGCTTTTTCAAAGTCCACTTTGTATAGCACCGTCGGGGTCTTGTGATCGTGGGAGGCATATAGGAGTTCCCTAGCGGCGAGGAAGGATTCGACCAAGGACCTACCTTTGACGAAGGTCGTCTGGTTGTTGGATACTATGCTTTGCAGTTGGGGCTGTAATCTGTTGGCAAGTATCTTTGTGATTAGACGGATGATCGTGTTAATGACACTAATCGGACGATAATCGGTGACTCTATTCACCCCCGTTCTCTTAGGGACCAGTGTAATTGCTGCCCTATTCAAGCCAGAGATGTTGGCTCTTCCGTTATGTAGTTCTGTGATCAGCCTAAAGAGATCGTCACTAATGATGTCCCAGAACCTCTGATAGAATTCAATCGGGAGGCCATCCGGTCCGCTAGCCTTGTGCTTTGGCATCTGATTAAGTGCCATCAGGGTCTCTTGCTTGGTGATATCCTCATCGAGGTGCTGAAGTTGCTGGTCAAGTTTGGGGCCCACCAATCCAGTGAGGTCAAAGGTCGGTCTGTCTGCGCGTGCCTGGCCAAGTACCCGTGTGAAGTGTGATAGGATGAAGCCCTGTAAGTGCTGTTGTTGTATTTCGGTGCCATCTTCTGCCTCGAGGGTTATTATGGCATTTTGGTTTTTCCTACCATTGGCCACCGCATGAAAGTAGCCAGTATTCTTATCTCCCAGATTAAGCCACCTACACCTAGACCGTTGCTTCCACTTTATTTCCTTTTCACTTGCCAATCTGAAGATATGCTCCCTGAGCGATATCCTCAATTGCATTTCAGTCCTATTGAGGTGCCTCTGCTCTTCAGCCCTGTCTAGCTGCCTGAGAACCCATTTGGACCGATTTAGGTAGGTTTCAGAAGAATCGAATTTGCGGTGCGCCCATTCTTTTAGTGCTCTCTGGACCGCAAATATTTTGAGTTGAAAGGTTCTTGCAATGTTGTCACTATGCTGTACGGAAGCCCATGCTGTGGCCACGATCGTCTGGGTTTCCTGGTAGTTAAGCCAGAAAAGTTCAAACTTGAAAGGTCTTCTTGCCAGGTTTCTGTGTTGTTCAATGGTGAGTACCAACGGAACATGGTCTGAGACCGGTTGTGGCAAGTCTCTTAAAGAGTAGGACATTCCAAGGGAATTCCAGTGACCCGAGATCAGTGCTCTATCTAGTCTCGATAAGGTCGGGTTAGGTCGTTTGCTTGTCCAGGTGAATTTTCTCCCATGCATTGGTACATCGATGAGGCATGTATCCGAGATGAAATTGTTGAATTGAAACATGGTGCCTGCATTCCTTGCTCCCCCCGTTGATTCCTCCTGAGATCGCAGCATGTTAAAGTCTCCTACAATGATCCAAGGGTAATCATTTAGGAGCCTTAATTGCCTCAATTCATCGAGGAATTGGCTCTTTTCGCGGTCCGCTTGCGGTGCGTATGCCCCTGTTACAAAGAAAGTTAAGTTGGCAATTTTAAGGACCGCACTGACGGTCCAATTATGCACATATTTAGTCACACACGAGTATGCGGTGCTCCACGCGAGCACTACACCTCCTCTAGATCCCACTGCATCTAGTGCCATAAATTCTCTAAATTTCGAGGGGCACACTTGCCTAACTCGAAATATAGAATGCTCGCTCCATTTTGTTTCTTGGAGGCATAATAAATCACATTTAGAATTTATGATAGTTTCTTTCACAGTCGCACATTTAGAATTTATGACAATTTATTTCAATATTTTATGTTTCATTTCTTATTTCCCTCGACGGAAAAAAGCAAACCCAACATATTTTTATTCGTTGAAAAGAACCGAGTCAAACTCAAAGCGCACAGTTTTTATATACTAACAAGACATAGAATATTAATTAAAACATAAGTTATCTAGAAACTTTTCAGACTGGAAAGAGGGGACAGCGTGACCTACCACAGGGGCACAGGGCAAATAAAAAGAATCCCAAATCACAACCAGCCCAAAAAGTCTTGCCGTCTCTTCCACTTTCCTTCTACGTTCAAATAAAAAGAATCCCAAATCACACAACTCATTGACCCAATCCTCCTCTCCTCTCGTCCTCCATGTCTCTTCTTCCCCTTCTCTCCCTCTCCCTTCTTCTCCTCTGTATTCAAACCTACAGCTCCTCCACATGTAAACCTTTCAAGTGTGGAAATCTCACCATAGAGTATCCCTTCTCTCTTTATGATAACGCTACCAAGAACTGTGGCTTGCCGGGCTTCCTCATCTCTTGCCAAGACAAGACAGCGATTCTCCATCTCCAATCTGACAATTACACTGTGCTGTCGATTGACTATGATAACCACACGATAACTCTGGTCGACACCGATGTCCTTGAACAAGATGACACTTGCCCGAGAGTCGATCACAACGTCTCTTTCATCGCCAACTCCGGGGTAACCTACACAAGCTCTGATGTGAACCTCATCTTCTTCTTTAGTTGCAACCTCTCTGATGCGGGGAATTATAGCCCTATAACATGTTTCACCGGTGCCGGAAATGAAAATTCCTACGTGTTAGTTGTCGACCCCTTACAACCCTCTCAGTATGCAGACTTGATGACTGGGTGCCTGTCTACCGTGGTGGTGCCAGTGCTGAATTACTCCTTGGAAGAGTATTACAACGATCTCAACACTGCGTTCGGCCAGGCGCTGAAGAAAGGATTTCAATTGGGATGGAAACCGACTGATAATTGTACCGAATGCCAGAAAAGGGGTGGACAATGCGGGTATACTCTGTTGGCCGACAATTATACCTATAATTTCACCTGTTTTTGCGGCAACGATTCCTGCGGTATGTTTTATCTTTATTTTTATTTTTTCTCGAATTTTTTTCTTTCTCAGATTTTTTTCGCGAAGGTTGATTTTCACGAGTGTTCTCCGCTTTTCCTCAAGAAAAGTAAAATAGTGTTTCCGCTTCATAAGCTCTCATTTGTTTACTCGAGAGAGGAGCTAAATTTTTACTAAAAAAAGGGAAAATAGGAGCTCACTGTCTTATGTAAATGGGTTAATGGGTAGGTACATAAGTCAAGACAGATATCTTTTCCTTGTAGCTTAGCAACGTATAGTTATTTTAATAATAGTTCACTTTCAGTAATTAATTTCAAATAAGAATATGCAAAGAATTTTACTTTACTTTTATGACTAGTTTTAAATTTTAGTAAAAATGCATACTAATAAATACAAACTATATATAATATTACTTTTACATCACTATCATCTAATTAAAAAAACCTTAATAACATAACATGATAATTCGATCGAATAAATATAAATCATCCAATACAAACTATATATAATAGTTTTTTTTATTTGTTATGCATATAAAATTACAACTGGTCGCAATTAAGGTTTCTCAAAAAATCTGATATTTTAGTAGAGTCCAGAAAACTAACAATACTTGATTAAAGCACTGTTCAGCAAAAATGAAAAATGAAAGAAACATAAATGCGAGCTTTGAATTAAAACAAGAAAAAAAATGAAACAAACATAACAACGGGAACGACTTGTCTTTGTGGCTATCTCTGTGGACTTGTTTGTACATATTGTTGTTCAGTTGTCTACATGTTCGCATCTTTATGAAACGAATTCGCTCTGCATTAACTAAAAAGAATCTTTTAATATATTTGGACCGTCCAATTTGCTTTAAAAGTTGCGCAAACTAGATCTACACTAATATTAAAGGGCCCCTGAATTATAGGCTGTGACTGGATTAACTCCGTTTAAAATCAGACGGCCGAGATGCGTTAACTCAAAAAATACTCGTTTGAGTTAATGCAGATGATGTGGACTCTTATGAAACGGGAACGACCTTGTCTGGATTTTCTTTTTCTCCTTCTTTACATCCCAATAATAATAGGAAAACTGTCTTATTTGATCTTTAGATTTAAATAAAAGTGTTGTTGATTTAAACTCTATCCCTCCATTATAAATTCCAAGCCGATCATTTTAAAGTTTTTTCACATATTGATCAGACGGTCTAAATACTATGTCCGGTATCCCAAGGCAAAGGGACAAACTCTCTCCCATTAAAGGTGTGAATGCATTTATGAATCACTTGAGAGTAGGTCCGATGGGCATCGGACCTACTTTGGTTCGATGGGTTTAATCACCTTCGATTTGTTTTAAGATTCGTGTGAAACACTTTAATTTCGTGCATGTCTGTTTCAATTTTCGTGCGCACAAATTTTAAATTAGATCGGACTGTCATCATACTCGTTGAACCTAAAAATAGATCCGATGGACATCGGACCTACTCCGTTCTCATTTATGAATAGGTTCTTATGCCGCAATTCAATGCTTTTGCACATCACAACCTTCATAATACAAACCTCATAATCCATAATTTTAGAGGCTACAAGAAATGACATCCGGAAAGTATTGTACTTCATTGTAAAAAGAGACTTGAAAATAAAATGTTGACTTTGGTGACAAGCTTTGTTGACAAACATAACAAGATTTTAACTCATTGTATTGGCTCGAAACATCTGGCGCACAAATTCCTGTCATATGAATGTCTGAAGTAAATAGCGATTTAGGTTTGTGGTCTTGAGAAAAATTATTGTTGTCGCCATCAATGATCCATCGACCATCACCTCATTATCGCTCTCAGCTATTATTATTATTGTTATTATTTATTGCTACGATGAACTTCAGAGCTCTTTCCCACACAGATTTCTTTTATTAGTTTTGGTGGTTGATTAGGACCAGACTTTCGAGGTCAAAAAGGTCTAACGTCATT
Organism: Carex littledalei; assembly: GCA_011114355.1. Taxonomy (NCBI): domain Eukaryota; kingdom Viridiplantae; phylum Streptophyta; class Magnoliopsida; order Poales; family Cyperaceae; genus Carex; species Carex littledalei. Next base: position 5,959,336 of record CM022096.1, on the reverse strand, counting down.
GTAAATGAGTCCGTATCCTCTCCGGTACTGCTTGAGTTATAAATAAATGTGGCAGGATCGTAGCCGAGCGATTAGAATTCAGTCTCTATTAAATTAATTTAGGGGGTCCATTTTGAGATTCATCTGAATTTAATGATTCTACCGTCCGGCACCGAATGAGATTTGAATTCATATAAATAGATTTTTTCTCGAAATTGGTCCTGCTTATTTAAGACTTTACCGTAGTATTTCCCCTGTATTTCTTTTGTCAAAGAAACAAATAAATAAGAGTGAGGCTATGGTGCTATGCATAGCACGGATGGGGTCCGTGCTACGGCTCAAAATTTGACTTTTCAAAATTCTAACGGTCGATCCAACCGTTCAATGTGATAACCATATAAATATGTACTTGCAAACTAAATTTTATATTTTTTCGAATTTTTTTACTATTTTTTTAGATAGGTAGAATTTTGATGGTCCAGAATTTTCAGAAAACACTGATTTTTCTACCTATCTAAAAAAATAGTAAAAAAATTCGAAAAAATATAAAATTTAGTTTGCAAGTATATATTCATATGGTTATCACATTGAACGGTTGGATCGACCGTTAAAATTTTGAAAAGTCAAATTTTGAGCCGTAGCACGGACCCCATCCGTACTATGCATAGCACCATAGGCTCACTCAATAAATAATGCAAAAAAGAGGTTATTTTTTTTATAAAGGTCAGATACACTCTAATATCTTTTAAATGTTATTATTCGAAGAAAAAACGAGAGTTCATGCCAATATATAGTCTAATTCCGCAGTTCTAAGAAAAGAACCACTTAAAATTGACTTATTTTTATAATTTTGAAAATACAAATATTTATACAATCGTCTAACACATAATGAGTTGATATTCTATAATTAGGGGTTAGTTCTCAATTGCACTAAATATAGTCATGCTGTTTAAAAAAAAAAGAACGCTCATCAAATTAGATAGTTGATCGCTTAATAGCAACCGCTGGGATATTTTTGAGCCTTGCCTTTAATTCTATTATCTTTATATTAAAGGAAAAGAAAAAAAGGACTCGTCCGTGCTAGGTGGCAAATTGCAATCAACTACCATTCAAGTGGTAGCAATAATTAATTATTCTCTCGTTAGCATTTTTCCATGATATTTCAAAAGTAAAACAGTGGCCTTAAAAGCAAAGAAGCAAACACGTTCAGACGATTCATTCCAACAATTTATTTATTTTCCTCGTTTTTTTTTTTTTTGTGAAATGTCATTCTCACTGCCTTCCATCTCCTATTTTATTGCCCCCTCACCATTTTTTTTCTTTTTAAAACCCACTTCCCTTTTTTTTTTCCAACAAGTAGTGTGCACACAGTACACTGCAAAGCATCCATACGTGCCATCTACTTCGTACCATTCGATTAAAATAGAACGGTTTGGGTTGGCACTTGTATAGTTGTAATATATAAATAATCTGATCAAACGGTTCAAATTAACATTCTATGATAAAAAGTTTGCTCTTAACCTGATTTACATAAATCAAAATTTAACGAGTCATGTAATTACGGTCTAGCCAATCGACACTCGATAGACAATAGCATATCCTACTTTTTTTTTACAATAAGATCGATGGCCAGCATTATAAATTAATATCTGATCATCTACTAATTAATTTATTACTAAAAAATTATAAATTTGAGCCGTGCCATTTAGGTTGGAGGGCTGAGAGTAACTTGCTCGGTCGCTCTTGTATTTTATTTTAGCGAGGTTAGCGAGTTGTCATATTTTATTATTTATCTGTTTTGTTTGAATGAAGAAGTCACAACTTGCACATCAATAGTATTCCTATTTGTATGTAAATGTTTGAACCAACGATCTAGAATGTATCATTTTCTTTATTATAGTCTAGAGACCTCAAATATTCAAATCTTGACATGACCTCAAATATTCATGCTGAGTTGGTCAAATCAGTAAAACAACCCTGTAGTTATCCAATCATTTTCTTAGCACTTAAATGGTCATACACGGCCCCGAAAGATTGCACTGTAGACAAAAGAAATTGAGGTCATGAGAAAAGGAATGGAAGTAATTAAATTGAGGTCATAACTTGCTTCTCTTTCAAACATAGACCCCCTTTGTGTCATTTGATATAGAGGGTCTCTTTCTCCGATTAAAGGGAGAATTGAAAAACAGCTGGCCTTTATGAAACAGAGATACTTTCAAAAAAGGGAATATAATAGAGAAAAGTGTTTTTTTTTTCCTACAATGCAATAAGAGCGTTCAAGTCCAATTGAATGAAACATTTGTCAAAGAATTGTAATGAAGCATCTCAAAAGGGAAAAAATGAATTACAATGAGTAATTAAAATTTGAGAACTTCTGTGGTCCATCTAATTTTTGTTTTCCATTTTGTTTGTGCTGCAGATAAGAAGAGTCACATCGGAGTTATTATAGGTAATGCAATTAATTTTTTGGCCAATTCGTATATACTGCATATTCATTTTGGAACTGTAATATCAATGCGAACTTTCCTACAAACTATTTAGTGTGTAAGACAGTAAAATTAGTTATGGGTCAGTAATTATGCAAAAGGAGAATTATTTCTCGAAAGAATGATTGCACCCAAGGAAATTATTTATCATGGTGAGTATGTGAAAGATGAACTAGAAATTTTCATCATTCGGGCTTTCAATTAAATTTTACATATTAACCATGACAAATGTAGTCAAGTAATACACACAAAAATTGGTCATCGTGAGGTCCAACACACTTACATAATACATCTTTTTTGTTTGTTATGGATATAACAAACTCTGGTGAACCTATATATGAATATATGATGTTAACTTGTTACCAGGATTCCTTAACAAAAAATTTCTCACCACAACTATGGTAATGTAAATGAACTTTTAATTGCCTTCCAGGTATATCAGTGACTGCTGCTATTGCCACCTTCCTCTTGATCTCTGTTTTTTGCTTCCTTTACATGCGCAAGAAAAGGCAGCACAGTTCTCGCTCCATGTTGCTCAAGCAAAGCCGCTCAATTCCATCTCTTGAACCATCATCCATGCATTCAAGAGACCTATCTGATGTTGAGTCGATACAGTTGACACATGTCTTCCCCTACCAAGAACTCGAGGAGGCCACTAATGGATTTGATTCCAAGGAAGAAGTTGGCGATGGAGGATTTGGTACTGTATATAAAGGTACCTTATTTGTTTATTTTTGTGAATGAGAAACAAAGTTTTTATGGTTGGCTTTGATCCTGTACCAACACTTCGAAGTTTGGAAAAATGGTACTAGGTTGTTTTAACTTTTAAGGGCATTTTAAGTAGTTTCCAGACTTTAGCTTAATTCTCGTCGTATTCATATATGATCTTACATAAGTACTGGTATAACCTTCACAAAAGCAGTGGCATCCGAGACATTACATAACATGATCCTCAAAGACAGAGATAACTAGACTCAGGGGCGGAACTAGAAAATCATGATAAGAGTGCCAAAACTTAAAATGCAACATGTTGTTGGTAGAAATTGAACCCAAGATCTCCAGAATTACACAATAAGCTCTAACCACTAGGCTACAAGTGGACACATGTATTTTATGAGAGGGGCTATACTATATAAAAAATTCTAAAATAATAAAACTCAATTAAATTTCAATATATATAACTAAAATTTTAAAATCATAGGGTGGCTTACCACCCGTACGGGTGAATGTAGATCCGCCCCTGACTAGACTAGGAACTGCATTTTGGAGTCTATTTGTCATCGGGACATAGCAAACCACCCTTGTATAGTCACATATTCGCTATTTTTCCCTCTCTTTTTTTGTAATTTTGTAATTTTTATTTCATTTAATGAAATTATTAGTAGGTGCATGCCTAATTATTATTTTTTTTCGCTTTATAGAACAAATTGAAATTTATTTAGAATTCCTTCACCATAGTTGAAACAATTAAAATTGTCTGTTTCCTTTAAAAACGTAAAAGCTACAAAATGAATGTCTACTCATGTCTTAGACTAAAAGTTTGATAGCATATTACACTATTTGACTTCATGTACAAACGATTTACTTTTAATCAATTACCTCTTATGTAAGCCGCAAGTTTTAATTACTACATTTATGGTAAGCTGTAAGAAATATGTTACAATTTTGGCCAAAAAAATATGAAAATTTCCAGAATCATAAGTTAAACCAACCGTTCCCACTACCCCTCAGAAAATTGGAGGTACCCTTTTTTCCCTTGCGAGTTTTTTCTTTGTATAAACACTAAATCACTGGTAACATTGTACGTAGGTAAACTGCATGATGGGCGTATTGTAGCCATAAAGCGGTTGTATGAGCACAACTGCCGACGAATGGAACAATTCATGAATGAAGTACAGATCCTATCTCGCCTCCGACACCCCAACCTAGTAGCCTTGTATGGCTGCACCTCACGCCACAGCCGTGAGCTGCTACTTGTCTATGAGTACATTCCCAACGGAACTGTTGCCGACCATCTTCATGGTAGCCGTGCTAATGAGCATGCCCTCACCTGGTACAGGCGCCTCGCTATTGCAATTGAGGCAGCTGATGCATTGGCATATTTGCATGCCGTCAATCCTCCCATAGTACACCGGGATATTAAGACTTCTAATATGCTAATTGATGCTGGGTATCATGTCAAGGTAATGCATATAATTTTTTTTTTTCCCATTCTAGTTCTCAAAGAGATTAACAAAAAATGACTCCATAATTCGAATCAACATATATAAGCACATACACTTACTTTAGTACTGAACTACCCAGTTGCAAAACCATGGTAGTAGGCTGGTAGTGCTACTAATGAATATTCAATAATACAAGAGATAAAAATTATCTGTACATGGCAGTTCGAAGATGACTCCCTAAAATTAAATAAATTAAATAAATCAGATAAACAAGTTCGGCCTTACAGGGGCCAATTAGCAAAAAAATAAAAGGTTAGATAAACCATAAACTGAAACAAAGCCTAAACAAACATAAATCAACCATAGGGAAAACGAATTAATAAGAAAAAAAATACAATAACTAGTCCAATGTAAAATTGATGTATTGTCTGATATGGGTTGTGGTTAAGTTCAGTCAAGCTGATAGTTGCAACAATGAACTTCTTATTTCTTTTGTATTTCTACATACTTCTCTAAAAAGAAACATTGATGCTAAAGACTATCTACATCATATCATCAACTTAAATAGGTGGCTGATTTTGGCCTCTCTCGGCTCTTCCCTACTGCCGTGACCCATGTGTCAACCGCACCCCAAGGCACCCCGGGCTATGTGGATCCAGAATACCACAAGTGCTACCAGCTAACAGACAAAAGTGATGTGTACAGCTTCGGTGTTGTCCTAGTGGAGCTGATATCATCAATGCCGGCAGTCGATGTGACTAGGAATCGTAATGAGATAAACCTCTCCAGCATGGCAATCAAGAAGATCCAACAAGGCAAGTTGGATATGCTCGTCGACCCATCTCTTGGCTTTGGATCTGATGCTGCTACTAGAAGAATGATTACCATGGTGGCCGAGCTAGCTTTCAGGTAACTATCATACATGACAAGTATAATAAGACCAGAATAATTGAACACAATATACTAACAGAGGGTGCAAATGAGCAAATTAGCATGAACTGATAAGGACTGGCATTTGTGCAACTCGCTGTTTGGTCTAACAACTTGGTCATGTACAGCCATCAGCCAAAAGTTATTAACAATAAGACAAAAAATATATTTAACATAATAATTATGTTTTTCATAAACCAGGTGCCTTCAGCCAGATGGAGACATGAGGCCACCAATAAGGGAGGCACTTGAGGTTTTGTTGGAGATACAAAAGGAGGGTAAAAATTTGGAGACGGCCAATGGAGCTCTTGAAAAGGAGGCCAGGACAGAGGACAACAAGGGTTTGCTGAAAAATTCTACCATTCCACCATCATCACCAGATTCGGTCATAGCCAAATGGGACAGTAGGTCTACGACACCTAATGCTAGTGAATAGAGGATGTTGGACCTGATCGATTTTGTTAGAGAAAGAGGAAGTTGTGAGTATTTGTGCAGTTTAATTAAAATAGTTTGTGTTGATTTTGGATTTATGGATTTGTACATGTCCATATTAGCTAGAGTAAAGAGCTTGCAAAAGAACAGAGGCATCAAGCTAACACAATAAAGAAGGGATTTCACACAACGTCGTTGGTTAAAAACTTATCATAAACAAGAGAAAATGTTTAGTTATGAATTTATGGGTCAATATGAAGCAGAGAAGACTAAATTTGATAACATATTGGTAGATATGTTCAAATTAAGACTTTCATTTTGCTAATGCAAATGGGCATCTTTATGCCTCTTTTAAAAAAAAAAAAAAAAGATATGTTCAAATTGAAGAGCTCATAAAATAAAACAATTGAACTAACTACACATTAGAAAAATTCCCTTTTCTATGCCTTGAAGTTTGTGATTCCTGATCAAATATTCGGTCATACTTAATTGAAATGCATCAAAGCTAACTATTTCATGCATACATTGATAAAGTTATTCACAATTTTTTTTTGAGTGAAAGTTATTCACAAATATTGAATTTACAAAATGTATTCTTTCCCAAGACTGATAGCAACATAAAATAAAATAAAAAAAATCTTGCAAGCAAGTGGAACTTAAGCAAAAACTATTTTTAGAGAGAGAGAGAGAGAGAGAGCTTAAACGTGACAAATTCAAGCATATTAGCTTTGTTAATTTATGAGCAGATTATTGGAGTGATCCACAAGGTACACAAATATACTTAACCTAAACCTGAAGTCACCCCTACATTGGCAATTAAACCAGAAAGAAAATGTGAGTTCAGGAAGCAAAATTACATCATCTTTATATCTACGGAAAAACCCAAAAATAAGAAGAAAAGGAAGAAAAAAAAAAGAGATGGGTGCATATCCAAAGGTAACCCCCGAGTAGGCACCGGCTGAGAGTAAATCTGGACCGTCCGTTTCAATTGTCTTGAGTCAGGTACCTGGGAGGATATGGATCGTCCCCGACCCCCTTCTCCCCGCGGCTCTTACAATTGAAGGCCAAGAGGTCATGTTGCTGTAGCCCAAGTCTGCTCAAATCGAAGTAAAGTTCCTGTCATGAAATCAGAGAGGTGTGGCAGAAGCAATTTTGGGAGGCTTTCAGGTACAAAGTGGGTTTTAAAGATTTTACAAGCAAAAAAAGGGAAGGACAAGAATTAAGAATGTACCACGTGGCCCACAGTAATTGCCTACATCTAAGAAGCATTAATGGGTTGCCAACTTCTAGGATAAAAGATTAAATGACTTCCCTGAGACGATCTATTCACTTAGGAGAATAAAATAGATAAAATGAATTATATAGTAATCCCCATCAACTAATCCCACAAAAAAAGAAGGAAGAGCTTTTAGGAAGGTGTTGCAACTGTGAACAAGAAAATGCTCACAGCTCACTTAAAGTTGCAAGGCAGGGACCTTGTAAGAGTCGACAGCGATCTCCGTCAGCCACATTCCTGGAAATAGTGCCTGAAATTACGAACTGCATTTTGTTATTTTCAAATGCCAGGATTATTGAGTGCTATAATACTTAAACAGGAGCTTTTCAATTAAGCAATAATTTTTTTGAATAAATATCTTGCAAGAGCAGGTCATGGAGAGCTTTTCATGCAAAACAAATAAAAAAATTTGTAATTTTGGAGAGAGTCTAATGCACATTTTCTGTAAAATTCGGTCGAATTCATGAAGACTGAAGCCTGATTAACTATTCATGAAGACTGAAGCTTGATTAACTATTAAAAATTATAAGTTAAAATATTATTTTTTATCTTAGTATCTCATTAGCTAATGAATTTGAATCCGATTTGCTATTATATTTTTGCCCCTCTAACTAAAATCCTGAATCCACCCAGCGCTCTGCTAAAATCTTTACCCCTTTTGATGCAAGTAAACGAAGGCAACTTACACACGTTTTCATTATATTAAAGATTTGATTTTCTCTTACTTCTGTTTTTAATTAAAGGACTCAGATTTTCTTTCATAAACTTCAGCTGATAAATAAATTACTGATCTCTCATACAGAAAATGTCCCCAACTCTACATATGATTCTCATTAGCGATATGATTTAACCATAATAAATTCAATCATAATTAATTAAACATTGTGTTAAAAGACATGATATTATTTAAAATTTCGAATAAGCCGAAAATTTGATGTGGGTCCAGATTTAAAATTATTGGAGAACACTATTCAGTGTGTTGAGATTAATTGCAAAAGAAGTATATAATATATAAACCTCTTCCATTAATATAAGAAAGATATATAGATAATGAGGTAACCTATCACTGAGAAAGTTCAGCCGAAATTTTTATTAATACCCTAAAAAAAAAAAATAGCAAATCTGTCTCCAGACTGAATTTTTTTTTAAAATACCCTGACTGCTCCATGATTGGGCGGTCTGCTTCCTGTACCAAACCGTCCCATGATGGGGCAGTCTGCTGCCTGTACCAAACCGTCCCATGATTGGGCGGTCTTTTACCTGTACCAAACTGCCTCATGATTGGACGGTCTGCTATAAAAACCTCTAAAAGTCAGTTTTCTCTCTCCCGCCCCATGATTGGCGATTTCAGATATTTTTTTTATTTATATTATTTTTTAATTTTTAATTTAATAAATTTGTAAATTTTTTAATTAATTTTTTTTAAATTAATATATATAACTGATAAATGTTTATTGGCTAATGTAGTTCCCAAAAGAAAAAATGTTGATTGCACTGTATATGGGCGGGAAGATTATCCGGGGTGCGAAGGGAGCACAGTACACGAAAGATGCAGCATATGGCTTCGAGGTTAATAAAAATACCACATTTCTGGAACTTAAGCAAATGGTATACGAAAAGATTGGTGTAAACCCCAACCAATATGACATAGACTTAGTTACTCGGATTGACACATTCAGGAGGGGTAATAGACCTTACTATGTGAGGTATCCAATAACAGATGAGGGGTTATGGATGGGTGTTTACAATCAATTTGAGTCAAGGAATATCCCGGTAATGGACTTATATTCCAGGAGAGTTCCGCGTCAATCCGGGGTTGGACCTTCTAGGGAAAATACAGGATATGACAACCCGGTATACCACAGCTCGGGTTATGACAACCCGGGGTACCACCACTCGAGTTATGACAACTCAGGTTATGACAACTCGGGGTACCACAACTCGGGTCATGTACCACCGTATGAACTGTACGTACCACCCGTTTATGACAATTATGTACCTAGTTATACCACTGATTGTACCATGGATGATTATGCCACCGAGCTACCACCACCACCACCACCACCTCTTCCTGAACCTGTAATCCAAGCTAGATTTTCATCTGTACCAGAGTCAATACCTAGATTGTTACCCACTGTTACCCGGAATGATACTGACATTGATGGTGAAGGGATCGATGCCATACCAAATTAGAAAATGGACACGGGTGATGATTGGGAAGGGGATTGGGATTTTGATAATTTATCAGATGGTGATGCAAATGTAGCACCCAGGGAAGACAGATTTTCGATTAGAGGTCGGACAGATAGGCATCCGGTCGCCACATTCAACGATACTAGTTCTTTTGAAGAAGCAGACATTGGTTTCTTTGGGAGACGTGTTGTATACAATCAGGAGCTTGCCCCACAGCAGGTTTATATCAACATAGATGAACTAGTGAAGAAAATCCATGAGGTTCATGTTCACGGTAACTGGGAGTGCAGAGTACAAAAAAGGGACCGAACAAGATTAGTTGTGGTTTGTAAAGACACGCCGCGTTGCGAGTTCCATCTTTTCGAACCCCTGTGGATAAGGGGGAGGCATGAATGATTAAGAAGTGTGAACCACCTCATACATGCAAGTCTGCATCATCAAGGACAGACCATGCACAACTTACGGCATCACTTATTACCGACGTAATTGAGACATGCATTAAGGACTCATGTACAAACATGCAACCCCAAAATACAACAGGTTGTGGAGAGGGCGTGAACTTGTGATTTACAGAATGTTCGGTAGTTGGCAGGGTTCATACAACTTGCTTGCACCATTGCTCCAGGCCATAGCAAGTAGAAATCCCGGCACAAAGTATGAATCTTGGAATGTCAGCATACCCGATATCGATGACGCTAAACAATTCAAGGCTATAGCATGGGCTTTTGGTCCATGTATTCAAGCATAAAATAAACACTTAATAATTAAATATATACAAATTGACAACATAAAATATAAATAAACACTAAATTGATACAAAATAAACACTTAATAAGTAGTACTACTTCTTACAACGAGCCTTGAAAGTACATGGAACAAACTCATCATCTGATGTTGGCTGATCTGGATCAGTCACAGCAGACGAAGTGCTAGCCTTACCTGTATAAGTACAAGGAACAAACTCATCGTCCGTGGCTAGCAGCTCCAGATCAACATTTTTTTTTCAAACCATAACCATAGGGGTTTTCCACAAAATCATCGTCTGAAATTTCAAACGAATATGTCGCCTAATAAATTGCTCTATAACACAGACTTGACAGTTATTTTTATCCCTGAAGCATACTTGACAGTTCTTCTTTTTCCTCATTCTTTCCTTGACCACTCATTTACCCTCCTCAGAGCACCTGTCGATTAGAAGATCTACCTCGATTGTTATTGTCCATCATTCTCATCTAAAAAAATGAATTACAAAATGAATTACAAAAGTGAATTAAAAAAGAATTAAAAAAAAAATTAAAAAAATAAATAAATAAAATACTACAACAAAACAAAAATAAAATACTACTGTTTGACCCTAAAAAGTCAAGATCATAGTCATTTGGACAAAGATACCATTCAACTACAAAATTGGTCGATTAAAGGTTTAAATATACTTTAATTCGATGCTATGCCATAAATTGGAAATAAAGTCTGCTGAAACAAAGTTCATGGTTAAATCCTATTCAAATAATCATGAATTTCGATATATGGCACACTTCCTAATTCAAAATGGCTAAAAAGATATCAAAATAAGAAAAAGCAGAAGTCTCTGATTGGTGCCACGTGGCCCTGGAGACCCATAGCATGAGTCATGCTTCCCTGGGTGCAAATGGGGTACACAAAATCTGAACCTTACAACTCGGGCCCACAAGTCATTGACTCAAAGCAAAATTCGCTATTTAGCTGAGATATGTGGACTTGGTTCAAGCAAACAGAGCTTGTAGACCGAACAGTCAGCCACACGGCGCATGATGCACCAAGCCCAGCTAAACCATACACCCGAAATATAATTCGTTGCCGAAGCTCAAGTGACCCCTTCACTGAGCGTACTCTCGGTGCTTGGTACACCACACGAAGCCTAATACATGGTTTATCAAACACCAAGTGCAACTAAAATAAAGAAAGAAGGAAAAGAGTTTTAACACCAAAGCGAAGGGAGACCGACAGTGGGCCCGCCCCATCAGCTCTCTCTTCTTCCTCCTTCTTCCCGATTTCAACCCAAAACCAAGTTTAAAAATTCAGATAAAAGGGAGATGCTTTCAACAAACTGATTACCTGGGATCTCCAAGAGTTGCTGCCCTCTTCCTCCTAACCGAAACCCTAAACCCGAATGTTATTGGTAAATCTCGTTTAGTAACCGAAAGGGAAGTCCGACTAAAAATGGAAATTAAATATTAAAAACGATTCAAGCTCTGAAACTTGGGAAGAACACACTGTAGACCTATACGATGGTCTAGTGAGTGCCAATTTGATTTAAAAGAGGCTAATTTTATGGGTGCCATGAACCCGAGCCATATTGGGCTTGAGTAATGGTGGCACTGCACATCCAGCTGCCTAAGTGGTAAATTGAGCTCGAGTACATGATGGGGATATGTTAAGGGTGCTCTCTGTCAGTATCTCATGAGCCGTAAATGGGGCTCGGTATAGCATACCAAAGTTTTAACAGCTAGTAAATAGACAGCTGGTCCCCAGGGACGCGTGCCCTTCATTCCCAGCAACATGACAAAGATGGAAATTCCTCTCCAAGGGTGCTGGAGCACGTGATTAGAAGCTCCCATTCAGAGGCCGGTTAATTAAGGGCCTTGATGACACCCCCTGCACATGAGATCAATCCAAGGGCTGTAAATGACCTAAATGAAGATCAATGATGTGCTAAATTGTTATTGGGCGACCTCCTGCCAGTGAGGCATCTAGAAATGAAACAAATGCATCTAGACCTTTGATCAAGCACTTGGTGTGCACAGCAAACGACACCTCAGCAAAACCCTAAAACCCTAAGCCATGCTTGCCTTATATAAGGCACCCAAAATGCAGATGAATGATATACTTCTTCTTCTCCAGAAACTCCTGATAAAAGAGCAAAGTTAGAAAGATCAAATCTCAAGAGAGTTTAAGTTAGAAATTCAAGTTTCAAGCTTCTTTAGCAAAGTTAGAAAGGTAATTCATACCTGAAAAGATGTAAGCTCAAGATGAGCAATGATCTGTACATATTCTACTTTAGTCGAAATAAAGAAGGTTTTTGATGATTTTCTTGTTTGTTCTTTATTGCCTTAGTTTTATCCTTCATCTCTTCATCTCTTCATCTTTTCATCCTTTTTTTTTCTATTTTTAAAACCCTCAAAAATCATGAATGTGAGAGTTATATGGTTTCTAGTTCATCATAGGATGAACAAAATGAAATGTGTAGCTTGATGATCAAATAAAAATATTTTTACTTCCTTTTTTTGCATCTTTCATGAAATAATAATGAAAAATATTAAAAATATGATTTTCCTCTTGCCTTTTCTGCCTCACCTTCTAAAAAAAAAATATATATACATAAGTATTAATATATATATACATGCTAATATTTTATCACCTCTTTTGCTTGGAGCTTATGAAATAAAAATGATAAAGCTTCAATCTTTGATACTTCTCTCTTTCTTTAACTCTTTTGGCTTCTTCTAAAAATAATTAAGTAGTAGAAGTATGAGGGTTGAGCCATGAGGTCTCCCTTCATATGAAAACTATATTAATTATTTTGTGAGGATGTTAAAAGAATAATAAAGTGACAATAAAAAAATTGAACACAAGAGGTAGTAGGGTTGAGCCATGAGGTCTCCCCTATTATTCTCTCAACCTAAATGATCAAAGGGCCTATTTGCACAAAAGGATTGATTTAGTCAATAAGTAGTGCATTTATATGCATGAATATTGGCAAAATTAAAAACTATGTGCAAATAGTGAGAAATTGAGGTCTAAAGTATAAAAGACATTAGCATTTGCTATGATATGTCATTTATGCTTTAAACCTATGATATTTCAATGATTTGCCCATTTTGGACCCATTTGTGTATGAAAGAATATTTGATTTTCTTAAGCAAATATGCTAAAAGAAATTAAATATCTCAAATATATGAATGGTGAGAGATGGAAGGTTTAAAATGCAAATAAATAACAAGTTATGCTTGTTCATGATTTTTGCATATTTAAATCTAAGGAAATCTCAATGACATGTCCCTCCAAGCATCAAAAACATGATTTTAAACAAAATCAGGGGCTTCCCTGCATAAAACCACATTTTGGCAGATTTTTGACATTATTTTGGAATTTTGGATTTTCTCCTTTTTCCTTTTGTTTATTGGTACCAAAGATATAGCAAAAAGGCTATGAAAATTTATTAAAATGGTGTTTAATTTATGAAATTAGTTGTAAATGCCTCAAACCAGTCCCTAATGCCCTCTGGAACAGTGGACCAACATCAAATCACAAAACATGCATCAATGACACAAGAAAAGCATTCAAAAGTGTCAAAATGACCTTCTATGGTAAACAGAACCTTCTGGACTGGTACAGGGACCAAAATGAAAAATGGATTTCACCATCAGATAGAGGACATTAAAACACACGAAATTGACACAAATTTTACATTTTTCTGATTGTATTTCGATTTTATATGAATTTCCAAAGTTCAGGTTCAAAAACAGAAAATTCAGCATTTAAATAAAAAAAGGGCTGCTGCTGGTAAATGGGCAGTATCGAATGACTGAAAAATTAAATAAAAAAAACAAACATCATGATCAGATAGAGAATTTAAAAATACACAAAATGGACACAAATTTCATATTTTTCTGACTTTATTTCAATTAGATATGAATTTTTAAAGATTCAGATGTTAAATACAAATGGAAATCAAACAAAACATATTTCATCTGCACGAATCTTAAAGCAACTGGAGACCTTTAATTCCGGCGCCAGAATGGAGTTTGAATGGAAACACAGATCTCAAAGTCTAAAATATAAATCAAATAACCAGCACAAATCCTGAAGCCCAGCCCATATCTTAAAGCCCAATACACCAATCTAAAGACCCAAAATCCACATCTCAAAGTCCAGATAATAAATAAAATTGTAAATCAAAAACCCTTTTCATAAAAGGCCCCTCTGATTTTTAAATATTTGCAGCGAAGCCCCCTGTAAATTTACAAATAGGTCCTTGACAGCACAAAACTCTCTCAAATAAGCCCTTAAAGGCCCAATTTTCACATAAAACCTTGTCTAAGACCCAAATCACAAATCCACACCTTTCCAGCTTTGTAAATAAGCCCCTGGGAAAACATAAATATTTACAAATAAGTCCTTTTTGACCATAACTTCTTCGTTTCAAGTCCAAATTGACTCAAACCACATCCAAATGAACCCAAATCAAATTCTCTATGTTTCTAAATCAAAATTGAACATGTTCAAGCGTCAGAAAAATCCTGAAATGACCAAAATACCCTTTTCCAAAATTAAATGATTTCTTAATGGAATAAAATATGTCATAAATCAAGTATAAATAGAAAGTGTACATATACTTCTCAAATATCCAAGTTCCTATTTTAAAATACAATAAATGTTATTTTAATGTAAAAATCGCATACGTACACATGTCCAAACATATAGAAAATCAAATCAAAACCAAAGTCAATACATGAGTCTCCCTTTTTAGCCCCCTTATTCAATTCACAACAAATAGGCACAAATTCCGGAATGAACGAGGTGTTCAGTATGACTTGGAAGGGTCATCTGATGTAATTAACAGCGGGGGTTTGCGCCCGCTGGGAGTTAAACGTCCCCACAATCAATAAACTCTCTCGACAGACTGATTATGAACAGTAGGTCTGTCGAGGGTGAACCAGAAGGAACAGCAGAAAGAAAGTAAATGTTTCAAGTTCGATGTTCTTCAAACAACCGAGAGCATTGAACCATGAGACATTTAAATACATATGCACACACCTTCCATACCAGCTGTGCAACTTTCTGCGCCCTACAACTATAATATAAAATACTACAATCCAGTCTACAACATAAAATACTAGTACTACAATCCAGTCTACCACATAAAATAATACAATTCAGACTATGGCTTAGGAGTTGTGGAACTTTCTCCCGTCTTCCCCGAAGGCCTGCAGCAACACGCAACACCCTCCCACATTTGGAAACGATAGTCATTTACCAGATCTGCATTCTTATTGATACATTTGGGGTGAACTCTTACACCACAGAGATGACAAAATAACATCTCCGCAATATCTCCCTTGACACGACATGTTGGGCACACTTTCCAATCAGGTAGATGGTCGATATCGCCGAAGTTCTAGTAAAGAACGCTTCTAATAGTCGGATCATCCATGGTAGCATATTCTTCAACCTCATTGGGTGGACACCCTAAACGAGATAAACATCTCCTCAAGCGGGCTTTACCTATCCAAAAATTGTTAGCGAGGGATATGCGAGTACGAAGCGCTGGAGCCAGTGATCAGTGGCGAGATTATAAGGCTCCACCACCTGAAGCACCATCAGACGTACTTGACCAACTACATCACGGCGCTTGAGCTTCTCGATTCAGCCATTGAGAAGGGAGATGCGTCAGCTGTCGTAGGTCTCCAATTGGCCATCAAGTTCAACGGCGGAGGTTTACTACAGCTCACTCTTTTTTTTTCCTTGTTAAAATTGTTTAATGAGATCATTTTATTTTGAGCTTTAATGAGGAATAAATTTAATTCCTGTGTTTTTTACTGTTAGTTAGTTTTAGGTCAAGTTTTTGTATGTTTGATTTTTATTTTTTTAGCTATAGTCAATTCAACCCTTCAGTTGTTTTTTTTTAAGGTCAGCAAAGCTGACGATTCGATTGATTAAAAAAAGTTATGTACAAAGCGCATCCTTATTTAGTTACAAGTTTTGTGCTACTTTAATTAAAAATTAAAATTAGTTACTAAACGCCTAGTCTAGCCCCCCTAGCTAACTGAGCTCCAGTTTGTGATGTCTTGCTTGGCCTGTTCTCGGAGTTGCTCCACTCTCATACTCTTGCGGGTGAACAGCTCTTCTGTTACGCTCCTTCCATAGCACCCAGCATCCCGCCGCCCATGTAAGATCCCATATGTCACGGTCAGTGGTCATCAGGGCTTGGCTATTGCTCCACCAGAAAGCTCGCAGGCTCCGGCGTGCGCTGCCTTGTGGAGGCCGATACTCTAGGGAACCCCAGAGCCGTTGAGAGTATGGACAACCGATCAAAAGATGCGAGGTTGTTTTGATCTCCGTATTTCCACACAGGTGGCACCCCACTTGGACCATACAACCCTTGCTTTGCAAGCTTGCCTGTGTGAGCAGCTTATATTGCATTGCCACCTATAAGAATATTTTAATTTTTGTTGGTACCTTTATTTTTTCCACAACATCAGATTAATTCGATCAATCACTCCACTATTGTGCATCATTGCGTATGTAGAGGAGGTTGTGAATAATCCGTGTGCCATCCAATTCCAGTTGACAGGGCCCCTATCGCCGGGAACCGCCCTTTCCCCCGGTACGACTGATATCCTGTAAAATTGAACCAATCCCACCAGAGAACTCGTTAAGTATGAGGACCTCTGGTTGACTTGTAGGTCTTGTACATTACGGACTTGGTATAGCATTACCATTGATTGTGTCCACAATCCAGCCCTTTCTCGGTCTATTTTCCACAGCCATTTGGTCAACAGTGCCCGATTCTGCGTCACCAGATCCAACAGCCCCATTATGCCATTGGTTTTGAGTGCACACACGCGGTCCTAGCTTACCAAGCAGTTGATGCCTGTACATGTCTGATTCCCTCTCCATAGAAATTTCCTTCACGCTCTATCTATATGCTTAATGACTCCAAGGGGGATTTTTATTACCTGCATGTAGTGCAGCGGTAGGGCCGTCAGTACCGCTTTAATCAGAGTCAGTCTACCTCAGTAAGATAAGAATGCTGACTGCCAAGTCGCTAATTTTTGCTGGACTGATTCCACGAGAGGCTGGAAATCCGTCTTGGTGGGCTTTCTGACCGATAGTGGTAGGCCCAAGTATTTAATTGGTAGGGTCGTGCTTTGTGATGAGAGAATTCGCTCTACCACCCTCACCAGGGCTGGAGGGATCGCAATGGGGACAAAATTGCTTTTTTAGAGGTTTATACGGAGACTAGTTAGGCGTCCGTATATGTTGAGGACCATTGCTATAATTTTAAGGGATGTGGGGTGTGCCTCAGAGAATATGATCGTGTCGTCCGCGTACTAAATTGGCCTAGGTGGTATTACCATGGGGGAGTGCATTGCCGGTATAGAGTTTGTAATGAACCACCTGAGGGAATCTGTGAGTAATATGAACAACATAAGGGAAAACGGGTCGCCCTGCCTCAAGCCCCTCTGGTGTTTAAAGTACGGGGTGAGTGTGCCATTGACCTTAACCGCTGAAGCAGAGGTTCTCAGGATGCTCAATATCACCATTATCCATCTCGGGGGAAACCCGCGCTCGATTAGCAGGTTTGTTAGAAAACACCAATCTACAGTGTTGAAGGCCTTGGCGAAATCGACTTTGTAGAGGATAGAAGGAATTTTAAGCTTGTGGCAGAAGTTCAGGTATTCTCGTGCGACTGCAAAGGATTCCATACTGGATCGCCCCTGAACGAAAGCAGTTTGGTTGTTGGATACCAATTTGTCAAGATGAGGTTGCAGCCTATTTGCCAATATTTTGGTAATGATTTTGGCGATCGTGTTTATCACACTAATTGGTCTGTAGTCAGAGGTAGTCGAGGCTTCTTTCTTCTTAGGCACTAGGGTGATGGTTGCCTTGTTGAGTGAGGCTATGCTGTTTCCCGAGAAGAAACCCTGGATACACTCAGTTACATCTGTCCCTACAATATCTCAAAAGGCTTGGTAGAATTCAACAGGTAGACCATCAGGCCCACTTGCTTTACCTTTGGCTAACCTCTGTACCACTCCCTGAATCTCGGTTGCGGTTACCTCCCTATCCAGTTGCGATAGTTCGGTTGTATTCTGGGTCCTATTTTACCTGTTAAGTCAAAGGGGGGTGGTTGTTTGGAGTAGTTCCTAGGAGTGATTGAAAATGGTTAAAGATGACTGAATTGAGGTCCTCAGCGCGTGTCGGGCGTCCTGTTATCTCATCAATAAGCGATATTGTGTTGATGTTCTTTTGGCCATTGGCAACTGCGTGAAAGTATTTGGTGTTGTTGTCTCCAAGTTTGAGCCACCTCGCCCCGCCCTTTGTTTCCATTGTTCCTCCGCGTCGCTGGCCAATTTAAAAATGTGAGCCCGCAGGGAGATGCGCAGCCGGAATTCACTAGTGTTTAGTTGCCGCGCTTCTTCTGCACGGTCCAACTGCTGTACCACCCATTTTGACCTACGGAGATAGGTGTCTCTCTTAGCGTAAGTAACAGCAGCCCAACTTCTAAGCGCTCTTTGGGTAGCTTGGATCTTACTCTGTACCCGCCGTGTCGGACTGTGAATGGTTGCACCCGTGGTCCATGTGTCCTGGATAATGGATGTAATGTCGGGGTGCTTTAACCAATAAGTCTCAAATTTAAAGTGTCTTTTGCCCTGCTGGGAGTGTGGTTTCATGTGCAGGATCATTAGTGAGTGGTCTGATGCGGTTTGCGGGGCATCGTGCAGGGTGAAG
Source organism: Carex littledalei (assembly GCA_011114355.1). Classification (NCBI taxonomy): domain Eukaryota; kingdom Viridiplantae; phylum Streptophyta; class Magnoliopsida; order Poales; family Cyperaceae; genus Carex; species Carex littledalei. Next base: position 5,940,380 of record CM022096.1, on the reverse strand, counting down.
GAGGCCCCTATGTCATTCCAGCGATCCGTGATGAGGACTCGATCTAGTTTGGAAAAGGTGGGGTTCGGTCGCCTGTTGGACCAAGTATAGGTTCGGCATATAGGTGGAATATCAAAAAGGTTTAGGTCTTGGATGAGGTTGTTGAACTGTAGGATGATACCAAGGTTGGGGTTAGGTGCTGTTGTGTCCTCGTGCAACCGGATCATATTAAAATCTCCCAGTATGATCCATGGCAAGTCATTGGCGGTTTGGAGTTGTCGAATTGATGGGAGATTGATCGGCTCTTCTAGCCAGGAGTGCACGACAACTTCAATGCCCCGGAGCATGCCTTGCTTCCAGAATATAATTGTTTCGGGAATTTTGCTGAGGTCGGGCAGCGCAATGACTGCCATCAGTTTCTGTAGCGAGCGGACGTTTTGCATTGTGGAGTGCTCGAGAACCACCAGAATGAGATGATCGCCGGAATTAGGTGGTCCAGATTCCATTGGTGGGGGGAGAGGCGCTTTAGCTCTATCCAGGCTTTGTATTTGAGGCCAAGAGCAGTGGCATCGTTCGCCAAGCTCCATGGGTAGGTGATTAGTCCGGAGTCCTGGAGTTTGCGGGTGTGGTCACGTAGGAAGCGGTCCCTGTCGGTGCCGAGTGCTAGGAGAAGGAGGTACCGTGTGTCTGCCACGTGAGTGAGGGGCATGGGAATGGGGGTGTTGCAAGCCGTCATTACCAGCGTCTGGATTATGTCATGGTCATGGGATGGTAGAAGTCGGTCATCGATAATGATGGCCCTAGCGAGCTTCTTGTTCGTGTTGTTGATGTGCTGGGTTTCCGGGATAAAAATCATGGTCGCCTTTGGCCGATGTGGTGGCAGACCCGCTGCGCCCATGTTCCCTTTAAGAATTAGAGGGTCAAAACGCTGCCGCTTGGCAGTTGGGGTGTGCCTACAGTCTTTCGCCTAGTGACCGGAGGTCCAGCACCGGGCACAGACTCTGTCTTTACTCAAGCAGTCGTTCTGGTCATGCCCGACCTCGAGGCAGTTGTAGCAGCGATCGCGCCAGAGGTGGTGTGTCGGGTTAGGCGGCAGTGGCAGTGGGGTGTGGTCTGGGTCTACAGCCGTGGCATTCCCGGTATCCTCCAGTGGGGTGGCAAACATCCAGGGGTTCTGGTTCATATAGAACCACCAAGCCGACTGATGCCATGGTGCTGGTTGTACACTGGGACCAGCCGGGTGCGCTATTGGAGTGTAGGCGGGTATGAGAGGCGGGATTATCGTAGGTGGTGGTTGGGCTAACCCGGGGCTGGGATTGCGTGAGAGACCCCCGTTGGTTGTTCTTGGCCATTGTTGTGCAGTAAGGTGGTGCTGGTTGTGGGTGTGGTGGGCAGTGCTTGGTACCGATAGTGGTATTTGTAAGGGTGGGGTGGGAAGGGAACAGGTACGGGGGATGAGTGGTTGGTCTTGGGAAGAGGCGGGATAGTAGACTGTAGGGCTGGCGTGGGGAGTGAGGTGTTCGCCGGGAATAGTGATATTGCAGGTACGGTAGATGAGGTGGCCTTTCCCAAGGCATGGCGCTGTGCTGGCGACGGTATGCGTGCTGTACACCATTGTACTGTTGCTTGTACCGCTTCCTACTATTGTCTAAAGGTAGCTGTCGCCAGTGAGAGGGGTAAGAAGCGTACCTGTTGTCCAGCGGGGGGTTCTTAGGGCAGCGCCGTTCGGCTGTCACTAGGTGCCAACCATCTCCAGTTGGGATCGCCCTTCTTTTCGCCATCTAAGACTACTTCTGTGTACTAGAGTTATAACCCTTCAGTTGTTGTCAATGTTTTTTTCAATTACAATATCCGTTGTTAAATGAACATGTGATAGGATTTGTTCATGATAAGACAAATATTGGTTTGCATGACAGGAGCAAAATGAGAATCTAGCATTGGATAAATGCATTTTGGTCATGAAAAAGTCAGACATGGGACCAATGCCATTTGCTTAGTCAAATAATTCATTGGTCATTCAGAATCTTTTATGGGACATTCAATTTGTTCATTCAAGTGTTAATTAATTTCAGAGGTCCAGAACAAATCATGCATACTCCTCTTTTGGTCAAAGCATATCTGATTTGGCATGTTATTTGTCGCAGGTCACGTCAACCACTCGATCTTTTGGAAGAATCTCAAACCAATTAGCGTGCGTGCTATCCACATCAGTTGTAAATTTTACTTCTATAATCTTTATTTGCAAAACTGTTATTCTGTGAAATAAAAAAGAGGTAAATTGGCAGGCTGGTGGGGGTGAGCCATCACACAGGAAACTTGGTTGGCAGATTGATACTGATTTTGGTTCGTTTGAGGCTCTTATTTCAAAAATGAATGCTGAGGGAGCGGCTCTTCAAGGATCAGGCTGGGTGGTTAGTTCCTATTTGAAGTGTCAATCTTTATTTGGTTTCCATGCACTTCTCATAATTTATTACCGTAATATATTTCTTTTTGGTTGATAATCTTGGTTGTAGTGGTTGGCTTTTGATAAGGAGTTGAAGATAAAGAGAAGAGAAAATCTTTGGTTGATAATCTTTGTTGTAGTGATTTGCAAAGAACAGAAAATAAAGAAAGAGAGAAAAGAAAAGGACAAAAGGGGCAGATAAAGAGAAGAGAAGAAGAAGGAAGAGGAGCAGGACGAGGTACAGCGGCTGTCGGCTTTTCCTTCACTGAAAATTTCTAATTTCGGTAACCTTACTTATTCACTTTTGTATTCTTTTAGGTTTAGACTGATTAATACTCCGCAAGAATTTGTTGGTGTTTTTTGATATGATTTGTGTTGCTTGATTGTTATAGTGCTATGATTAATTTCTTTCTTTGTGTTGAAATTTTAAAAATAATTTCTCTCTTTGAACTATGATGCATTTTGTTGTTTGCCATCAATAGATCGTTCTTTGCTTTGAATTTTTATTTACTTTAATTCTTACTTTAGAAAATGTGAAAACTGTGATGCATTTCGTACTTTGATTTCTAAAAGGAAAAAGAGAACAATCAAATGAAAAATGTGGTAAACTATCAAATTTAGTTAAAGTTAGAAATTGAGATTCTACGAGCAAGCAACTGGAAGGGAATATTGAGATTTCTAGAAGGCATGGAGGTCGGCATTGTGTTGGATGATGGTACTGGTACCAATCTACATGTTGGTACATGGTTGGATCACAAGGTTATAACCGGTATTGGATAAAAGTTCTTATACTGGTAAACTCATAAGGGTTATAACCGGTATTGATGCTATATATGTATGCATCATTTTTGTGGATAAAGACTTGTGAAGGTATATATTTTATGATAGTTTTTGTATTTAGAAAGATATATTTTGTGAAAGAACCTTGATATATTTAAAGACTTTATTATGCTTTATTATGTTTTATTATGCTTGATTATACTTGATGATGCTTTATTATACTTGAAAGATTTTTTTTATGCACTTTTGAGGGGTATAATTACTTTACTGGTAGAAGATGTTAAATTATGAACCTTGATAATGTTTTATTACTGTGTAATTATGAAAAAATTGGTTCTCTCTAAATTTCTCTAAACTTTGTTTGATGAGCAATGTGCTATCTTTTGTTTGTGTAATTATGAAAAGGTTGGTGCTCTGTACCAAATTGTATTGGTACTTTATGGTTGGTACCAGTTGTACTTATGTGAGTAATGTGTCATTTTCTCTAAATTTCTCATGATTAGAATTGAGTTTGTGTAATTATGAAATTTTGTTTTTCTCTAAATTGTACCGGTACTTTGTGGTCTATACCTGTTCTACTGGTACGTTGGTTATACTATTTTGGGAAACAATTTACACTTGATAGATGTCAAGGTACGAAGGTGACTTGGTTGGAAAATTTTACTTTGCAAAATACAAGCTTGTATGGGAAGTACTGGATGGCAGCCTCAAGAGAAAAATCGAAGATCAATGGTCTGATATCGTCGCCATCAAATGTCAATGTACATGACCATAGTTGCAGCTCAGGTATGATCTTATATATTTCTTTTTTGTTGCAAAATGGTTCCTTTTAATGCATGCATATTTATGAATAGAAGTGACATAAATAGGTGCCGACAATAAAGAAAGATAATATCATGTGTCTGACCTTGAGAAGGTGGAAATGTGCACACCTTGCCTTCACTAATTTTGCAATAAAAAAACCCAATTTATCATGCTTTGTTTAATCACTGTAATTATGTAAGCAGTGACTTAGGGAGAAGGGGAAGTTTGGGAATTCTTGCAGGAAATTGGTCAGATGAGGTGACTCAGCGGAGAAGGCAACTTGAGAATTCTTGCAAGAAATTGGACAGATGGGATGCTGCAGGAATATGTGCCTTGTGATTGTTAATTTGACTAAAGAATTAAGCTACTTGAACAACTTATGTGTTTCCATGTGCAATATTTATAACTAACTGGAATTCCTATAAATTTCAAGCAGACACCATTGCTGTAAAATATATCCAATTCAATATAATGCTTCTGTTAATTTAGATCAGTTTCTTCCTTTTTCAGCTTGGGAATCCTTTTTAGAAAGACGCACGAGAATGGAGTGTAGTGAAAAATAACATTGATTCTAAAGCATATTTGAAGCCGAATGATTTGTTTGGTGATCTTCTCATGTCCCTCCCTCGTATAGCCTCATTCCCCCAGTTCTTGTAAAAGTGCTTTTTGTCTTTTTTTTGGGTAAAAGAAAATGTGTTTTGAATGTTTGTGTTGGTAGTATTAGTGAAAACATAGAGAGGGAATAGAATTTGTAAAAGAAATCTTTGTATTGTTGATTGATTGATTACAGGAGTAGAGTTTATCTCTTATATAGACTACAGCTCAATCTCCTAATTGCACTAATTACACGCATGCCACTAACTGAATTAGTTATGGTCATGTTTAGTCTAATTACATCATATGCCATTAGTCTAACAGCACCTATATTCTATTACTCCCCCCTCAATCTGATGCTCGGACTGTCAACTTGGAGGAGAGAAGATTGAACCGAGGTGCAGCCAAGGGCTTAGTAAACACATCAGCTAGCTGATCCTTAGAGGAAAGAAACCGAATCATGAGAGATTTGTTGGCTACACGCTCACGCACGAAATGGTAATCGACTTCAACATGCTTCGTACGAGCATTGACCATTGGGTTGGATGCCAAAAATGAGGCAACAATGTTGTCACACCACAGCAAAGGAGGAGTAGAAACCGAAACAGAGAGTTCGGCCAGTAGGTACTGTAGCCAAATGACCTCCGAACTGGTGACTGCAAGTGCCTTGTACTCGGCCTCCGTGCTCGATCTAGCCACTGTTGGTTGTTTCTTCGAACCCCACGAGATAAGATTAGGGCCGAGATAGACACAAAACCCTGTTGTTGACTTCCGATCATCCAAAGAGCCGGCCCAATCCGCGTCACTATAGGCGTGAAGAGTGAAGGTAGAGGCCGGTTTGAGAACAATGCCATGAGAGAGGGTGCCCTTAAGAAAACAGAGGATCCGTTTAACCGCAGCCCAATGAGAGGTAGTAGGAGCTTGCATGAATTGGGAAACTTTATTGACCGAAAAGGCAATGTCGGGTCGGGTGAGTGTAGCGTATTGGAGAGCCCCGACAATAGACCGGTAAAGTTGAGGATCTTCAAACGGATCACCATCAAACTTAGAGAGATTTGTTTTAGGGCACATAGGAGAGGGAAGAGGATTAGCATGGGTCATATTTGCTCGAGTGAGAACTTCCTTGAGATACTTAGCTTGGGACAAGTGCAAAGAATGAGAGGATCGGATGACTTCGATGCCAAGAAAGTAGTGTAACTTGCCAAGATCTTTGAGAGGAAATTGTTGTTGAAGGGAGGCAATAAGAGAGTGAATGAGAGAGAGGCTAGACCCGGTAACGATAATATCGTCAACATAGATGAGCACAATGATCGTATTCCCTTGAGAAGAAGAGACAAAGAGTGATGGATCATAACAGGAGGCTTTGAAACCTTGAGTGAGAAGGGCCTTACTTAAAACATTGAACTATGCTCGAGGGCTTTGCTTCAAACCATAGATTGCTTTAGAAAGGCGACACACATAATCGGGTTTGGCCAAGTAGATAAAACCCGGCGGTTGTTGCATGAACACGGTTTCTTGGAGCTCACCATGGAGGAAAGCATTTTGTACATCAAGTTGTTTAATTTCCCAACCATAGGATAAGGCAATCGAAAGCACGAGTCGAATAGTGGTAGGGCGAACCACGGGACTAAAGGTGTCAAAGAAATCGACCCCTTTTTCTTGGTGAAACCCCTTGGCCACAAGTCGGGCCTTGTACCGTTCAAGGGAGCCATCCGCACGCCGCTTGATTTTGAAAACCCATTTGCACCCAACTACATTCTGGTCAGGAGATGGAGGAACGAGCACCCAAGTGCGGTTGGCAATAAGAGCGGAGTGTTCTTTGTTCATGGCCTCAAGCCAATGAGAATGGTGCTTAGCTTGATTGTAAGTTTTTGGCTCGGTATCAAGAAATTTTTCAGTTAATAGGGCAACTTGTTGATGAACACGGCTTTTGGTAAGCATTGGGTGTTTGGAAGTTGGCTGCTGTTGAGCAGTGTTAGATTGAGCCGGTTTAGGGAGAAGAGGCAACTCTCTGGAAGAAAAAGGCTGTTGAACCCTTTTATTAGACTGTTGGCGCCTAGAGTATGTTTTAAATGGGGCCGGATCCGCTACAGGGGTGGTAGTAGCCGAAGAGGTGAGAGGTAAGGGAGAAGTGTTGGGATCCGGTACAATGGTAGGTGTATTCGAAAACCAGCTGGGACCAACCAAAGGAAAAACTGGAGAAAGGGGATCCGATGCAACCATGGTCGGATCCGAAAGGGGAATGGAGCCAACCATTATAGGAACTGGAGGGAAGGACGGGCTGGGATCCGCTGTAGAGTTAGAAGCACCCGAAAAAGTTGAGGGTGGGCTGGATGGAGGCAGTGGCTGATGATGCCGTGTAGATCCAAGAAGAACCCTAGCAGGATCCTTTGTAACAGAAACAATGGGTTGATCATGTGATGTTGCGCCAGCACCAGCAGGGACTTGTAACAGAGGCAGCCAAATATTCGGATTTGGTGGAGAATAGTCAACCAACTCAGCTCCAGATGTGATTTTCTTGAAGGGAAACTGTGATTCATCAAACACAACATGTCTCGAGACAAAAATTTTATTAGAGTCAATGTGAAAGCACTTATATCCCTTTTGCGAGAAGGAATGTTCGCTCCCAGATGAGAGGTACAGAGTTTCACCACAGCCTAGGCTGTGGAGTTTAAACCCTATTCAACTCTTGGACGAAGGTTGCAAGTGCACAACCCTGTCTTTGTAGTTAGAACGAGTGTCGATCCTCAGGGACGGACTATTTTCTGAATCTTAACTAATCCTAATTAGGTACTAGAAGTTGAATGATTGGGATTTTGTTTAACTATTCCTAAATTGTATGAACAAATCAAATGCAATCAAAGAATGAATGAACAAGTATTTATGTATTAACAATTGTACTAACTATGTATGAACAGGTAAATGAATCAACTAAAAGTATGTATTCTGTACTATGATATAAAAGAGTGTTTCAAGGGTTTCAGATTTCATCTTCAACTTTGCTGCTCAGACCTGCCACGCGACCCGCATGCTTTCGCATGCGACCCGCTTGGCCTTAAGCGCTCCGAACCTGGCACGCGACCCGCAAGCTGCGGCTTGCGACCCGTGTGATGCGACCCGCGTGCTAAGTCACGCGACCCGCATGGTCCCTTGAGCTGAGTCTGCACATGTCAGAAACTTGCTGTTTAAGTCGTGTAAGGTTAGATTGACCGTACCTAGTGTCACTGAACCTCAACTTTCGTGTGTTGGCTTAGCAGACCTGGTTTGGAATTGCAATTTCACCTTCTCAGGTTTAATCAAGCTGTTTGATCTAAATCTAAGTTCTCAATTCTGTTTACTAAAGGTATCCACAAGCTGAGCAAGAGCAAGTGGAAACTTTCACCTTTCGGCTACTCGTTGACCTCACCTTTCGGTTCTCAGACCTACCTCAAGTACTTAACCTAATTGCAAGAAGCATCAAGCCTTTGGTACAAGAAGAAATGCCTAAGGCATTCAACAGTAAGCAATCAAGAATCAAACAATTCAGATCAAGCAATCTCAAATAATACAAGAATCAAGAAACACGAAATAACAATAAGAATCAATCCATATGCATCATCAAACAAAGTATCAGACTACAAATCCAAACCCTCGAAACTACAGTATCTACTCAGACATCAAACAAATCAAAACAAGAGAGAGAGGAAGAAAGCAAATCATAGTGAGAGAAGAGGTAGAGAAGAGGATTGAAGCTTCAGGTTGAGTCTTCTTCTCCAGATCGCCTCCTCTTCAGCTCCAGATCGTCTCTCTCCTCTTCAAACTCCGATCTCTCCTGTCTCTGGTGAAAATCGTGGAAAATCGGATCCCTTTTCTGTTACCAGGCCTTCTGTTTAAATAGCTTCCTTCATGGGCCTCAATTGGGCCTGGCTTAGTTAACTCGACGCGACCCGCATGAGTTTCCATGCGACCCGCGTCAGGTGGCAAGGATGCGAGCTGTGAGGGTCGCGTCTGAGGTCGCGTTTGGGCTGCGATGCGACCCGCGTCAGGTGGGACGCGGGTCGCGTGGGGGAAGTCAGAACTCTGCCTTTTTGCCTGTTTTTCGCTTATTTCCTGCAATTCAACCACAAAGCATCAGCAGTACCATATTCTATTGATTTTCAATATAAACTGTGAAATTTAGTGGTCAAAATCACAAGATCTGGTCTGGAAATAAGACGAAATAATAGATGAAATATAGTCATATCAAATTCCCCCAAGCTTACCCTTTGCTTGTCCTCGAGCAAATCTGTACTTTCAAACCGGGTTTGGGATCTAAATGCAAGCTAAATGCCTAAAATGTGAAAATTTACTTAATTGCTCCAATAAAGAAACTGAAGAATCTTTTTATTATGATTTGGACTTTCCTTGGTAATTTTGATTCACCTCACAAATTGATTAACAAAACCTCAAATTTTAAATGTTTCAAAATTTGCAAAACTGATTACTTGAACTATCGAATTATCATTCTTTCACTAAACTATGCCCTCGTTTGTAGGAGATTTTTCCGTTTTGTCCCCCCCAAGCTTGAATCAAGCTTAGGTCAGAAAGTTGCGGACTTCGTGTGTTGATATGTGCAAAAATTTTATTTTATTTTATTATTTTTCTCTAATGTGGGAGACGAGCTCAAAGGCGTCCATTCAAGACTTATTGCCAGTACTCTTATGTTCTCCGTCTTTTCATTCCTTTTTTTTTTCATTTTCTCTTTTTTTTTTTTTATTTGCACATACCATGAATACACACATCCACTAGCGTTCATTCACACCAACGGATATCCCAACCTTTCTACATTTGAAATCCCTATTTCCATTATTTGAAAGGCACAATTCAGTTTCTAAATTCTATCTCGACATTCAAGTTTTCAATTTTTACAAATCACAAACCATTTGGTCCTAATCAGTATTGTTTGGTCAATTATGAGGTCAAAGCTAATTTCCCAAGGTCATCCCAATCACATAAAAAATTTCAAATAGGTCCCAAATTGCAACAATAAAGCAAAAATTTCACCTAAAAGATGCAAAGAAAAGTAAACATGACCTAAGTGCAAGCAAAATAAATCCTAAAACATCAAAATAAATCCTAAGATACAAAAGTCTCCCCCCCAAGCTTAGCCTGAGCATTGTCCTCAATGCTTCAAGACTGAAAGATAAAGAGAAATAAAAGCAAAGGGGAAAGAGAAAACATAACCTGATCAGTCTCGCGGAGAAGATGGCCCGGGGTAATACCCGTACTCATCATAGTAGCGCCAGTCACGCAACTCATCCTCAACACCGCTGAGGCGGTCGTGATAATCCGCCAGCTGACCCTGAATGGCGTGAAGTGTGTCACCATGCTGGAGCTGGGTCACCCTCATGGATGAGACGAGGTGGTAGAGGTCCTGCATGGTGGGCTCCGTAGGGTGAGAAGTACTCGGCTGAGCGGAGGGAGGAGCCTCAGGCATAGGTGCACCATCAGCCACGGGAGGAGGGGGTGGAGGCGCATCTGGTACGGGTCTGGAGAAAAACCAAGTAGACCGGTCCACAAAGGAGAGAGGTGCGTGGACAGGCAGCCTGAGCTGTGCGGAGCCGTCTGGCATGCGCCAATGATAGCTGCGGCGTCCACCAAAGCCTAAAGTGATCGTGATAAATCCTGCCGCACGGAAGGCCTCGACATCCAGTAATCGTCGACCGCCGCAGGGCGTATCATCTGTGAACGGTACCTCCAAGCGCTTTGCAATGTGCGTGACATAGGCGCCGATGGGAATGGTGCCGCCGGCTCTCGTGGAGCGCTGAAGATCGAGCCAGTGGTGGATCATAAAGAGCATCAGGTCGGGCCGCTCTATCTGTCCGTCTGGCCGAAGCATGTGATCCAGAAGCTTGAGATCCTCAACATTGACTCGGGAGACCGTGGCACCACGGGCGAAGATGGAGACGGCAAGAGCGCGCTGGATGCAGCGAAGAGAAGGGTGAGAGATATTGATGCTCTTGAAGTCCCTCGTGTGAAAGTCTCCTGGGACTCCGCCGGTGACTAAACTCCAGAAATGTAACCTGTCTAGGCCCACGCGGAACTCAAGAGAGGACGACTGAGGATCCGGCTGAAAACCGAACCACTCACGGAGCTGAACTAGCGTGACGCGGTGAGAGCGACCACCTAGGAGGAATGTGATGTAGTGCTGTGAGTGACCACCCTGCGTCATTTCCTTAAGCTCAAGAGAGGAAAGGAACTCAAGGGTGAGTCCCTCGTAGGAAAGGTGGTCGATGGCCCAGAAAGCGGGGGTGAAGCCAATCCTCCCCGTGAGAAGCAGGAAGTCTTCCTCAACTCCGAATACGCGAAGAGTGTGCAAGTCAACTCGACGCGTGTTTTCGAACTTCTTTGAGCGCAAGGACTCAAAGTGCTCAGAGAGATGGTGGGAGTCATCAGAGTCAGAACGCTCAGACTGGGGCGAGCTAGACGCTGGTGGGGAAGGAGCTGGTGCAGGTGGTGGCTGGGCACGGCTACGCAGCTGCATGCGATCTTGGACCCGTTTGGAGCGACGCTCTCGGTTCATTGTGCAACTCTGTGCGATTTGACGCGGGTCGCGTGCGAAGTCACGCGGGTCGCGTGGTCTGGTTAAGTTTGGACAGAGGTGAAATGGCCGACTCACCCAAGGAAAGAACTCCCTTCCCTAAACTCTAAACTCCCTTCCCCAAAATTCTCCACAGAAAGAAGCAACAATGTATCAAAGAAGGGAATAAGAAGAAGAGTTAGGAAACTTACCTGAGACCGGGAGGGAGTGCGCAAGGTGGTGCTGGCGTCCGAGAGGGAGAACAAGTGGAGAGGATGGGTTACAAGGTGGAGGTTGGCGAAGGGAGATGAGTCGGAAATGGGAGAAAGAGAGAGTGAATTGGCTGAGAATGGGAAGGGAAGAAAGAATGCGGGATCAAAAGGGGACCCCGCAATGTCTCAACGCGTCTCTTCAGTGCCCTCTGTCCGGACTTCGACGTGGGTTAAAAGGGAAGTTGCAACGTTTCGATGCGCCCCTGCAAAAACCGTCTGTTTAAGTCGACGCGGGTCGCAGGGAATTTCACGCGGGTCGCGTGGAACGGTACGCGGGTCGCGTGGAATTTCATGCGGGTCGCGTCAGGAGTTCTTTTTGGTACTTTTACAAAAGGAAAACAACTAGAAAACTAATTCTAACTCTAAGCTACCTCTAAATCTAATCTACGTCTAAATCTAATCTAAATGAAATGCAACTAACCGAACAGGCTTGGGTTGCCTCCCAAGAAGCGCTTGTTTTAGGTCTCAAGCTCGACCTTCCTTTCTCTAATCTTCGACTGGTGCAGGATCAGAAAGGTCCTGCTCGAAACGCTCATTGTGGGGGTGATTGGCAATGTAATGCTTGAGCCGCTGACCATTGACTTTGAAGGTCCCACATTCATCACTCCAAATGTCAATCGCACCAAACGGGTACACCTTCTGCACGACAAAAGGGCCAGACCACCTTGACTTCAACTTCCCAGGAAAGAGTCGCAATCTCGAGTTGAACAAAAGGACAAGATCACCCTTTTGGAAGTCGCGAGTCGTGATGTGCTTGTCATGAACCCGCTTGGTCATTTCCTTGTAGATCCTAGCATTCTCGTAGGAGTGAAGTCGCATCTCTTCCAACTCATGCAGGTCGAGGATTCGCTTTTCGCCAGCAGCTAGCATGTCCATGTTGACCGCTCGTGTGGCCCAGAACGCCTTGTGCTCGATTTCCACAGGTAGGTGACACGGTTTCCCGTATACCAGTTTGAAAGGGCTCATCCCAATCGGCGTTTTGAAGGCGGTTCGATAGGCCCAGAGTGCGTCATTCAACTTCAAAGACCAATCCTTTCTTGTCCTGGCCACAGTTTTCTCCAAGATGGATTTGATTTCCCGGTTTGAGATTTCAGCTTGGCCGTTGGATTGAGGATGGTAAGAAGTCGTCACTTTGTGCGTCACCCCATGACGTCTCAGGAGCTTGTTGAATTGTCGGTTTACGAAATGCTTCCCTCCATCGCTGATGACGGCTCGTGGAACTCCAAAGCGAGGGAAGATGACGTCATTGAACAATCGTTTCACGGCACTCGAATCTGCTTTTCGACATGCCACTGCTTCCACCCACTTGGACACATAGTCTACCGCAACTAGGATGTACTCATACCCGCACGAAGCTGGGAATGGTCCCATGAAATCGATTCCCCACACATCGAAGATCTCTACCTCGAGAATGGAGTGAAGAGGCATCTCGTTGCGTTTGGAGATGTTCCCAGTCCGTTGACAACTGTCACAAGTGTCAACCAAGGTCTTCGCGTCTTTGAAGAGAGAAGGCCAAAAGAAGCCGGATTGCAAGACCTTGGCGGCCGTCTTGGAGAAAGAAGCATGGCCTCCATAAGCAGATGAATGGCAATGCTCAAGAATGGATCGTGCCTCGTCGTGTGGCACACAGCGTCTGAAAATGCCATCGACTCCCACCTTGAAAAGAAAAGGCTCGTCCCAAAAATAGTGCTTTGCATCAGATTTGAGCTTTTTCCTTTGTTGGTAGGTCATGGCATGAGGAACAAACCCGGAAGCAATGAAATTGGCTATGTCAGCATACCAAGGGTCTGATTGGTTGCTTACGCGGGTCTCATCGACGGCATGTAGTGCGGAGGCAGAGAAGAGTTGTTCATCAGGGAACGAGTCATTGATTGGCAAATACCGCAAGGCGGCATGGTCAGTGTAGACGATGATCTTGGAGCCAACCAAATACGACCTAAACTTGTCGAGAGCAAACACAACGGCGAGAAGTTCCTTCTCAGTTGTTGTGTAATTCATCTGGGCAGGATCTAGCACCTTGCTAGCATAGTAAATAGCACACGGCTTCTTTTCTTTCCTTTGCCCCAGAACCGCCCCGACAGCATAGTCGCTCGCGTCGCACATGATCTCAAAAGGAAGAGACCAGTCAGGTGGTTGCAAAATTGGTGCTGAGATGAGGGCTTTCTTCAAATCGCAAAAAGACTTGACACAATCGTCGGTGAAAACGAAGTCAGAATCTTTGATGAGCAGATTGGTCAGTGGTTTCGCGATCTTGGAGAAGTCTTTGATGAACCTGCGGTAAAAACCTGCATGTCCAAGGAAGCTTCGAATGCCCTTGACGTTTGTTGGAATCTCGAGTTTCTCAATCACCTCGATCTTTGCCTTGTCAACTTCAATGCCTTTGGAGGTCACAACATGTCCAAGGACAACGCCAGTTTGGACCATGAAGTGACACTTTTCCCAATTCAAAATCAGATGGACTTCCTCACACCTCTTCAAAATTTTGCACAAGTTGGTCAAACACGAGTCAAAACATGCACCATACACGGAAAAGTCATCCATGAAAATCTCAACCTCTGTCTCGATGAAATCAGAAAAGATGGCCATCATGGCTCTCTGAAAGGTTACTGGTGCATTACACAGACCAAAGGGCATCCTACGGTATGCGTACGTACCGTAGGGACAAGTGAAAGTGGTCATCTCTTGGTTCTGAGGGTGAATTGGGATCTGGAAGAAGCCAGAATAACCATCCAAATAACAAAAATAAGAATGGTTAGCAAGCCTCTCCAAAAGCTGGTCAACGAATGGCAAAGGGAAATGGTCTTTGCGTGTGGCCGCATTGAGTTTTTTGTAGTCAATTCACATTCGATAACCATTCACCACTCGTGTTTGAATCAACTCGTTCTTCTCGTTTTTCACCACCGTTGTTCCACCTTTCTTTGGCACCACGTGCACTGGGCTCACCCACTTACTGTCAGAGATAGGGTAAATGATACCGGCGTCCAGAAGCTTGAGAATCTCCTTCTTGACTACCTCTTTCAGATTTGGGTTAAGCCGTCTTTGATGTTCAACCGATGGCTTATGACCTTCCTCCAGAAAAATCCTGTGTGAGCAAATGGATGGGCTGATCCCCTTCAGGTCATTGATCGAATACCCGATTGCGCCTCGATGAAGTTTCAGTTTCTCCAAGAGTTTGGCGGTTTGATCGGGAGTCAGACTTGCATTGACAATGACGGGAAAGGAACGATCTGGACCAAGGAATTCATACCGGAGGTTGGCTGGCAGGGGCTTGAGTTCAGGAGTTGGCCCCTTTGTCTCAGTCTGGATGCGGGTCGCATCAGATGTCGTGCGGGTCGCATCAAGTGAAATGTCGTCGCATGCTGACCTATCCGACTCGCTTTCGGTTTCCAGGTCCTCAGACATTGGCACGCGGGTCGCATGAGATGTCATGCGGGTCGCGTCAGGGTCTTCCAGGTCAGCTGATTTCACTTCTGCTCCTCTGACTTCTTCTTCAAACAAGAAATGAGTGTGTTCTTTCGTGCTCTCATGGATCCGATCAAGGAAGTACTCTTCTACCAAATCTGTTAGGCATTTTTCGTGCACATCCACTCGGGAACAAGATGCGGCAGAAGGGTACTTCATGGCTTGATCAATTTGGAAACACACTCTCTCTCCTCCAAAGTTCAAGGTCAGTGTTCCTTGAGACACATCGATGATTGCACCTGCAGTCCTGAGGAAAGGTCGTCCCAGAATGATGGGGACTTCCTTGTCCTCTTCCATTTCCATGACCACGAAGTCTACAGGTACAAAGTACTTACCGACCTGAACTGGTACGTCTTCCACTATGCCAAGTGGCAATCGTACTGAGGAGTCTGCTAGCTGCAACGTCATTCGCGTGGGCCTGAGCTCTCCTACTCCCATTCGCTCGAAAATCGTGCGCGGCATGAGGCTCACACTAGCTCCCAAGTCGCAGAGAGCTCTCTTGATCGTGGCCTTGCCAATGATGCAAGGAATGGAAAACTTCCCTGGGTCGTTCAATTTCGGAGGTAGGTCGCTCTTCAGAATGGCACTGCACTGTTCCGTCAACTTCACCGTTTCATTGCCCTCCAAGCTTCGTTTGTTGGATAAGATATCCTTCAGGAATTTGGCGTAAGAGGGCATTTGAGTCAAGGCCTCGGTGAATGGGAGCGTGATGTGCAGTCCTTTCAGGACTTCTGTGAACTTTGCGAATTGTGCGTCCAGTTTGGTTGCAGCTAGTCTTCGGGGAAAGGGCAAAGGTGGCCTGTAGGGTGGAGGCTTGATTAGAGGTTTCGCAGCTGGAGGTGTCTCAGCCTCCTTCCCCTTGTCAGGCCCTTCCACGCCGGTCGCGTGAGGTGGTACGCGGGTCGCGTCCACAGAGCCTTCAGGTGTCGATGTGGGTCGGCTTGGCTCAATGCGACCTGGATCAACGTGTGACTCGGGTGACGCGGGTCGCGTGGGATGGCACGCGGGTCGCGTCTCAACAGTGTGGGTCACATCCAATGGAGTCAGATCAGGTGGGAAGGCTGGTTCTTGGTATTGGGTCCCACTTCGCAGCGTGATCGCCTTAACATCTCCTCTGGGGTTGGGTTCTGGCTGAGCTGGCAACTTCCCAGGTTGAGGTTGGCTCGAAGTGACGATGTGACTCAACTGCTCCAACAACTTGTTTTGAGCCGCCATTTGAGTGGACATGCTCTGCATCTGTTCCCACATCATCTGATTCATCTTCCCTTGCTCATGTGTGAAATTGGTTGCATAGGGAGGCACATACGGTTTGGAAGGACCAGTTTGAGGTGCTCGATTGTTCTGATTGGGAAAAGAAGCATTCTGATAGAAGCTCTTGTTGGAGTTGTTGTTGGAAGAGGGATTGTTCCAATTGTTGTGACTGGAAGACGGACGATTGAAAGAGTTGTTGTTGTCATTGGAAGACGGATTGTGAAACGAGTTGTTGAAAGGAGGTCTAGGAGCATTGTTTTGATTCCACCTCCAGTTTTGTTGCTCAATCGGATCCTTGGAGTAGGATCGGTTGAAAGGAGGCTTTGGAAAAAATGAAGGTTCGTTGTTCAAGGAACTTACCTGCTCGTTGCTCTCTTCGACCTCTGCCAAGGGGCATTGCTCGTAGCTGTGTCTCTCGTCTCCACACATGACACAACTCTGCGGTTGTTGTTCGACTGCCTTCACGCTCAGCTTGTCCATCGCCCTCTGCATGGCATCCATCTTGGCGGTCAAGGCAGTGATGTGATCGACCTCGAACTTGCCGCCACCTCTTGGTCGGGCGTTGTCGCGGCCGGACCACTGTTGGTTCTGTGCCATGTTGTCAATCAGGTTCATGGCTTCGAGAGGCTCTCGGGACATGAGTGCTCCACCTGCAACTGCATCTACATAAGAACGAGTGCTCTCTGTCAGACCATCATAAAATGTTTGGATCAACAACCAATCAGGTAAACCATGGTGCGGACAAGAATACTGCAACTCTCTAAACCTTTCCCAAGACTCATTTAGGGGTTCATCTAACAATTGCCTAAAGCTGGTCAGTTCGTTCCTTACCTTGGCGGTTCTTTTGTGAGGGAAAAACCTAGTCAAAAACAACCTAGATAATTCCCTCCAGCTGGTGATCGAATCCCTAGGTAACGACCCTAACCATTTCTTAGCTTTGTCCCTAAGAGTAAAAGGAAAAAGAGCCAGTTTGGTGTAATCGGCGGTTGCTCCATTGGTCTTGATGGTTGTGATGCACTCGAGAAAAGTCTGGAGGTGAGCATGAGGATCCTCGTGATCCATGCCATGGAAGGTGTTCTGCTGAACCATGTTGACCACCCCTGGATTGAAGTTCGGTTGCTGTCCAGGTACTCTTGGCAACCTGATTGCGCCTCTGACATCTCCAGCTCGTGGCACGTTGAATTCTCGAAGTGTCCTTGGCATGAAGACATCCGTCTCTTCATCCTCGGGGTCAGTCAGGACTTCTTCCCTGTCTCTTTCTCTTTCCTCCCTGTCGTCTCTGCTCGGATGTTCTGACATCTCTTCAACTCGGGTCGCGTGAGAGGTCTCGCGGGTCGCGTCTGATGTGATGCGGGTCGCGTCAACCTCGGTGCGGGTCGCGTCAAGAGATGGCTGAGCAGTAGCAGTCTCGTCTGGAGGAGTTTCGTCAAAAAGTGGCCCTCTGCTCCTCAGTTGGTATTTCAGTGTGTATCTACCTGCAGGAGGATGGTTAAGAGCCAGCTTTCAGTAAAAGAAAAGAAAGATAAAGGATACAGATTAAAATCTATATTAACTAAGAAAAGCAAAAATTCAGAAAATAAAAGCCGTCCCCGGCAACGGCGCCAAAAACTTGTTCGCTTCCAGATGAGAGGTACAGAGTTTCACCACAGCCTAGGCTGTGGAGTTTAAACCCTATTCAACTCTTGGACGAAGGTTGCAAGTGCACAACCCTGTCTTTGTAGTTAGAACGGGTGTCGATCCTCAGGGACGGACTATTTTCTGAATCTTAACTAATCCTAGTTAGGTACTAGAAGTTGAATGATTGGGATTTTGTTTAACTATTCCTAAATTGTATGAACAAATCAAATGCAATCAAAGAATGAATGAACAAGTATTTATGTATTAACAATTGTACTAACTATGTATGAACAGGTAAATGAATCAACTAAAAGTATGTATCTATGATATAAAAGAGTGTTTCAAGGGTTTCAGATTTCATCTTCAACTTTGCTGCTCAGACCTGCCACGCGACCCGCATGCTTTCGCATGCGACCCGCTTGGCCTTAAGCGCTCCGAACCTGGCACGCGACCCGCAAGCTGCGGCTTGCGACCCGTGTGATGCGACCCGCGTGCTAAGTCACGCGACCCGCATGGTCCCTTGAGCTGGGTCTGCACATGTCAGAAACTTGCTGTTTAAGTCGTGTAAGGTTAGATTGACCGTACCTAGTGTCACTGAACCTCAACTTTCGTGTGTTGGCTTAGCAGACCTGGTTTGGAATTGCAATTTCACCTTCTCAGGTTTAATCAAGCTGTTTGATCTAAATCTAAGTTCTCAATTCTGTTTACTAAAGGTATCCACAAGCTGAGCAAGAGCAAGTGGAAACTTTCACCTTTCGGCTACTCGTTGACCTCACCTTTCGGTTCTCAGACCTACCTCAAGTACTTAACCTAATTGCAAGAAGCATCAAGCCTTTGGTACAAGAAGAAATGCCTAAGGCATTCAACAGTAAGCAATCAAGAATCAAACAATTCAGATCAAGCAATCTCAAATAATACAAGAATCAAGAAACACGAAATAACAATAAGAATCAATCCATATGCATCATCAAACAAAGTATCAGACTACAAATCCAAACCCTCGAAACTACAGTATCTACTCAGACATCAAACAAATCAAAACAAGAGAGAGAGGAAGAAAGCAAATCATAGTGAGAGAAGAGGTAGAGAAGAGGATTGAAGCTTCAGGTTGAGTCTTCTTCTCCAGATCGCCTCCTCTTCAGCTCCAGATCGTCTCTCTCCTCTTCAAACTCCGATCTCTCCTGTCTCTGGTGAAAATCGTGGAAAATCGGATCTCCTTTCTGTTACCAGGCCTTCTGTTTAAATAGCTTCCTTCATGGGCCTCAATTGGGCCTGGCTCAGTTAACTCGACGCGACCCGCATGAGTTTCCATGCGACCCGCGTCAGGTGGCAAGGATGCGAGCTGTGAGGGTCGCGTCTGAGGTCGCGTTTGGGCTGCGATGCGACCCGCGTCAGGTGGGACGCGGGTCGCGTGGGGGAAGTCAGAACTCTGCCTTTTTGCCTGTTTTTCGCCTATTTCCTGCAATTCAACCACAAAGCATCAGCAGTACCATATTCTATTGATTTTCAATATAAACTGTGCAATTTAGTGGTCAAAATCACAAGATCTGGTATGGAAATAAGACGAAATAATAGATGAAATATAGTCATATCAAGGAATATCCTAGAAAAACACACTGTTTAGACCGGGCTTGAAGCTTATGATCATTGTAAGGGCGTAAATAAGGGAAGCACAAACACCCTAAAACCCGCAAAAAGAGATAATCGGGTGATTTCTTAAAGAGCTTAAAGAATGGAGAAGAAGAATCACTTGAGGGAGGTAGGCGGTTTATGAGGTACACCACACTAGCAAAGACATCATCCCAAAACCGTTCAGGAATAGAAGCATGAGCCATGTTGGCTAGAGAAAGCTCGACTATATGCCTATGTTTTCGTTCGAAAACCCCGTTTTGTTGAGGGGTGTATGAGCACGTCTTTTGATGAAGAATAGAAGGAAAAGAGCGAGTAATAGGCATATACTCCGTCCCACCGTCCGTTCTTAAAATTTTAATGGTGTGTTGGAGCAAATTCTCAACTTGGCTTTCGAATGAGGCAAACACCTTTAAAACCTCATCTTTTGAATGCAAAAATTAAATCCAAGAATAATGAGAAAAATCATCAATGAACACAATATAATAACGGAAACCGTTTCGTGATTTTATTGGTGCGGAACCCCACACATCCGAATATACAATCTCAAGAGAAAAAGAAGAAGTATAATAACTAGAAATAAAAGGCAATCGATGTGCCTTAGCCATTAAACAATCATGACATAGTGTCATTTTATTTCTAGTATAAGGTAAAGAGTTGGAATGTAAAATCTTTTGTGTAGTTGAAGAAGAGGGATGTCCTAGTCGAGCGTGCCAAGTATCCATTGAAATTCTTTCACCAAAAAGAGCTTGAGGTGTGATTTGTGGAGGAAGAGAGTAGAGTCCATTTTCAAGCTTGACTTGAAGAAGAACCTTCAAGGTGCGGAGGTCCTTAATGATACAAACATGAGAGAAAAACTCAATGAGGATAGAATTATCTTGTAACAATTTGGAAAGGCTCAATAGGTTTTTAGCAAATGAAGGCACAAATAGGACATCATGTAATGAGATTGTATAATTCGAAAAATGTAAGGAAGAAGAGCCAATGTGGCTAATGGTCATACCTGCACCGTTTCCGATGTGAAGCTTGTCAAACCCCTCATAAGGAAAGAAGGAGGAGAGATTGTTCAAATCATTCGTCACGTGATGCGTAGCTCCCGAGTCAATGTACCAATCGGGTCCGGATGGGAGAGAATCGGGTTGAGCACTATTCACTTGAAAAGGATGAGCAAGATGCGCTTGAAAAACTGGTTTGGTCACTTCAGGATAATTTGCAAGATCCGATCTGTACCAGCAATTTCTAGCCTGGTGACCTTTTTTGTAACAAATCTGACATATGACATCTCTATCAGGATTCGGCCTAGGAGGCCTGGAGCCACCATTGGGCCTTGGAGCACCATTGGGCCGTGGATTTATAGCGCCATATTGCGGAGAAGTAAAGCGCTGCTGCTGCGGCTGAGAGAAGCCACCTTTCGGGCGAAAACCTCCCTTACCAGGTTTCAGACCCGATTTGGCATTATAGAGGGCAATCGGGTTTTAAGAGGAAGGAAGTGAATCTATACTCGATTGTCGTGCTTGAGTCAGAGAGAGTAGAAGTGCTTCGTGACTGTAGAGAAGAGAAGTGAGATCCGCAATCGAACGAGAAGAGGAGGTCTGAACAGCCACCACAAATGGATCGAACTCCGAAACCAATCCCTGAAGAATGTACATCTGAAGGTCATCGTTCGAAACAGGTTCGCCGATGAAAGCGAGTTCATCCGCCACCGATTGGATTTTCCGGATGTACTCGAGGCAGGACGAATCTCCTTTGAAGGTGTTCTGAAGCTTTCGACGGAGCTCAGAGAGGTGCGCTCGGGAGGTGGCGGAAAAAGAACGCTGGAGTGTGTGCCACAAATCGGATGAGGTTTTGGCGGAGACAACTTGAGCAAGAACTTCTCGAGTCAGAGATGATCGTAACCAACCAATGAGCATTTGATCTTGCTTGTACCATGGCAGATAATCAGGATTGATCTGCAATGCACCGGTTGAGGTTACGATTGTTGGAGAAGGAGAAGAGGAACTCGCTTCAAGAAATCGGTACAAGCCATAGGCATGCAGGAGAGGAACAATTTGTGACTGCCAGGACAGGTAATTATCCCGATCCAATTTAGTAGCGATAGGGATAGTTAGCATGACGATCGGTGTTTCTTGCTCGCCATGAGAGACAGCGGAAGAGGTAGGTGAAGGATTAGAGAACGGTGGTATAGTATCAGTTTCATTTTCCATGGCTCTAATACCATGAAAACATAGAGAGGGAATAGAATTTGTAAAAGGAATCTTTGTATTCTTGATTGATTGATTACAGGAGTAGAGTTTATCTCTTATATAGACTACAGCTCAATCTCCTAATTGCACTAATTACACGCATGCCACTAACTGAATTAGTTATGGTCATGTTTAGTCTAATTACATCATATGCCATTAGTCTAACAGCACCTATGTTCTATTAATTAGTGAAGATGGCACTTATGCTGTTGGTGATATGGTGTAAATAACATGTAAATATGCATGTTTGTATGTTGAAAAGTGCAAGGTTAGTTGATAGGTATTTATAACTATTAATAAAAGAAGTTGCATTCCCTTTTTGTTTACGTTTGCATGCACATACTATAAAATTAAAAAATATTCAAATGTATCCAGTAACTTTACACTTTAGTTAAATCAATTTACTCCATATATGCATTTTCAGATGTAAATTTGTTTCCGTATTGTATGGTGACTTATGCAGTTGATCCAACAAAAAAAATTGTATTATATCAGATGCACTCTAACTAGCTAAAATATATCCAACAAAAAATAGTGCTGGAAGGTAGAGTGACATAGTTGGTACTAACGTACCGGTTCAAAGTTAGTTTTGCATTGGAGTACAATTTTGAGGTTAAAGTTAGTTAATGACATTCTTTTGTACAGAAAGACAAGTGTACAGAAGCAATGGATAAGAGGAAACATCATGCTAGGGGTAAAATAGTCACAATAGATAAAATATAAATTAAATTAAAATATTACACCACACTCTTTCTTTCCTTCATGTGCTTTCCTGGAGCAAGTAACTACATAAAAAAATATCCCTTCCCAACCCCTCCCCTCCCCCCTTTCCCCTTCCCCTCCCCTCCCTTTCTTATTACTGGAGCACAGTAGGGTCTGTTTGGCGCAGGGAAAATTTATGGGAATGGGATTCTTAACATTAACTTAGTTGATTCTCAAATAGGATGATGCTTGTTTAAATACTTTCTTGTATTGTTATGTTGCACTTGTTTAATTAATTTTAATCTTTGTGCTTGATTTTTGTGTTTAAGAGTTGTTAAATTGTGTTAATTAAAACTTATTGTACTGTTTAATTACGTTTTGTATAATTAATTTTAGAGTTATCATATAATTAAATTAATTTTAGACAAAATATCTAAGGAGGCTCAACTAACAATTAATTTACAAAATTACTGTAAAAACAAATAGAGTGGAGCAGTGGAGTAATGACATTCATGAGCGAAGGGGTGAGCTGCAATATGTTCGTTCGCTTGTCTAGACCATCGGGTGCTCACAGAAGTGAACAGGGTTCTTTGTGGATCGAGAGTTCAGTCAGGAAAAGGGATCAAAACAGACATTCAATTTCCATTACAGTACAAACATCACATTTAAAGAAAGTGAATAAAACAAACTTTTAATTCCCACGGCAACGCGTGGCCAGCACTTGACTAGTCCCTATAAAAACATCTAAATATCCAATATCCCCGTAAGAATTTAACATTATTTCTTTTATCCCCTTTTATTCATTAAATTTGTTATTTGGACAATTATACCCCTTCATTTTAAATGGAGATGTTCCTTAAACTAGCCACAGGAATTGAATTGAATAAGAGAAAAGAAAAAAAGAAAAAAAGATATCTTCATCTTCTTTATCATTTTAGTTATGTGTAGTACATGTTTTCTATAAAATTTGTAGTCATAAAACGAAATACTTGTTTATGGGCCACTGTGAACTACTCGATTGCCCTTTGATTTTGTTCGATGGATTTTTGGGTTTCGTTCCACATATTGAAGCCTAGTTTCCCAGGGTTAATTGTGCCAAAATTGAACTAGACTGAGTTTTAATGAACCGAAGCTTAGTGAATAGTAGATGTTTCCGGGGAGAATTGAGTTTTTATTTATTTACTTGTTTGGATATATTTGATTGATTGCAGGATTTTATTTTCAGCTAATATTTTTACCAGACCAGTACTCTTTCACAACCAGCTAATTTCCAATTCTAAGTAAAGGTTGATACTTTGTTTTTATTTTTAAATTGACAGCCTATTACTCTGACCTTAGTATATGTGGGGAGATCTTGCTGATGTGACACATGGCTGGAGTGAGATTTCTATCACTCGACTAGTATCTTTTGAAAACTTGTTTGAGATTTATTTTTTGAGTTAGTATGGTAAAGTCACTTTAGCAAATAGCTAGGGCAAATTGAAATTAGAAATATTTTGAGCGAACTCAGTAGTATTTCAATCTAAATCAGGGATTACAGTACCAATATATTGATACTGCAGTCGCTGGCTTGTTGATTGGTACCAGGACGGTACCGTTAGGTGCTGGATATGATTAAACCTGGATTCAGGTGAGACATTATGTATGTTTTCCCTACCAAAGTACCGAAACCAATTATGAATTCTGATGTAAGTTTATAACTATTTTATTATTTCAGACAAAGAGGTGAAGGAAAAAGAGTTTAGACGTCAAGATGAAGAAGATGAAATGCCTCTTTTTTTCTCTCTTATTCAATTCAAATCTACTGCTAATTTGAAGGGACGTCGCCATTTTAAATGAATGGGTATAATTGTCCAAATTACAAATTTAATGAATAATTGTCCTAAGTGACATTTTTGTCATTACAAGGACTAGTTAAATTCATGAATATAGCAAAAACAACTTTGTTGGCAACCAATTAAACTACAGGATTATTAGTGGGACCCGTGTTTATGATATTTTTAATTTCATGTTTTTTTTTAATTTCAGTGAATATTGCAAATTGAACGGAGTCCACATTGAAGATCAAGATCAGGTATTATTTTTTTTCCCTCAAAATTGTGTAGCAACTGCTGGATTCTTGACAGAATTTTTGACTGAGGTTTACAAAATTTTAACATATTATTATAGGTTTTAAACACTTGAAATCATCTTAGATTTGTACAATTGTTTACAGAATTCTTGACTGAGGTTTTGATCACTCAAAAGAGAACGATATTTCTTTTAATATTTATAAACTCGGAAATGCTATTGGTTCGGACTGCAAGCGCACAATCCTATCGAGTAGTATATTCGAGGTCGATCCACAGGAAATATTGGTTCAGAGTTTTGAGCGATCGAATCACAATCTTTCGAAAGGCTAGACAAAACCTGAAAATTGAGAGATGTTGTTGTGATCAATGTAAATTATGGAGCAATTAAAAGTAATTAAAATAAAGATAGAGATGAGAATTCCTAGGGTTTCGGCACACCATTGCTGCTCAATCCGCTTTGATAATATATTCCTGTCGGGTCTGATTTCCTGTTGTTGTTTTATGAAAGACACCACATAGGTCACTGCGAGTTATGTTACGCAAGAATGACAGATCTTTCATCGAGATTCTACATAGGACACTGCGAGTTTTCTTACGCAAATGACTGATCTCTTAAATACACAAGTTACTACACAAATCATTGCGAGTTTCCTTACGCAAATGATGGAACTTGGTTTCGCGTTTTGTTGTTCTGGTTTATGGTTTTCCCGCTAAGATTTTCTTCACATAAACCTAATAGATCTCAATGAGGCTAATTCGTACAAATAGTTTCTCTTACCATTAAATCACTGTCACTACCCTAACGGATTAAACTAGATCATCGAAGTTAGATGAAGAGATAGTAAATCACAAAAGCATTTCGATTCAACAGCAAGAAATCATAATCAATAGAAAATATAGATATCAAAACATCAAGAGTAACAAGGTTTACTGCCTAGCCCTAAGAAAATGAACTTAGCCGCGGAACAACATGGTTACAAGCACTCCTCTCTTCTCACTTTAATCAAATCTAACCATAATTACAAAGATAACTTCTTCTTCTGCCCAAGGGCCTTATATAGGAGTGGAGGGACGTCTGGAGTTTGAGTAGGGGCTAAGAAACTGATCTGGATACAGCTGTCGGCAGTTATTCCCCAAGAGGCGCCTTCGGTTACGATCCGTATCAGGTGATACGGTCCGTATTGAGACCTTGTTGCTGAGGGTTTTAATGCGTATCACGCTATCTCCTGGTCTGTATCAGGCTTGGTCCGTATTAGGCAATACGGACCGTAACAGAGACTTCGTCGATGAGCGTTGCTGATCCGATTGACCCGATTCTTGCTCCATTTGGTGTAAATTAGTCCCAAAACCTGTTTTCTGTAATAAAACATAAAGAAGGGTGACAGTAGCTTTTTTTCTCTAATAAATTAAACATAAGTGTGAGAAAATATGCAAAACCTAAGCCAAAACTCTACGTAAATCATCATTATTTTGACTCTGATCAGGTTTACAGATTTTCTACATTAGGTTTGCAGAATTCTTGTATTAGGTTTACAGAATTCTTGACTGAGGTTTACAAAATTTTAACATATTATTATAGGTTTTAAACACTTGAAATCATCTTAGATTTGTAGAATTGTTTACAAAATTCTTGACTGAGGTTTACATAATTCATGCATTAGGTTTACAGAATTCATGCATTATGGGAAGCATTGGATTTTGTAAAATCAATGGGGGAAGGAGCAAAAATATACGGTGTCTTCGGATTGCTGATTGTTGGTAGAAGCGGTGCTAAATGATAAGTAGTGTTATGTTAGATTTTTTTTTTATGTTTGCTTTGATTTGTAATAAATGTTATGTTTGGTGAAAAATATTGATGTCTCATTATTTGACCTATAAATCCGACCAATTTCTGTACCAAAATCTGTGTTTTAAACCACCAAATCGTGTCTTTTACATTGAATATCTATTGAATATCTATAGAATGTGGTACTGCTGCGTTTTCATTCTTACTTTGTAGAAAATGAGCGAAATCAGGGAAAATTGTGAGTTCTGGAACCCTACACGCGGGCGGCGTCGAATCCCACGCGGGTCGCGTCAGACCCTGAAATTTCAGCACCCGTTTTGAGCGTATGACCACTTTTCTGAGCCAAAGGCACGCGGGCCGTGTCAGATCCCACGCGGGTCGCGTCAGACTTTTCCAGAAACAGAAGCAGAATTGGAAACAGAGGCTAATTGAAGAAAGGTCGGCCAGAAAAGCTATAAGAGGGGATTTCTTGCACCTGAGAGGGCATTCTGTATCTGAGGGACAATTCCTAGGGTTAGGAGAGACGGCTGGCTGGGAGACGAAGAAGAGAGGAGCTGAACGAGAGTTTTGCGACGAATCTTCATCGTTCTTCTAGTTTTTCTATGAACTCCTTTATCTTTATTTGTTTTGTTTGTTCTTTGACTATGTGTGAGTAGTTTTCTTTGTTTCTAGGGTTACGATGTAGTTTGATACTTTGTTTTGTATGCATGTTGTTTGAATCTGTGTTGAATGTTAGTGTTTAATTGTTTGAGTAGTATTTTAATTGCTATGTTGAAGTTGATTGAATGATTCTTGATTGTCTACTGTTAGATGTATATAGCATCTTTCTTGTAATTTGGCCTTGATGTTTCTCTCAACCAAACTTAGTATTTAAGGTAGGTTTACAAGCCGTGAGGCGAGACCAAAAAGTAACTGAGAGGTGAACTTTTCCACTTATCGAGAGGTAGTGGTTACCTTTAGTAAACCGGACAATTAACTTAGATTAAAAACCTAAGAATGTGAAATTGCATTTCCGATACCAGGTTTATTAAGCCAACAAACGAGAGTTGAGGTTTAGGAACATTAGGTTCGGTCAATGAATCCTTACACTAAAGAACAACGCAGAAACAGACAACTGCTACATTCACTCGAGGTCCACGCGAGTCGCGTATGAGAGTACGCGGGTCACGTGTTCTATGCGGGTCGCGTATGAAAGTACGCGGGTCACGTGTTCTATGCGGGTCGCGTATGAAAGTACGCGGGTCGCGTATGAGAGTACGCGGGTCGCGTATGAAAGTACGCGGGTCGTGTGGGTACCGAGAGGCAAGGTTGATAATGAAATTGAAAACCCTGGAAACGCTTTTCTCTATTCGATAAAAACCAAAATTTACTTTCCGTCAATTTAATTATTTCTGTCATTGATTGAATTTAGGAAATTAAACAAACAAACCAACATTTTCCAACTTCTAGTACCTAATTGATTTAAGTAGAGTTCCAGATTTGATTTTGAACCGTCCTGTGGATCGATACCTGACTAGACTATATGACAGGATTGTGCACTTGCAATCTTAGTCGGAAGTTAAATCAAGGTTAAAAGCTACAGCTTGCTGTAGTGAAACTTTGTGATACACTTTTGTGCGAACAAATATGTATATTTTTATTTACAATTCATTTTGTTTATATTGTTATGACTTATTGTTATTCTAGTGATAATAATTATCGCTCATTGTCAGACAAAATAATTGATGTATTTTGAGGTTGTTGTTATGTTTACAATATATAGAGTATCACATTATCGGGTTTTACAATAAGGTTTATAGAATTAAAAAAATAAAATTGTAGTTTTTAGATGCAGCACATAAAAAAAGATAAAATTCATAATTTATAATTTAGGTTTACAGAATTCAAAACTTAAGTTTACAGAGTTATGTGATAAGATTTACATAATTCAAAAATTTAAAAGGAGTATCTAGATGCAGAATTAAAAAAAATTTAAAAATTAAAATTTCAATTTTTTCACCGATTTACAGTATTTAACAAAACTGTCTATGGAGTTATGTGATAAGCTTTACATAATTCAAAAAAATTGAAAGAAGCATATAGATGCAGAATTAAAAAAATTTGAAAAAAATTAAAATTTAAAAATTTTAACTGGTTTACATTATTCAACGAAACTGTCTATATAATTATGTGATAAGGTTTACATAATTCAAAATTTTTGAAAAAAAATTGAAAACAAAATTTTGAAAAAAATTTAACTGTTTATAGAATTCGAAGAAAGATTTACAGAATTTAAAAGTTGTCCCGGTTAGTTACTAGTTTTGAAAAGTTGTTAGAGATCTTCTAGATGTGGTCCCAGTGGTCCTGGTCAAGGTCTAAAAGTGGTCCCGGTCAAAACAGTTAAAGTTGTTAAAGTGGAGGTTATTGGGGACCACACGGTAATGAAAAGTTCTTATGTTTGCAGGATTCTTTGAATTGGTTTACATGATTTAGTATTGAAGTTTACATAATCTCGTGAATCTGGAAATAATCCGAAGATTGATGTCCGAGGACTGATACGTCCTATCTCGGGGAGAGTAGGCCGTATGGGAAGTTGATTGGGCTGAGTTCGTCCTACCAAGGAATGACAGGCCGAAGTATGGATCGAGTTGAGAACTCGGGGAGGTTTGGAGATATTCGGACTCTAACCTGTATGATATCTTTTTTATTAAAAAGTTCGATCCCTGTCTAATGGAATTTCCTGCCTTATATAGTCTACTCATAACCGCCATCCCGGACGGTTATGAGGGACGTGGGCAGTTATGCCAACAGTATCGGCGGTTATTCCGCACGTCGGTGGCTCAATACTATTTTCGGGCTACTCCATTTGAGGCCATAACTGCTCACGAGATAAGGACGTTAAAGGTCCTTACCTGCAAATGTACCTGGTATCTTCCCCCCTTTAGTATTGAAGTTTACAGAATCTCGTGAATCCGAAAATAATCCGAAGATTGATGTCCGAGGACTATTAGCAGCTTCCATATATATATATATAGAATGTGGCTAAATTGCTGCTGGCAGCATTTCAGCCAAGTGCTGCCGGGGCTATATTTGATTATGTGATGTTCAAACAACAAATCCAAACCGTTAGATGTTCAATCTATATTAAAATCTACTTGGAGACCAAATTTTACATTTTTTTGAATTTTTTACTATTTATTAAGCTGGTTTGAAAACCGCTGTTTTCAGTAAATTTCTGCAGCATTGAAAACAGCGGTTTTCAAACCAGCTTAATAAATAGTAAAAAATTCAAAAAAATGTAAAATTTGGTCTCCAAGTAGATTTTAATATAGATTGAACATCTAACGGTATGGATTTGTTGTTTGAACATCACATAATCAAATATAGCCCCGACAGCATTT
The DNA here is from genome assembly GCA_011114355.1 of Carex littledalei. NCBI lineage: Eukaryota > Viridiplantae > Streptophyta > Magnoliopsida > Poales > Cyperaceae > Carex > Carex littledalei. The sequence continues at coordinate 5,910,828 of CM022096.1, read as the reverse complement.
CAGCCAAAATGCTGCCAGCAGCAATTTAGCTACACTATATATATATATATATATATATATATTATCCGTTCCTTCTAAGAAAAGAAAATAATATCGAAACAGAATCACACAAGTAGTTACGGGACAACTTTAAAAGTACATGATTAATCTTTGTCTCAACTTCAGTAACTTTAACATACGCACTATTTTTTGTTTCTTATGATGAGTAAACTTAAAGTTCTCATAAAACTTAAATTTTTCTTTTCAAAAGATTAACATAAAAAAAAATTGTCCTTTCATAATAATACTCAACAGGAACCGAGTCAAGTGCGAACACATCAATTGGGTACGCAGAATGGAATCAGAAACGAAACATTATGAACAAATTTCGAACCTGCCACCTCTTTCGTGTGGAAGGTCGCAAGTTCGAAATTCAAATAATTTTTTTTTATAAATATTAAATAGTTGGATAATTTGACTTTCAACCTTTACTCAAAAAATATTATAACTATATTCCATAATATTACTTGTTATTCATGTATTATGCATCTGTTATGGTTTGTAGGTGCATTTTGGGTACTTGAATGAAGCCACCATAATAATGAGAGTGGAATATTTGTCTTTGGCACCATTGTAAATTCTAGGTAGGGCTGCACAAAAAATTCGTAGTTCATAATTCGATTCGAGTTTGATTCGAAAAAGTTCGTAAAAAGTTCAATTCGAAATTGAGTTCGTTCGAAATTAATTCAAACCAAACTTAGTTCGAAATTAATTCAAACCAAACTCAAACTGGACCTAGTTCGTTCGAAATAGGTTCGCAAACCAAACTTAGTTCGAAATTAACTCAAACGTGAACCGTTGATTTCCGCTAATAATGAACTTTAATGTTTTATTTAGGATAATATTTGAGTTTGTAATAATTTTAAGACTTTGGTGATTGTTCTGTACTTTGTAATAATTCTAAGACTTCTATTGATATTTAAATTGTACTTTGAATACTTTGGATATTTAAAAACTTTGGTGATGTTACTCCTGTTGGCTATTTGGAAACTTTGGATTCTGTGATTGTACTGAACTTTGATTGATTGTACTAAACTTTGGTGTTTGATATAAATTTTGATATTTGTAATGAACTTTGGTATAAATTTTGGTGTACTGTGTAATTAGAATTCAGAATGCCTGAGTTTTTATTGAAATGCTGTAATTTCGAACTATGGTCCAGCCATAAGTCATAACTCGTAAGTCGTAACAAAGTTCGTAAAAATTCGAAATTGAGTTCGTAAAAAATTCGATTCGAAATTGAGTTCGTTCGAAATTAATTCAAACCAAACTCAGGCCGGGGGTAGGTTCGATTCGGTTCGGTTTGTTTGCAGGCCTAATTCCAGGTAATCTATAAAACAAAATGAAAATAGTCAGATAAGGAAAGAGTCTATGAAAGTCTGACAAAAAGTCTCCTTGTCTCCTATGTATCTTCTTTTTTTCGCATTTTCTCTCCTCTTTCTCATCTCTCAAATTTAACGCCTCATCAGATGATATATCCAAAGACCAAATTCTGAAACTAATCATTGTGAAATAATTGTGGTTGTTTGTTTACCTTTTAATAAAGGCGGCGAGATGAAGTTCTGGCGAAGGAGCTCAAAAAATAGTTTAGGTTTAGTGGAGGAGAAGAAGAAGAAACAATCTTCTGGTTCATCACGCATGAAAGCTTTTTTTCAATTCTTTGCAAAGAAATCATTTTTATCTCCTAGCACGAAGTTCCTTCCTCCAAGTACGGTAACTTTTCTTTCTCTTCTCTCTTTTCTAAGACATGTCATGGTGTAGTTGTAGAAATAACCCTTATTTTAGAAGAAATGATGTATAATTCTCATAAAAGAAACAAGTCTTGTTGGGGTAGGTATTGATTCCATCAGGGAATTTCTAACCTTATTCAGCATTGTTATTGGGACTGTTATGTTCCTGATATAGCATTGAATATGAGGAAGTACTTATATTTCTGTCTTCTTGCTGGTAAATGAATCTTATTTTTTGCCCAATATAAAATTCCATTGGTGGAAGTTAATTATAGAAAATGACATTAATTGCTTGTTGGTTTGGTAATCTGGAATAATTGTAATATGGTCACATACCAGATTTATGTCCCACCAATTACCAACTAATCTAATAGAACTTTCGTTTTTATATTCACTTTATTGAATTGCAACTCTAATCTCTTATTGCACTATGTGTTTTGAGTCTTTTGACTTATTCAGGCTTTCTTCCCTGGTGAAACACTGTTTGCCTCTAATAATAGTTCTTTTTTGCCTTCTTCTTTCCTGATTCTTTTTTTAATATGCTTCAGTTCAAAGCCCACATAAGCCTGTTGTGCCGAGGCCAATACAAACAGCAATTTTGGTAAGCTTCTAAAATCATACATTTTGGTAAGCCTGTTGTCCTCGTATCATTATTGTTTTTGATACCATTTGCATCTGTAAACTATGTCTTTCTTCTGTTAAACTTTAGCTTTTTGCATGATAGAGCACGGATTGCACATTGTTCGAGTCTTCATATAATGTTCGTATGATAATTACTGGTTCTGATTTCTTTGCAATTGGTATCCCAATTAATACCACCAATTATAATGAATTTATTTGTTGCTTCTGTTTTGATTGTTTTTTTTTTGGATAAATAGTTTGCTGTTGTATTTAGTTTTTTTTATTATATTTCATACTTAATATTTTGTGTTTAGCTAGAAGAGAAGATTGATGAAATGTGTAGTACTTCAACTGCTTCGCCTCAAATAGCGACGAAGCCTCACAGCATAGTGGCCAAGCTAATGGGTCTCGATTTGCTAGCAGAACCTCAAAGAACACCTGAACCCACATTTGATTCCCAACAAAAGAAGCCTTCTGGATTACCTTCCACTAAAACATTCAACAATACTTCACAAGCCATCCAAGATAAGCCTGAACTAAACAATGTGACTAAATTAGTGCAACCAGAGCCACCAAAATCTGCCACACTGGGATCCGTACAAAACAATGCTCCCCTTGCTTCAAAATCTTCACATCAGAATCAGCAAAAGTTAGAACAAATTGGAGTCGAGCTGTACCCAACCAGACCCGTTAAGAGCCCGCCAAGATCACCATCCCTGGTAAACAATGCAAAGATTCTGGAAGCCACAGTCAGGCTGCTGGATATTAGTTCACAACCCATTCGACAGGGGGCGATGAACCTGGGTCAAAGTGAGTTACAAGATCCAGTAATAGAGAGATTCAGATCTAAATTGAATCATGCCTTAACGGGTCCTGATGGGCTGAAGAATACTACTAGTAGTACTAATAACAAGGCTAAGATAAATGAACAAGTTAATGTTGGAGGGAAGGAGACCAGTACAAAGAGGGATGTTTCTCCCAAAATTGGAGCGAGTGCCACTGAAACAAAATTGGATACTCAAAAGGGTTCAAATAGGAGGAATGTACAAGAAAACATGAACATCTCTGCAAAAATGCCTCCCAGGCAGAACAAAATAAAACAAAATCGCATGCCTTTAAATAATGCACCCAAAGATTTTATAGCATTGAATAGAAGTATGATAAAGACAACTCCTTTGAGAAAGAAAAACAAGGGGATGGAAAGGAAACACAAAAACAAAAATTCTGTCAAAAAAGTTAGACCGACTGATTTTAACAATAAGAGTGGTGATGCAAAAATTGGAAAAATCGAGGGGATACATGTAAAAAGAGGTGCCAAGGAGATGTTGATTAGTAGGGGGGTGAGGCTGGTTAGCGAGAAACCACCAGACTCTAAAAGCTGTGCAGGGGAGGAAGCAGAGATGTGTATTGTTTCTTTCACATTTAGCGCTCCTATGAAGCATTCAAGTAGATATACAGAAAGCAGTGATTTGGATGGAAGAACAGATAGTGGTCTAACAGAAAGCTCCGTCTCTAGTTCGGTGTTACTGGTATGTATTCTCTTAATTAGTTCATCATCATCATGCCTTTTTTCATTATGACAACTTATGATATGTTTAACTCTTATTAGGATGAAGGAAGGGATTCATTTTTATATAGAGACGCACGCATCAGCCCCACTACAATTCACCAAGGACCTTCCTTGTATGATGAGATTGTTTCTAGGAGGTCAAATGAATTGTCAGGTTAGCATGTTAGGAGTTAGGACTGTATAGCATACAACTCTGCATTACTTGTGCACAATTGAGTTCGTTACTGGACCAATACCAATTAGGTATGGACTTATACCAGGACCTGACTGATGCGAACCTGAATTTAGCAATTTTTCCTCAAGGCCTTTGTTTCATCATTTGTCACCAAGAACTGTACTAGTACAGCAACCTAAACGGTCATGATTGGCAGTGGTCTCAGACCAGCACCACTGCATGACGACTGGTATACTCCATTTTGTTTGTTGTTTCTATTTGTATTCTTACATTTTGGATTTAGTTTGGTTAATGACTTTGTCTTGTATGATTTGTAGATCCAAAAATAGATGTAGAGAAAAAGGAAATTCCGTCGAAGGAAACAAAAGACGACAATCTCTTGGTGGAAACCAACACTGCTCCTACAGATAGTAATGCTAAGACAAGTGAGAAAAGGAACAATAATGTTTCCCGTCGAGTTGGTCCCACTAGAAATAGGCAACGCAAGACATCAAATGGTTCCTCAAAAATTGAACTTCTGTTGCAAAATGTTGTCTTTGACCAGAATAGTGGAGAACAGGTCTCTTCCTTTCTCTGTGAGACAACTGAATCAGCTCTAAAAGCCTTGTCCAAAACACCAAATAATTGCAAGGAGGTAGATCAGCTGAGGGAATTTGTAGCTGACTTTGTAACAGAGCAATTATATTTGGAACAATCCCGGGTTCTTAATTGTGGGTACAATTCATGGCGAAATTTTAAAGTTTCCTATACAAAAGAAAGAATTGTGAGAGAGATTGAGAAGGAGATCATGGAATTAGAAAGTTTAGTAGGGAAGGAGTTGGAAGTTTTAATTGGTAAGGACATGGAAAATTGGATGGATTCGAGAGTTGAGTTTGAAATTGGAATCCAAATTGAAAAGGAAATCATTTCACAACTGATCAGTGAAGTAGTAAGGGATCTTATGACATGATCAATTTTTATTCAGAAGTATGGTTTTTGGTTTGTGGGTGCTTGTGGTTTTGTAAATGTTTGACAGCATAATTTAACAACTTGTAAATTAATATGAGATCCCTACACTGGAGCACTTTTGTCTGTAAATACAAATGGGGTTTGCCTTGCAAAGCAATATTTCTCTCAAACACACATTTTGAGGGAGCACCTTCGTTTTTGTTTTTTTCTTTTTAAAAAAAAAAGAAGGAACAAACTAAAGAGGTTGTATTCAAAAGCGCTCTAGTGATCTCAATGTTATACTCGTGTTTTGTGTATTTTTGCGAATTGTGGGTTACATGACTCTAGCATCACATTTAGATGCTTTCTTTTTATATATACAAGAGAGATATGCATTGTGCTGTATTTCCACGAATAAGTTGAAGATTCTGTACAGTACTACCACGATATTTTTTTTTAAAAGCTTGGTAGTGGCTACCAAGTGTTTGACTACCGCGTATATTTGGTGGGTGTAAAGGTTGTCTTTGCGTTGTATTTGAAATGTTCTGTGTAAATATATATTTTGAGATTCTTATTCAACCTTTTTTTTATTGCTTATACCATAGCTATTTGTTACTTCATTATTATAATTTTTCGGATGAGTCTGCTGGTTCACCAAAAAAAATAAATGACCACTATTAATTTGATCAGATAACTATTATTTGATGAGAAAATTTTCTGACAAGAATATTATTGTATATTATGTATCTAGTACGATATCTGATGAGAATCAGGTATGACTAAACAAAAAATATTTTTTTCTTATTTTTAAGTATTTAAACAAAAAATTGAATAATCTCTTAAATATTACTATATAAATTATAAAATTTGTTATTAAAGATATGTAACTGATAAATTTTAACTTTCTGATTTTGTCCTTTATTTAACAAATATCTTACTTTTTCACGTTTACTGTTTTTTTATACCTAACTCATAATGGCGAGCAAGTAATGTCTTAAATTCTTGGATTATGGATTTCTCTATTACTGTTCATTTGAAAAATAAACTTGATAATTTTGAGTGGCTCTTTACAACTGTGTATGGTCCTGTGTCATTTTCTGATAGAGCCTCTTTCTTTGCTGAACTTCGAGTAATTTCTACCTTAGGCCCTTCAGCTTGGCTTGTTTGTGGGGATTTTAATCTTATTAGATCTAGGGCAGAGAAACAGGGTGTCTCCTTCAACTTTTCTCTAAGTAATAGATTTAATGTGTTAATTGCTGATTTGCATTTGGTGGAACAACCCTTGTTAGATAGAAAATTTACTTGGTCCAGGTCTATTTCTTCTACTTCCAAGGCACTCTTGGATAGATTCTTTTGTACTAATGATTGGCTAGCTCACTGTCCTAATTCTATTGTTCTGCCTAGGTTTCTATCAGATCATAATCCTATAATTCTCTCTACAGAGTCAGTTAGAACTTTTATTAAGAAAATTGTAAGATTTGATAAGACATGGCTTTCTAAAGAGGGTTTTAGATTTGGGTAATTCTTGGAAGTTCAAACTTCAATTTTTTCGAGAAAGTTACGAGGCTGGCATTCTAATTTACAGGGGGGACAAAGGAGATTCAAACATACTCTCCTTAATACCATCCATGATTTTGAATCACTTAATGAATCTAATTCCTTAAATCCTGCTGATTTTACCCAATGGAATGAATGTCAATCTTCTTTATATTCTATTTATCATGAGGAAGAGGCCTACTGGCAACAGAGAGCTAAATTAAAGTGGTTTTTAGAGGGTGACCTTAATACTAATTTTTTTTTCATATAAATGCCACTACTAGAAGGAAGAGAAATACTATTCTATCATTGGATATAGATGGTGTTTCAGTCTCTGATCCAGCTGTCCTTAAACATCATATTACTTCTTATTATAAATCTCTATTAGGATCTTCTACCAATAGGATCATTTCTTTACAACCTGAGCTTTGTCCCACTACTGATAGACTTAGCATTCCCCACCAGTCTCTTCTTGAACTACCCTTTACTCTTGAGGAGATTAGACTAACTCTTTTTTCTTGTAATCCTTCAAAGGCTCCAGGACCTGATGGCCTATCTTTCCAATTTTATCAATCCTTTTGGATGTGGTCAAGTTTGATATACTTAAATTTTTTTAAGCCTTTTATAATAGGACTTTAGATATATCCAAATTTAATTTGGCTTCCATATGCTTAATTCCTAAGAAGGCTGATGCTTCCATTATAACTAATTTTAGGCCAATTAGTTTAATTAATTGTAGTTTTAAGATAATTACCAAGCTACTTACAAATAGACTTTCCCAAGTTTTGGATCTCCTTTTGATGACTCCCAGACAACTTTTATCAAAGGTAGATTAATAGATGATAATATTATTTGTACCCATGAGGTCCTTCACAAAGTTAAGTTATCAAAGCAGCAAGGGATTTTGTTTAAATAGACTTTGAGAAAGCCTTTGATAAGGTTAATTGGGAATTTCTTTTGGAGGTTCTCTCTTCTAGAGATTTTGGTACTCTTTTTATTTCCTAGATTAGTGATATTTTACAGGGTGGTAGATCTTGTGTTTCTTTTAATGGTGAATTAGGTCCTTTTTTTGTTGTAGGGCAGGGTCATGATCAATGAAATCGTGTGTTTTTAAAATTTATAACTCGGTTTGCTATCGGGTCAGATTACAAACACATAATCCTATCGAGTAGTATAAACGAGTGTCGATCCACAGAAAATAAAGTCTAAGGTCTTGAGCGATTAAACCACAATCTTTCGAAAGGCTAGATAAAATCTGAAATCAAAGAGTTGTTGTTGTGATCAATATATTTGGCGAAAATTTAAAGTAAGTAAAATAAAGATAGAGATGTGAATTCCTAGGATTTTGACACACCGTTGTTACTTCAATCTGCTTTGATTCTTATCTTATTTGATGTTAGTTTTCAGTTGTTGTATGAGAGTTTCTAATCTAATTTAGTGATTATCACTTTCACGTATAACCACCCTACTAATCAAGAGATCTCGTTAAGGCTTGTCTTGACTAGTGCAAAGAGATCTGTGACTAGCCCAAAAAAATTCAGACTTCACTGTTAGGTACGTCGCCCTATTATCTTGGTCATGTTGGGTGTCCCCATAGTAAGGCATGACAATGCGACATTCGTCTGCGAATGTCGAGACTCCCATGTACACTTTTGTTGATCCAATTAATGGTATCTCCGGTTAAGGTTTCTACCACTAATCTAGTATTTTTATTCTCCCTTATCCCAATTCGATTAGCCTAAAGATAACAACTCTCATGGTGTGGCCACCACATGACGGTCTAGACTAATAAACAAAATCAAGTAAGATAGAACATAAAGCGCAAAAGCAATCGAACAACAAAAGACTAAACAATGATCAAATAAAAGTATATATCAAAGCATTATGAGTAACAAGGTTTACTACCAATCCTAAAAATCTAAACTTAGCCGCAGAACGGCATGTTTACAAAGAGATAAGAGAAAGGTACAACCATACACGAAGTACCCTCCTACTTAGTCTATACACACTTCTCTCTTCTCACTTAATGAAATAATAAAACCAAAGATACAAAGATGTGTTTTTGTTCAGTCTAGAAGGCTTATATAGGAGTGAAGGGGCGCTTGGAGATGAGTGGAGTCCAAGTTATCTGATATGGATACAGCTGGCGCAGTTATTCACCAAAGGGCGCCTTGGATACGGTCCGTATTGGCTATACGGACCGTACTCCCACTGTGTTCCTGAGAGAGTTAATGCGTATTTGGCCATCTTTGGTCCGTACTGAGGCTCTGGTCCATATTGGTGAATACGGCCCGTACCAGAGCCTTAGCCGATGAGCTGCGCTATTCCGATCAACCCGATTCTTGCTCTAAATGATGTAAAATAGCCCCAAAACATGTTTCCTGCACTAAAACACAAAGTTGGGCAACAATAACCTTTTCCATGGATTAATTAAACATAAAGGTGAAAAAATATGACAAAACCTAAGCCAAAACACTACGTAATTCACTATCAATTTGAGCTTGATCAGGTCTTAAACAGGGTGACCCTTTGTCACCTTTATTATTTGATTTAGTAGCTGATGCCTTAAATAAGGTACTAAGTAAAGCACAACATGCTGGTTTAATTTTTGGTTTAGGTAACTTCTCTCATGCAGATAGGGTTCTTAATTGTATATGACACTCTCATTTTTTTAGAAGCTAATTCTTTGATGGTTGAACATCTTAAAATGCTTTTGTTAGGTTTTGAATCCTCTTCAGGTTTGAACATTAATTTTAATAAGAGTGTTATGGTTGCTTTAAATATACCTGACTAAATGGCTTCTTCTCTTGCACGACAGCTGGATTGTCAGCTCACTTCAATTCCTATTACTTATCTGGGTGTTTCCTTACATTGGAAAAAGTTGAGTCTTTCTGATTAGACTCCTTTGTTTGACAAGTTTGAGAAAAGATTACAAACTTGGAAGAGTTCCTTATTATCCTTAGGAGAAAGAGTAACTTTACTTAATTCTGTTCTTACAACTCTCTCTTTGTATTGGCTATCAATTTATAAGCTTCCTGTTAGTATATGAACTAAAATTGATAAACTTCGGCAATGATTTCTATGGGCTGAGAATTCTACTGATAGAAAGAAGTATAATTTAATTTCTTGGTCTATTGTTTGTTCTTCTAAGGCCCAAGATGGATTAGGTGTTTTGAATTTAGTTTCTATGAATATTTCCCTTCTTGCTAAGTGGTGGTTTAGGTTCAAAGACCCAACTATCTTAGGGAAATGGAAGGCTATTTTATCTGATAAATATGGCACTTCTAGTTTAGATTCATCCAGGTTTTCTGTTATTTGGTCTAGTATTCTCTCTTATAAAGACATCTTTGATTTGGGAATTAATAGGTGTATTGGTACTGGCCACAATACCTCTTTTTGGTTAGATAGATGGTTTGGGGATTGCGCTTTATATTGCTCTTTTCCTCGTTTATTTAAGATAGCTTTAGATCCAACAATTAATAGCTAATACTTTTATAAATTATTGTTTATCACTTACTTTTTGTAGACAATTAACATGTGTTCTCTATTTAGAATGGCTTCAATTACTTTCTTTGGTAACTTATTGTTAAAGGAAAGAAATCATAGTAATTATAATAATAGCTGTAATTAGGTAATAGTTGTAATTAGGAAATAGCGGTTCTTTTCTATTTTAAATTTTTCTTTGGTCTATAATATTTCTACAGTATTGTTAATTGAGATATATAGAAATTTCTAATTTCCACATTCATGGTATCAGAGCCTTGACCAAAACCTAGCCGCCGCATTATTCCGCTAGTGCACTATTCCGCACTATAGCGCTGCACTGTTTCACCGTACTGTAGCACTGCATTGTTCCGCACTGTAGCACTATAATGTTCAGCATTGTAGCACTGTATTGTTCTGCACTGTTCCGCCGCACTGTAGCACTGCGCGGTTACTGTAGCTCTGATCAACCCAAGCTGTTGTACCCTGCTGCTTTCAATATGACTCGCAATTTGTGCAATCTGATCTGACCACACAAAGACCGCTCTCTCACACCGCTCTCTGACTCCATATTCAAATAGAGATTGATCCATATTTTAGGTGCTCAAAGAATGTGCATTGTCATTATTGCAAAGAGTGGGGTCACATGAAGTGGGATTGCCCGAAGCGCCCTAAGGGTTCTCCACTCCCTCATCGTGCTCAGGTGGCCCCTGTCGATCAATCACCTTGCGAACGCTCCAATTTAGATGAAGTTGCTACAATTGTTCAGTGACTTGAGCAGCTGGGCTTCATTCGTGTCGACATGATTTCTCAGACACATATTCCGAGGGCTACTTTAGCCCACTCAGATATGATTTCCAACTGTTTTGTAGCGTCAAGACCATCATGGATTGTTGATTAAGGTGCTACTGACCATATGACTGGTAACAAAAGTATACTATCAGGACTTACCACTACCTCACAACCACTTATCCAAATAGCCAATGGTTCTACCTGTAATATTGAAGGAATTGGATCCACCCAGATTTCGCAAAATATGCCCTTATCTTTTGTCTTATATGTCCCTTTCTTTCCTGAAAACCTTATGTCTGTAAGCAAAATAGCATAACAGCTATATTGCTTAGTTACCTTCACTCCAACTAAATGCACCTTTCAGGAATGGGGACGAACAGGTTGATTGGTACTACATATAAGGACAAAGGTCCATGTCCGTGCTTCCTACCCACCTAGAGTCATTAGTCGGTCTGACAGTATTTTTGCTTTAGTACATTCTGATGTATGAAGTCTTTGTCTGGTTAAATTTATATCAGATTCTCGATATTTTGTTACTTTTGTAGATGATTTCTCTCGTGTAACTTGGATCTTTATTATTAAATCTAGACAAAAAATCTTTGCAAAATTTTCAGCTTTTTGTTCTTTTGTGAAAACTCAGTTTAAAACTACTGTTAAAACTCTTCGTAGTGACAATGCGAAAGAATATTTTACAAATAAATTTGTGCAATATACGACTGATAATGGTATCATCCATGAATCATCATGTGCTTATACACCTCAACAAAATGGAGTAGCCGAACGAAAGAACAGACACATTCTTGAGGTGGCTCGTACTATGATGATTCATGGACATGTTCCTCATCGTTTCTGGGCAGATGTGATTCTAATTGCGTGTTACCTGATAAATCGCTTACCATCTTCTGTACTTGATGGTGCAATACCATATAATGTCCTGTACCCGTCTGCACCTTTATTTTCTGTTCCACCAAAGATTTTTGGTTGCGTCTGTTATGTGTATGATACCCAACCAGGTCGTACAAAACTTGATCCCAAATCACTATGATGCATCTTTATAGGCTATTCTAGAACTCAAAAAGGTTACCGGTATTATAATCCTACTCTTAGGCGGTATTTTATATCATCTAATGTTACTTTTCTAGAGTTTGTACCCTACTACTTAGATTTTGAGTCTAATACTTCTCCCATTCCTGCACCGGTCCTATCTATTATGAAATATCTTGATATTCTGATCAGTTCTTCTTCAACTCTTGAGAATGGTGGGTCACCGACATCTCCTACGCCTGCTATTACTCAGGTATATACTCAAAGGGGTAAGAAACACCATGTTGGTACTAACTCTGTCCAAACTATGCAGGATCATGAGACTTGTGCATCTCCCGTGAAATTACATATACCTTCTGACCCAACCACCGAATCTGAACCTGACCCAACCACTGACTCTGAAACTGACCCACCCACAAAATCTGAACCTGACCCAACCACCGAATCTGCATAATCCCCTACACTAGCTCCTGACCCTCCATCATCTAGTCTATCAATTCCTGCCTTTAGCCCTCTACATCATATTTCCGATCATGATCTTTCCATTGCCCTTCGCAAAGGATCACGCACATGTACTAGATATCCCCTAGATCACTTTTGTACCTATACAGCCTTATCCACCGATCACCGTGACTTTACTACACGTCTTGACAGTTACTCTGTTCCTAAGAATGTGGCAGAGGCTCTGCAACATCCAGGGTGGTTTAGTGCTATGCAAGAGGAAATGTCAGCTTTGTGGAAAAATGAGATTTGGGATCTTTGTCCTATCCCTCCTAGTAAACAAACAGTTGGTTGCAAGTGGGTCTTCACGGTTAAAGTTCATCCCGATGGGTCTCTTCACCGACTTAAAGCTCGGTTGGTTGCCAAAGGTTACTCTGAGTCCTATGGCATTGACTATTATGAGACCTTATCTAATGTTGCCAAGATGGCATCAGATCGCATATGCATGGCTCTAGCTGCCACTCGTCACTGGCCACTATACCAACTCGATGTCAATAATGCATTTCTCAATGGCATCCTTGAGGAGGAGGTATATATGACTCAGTCACCTGGGTTTATTGTTCAGGAGGAGGTATCTAAAGTATGTCGCTTGCGAAAATCCCTGTATGGTCTCAAGCAATCACCTCGCGCTTGGTTTGGTCGTCTATCTCAAGCTCTCAGTCATTTCGGCATGACCAAAAGTGCTAATGATCACTCAGTTTTCTACAGGCACTTAAAGGGAAAGACTATAGTGCTAGTTGCGTATGTGGATGATCTCATCATTACTGGTGATGATGACGATGTGACCACTCTGAATAAGTTCTTGAGCGAGCAATTTTAGATTACTGACCTTGGCAAACTCAAGTACTTTCTCGGCATTGAGGTACTACGGTCTCATGGCAAGTTTCTCATCTGTCAGAGGAAATATGTGTTGGATATGCTCTCAAAAAACGGGTTGCTTGGATGCAAACCCGTTGATTCACCGATGGTCCCTGAGACTAAGCTTATGCCAGAGAATAGAGAGCTACTATATGATCCTGAGAGATATCGAAGACTGGTTGGTAAACTGAATTACTTGACAGTTACTCGGCCTGACATTTCTTATCCAGTGAGTGTTGTGAGTTAGTTTATGTCGAACCCTCGCACTACACATTGGGATGTTGCTGTTCGGATACTCAGGTATCTTAAGGGTTCTCCTGGGAAAGGGCTAGTATATTCTGACCAGGGACATGACAGGATAGTAGGCTTCACCGATGCTGATTGGACAGGCTGTCCTACCAGTCAGAGGTCCACTACTGGAGTCTGTGTCTTCTTTGGTGGGAACCTTGTTTCCTGAAAGAGTAAGAAACAGACTGTTGTGGCTCGATCCAGTGTAGAGTCAGAATACCGTGCAATGGCAAACACTTCCTCTGAGTTAGTGTGGACGAAGCGTTTGCTCAATGAACTAGGTGTTCACCATGATGGTTTGATGACATTACACTGTGACAACCAAGCAACAATGCGCATTGTCAAGAATTAGGTTTTTCATGAGCGGACCAAACACATTAAGTTAGATTGTCACCTTGTTCGTGATTTTGTCAGAGGCACAACTTCGCACCCTCCATACATCCAACTGAGTCATGTTCGAACATATCTTCAGCTCACAAATATCCTAACCAAGCCACATCGAAAAGCATACATTGATAGTGTATGTAACAAGTTGGACATGCTAAATGTATATGCTCCAACTTGAGGAGGAGTGTTAAAGAAAAGAAATTATAGTAATTATAATAATAGTTGTAAGAGTGAGGCTATGGTGCTATGCATAGCACCAATGGCTAGTGTACTACGGCTCAATATGGTACTTTTTAAAATTCTAACGGTCGATCCGAACCGTTCAATGTGATATCCATATGAATATGTACTTGCAAACTAAATTTTATATTTTTTTTGAATTTGTTTACTATTTTTTAGATAGGTAGAAAAATCAGTGTTTTCTGAAAATTCTGAACCATCAAAATTCTACCTATCTAAAAAAATAGTCAAAAAATTCGAAAAAATATAAAATTTAGTTTGCAAGTACATATTCATATGGTTATCACTATGAACGGTTCAGATCGACCGTTAGGATTTTAAAAAGTACCATATTGAGCCGTAGTACACTAGCCATCCGTGCTATGCATAGCACCATAGCCTCACTCTAGTTGTAATTAGGTAATAGCTGTAATTAGGAAATAGCGGTTCTTTTCTATTTTAGATTTCCTTGGGTCTATATATTTGTACAATATTGTTAATTGAGATATATAGAAATTTCCAATTTCCACTTTCACTTATGAAAAAGTCTTTACTGATACCACTAGGTCTGATTTAGTTCTTTGGAGATGGGGTCCTGCTGGTCGATTTACCGTTCAATCTTTATATTTGTGGTTGGAGTTTAGGGTTATTCCAAACAATTCTTTTTCCTCTATTTGGAAAGCTAATATTCCACTTAAGATAAAGGTTTTCTTGTGGCTGGTCATGCAGAATAGTGTTTTGGTTAAGGAAAATTTAATGAATAGAGGCTGGCAAGGGGATCCATCTTGTCCTTTTGTTCATAAGTAGAAACAACAGATCACATTTTTGTTACATGCCCTATAGCCAAGTCTATCTGGTCTTGGATAACACAACATAATGGTTTCACTTTTAATTGTTTATCTATTTCTGATTTGTGGTTACTATATGTTTGGATACCACTTAAGGACAGATTATTAATTGAGATGACTAGGGCAGCAACAATTTGGATTATTTGGTTAGCTAGAAATAAAGTTTGTTTTGACCAAAATTCTAGTAGTTCTTTAGCTTTACAAATTATTGCCCTTACATCATTTTGGTGTAAATCTAAATTAGATGATTTTTTCTTTAAATTAACTTTGATTGTACTATGGATGTCACTATTTTGAACTAGGCAGGCCATTTGATCAACCTTTCAGATACAGATACCCAGGAAAGGGTAAGCAGCCCATGGAATTCGGAGGAAGATCCAACTCATGGGTTAGAAGGATCTGATCTGTCTAACTACTTAAGAGATAGAGCTGAAATGGATGCTATTGATGCTCTCCTAATGAGTGATACTGGAGTGATCGTCCCTGTTTCTTTTTCTCACCCTACTGAGACTAGTTCTTCCTTTGATAGTTTTGCTGCTACTGTTTGACTCCTCTTGTTTAGATGCTTTTGTGTTGCTCTATTTTGTTGGCTATAATATTTTGTCTAACCTTGCAAACTTGCCTATGGCTGTTTAGATATCCTCTATAGGCTTTCCCTTTAGTGTGATTTTTATGATTTAGATTTTCAGTAATATTTTGTGATGTAAGAACTATATTGTTTCATAATGAAACAGGTGGGCACTCCCCCACTCTATTAAAAAAAGAAGTAATGTCTTGTGGTTTAGAAAACTGTTTTTCTTTTCTTTTTGAAAAGTGGTGTCATTTCTCGCAAAAGAAATTGCTAAAATTATAAAAACTAGAATACGATTGAATTAAAGTGTCCCCTAAATTCCAACCCAGCTAAATAGGTACCAACATGGCAATCCCAGTTCGGTCCGTTGTTGGAGGATTGTCTGGGATGAAATTTCATTATTGTGGGATATCATAATGTGATTTACAGGATATCATGACTAGAGAAATGGACAGCAAAGTTGAGAGCAAATCAGTCGGATGTATAATTTTTTTATGATAATATGTTAGATTTATAACATTTTATTTTATATTAATATTTAGATAGTTATTATTTCAAAATTAAAGTTTTATGACACTTAATTTTTTTCCAACAAAATAAAAGGAGTAAATATATCAAAAATATCTCAATTTTCAAAGTTGAAACAATCAATCTGAACGTTCAACATGATGTCCATATGAAAATGTACTCGTAGATCAAATTTACATTTTTTCGAATTTTTTTTATTATTTTTTAGATAGATAAAAAAATCACTTGATCTAAAAATTCTAGAATATTCAAAAGTAGTAATTTTCTACCTTATCTAGAAAAATAGTAAATAAATTATAAAAATGTAAAATTTAGTTTGCAAGTGCATTTTCATATAAAATCATGTTGAATAGTCCAGATTGACTATTTGAACTTTAAAAATTGAGATATTGATCCGTAATACGGACCAATCCGCACTAGGCATAATACCATAGCCTCACACTCATGAACAATTAGAGCTGACTTTGCATTCTTTTTTATTAATGAACGAAGAAAATTTTGTATCTTTCTTGGGAAAAATGTAATAATTGGCACATGTTTTAATTATACCAAGAAAAGATATCTCATTTAATACAAAACTTCTAGTACTTGTCTTGTTTGATTGCTTTATCTCTAGTTTTCTGGTCATCATCCATTTCAGAAAAGAAAAAAAATTTGTGCTTCATGAAAAGATTGTCAAAATAACAAATGTCAGATTTAATTTCAACCCTTATTAAATTACTTTAATAGAAAGTTGAACTGACATTTGATGTAGTGGTCAATGGTCAACATTTTGTCCTACATGCAAATTATACTCAACAATTGAAACCTAGGGTAAGAAAAAAAAATGATGAACTAAAACCTAAATTTCTCATGTTAACTCAGACCTAAACACTAGGTAAGCAGCTTGTGCAAATTTGCTATGCAACACTGATAATCCACTTGGTTCAATTAGATTTTAATTTGCGCTCAATGCAAATGCCTCATTTAAAGATATTTGGGTTCTGGAAATGGGTCACACAAATTGATGACATATAAAGGCATGTGCCTTTTTCCATCACGATAATCGAAGGAAGGAAATTCAATTTTATAAAAAGAAAGCCACAATATAATGGTGCAAAAGGTTAAAATAGTTGCTGGATTTGTTAGGTATATTACAGGCTGATTACTATAATCGTCGATTAAAAGAAACCTAAGCCTAAGAATATCAGGCCAGCACCAAACTGGTATAGATCAAGTAAGCAAGGAGTAAGATGAGAATCACATACTGGCTCCAAAATGAATGTTGAGAAGAAAAAGACTCCTCTCCTGATCATTTATTTTGGAGACAAACCACGGCAAAGCACACTCCAATAACTTCAGAGGCATAACACATAGGCTTGGTACATAAGCTCATGCTGTTTTTGTTGCGAGAAGCATGACCTAGCTATTGGAAGGACCTGCAAAGAAAAGTCCATGCCGGTACCATAGAAGGCAAAATCGGCCGTTCCGGATCGGAATCGGACGGTACCGATACAATTTCAGGTCGAGTTACGCGGTTAGTGTAGATTTCGTCAAATTTCGGCCGTTCCAGTCTCATTCCGGTCTAATTTCGGTCGTTCCGGTCTCATTCCAGCCAAATTTCGTCCGTTTCGGACCGAAATAGACCGATTCCACCGAAACGGCCGAAATGCAAATTAACCAAATTCCAAAAAAAAAATTTGAGCTCTCTGTGAATCGAACTCGTGCCCTTTAGCATGGCAACCAAACTCAACTCCACCACACCACACAATCTTTCTTGTTAAAAACCTCAACTCATTTCTATATATCATATTTCAATTTGTACCTCCATTCAACCACAAATTGACTGTTGTCTTTTTTTTTGGTTTGACTGGACTAAAGAGTGTGTTTTTAGTTGTAATGCTTGTATTATATTGTATTAGTGGATTATTTGATTGTAATAATTTTTCTAAATTTTTTTATCAATTTTTCTATTTTTTTAGTGTAAAACAAGCTTCTCGCAAAAAAGTCTGATTTTCCGATCCGATTCGGCCGATCCCGACCTATTTTTCCGATCCCGATACCGATTTTTCCTTCTATGGTCGGTACCATCCTGCATTGACTCTTACCAATTAAGAGTTCCTCGGTTATTGAAAATGTTTGTTTCTTTAGATAGTTTAGGATATAAATTGGTAAGTAGGCAAGAATTAAATACTAAGCCGGCTGTGGTGCCAGTATATACCAAGAGATGGTAGTAACTGGCAGTACTACTTGTTTCTACTTGTAATGTTGGTTGTTTACTCGTATACTACTTTATCCTTATAATGTATGTTGAGAATTGTATCTTTGTTAGGGTTATATTGGGAAATAGAGAATATAGAGAAGTCTAGAGACTTATGTGCAAAATGTAAAGGCTATATAAGCCCAACTCATTAATGAATAAACAAGATTTACAAATCATTTCATTTCCACTTGGTATCAGAGCTTAGGTCAGCCGTCTTTCTCCTTTTTCCGCGCTACAGTACTACCGCTACCTCTCTCCTCGGGCCGCCTCTCTTTCTCTCTCTAGACCGCCCCTTCTCTTCTCTCTAGGCCAGCCACCTAGGTTTGTTGTTTGATTAAGGTAGGCCGGCGTGGGGGGCTTATACCCCACGATATCCATTGGAGGGTTGATCGGGTTTGGATCTCGATCTTTGATGAGTGGATAAATCAAGATCGAGTCAAGAAAAGGAAGATCTAGATCTTGAGGGTGCAAGATCGAATCTAAAGGAGGAAGAAGGAGGATCTAGACTTGGATTGGTGTGAGACAATAAGATCTGAGCTGGTCACGTAGGGTGAGGTACACTCTAGCAGGAAAAAATCTAGAGGGGTACTTGACAGGAGAAAAGGCAGAGCCAACTGAGGGTACTCCAGGGAGGGATGAGTGGAAGTCCACTCACATGTTGGTGTACATCTTGCTCCTGAATTCGATGACTCAGTCTATTATTGCGTCCACAGTGGATGGCATTGAGAGGGTGAGGGATGTCTGGGAGAAACTGAAGAGGACCTATGATGGAGTGGGGAACAACCTCAGGGTTTATCATATCAAGAGGGAGATCTCTACTGCAGTACAGGGGGAGAAGACTGTGCAGGAGTATGCCATAAAGCTGGAGCACTTATGGCTAGATCATGATCATTTCAGGGCCCGAGTAGGTTGCATTGATCCTGCGTGTAACAAGAGAGAGAGGCTTCCATACAGGATAGGACTATAGGGTTCCTCCAGGGTCTGGCGCCAGCATTTGAGCAGAGGGCCGCTATGTTACTGGCTCAGACGAGGATTCCCTCACTCGAGAAGGCAGTCTCAGCCATGATACAGGAGGAGAGCTGGATTAGGCTACAGGCTGGGGCAGGAGGACTTCCAGAGGTGAAGTCAGCTCTAGCGGTCTCCAACTCAGGTAACACAGGGTTCAAAGGTGAGACTCGACAGTGCTACAATTGTGGTTAGGTAGGCCACCTGAAGGAGGCTTGTCCTAAGCCACCTAAGGAGAGAGACTCGGGTGGACGTGGACAGTCTGGAGGTCGCGGTCACGGTCATGGGGGTCGAAGAGGTGGAGAGGGGGCTACCGGGCTAATCTGATGGTAGCAGAGGAAGAGGAAGAATGGGGTATGACTGGTGTGGGCTTTACTGAGGAAGACTAGGCACTCTTGGAGGTTTCTTCGCAAATGCTTAGGAAGAAACAGAGTACAGAGCCATGGCATTAGGGGTTGCCGAGATGTTGTGATTGACAGCTATGTTGGTAGAGCTCAAGGTAGATCAAGGGGCTCAAATGAAGTTATGGTGCGACAACAAGTCCGCGATTAGCATTGCAAACAACCCTGTGCAGCATGACAGAACCAAGCATGTGGAGATTGATATGTTTTTTTATCAAGGAAAAGCTGAATAGTGGACTATTGGAGCTAGGTCATGTAGCTACTCGAGAGCAAGTAGCTGATTGTCTCACCCAGGGACTTGGTTCATTAGATCTTTCTAGGTTGTGTGACAAGATGGGCTTAGTGGATATCTTTTGCCCATCTTGAGGGGGAGTGTTGAGAATTGTATCTTTGTTAGGGTTGTATTGGGAAATAGAGAATATAGAGAAGTCTAGGGACTTATATGCAAAATGTAAAGGCTATATAAGCCCATCTCATTAATGAATAAACAAGGTTTGCAAATCATTTCATTTCCACTATGTATTACTTGTTTACTAATTTATGCATTTCTAAGCGAATTTTTCAGAAGCACTTAAAAATCAACAATAGCTGGAAACAGTGTTCTAAGCTATAGCTTTTTCGGACCATAAAAGCTAAGCTATGAGATAAAAGTGCGCTAATTCAGCTACGACCGCTATAGCTGTAATAGCTGACCACTATTACCGCTATGCTACATGAGTTTTTTTTTGCGATTTACATGGTTTTTGTTCTTATTTATGATGCTACATGGTCTGCTATGATAAGTATTCTAAACCAAACTATGTACTTATGTTCCTATTTGTGATTTAGTCTCTCATTCTATATCAGAAAATATTCAAATATTAATTATTTCTTTTGCTTGCTCTTTGTCTAGTATTCACTTGTTAAATTATTGCTGTTCGTTTCAATTGAAAGCTAATTTTGATTATTATAATATATAATATGTTCAAATAAGTATACTTACTTCATTTCACTTGTAAAATTAATTGCTCTTTGTCTATTATAATATGTAATACTATCAAGTATGAATTATTAAATAATGTTACCTTGTAGATCTTTTTTTTCTTCTTATTTGCATAATTGAAAAAAGTATAGACTTAAATTAGTTATCATTTGATTGTTACCCCAATTCTCTAATATTGATAATGTTGATAATTAGTAGAAATATAGAATATAAATTTTGAAAAGAAAAAAACGCTATGTATGATAGCTTTCGCTATAGCTACGCTATTCGCAATAGCTTTTTTTTTGTCTCCCCGCTATGCCGCTATAATCGCTATTTAGAACCTTGGCTGGAAATAATATTATTTGTTAATGGCTGTTGCCAAATACTAAGACGAGCTAGTTGCTAAGGAAACCTTTGGATATTACTTGGAAGAAGATGAAATACAACCAGTAATACCTGGAAAACGATCAATAGGATATGAAAAATGGGCAGTAGAACATGAAAGACAATCCCTACAAGATGAAAAACAACTAGAAGAATATGAAAAATAATTACAAGAAGATGAAAGACAACCAGTACAAGATCAAAAGCAATCAGTAGAACATGAAAAAATAACTAGTATAATATGAATTACAAATATAAGAAGATGAAATACAACCAGAAGTAGATGAAAGACAACATGTAGAACATGAAACACAACCAGTATAAGATGAAAGACAACTTGAAGAAGATGAAAGACAACTAGTACAAGAGAAAAACAGCAAACAGAAGATGAAAAACAACGAGTATAATATGAATGACAACTAGAAGAAGGTGAAAGACAAAACAGTAGAACATGAAAGATAACCAGTACAAGATAAAAAACAACCAGCAGAAGATGAAAAACAACGAGTATAATTTGAATGACAACTAGATGAAGATGACAACCAGTAGAACATAAAAGACAACCAGTAGAAGATGAAAGACAACCAGTAAAAGATGAAAGACAACTAGAAGAAGATGAAATACAACAAGAGGAATTAAAATACAACTAGAAGAAGATGAAAAATGAAAGACAATCAGTACAAAATGAAAAACAACTAGAAGAAGATGAAATACAACTTTAAGAAGATGAAATACAACCAGTAGTAGATAGACAACCAGTATAACATTAAAGACAACATGTACAAGATGAAAGAACTAGAAGAAAATGAAATACAACTAGAGGAAGAAAAAACACAACTGAAGTATATGAAAGACAAACAGTAGCACATGAAACACAACTAGTAGCTAATGAAAGACAACCTGCACAAGATGAAGGACAACTAGAATGAGATGAAATACAACCAGTAAAACGTGAAAGACAACTAGTAGAAGATGAAAGACAATCAGAAGCTGAAGAAAACAACTAGTAGAAGATGAAAGACAAATAGAAGGTGATGAAAAACAACCAGTAGAACATGAAAGACCAGTACAACATGAAAGACAATTAGAAGAAGATGAAATAAAAGCAGTAGTATATGAAAGACAATCAGTGGGACAAGAAAGACAACTAGTAGAATATGAAAGACAACCTGTACAAGATGAAATACAATTAGAGGAAGAAATACAACTAGAAGAAGATGAAAGACAACCAGTTGAACATGAAAGACAACCAGTACAAGATGATAGACAACTAGATGAAGATGAAATACAACCAGTAGTAGATGAAAGATAACATGTATGAACGTTAAAGACAACTAGTAGAATATGAAAGACAACAAGTACAAGATGAAAGATAAGTAAAAGAATATGAAATACAACTTGAAAAAGACGAAATACAACCAGTAGTAGATGAAAGACGATCAGAATGACATGAAAGACAACATGTAGAACATGAAAGACAACCACTACAAGATGAAAGACAAATAGAAGAAGATGAAATACAACCAGTAGTAGTTGACTAAAGACAATCAGTAGAATCTGAAGAACAACCAGTAGAACATGAAAGACAACCACTACAAGATGGAAAACAACTAAAAGAAGATAAATAATAACTACAAGAAGATGAAAAATAACTAGTACAAGATGAAAAACAATAAGTAGAACATGGAAAATTAATTAGTAGAATATGAATGACAAATAGAAGAAGAGGAAATACAACCAGTTTGGACTTCACATTTAGTTTTTCGTCGCAAGTTGATTAAGGCGTTTGTTTCGACTAGTTAAGTCATTCTCAACTGCCAACACTTCGCGTTTAGCTTTTCGTGACCGGTACCAATTATAACTAAATAAACCTAATTTATTGTTTAGACTTCACGTCTAGTTTTTCGCCATAGATAATCAACCATTGTGTTTGTGGTCCGGGTTGTTATTGAACTAGAACGGGACTAGTACCAATTCCTAAGGTTAATTCCTTGCTACTATACTCGGTATCAAGTACCAATAGATCTCCATTTCAACTAAATGAGATATTCTCATGTACACGAATACACATTCACAAGAATAATAAAACAAGCACAAACAACCTCACAAACAATCACAATATAATTTATAACTAACCAAGTAAGGTAGATTTGAACTAATTCATTAAGTTTTACAAGCCATCGCCCCTAGAAAGGGCGACTAGCCTCTCATAGCAATGTAAACAACTATTCTAGACAGGAATACATCTCAAATAGCAGAAAAGAAAGAAATGTAAAGGTTAAACCAATATCAAAATCGATCTCTTGATGTTCTAGAGATTGCTCCACAACCTGTCGGCCTTTCGTGCATTATTCCCTTGTAAGAGAAGGGAAGAAATGGAGAGTTGTGATATGAAACTGTGGAAGGGGAGGTAGATCTGTTCCAGGGCCTCTATGTCTCTTAAGAAGGTTCAAAATCACATTGGGGCTTGAACAGATTAGGAACCATATCTCGCGGCCCGCCAGGTCCCTTATTTATTGTTTTCTTCTGAATTTGAATTTCTAAAAGCTGGCAAGTAGCAACCTGTCAGAAAAAGTTCGCGGGTCACTAAGTGAGAGTAGTGCCCTACCAGATTAATGGTCGCGGGTCGCTAAACTCTCAGTTCGAAGTTCTTCAAGAGCAATTGGTAGTGGCAGCCCACCAGATGGAAGTCACAGCCCGCCAGGTGAGTCGCGGGTCGCCAGGTGGCCTTAGCGGGTTGCCATACTCTAAGTCAGAGTTTTTCCCATTATGTGGCTAAGTCCTTAATGGCTGGCCACCTGCCAGCAGACAATTTGGCTTGTTTTCTTGTTATTTCTACAAAAAAACATATTTCCGGCAGTAACTTGATCTTTTAAACGTAATTAAGTGAAAATAAGGAAAAATAGCAGTAAACAGGGACAAATACTTGGAATTTGGTATTGTTTCACACTAAAACCTTAGCCAAATATAGGTATGTTTGCGGCTTATCAAAAGACAACATGTAGAAGATGAAAGACAACTAGTAGAAGATGAAAGACAACCAGTCGAACATGAAAGACAACTTGTACAAGATGAAAGACAATTAGAAGAAGATGAAAAAGAACCAATTGTAGATGAAGATAACTTGTATGAACGTGAAAGACAATTACTAGTAAAACATGAAAAACAACTACTACAAGATTAAAGACAAGTAGAAGAATATGAAAAACAACTTGTAGAATTTGAATGACAGCTAAAAGAAGATGAAACACAACTTGAAGAAGATGAAAGACATGAAAGACAACATGTAGAACATGAAAGACAACTTTTACAAGATGAAAAGACAACAAGAAGAATATGAAATACGGTTAGTAGTTGAAAGACAATCAGTAGGATATGAAAAACAACCACTAGAACATGAAAGACAACCACTACAAGATGAAAAACAACTAGAAGAAGATGAAAAACAACAAATAGAACATGGAAAAACAACTAGTGGAATATGAATGACAAATAGAAGAAGAGGAAATACAACCAGAAGTAGATAAAAGACAACATGTAGAACATGAAACACAACCAGTAGAAGATGAAAAACAACTTGAAGAAGATGAAAGACAACCAATAGAAGATGAAAGACAACCAGTAGAAGATGAAAAAAACTAGCAGAAAATGAAAAAGAACGAGTATAATATGAATGAAAACAAGAAGAAGGTGAAAGACAAACAATATAACATGAAAGACAACCAGTACAAGATGAAAAACAATCAGCAGAAGATGAAAAACAACGAGCATAATTTGAATGACAACTAGATGAAGATGAAAGACAACCAGTAGGACATGAAATAAAACCAGTAGAAAATGAAAGACAACTAAAAGAAGATGAAATATAACTAGAGGAATTAAACATACAACTAGAAGAAGATGAAAGACAACTAGCAGAACATGAAAGACAATCACTACAAGATGAATGACAACTAGTAGAAGATGAAATACAACTTGAAGAAGATGAAATACAACCAGTAGTAGAAGAAACACAACCAGTAGAACATGAATGACAACATGTACAAGACGAAAGACAACTAGAAGAAAATGAAATACAACCAGTACAAGATGAAAGACAACTAGAAAAAGATGAAATACAACCAAAAAAAGATGAAATACAACCAGTAGTAGATGAGAGACAACCAGCATAACGTGAATGACAACTATTAGAAGATGAAAGACAATCAGAAGAAGATAAAAACCAACTAGTAGAAGATTCAAAATAACAAGTAGAAGATGAAAGACGACAAGTAGAATATGAAAGACAACCAGACAAGATGAAAGACAACTAGAAGAAGGTGAAATATAACCAGTAGTAGATGAAAGAATCAGTAGGACATGAAAGACAACCAGTAGAGCCTGAAAACAACCAGTACAACATGAAATACAACTAGAAGAAGATGAAGGACAACCAATACAAGATGAAAAACAACTAATAGAAGATGAAACAACTAGTAGAATATGAATGACAACAAAAATAAGATGAAAGACAACTAGGCTAAGATGAGAGACAACAAGTATAACATAAAACACAACATGTACAAGATGAGTGACAATTATAAAGGAAATGAAAAACAACTGGTACAAGATGAAAGACAACTAGAAGAAGATGAATGACAACCCGTGAAACATGAAAAACAACATGTACAGTATGAAAGACAACTAGACGAAGATAAAATTCAAGTAGAGGTAAAAGAAATACAACTAGAAGAAGATGAAAGACAAGCAATAGGACATGAAAAACAACCAGTAAAACTTGAAAAACAACTAGTACAATATGAAAGACAACTAGAAGGAGATGAAAGACTACCGGTAGAACATTAAAGGTCAACCTGTTGTAGAAGAAAGACAATCAGTATGACTTGAATAGAGCCTGAAAACAACCAGTATATGATGAAAGACAACTAGAAAAAGATAAAAGACAACTAATAGAAGATAAAAGATAACAAGTAATAGATGAAAAATAACTAGTAGAATATAAATGACAACAAGAATAAGATGAAAGACAACCATTATAACATGAAACACAACCAGTACAAGATGAAAGATAATTATAAAGAAGATGAAAAACAACTAGTACAAAAAGAAAGACAACTAGAAGAACATGAAAGAATACTAGTAGAACATGAAAGACAACCAGTACAAGATGAAATACAACAAGAAGAAGATAAAAAACAACTAGTACAAGATGAAAGACAGCAAGAAGAAGATGAAAGACAACTAGTCGAACATGAAAAGACAACCTATACAAGATAAAAAAGAACTATAAGAAGATGAAATACAACTAGAGGTAGAAGAAATACAACAAGAAGAAGATGAAAGACAACCAGTAAAATATGAAAGACAACATGTACAAGATGAAAGATAACTAGACGAAGATTAAAGACTACCCGTAATATGAAAAACAACCAGTACAAGATAAATGACAACTAGAAGAAGATGAAATACATCTAGTAGTTGAAAAAAGACAACAGTTAGAACATGAAAGACAACCAATACAAGATAAAAGACTGCTAGAAAAGGATGAAATACAATTAGAGTAAGAAAAAATACAACCAAGTACCGGATGAAACACAGCCAGCAGAAGATGAAATACAACTAGTAGAATATGAATGACAACTAAAAGAAAAATGAAAGACAAGCAATAGATCATGAAATACAACCAGTACAAGATGAAAGACAACTAGAAGAAGATAAAATACAATTAGAGAAATAAAAAAAATACAACTAGAAGAAGATTAAAGACAACCAGTGGAACATGAAAGACAACCAATATAAGATGAAAGACAACTAGAAGTACATGAAAGACAAACAGTAGCATATCAAACACAACTAGTAGCAGAACATTAAAGACAAGCAGTACATGATGAAAGACAACTAGAAGAAGATGAAATACAATCAGTAGTAGATGATTGACAATTAGTAGGACATGAAAGACAATCAGTAGAACATGAAAGACAACATGTACAAGATTAAAAAGAACTAGAAGAAGATGAAAGACTACTAGTAGAACATGAATAACAACCAGTACAAGAAGAAAGACAACTAGAAGAAGATGAAATACAACCAATAGTAGATGAAAGACAACCAGTACAAGAGGAAAGACAACTAGAAGGAGAAGAAATACAAATAGAGGAAGAAAAACATACAACTAGAAATATATGAAAGACAAACAGTAGCACATGAAACACAACCTGTACCTAATGAATTACAACTAATACAAGATGAAAGAAAACTAGAAGAAGATGAAATACAACCAGTAGTAGAAGAAAGACAACCAGTAGAACGTGAAAGACAACTAACAGAAGATGAAAGATAAAAAGAAGAAGATAAAAACTAGTAGTAGATGAAAAATGATTAGTAGAAGATGAAGGACAACTAAAAGAAGATGAAAGACAACTAGTAGAACATGAATAACAACCAATACAAAATGAAAGACAATTAGAAGAAGATGAAATACAACCAGTAGGACAAGAAAGATAAGCAGTAGAGCCTGAAAATAACCAGTACAAGATGAAAGACAATTAGAAGAAGATGAAATACAACTAGTAGGACATGAAAGACAAGCAGTAGAGCCTGAAAACAACCAGTACAAGATGAAAGACAACTATCAGAAGGTGAAAGACAACCAGTACAAGATTGAAAACAATAAATAGAAGATGAAAAACAACTAGTAGAATTTGAATGACCACAAGAAGAAGATGAAAGAGAACTAGTACAAAATGAAGGACAACTAGAAGAAGATGAAAGACAACCAGTATAACATAAAACTCAACCAGTACAAGATCGAAGACAATTATAAAGTAGATGAAACTAGTACAAGATTAAAGAGAACTAGAAAAAGAAGAATGACAACACGTAGAACATGAAAACAACCTGTACAATATGAAAGCCAACTAGACGAAGATGAAATACAACTAGAAGTAGATAAAAGACAAGTAGTAGGACATGATAGACAAGTAAATCATGAAAGACAACTAGCAGAAGATGAAAGACAACTAGAAGAAGATGAAAGACTACCAATAGAACATGACAGACAACCAGTACAAGATGAAAGACAACTAGAAGAAGATGAAAAAGAACTTGTACAAGACAAAAGACAACAAGAAGAAGATGAAAGAGAACTATAAGAAGATGAAATACAACTAGAGGTAGAAGAAACACAACTAGAAGAAGATGAAAGACATGCAGTAGGACATGAAAGACAACCAATACTTGATGAAAGATAACTAGACGAAGATTAAAAACTACCAGTAGAACATGAAAGACAACCAGTACAAGATGAAAGACAACTAGAAAAAAGATAAAATACAACCAGTAGTAGATGAAAGACAACAATTAGAACGTGAAAGACAAAAAAATAGAACATGAAATACAACTAATACGAGATAAAAGACAACTAGAAAAAGATGAAATACAATTAGAGAAAGATGAAAGACAACCAGTAGAACCTGAAAGCCAACCAGTACAAGATGAAAGACAACTAGAAGAAAATGAAATACATCGACGTAGTGGATGAAAGACAATCAGTAGTACATAAAAGACAACCAGTAGAACATTAAAGTCAACCACTACAATATGAAAAACAACTAGAAGAAAATGGAAGGCAACTAATAGAATATGAATGACAGCTAGAAGAAAAATAAAAGACAACCATTAGAATATGAAATGCATCCAGTACAAGATGAAAGACAACTAGAAGAATATAAAATACAACTAGAGGAATAAAAAATACAACTAGAAGAAGATGAAAGACAACCAGTGGAACATGAAAGAGAATCAGTACAAGATGAAAAACAACTAGAAGAAGGTGAAATACAACTTGAAGAAGATGAAATACAATCAATAGAACATGAAAGACAACCAATACAAGATGAAAGATAACTAGAAGTACATGAAAGAAAAACAGTAGCACATGAAACACAATCAGTAGCAGAACATTAAAGACAACCAATACAAGATGAAAGTCAACTAGAGGAAGATGAAATACAACCAGTACAAAAAGATGAAAAACAATCAATAGGACATGAAAGACAACCAATAGAACATGAAAGACAACATATAGAACATGAAAGACAACCTGTACAACAATTGATGAACGTGAAACAGGTTGTCTTTCATATTGTTTCACGTTCATAACATAAAACTCAAGCAGTACAAGATCGAAGACAATTGTAGACAACTAGAAAAAGAAGAATGACAACACGTAGAACTTAAAAGAAGTAGATGAAACTAGTACAAGATTAAAGACAACTAGAAAAAGAAGAATGACAACACGTAGAACATAAAAACAACCTGTACAATATGAAAGACAACTAGAGGAAGATTAAATACAACTAGAGGTAAAAGAAATACAACTAGAAGCAGATGGAAGACAAGCAGTAGGACATGAAAGACAACAAGTAAATCATGAAAGACTACCAATAGAACATGACAGACAACTAGTACAAGATGAAAGACAACTAGAAGAAGATGAAAAAGAACTTGTACAAGATGAGACAACAAGAAGAAGATGAAAGACGACTAGTAGAACATGAAAGACGACATGTACAAAATGAAAGAGAACTATAAGAAGATGAAATACAACACTGGTAGAACGTGAAACAGGTTGTCTTTCATATTGTACAGGTTATCCTTCTTCTAGTTCTCTTTAATCAATTGTTGAAAGACAACCTGTACAAGATTAAAGACAACCTGTACAACAATTGATGAAAGATAACATGTATGAACGTGAAAGACAACAAGTTGAAAATGAAAGACAACAAGTTGAAAATGAAAGACAACTAGACAAGATGAAAGATAAGTAGAAGAAGATGAAAAACAAGTAGAAAAATATGAATAACAACTAGAAGAAGATGAAAACAACCAGTAGTACAAGAAAGACAATTAGGAGGACACGAAAAACAACCAGTGGAACATGAAAGACAACAAATACAAGATGAAAAACAACTTGTCTAATATAAAGAACATGAAAGACAAACTGTACCATCTGAAAGACAACTACAGGAAGATGAAATACAACTAGAAGAAAAATGAAAGACAACTAGTAGAACATTCAATACAACTAGATGAAGATGAAAGACAACTAGTCGAACAAGAAAGACAATAAGTACTACATGAAAGACAACTAGAAGAGGATGAAATACAACTTGAAGAAGATGAAATACAATCAGTAGTAGATGAAAGAAAATCAGTAGACCATTAAAGACAACCAATACAAGATGAAAGACAACTAGAAGTACATGAAAGACAAACAGTACGTAGCACATGAAACACAACCAGCAGCAGAACATTAAAGCTAACCAGAAGTAGATGAAAGAAAATCAGTAGACCATTAAAGACAACCAGTACAAGATTAAAGACAACTAGAAGAATATGAAATACAACCAGTAGTAGATGAAAGACAATCAGTATTGCATGAAAGACAACCAATAGAGCCTGAAAAATGCAACCAGTAGAGCCTGAAAAATACAACTAGAGGTAGAAGAAATACAACTAGAAGAGGATGAAAGACAAGTAGTAGGACACGAAAGACAACCAGTAGAACATGAAAGACAACCAGTACAAGATGAAAGGCAACTAGAAAAAGATGATGTACAACTAGAAGAAGAAGAAGAAGAAATACAACCAGCAGTAGATGAAGCATTACATTTATGAACATGAAAGACAACCAGTACAAGATGGAAAACAAGTAGAATAAGATGAAAAAAAATTAGTAGAAACTAGTAAAAGATGAAAGACAACTACAAGAAGATGAAAGACTACCAGTAGAACATTAAAGACAACTAGTACAAGATGAAATACAACTAGAGCAAGATGAAATACAACTAGAGGAAGAAAAAAATACAATTAGTAGAAGATGAAAGAGAACTAGATGAAGATGAAAGACAACCAATAAAACATGAAAAACTACCGGTATAAGATGAAATACAACTGGAAGAAGAGGAAATACAACTAGAAGAAGATGAAATACAACTTGAAAAAGGTGAAATACAACCATTAATAGATGAAAGATGATCAGTAGGACAAGAAAGACAACCAGTGGAACTTGAAATACAACTAGTACAAGATCAAAGACAACTAGAAGAAGATGAAATACAACCAGTAGTTCATGAAAGATATTCAGTAGAACATGAAAGACAACCATTAGAACATGAAAGACAAACAATACAAGATAAAAGACAACTAGAGGAAGATGAAAAACTACTACTATAAGATGACAGACAACTAGTACAAGATGAAAAACTATTAGAATTTGAATGACAACTAGAAGGAGATGAAAAACAACTAGTACAAGATGTAGGACAACTAGAAGAAGATGAAAAACAACCAGTAGAAAATTAAAGACACCTAGTACAAGATGAAAGACAACTAGAAAAAGATGAAAAAGTACCAGTTGAACATGAAAAACAACCAGTACAATATGAAATACAACAAGAAGAAAAAGAAATACAACCAGTAGTAGTCGAAAGACAACTAGTATAACGTGAATGACTACAAGTAGAACATGAAAGACAACTAGTACAAGATGAAAAACAACCAGTATAATATGAAAGACAACCAGTACACAATAAAAAACAACTAGTAGAAGATGACCCGTTTAAGATACAAGATAACTAGAAGAATATGAAAGACTACCAGTAGAATATGAAAGACAACAAGTACAAGATTAAGATAACTAGAGGAAGATGGAATACAACTAGAAGAAGATGAAATACAACCATTAGTAGATGAAAGATATCAATAGGACATGAAAGACAATCAATCGAATATGAAAGACAACCAGTACAAGATGAGAGACAACTAGAAGAAGATGAAATATAATTATGGAAGAAAAAATACAACTAGTAGAAGATGAAAGACAACCAATACAGGATGAAAGACAACTAGAGAATGATCGAATTCAACTAGAAGAAGAGGAAATACAATTATGGAAGAAAAATGCTACTTATAGAAGTGAAAGACAACCAGTTGAACATGAAAGACAACTCAAAGAAGATGAAATACCACTGGTAGTAGATGATAGACGATCAATAGGACATGAAAGACAACCACTACAAGAAGAAAAACAACTAGAAGAAGATGAAAGACAACCACTACAAATCTTTGTGAAATTTGGGAGAAGCATAACAGGGAGCATAGTAATAGGCGACAACAAACTTCTTTAATAAAAAAAAAACTTAAGGTCTAAGTGCAAAGCAAGAATTTAATTGAAACCGCATGTCAGTGGTACTTAATAATAGAAGATTAAAGACAACCAGTAAAAGATAAAAAACAACCAGCAGAAGATGAAACACTACCAGTACAAGATGAAAGACAACTATAAGAAGATGAAATACAACCAGTAGTAGATGAAAGACAACTAGTAGAAGATTAAAAATAATAAAAAGAAGATGAAAAAACCTAGTAGATGATGAAAAACAACTAGAAGAAGATGAAAGACAACCAGTTGTATATGAAAGACAATTAAAAGAAGATGAAATACGACCAGTAGTAGAAGAAAGACAATCAACAGGACATGAAAGACAACCAGTAGAGCCTAAAAAAAATCAATACAAGATGAAAGACAATTAGAAAAAGATGAAACATAACTACTAGAAGATGAAAGACAACCAGTACAATGTGAAAGACAACTAGAAGAAGATGAAATACAACAAGTAGTAGATGAAAGACAACCAGTAGAACATAAAAGACAACAAGTACAAGATGAAAGACAACTAGAAAAAAAAAATGAAACACAACTAGAAGAAGAAAAAATACAACCTGTAGTAGATGAAGGATAACATTTATGAACGTGAAAGACAACCAGTAGAACATGAAAGACAACTATAACAAGATGGAATACAAGTAGAATAAGTTGAAAAACAATTTGTAGAATATGAATGAGAACCAGTAAAAAATGAAAGACAACTAGAAGAAGATAAAAGACTACTAGTAGAACATTAAAGACAACTAGTACGAAATACAACTAGAGGAAGAAGAAATACAACTAGTAGAAGATGAAAGACAACTAGAAGAAGATGAAAGACAACCAGTAAAACATGAAAGACAACCAGTAAAGATGAAATATGAACTGGAAGAAGAGAAAATACAACTAGAAGAAGGTGAAATACAACTAGAAAAAGCTGAAATACAACCAGTAGTAGATGAAAGATGATCAGTAGGATAAGAAAGACAAAATTCGACATAATTCTCTTCATTGTTTTTTAAAAGATGGTAACTATAACAAAATTCATGAGATTTCCGTAGGAGGTTATTGGTTTTATATAGTGTTTACGGTGCTTTTAAGTGGAGTTTTGTACAAATTTTGTTATTAGATTGTAGAGGACCTCTAATAGGAAGGAGGTTGTGATTCTTGTGAAGGTTTGAAGGCAACAAAGTAATGTAAGAGAGAGATGGTAAAAAATAATAAAAAATAATATAACAACGCTTCCTATAAGTTACTTTACATGATGGTTAAACAGAAAAATAGAAAAGACATTCGATGTATTGTATTCTCCATAATTTGCACCTTCTAAAAAAAATATATATAGTCAAGTAATACTTTTTTTATCTTGACTGCTTGTAAGGTTTTTTTTTTTGAGGAAAAATATGGGTCTAGCCCGTATTTTCATTGATAAGATTGTCTATTACAAAAGTTTTGTAATGCATAATAGAAAAAAACAAGAAAGCTCAAAACATTTGAGCTTAAAAAGAAAAAACATAGAAAAACAATAAATAAAATGGAAAAACATAGAGAAATGGAAAACAGACAAAAAGTAGTAAAGGAAACAGTAAATAAAATGAGATGTTTATTTATGCTAAGGTGTTGTTGTCCAGTGTGATCTTGCCTCAAAGAATTGCATCTGCCAAAAGATTTCGTGTTTGAGTTCTTCAATGTTTTTACTTCCTTCTGTAAAAGTTCGAGCACACCTCTCTCGCCATAAGATGAAGAGTGTCATCAGTATGGCCGACTTCTGTCCTACTGGAACTCTTGCCCTTGTTTAGACCTTGGTTTTTGACGAACTTGCATTCACCACTGCCATTTCTTCGTATAGAGCTCTTGAGAAAGGGCAGTGGTTGAACAAATGCATTGTTGTTTCTTAATTTGCCTTACATAAAACGCATATGTTGACTAGTTGGAACCCTTTCTTTTTGAGATTGTCAACCGTCAATAATTTATTTCTTATCAACAACCATCCAAATACCTTCATTCGTGGTGGTACCTGCAGTTTTCAAATTATGTGGATTGATGTTTGTATTCTTGGTCCATCCTTCAATCTTTGATATGAGCTTTTAACTGTATATATCCATGTGTCCGACCATTGCCATTGAATTCCATCTTCCTCTAGCCGATTTAGCGTGACTTGTGCCAGTTTGTGTTGCAGAATTTCTAACTCTTCGCATGCCATATCTGTTAGCTTATGTGTGAACAATTCTTGTATTGTATTGGCTTGTTTAGCTTCTGCAAGGGTGATGTCAGAATCCCCGGCATGTGTAAACAAGTTTTGCAATTCAAGTCTTAGTATGCCATTGCCCCAGTTGTGATGCCAAAGAGAGATTTTCCGTCCATTACCTGGTTTGTACTGAAAATACATGCAACAAAATTGCATAAAAGTCTTTGTTTCTTTTGTGAAGAGTGGTACGTCTAGCAATAATATTTGTGGCGTTAAACGATGTGAGTGGTTTCCATAATGTCTTTTCTGGCCTTCCCCATTGACAAACCCATTTGAGTAGAAGTGCCTGATTGAAATTTTCTAAATCCATGACTCCTAGCCCTCCATGTTCTTTCGGCGTGCACACTATACTCCAGTTTATTAAGCTCATTCTCTTTGATTCTGATGAAGCTCCATGCCATAGAAATGTCATTTTTATCTTGTCCATCTTTACCCACTTAGGCATTTTAAGGTATGTCATGTAGTATGTCGGTATTGATGTCAGTACCGAATTGATTAGCACTATCCTTCCTGCAATGGAGAGATGCTTTGCAGCCCAACCCGCAAGACGCGTGCTCATCCTTTGAATCAGAGGTAGAATGCTAATCTTGGTAATCTTTTATTGGATAATGGGAGACCGAGGTATGTGAAAGGGAAGCTACCTAGTTTGCTAATTCTTGATGTTCCTCTTGAGCTCCTTGAGAGATTAATAATTCCAACTTAGCCAGGTTGACAGATAGTCCTGATACTTTTTTGAATACCATGAGCACAATCTGCAATGCCTGTAGTTGTTGAATTTCTGGTTTCACAAAGAATAGCGCATCATCGGCGTAGAGTAAGCATGGTGTCATATCTTGGAAGGGCATTCGCAATGCCTGTATGTCTGTATATTTTTGTGTATACCGAGCAAGAAAATCGATTGCAAGAATAAACAAAAGCGGTGAGAGGGGGTCTCCCTGTCTGACCCCGCGCTTTAACTTAATCTTTTTCCCGAGCATACCGTTTATCATAATTTGCCAAGAACCTGTCAAGACTGTTTTTTCTACCCAGGATATCCATTCATTTGGAAAACCTTGATGGCGCATGACCTCTGCTATGAATTCCCAACTGACCATATGGAACGCTTTTGCAAAATCTACCTTGAAGATGGCAACTGGTAGCTTATTCCTCTTGGCTCTATGCAGGATGCATTGTGCGTATATGTAGCTTTTCGTAATTTGTAGATATTTTTGGAATCTTGTTTGTACGTTGTGAAGCAGCTTTGGTAACTTGTGCTGTAACCGGTTTGCTAGCACCTTAGAAAAAATCTTTTGAACCCCATGTAGAAGGCTTATAGGGCGGTAATCGTGGACCGTACTAGAAGCTGGCTTTTTTGGTAATAATACAATGTAGGAGCTATTCAAAAGTGTCAGGGTCTCACCTTCTGTTGTTGTGTTCTGATACACTGAACAGAGGTCTGGTGCTATGATGTCACAAAAAAATTTGTAGAATTCCCCCGAGAAACAGTCCAGTCCGGGACTCTTGTGGTTGGGCCATTGCTTGATGGCCTCCTTTACTTCCTGTGCTGTGATAGGCACTGCCAAACTGTCCAGGTCTGACGGTTCTTCCGATGTTGGATATAAATTATCCCACTGTATGTGTGGTGTCGGATGTGATTGCGTACCTACTAGGTTAACATAGTGATCGAAGAAAGCCTTTGCCTTTGAGGTCTGATCTGAGCATGTTTCCCCTTGGTGCTCTATCTCTGTTATTTTGTTGTGGTTATTTGCTATCGATACAATTGTGTGGAAATATTTCATACCTTTGTCGCCTTCTAATTCCCACTTTGTGCGCGCTCTTTGCCTCCACATGTCCTCTTCCTGCAGTGCTAACTCCGCGTATCTCGCTTTGATTACTACCGTGATGTATTTCTCAAGCTGAGTCATACCTCTTTGTTCGTTGGTAAATGTGGTTGAACAAAGTTTCACTACAGCAAGCTGTAGAGTTTAAACCTTGTAAACCCTCGACTCAGATCGCAAGTGCACAATCTTGTCGTGAAGTTTAGTCGGGTATCGATCCACAGGGACGATTCACTTTCTTAATCTCTACTTTTCCTAATTAGGTACTAGAAGTGTGAAAATTGGGTGTTTGTCTATTCCTAAGTTTTTGTAACGAATGTATGAACAGGTAAACGAATGTATGAACAATTGTATGAACAATGTATGAACAGAAATGAAATCAATTAAATGTTTGTGTTTTGTACTATTGTATAAAAGGGCGTTTCAAGGGTTTCAGATTTCATCTTCAACTTTGCTGCTCAGGACCTGCCACGCGACCCGCATACTCTCGTATGCGACCCTTGTGACGCGACCCGCATGCTCTCGCATGCGACCCGCGTGGCCCTTAAGCGCTCTGGACCTGTCACGCGACTCGCAAGCTGTAGCTTGCGACCCTTGTGATGCGACCCGCGTGCTAACTCACGCGACCCGCATGGCCCCTTGAGCTGAGTCTGCACATGTCAGAAACTGGTTGTTTAAGTCGTGTAAGGCTAGATTGACCGTACTTAGTGTCACTAAACCTCAACTCTCGTGTGTTGGCTTAGCAGACCTGGTTTGGAAATGCAATTTCACCTTCTTAGATTTAATCAAGCTGTTTGATCTAAACCTAAGTTCTCAGTTCTGTTTACTAAAGGTATCCACAAGCTGAGCAAGTGCAAGTGGAAATTTCACCTCTCGGCTACTATTGACCTCACCTTTCGGTTCTCAGACCTACCTCAAGTACTTAACCTAATTTGCAAGAAACATCAAGCCTTGTTACAAGAAGAAATGCCAAAGGCATTCAACAGTAGACAATCAAGAATCAAACAATTCAGATCAAGCAATCACAAATAATACAAGAATCAAAGAAACACGAAATATCAATCAGAATCAATCCATGTGCATAATCAAACAAAGTATCAGACTAAATCCAAACCCTCGAAACTACAAGTCTACTCAGACATAAGCAAAATCAGAATAAAAGAGAGAGAAAGGATGCAAATCATGGTGAGAGGTGAGGTGTTGAAGAGGATCGAAGCTTTAGAATTCTTCTTCTCCAAATCGACTCCTTCTTAGCTCCAGATCGGCTTCTCTCCTCTTCAGATCGCCTCAGGCGCCAAGCCCTCTCTTCAAAATCGGATCGGATCTGTTTTCTGGATAAAATCGTGGATGCCTCTCTGGCACAGGCCCTCTGTATATATATAGCTTCCTTAACGGGCCTCAACTGGGCCTGGCGCACTTAAGTCGACGCGACCCGGATGAGTTCGCATGCGACCCGCGTCAGGCAGCACTGATGTGAGCGATGAGGGTCGCGTCTGGGCTGCGATGCGACCCGCGTCAGATGGGACGCGACTCGCGTGGGGGAAGTCAGAACTCTGCTTGTTTTCGCCTATTTCCTGTAAATCAATCACAAACTGCAGCAGTACCATATTCTATTGATTTTCAATGTAAACTATGCAATTTAGTGGTCAAAAACATAAGGTCTGGTCTGAACATAGGTCGAAATAATAGATGAAATATAAAGACATCACTCTTCTTTATTTGACTTTGTCAATCAATTCCAGATAATTCCTACATACCTGAAGTTGTTTCTTGATGTTGCCTGTTTTGTTCTTTGTCCATTCTTTAATGCATTGCTGAATCTTTGCTAGCTTCGATTGCAATTGCTCCGCTGACTATGCATGTTCTATGCCAAGCCATGTTTCCTTGACCATCTCTATGAACTGTTGCTGCCTTAGCCAACAACTTGTTTTTGTTGTGTATAAGATGGGACAGTGATCCGAGAAGTGTTGGCCAATGTTTCTGATTTGCATTCGGGTATTTCATGTTCCATTCTGTTGAAATTAAGAATCTGTCTAACCTTGCCATGTGTGGTTGCTGTCTCTCATTAGACCATGTAAAACGCCTCCCACGTAACGTCATGTTTATTAATCCCATTGATGAAATCAGATTTGCAAAGTTTAGTGTTGTCCTCATTTCTGCTTGTGTGTTGTTATTTCGGTCTTCAAAATCCAATGGGATATTTAGGTCTCCACCTATTATCCAAGGTGTGCCATCAGTTGGTATAATCGTAGATAGCTCTTCATAAAACATGCCTATACCTGCGCTGTTGATGGCCCGTAAATCCCGGAGAACCAAAATCTAGTTTCATCGATATTATTTTTGAGTAAGAGGCTTAAGCTGTAAGCTCTTTTATCCGATTGAATAAGGGTAAATCTTGCCGGTGCCCATGCAATTATTATGCCTCCCCTAGTCCCTTGTGACATTAGTGCTTGGTATTGTTGTAATCTAAGCCCACATATTTCCCTAATCACTCTTTAATCTATTTTGTCTAACTTGGTTTCTTGTAGACAGATTAAATCAGGCTTCTCCAATAAGAAGGTTTCTCGCACCGCTAATCTCTTTTTCTTTTCATTTAAGCCACGCACATTCCATGAGATGAATTTAATTTTGATGTTTTGATTCATTTAATCACAAGTGTAACATCTTTATGCTAATAACCAAGCAGCAAAGATAACACAATCATGCGCAGAAAGCAACAAGTTTTTTTTTCTACTAACTCCATCTTGTTCACTTAACTTTTTCGGATACAAAGGTCTCATACCTTGAAAAACATAAAACAAATTCACCACCCTACTTCTAACCTTTTCTAGTCCATCCACTTCCTTAAACATAAAATCTAAATCTAACAGGTTGCTGCTACTAACCTCATTAGATTACTACTGACTCCATCTTTTTCACTCAACATATCTGGATACAAAGGCCTCGTGCCTTGAAAATAAGACAGAAACACCACCCTTCTTCTAACCTTTTCTAATCTTTCCTCTTCCATAAAAAAAATTAAACAACTAAAACAGACACATTACAAATTCCAGAAAAACCTGATGCTCACCAACTTCCCTTCTAATTAGGGATGGCAATGGGCTGAGCCCACAGGTATTTTGCTAAGCCCATGCCTGGCCTGCCTGTTAAAAACTGATGGCCCACCTGCCTGGCCCAAACTGATGGGCCTGAAAATCTATGCCCGGCCTGCCCATGGGCTTTTCCTCCATACCCGTGCCTGCCTGTCCATGCCCATGGGCTGCCTTACCTGGCCCAGCCCGTCTATGCCCAACTCAACCAACAATAATTTATACAATTAAAACAAGTATAATTTAGCACAAAAAATCAGCACAACAACAATAAAGAAATGTAATTTAACACAACAAACAACATAGTTTTAGATAATACATCCAACATAACAAAATATTTCAGCACAAGTATAATTTACACTAAGCTAAAAATTAAAATTTAACATAGTTACACAAATAATATTTAGCACAAACAATTTAGTCCAAACAATTTAGCACCCAAACAACAAGCACTCTTCGCCTAATACTTCTCTTGCTCCGACTTGCTACCTACAAAATATTCATGTCTTGAAATCATATTTTGGCAAATACATACACTGTAAATTGATGGACCCAGTTTTTTATATTTTGAATGAATCATAACAAAAATGACAAAGAAATTATAAGAAGAAGGTCAAAATCATAACATTACTGGAAGTAGAATTCAATCACCTAGAGACTTTTTATGATGATGGCCATACTGTCAGCACTCAGCACCCTTATTGTATCAGTGACATGCAGATACCTAGATAAAATATGAGTTCAATTCTTACCAGTACAAAGTGCTAACACACTAATTGATTTAATTATTGTGTGACCATGGTGTATAAAGAGAATTAATGGAAAAGCTAGAGTTAGGAGGACATATACTTGTTCAAAGGGATGTGCTCAAAAGGCCCAGTAGTGGGAATTGTTCCGCACAGATCATTGTGTGAGACGTCTCTGTAATAAGAAAAAGAATTATAAAATAAAGATATTTGCTCATATGTGATAAATACACCTATCAAAATCAGCTGAAAAAAATAAAACAGGCACTTACACAACTTTCAAGCTATGGATTTTAGAAAGGTCCCTCGGAATTCTCCCAGTTAAATGATTATCATTTAATCGTCTAAAAAAAATTGTAAGAGAAAAATTAACACAAGTTAGCGTGTCCTGGTTTTAAATTGGTAAATATGAAGGATAAATCACGTAGATTAGCAGATTGGTCCAAAGTAGCAAGCTCAAACCAATAAATTTAATACACAAAGTTTGCTAACTTAAGGTCAAGACAAATAGAACAAAGTGCAGGGCTTTAGAATGCAAAAGAGCAATAAAAATGATTAAATATGCAAGATTCTGATCTATCTTTTTTCATCTTTATTAGAACTCTATTGTGTTCAATTTTATGAACCTACTTTGCTGATCTAATTTTAAGACAGTACATCAACAAGTGGTGTGTTTTTCATATAAAACAATAGTTTACTTACACTCCTCATCAACTTGCAAGTGTTTTTCTATCTTCTTAATTTAAAATTAGTGACAAGTGTTTCTCATTCAATGTACCTCACGGATTACATGTGTAAAGGGTAAAAAATTGAGAAGTTTGAAACCCTGAGAGACCAAAACAGATTACATGTGTAAAATCAGAGCTAAATCGGAGCACACAGCAACAGAGACAACAAAAAAATGCAAAATCGGAGCTAAATCGGAGCTGACCGTACTGTGCTGCTGGCCGCTGGGTGTCACACTTGTTGCCGAGAGAGAGAGAGAGTCGCTGCTGGCCGCTGGGTACACAGGAGGCGGCAGCCGCTGCTGGCTGCTAGGTGCTGAAGAGAGCGAAAGAGAGAGAGGAGCAAAAGTGAGAGAGGAGCGAAAGAGAGATCTGAGAGCAGCCTCTGCGGCTCTGCCAAGTTTTAAAAAAAAAAAAGAGATCTGAGAAAACTGGGAGCGGCTCTCACAACTCAAAACCCTAAACTCAAAATTTTGTACTCATTTGTATTAAAATATAAGCCCAACGGGCTGCCTGTGGGCTTCGGCTTAAGCTAGGCCTGACCTGATCCGTTCTTAGGCCCGGCCTTACCTGGCCTGTTACAGTGCTGGGCCGACCGGGTAAAGGGCTGGGCCAGGCAGGCATAGCCGGGCCGACGGGCCGATGGGCTTTTCTGCCATCCCTACTTCTAATTGACCGCCATCGGTTCCTTGTCATCTTCTCCGCCGCGCACCAGTGGGTCATCACGCACCAAAAAATCAATTTTCGTCTCCATTTCACTAGTTACTGGAGCTCCTGCTGTTGCCACAATCAACTGTGCTTGTATTTCCGTTAGCAATAGGAACGTAGGTAGTTTATCTCGATTTCTTCTTCGTGTGGCTCTTGTTCCTCTGTGGTGTGGTGTAGTCACTGTAATCGTAGCCTAGCACTGCGCGTGCCTTGTCTATGGCCGAGATGTAAGGTCCATCATTTTTCTTTTTTAGGCGTGGGCTTCTCTTAATTGAGATCCCTATTTTGAACCTAGGTGGGCCCTCAAAACCTGGTGGAGATTTGAACTCTTCAAAGCCCAATGAAATCTCCTCTAAGTTTGGGTCTAGCGAGTTTTGTTTTCCTTCAGTGAGATCTAGGTCGCCGGATGAGGTTTGGGCTCGGCTTGGTGCTAGAAATTCTTTTAAAAGTTGAATTGGGCTCTGGGTCGAGCCTGCTCTCTCCAAATTTTCTGAAAGGAAAAAAGACGGTTTGCTACCTTGGCCAGCCTGGCAGTTCCAGCTCATGCCTCCTGGGTAACGTGTAGGGTTGGTGATGTTGATTTTTTGCAGAGCTATCTTGATTTCTTTTGACTGATTGTACTGCGCATGGAGGAGAACACTCCCCAAGGTGGTTGTAACGGTCATGTGGAGAGTCATTTCCTGCACCTTGTTTCCCTTTACGTTTGTACCACTTTTGACTTTGACATCAAAACTCAGTAAATCAGAGACCTGATTTTTGTCTTCAGATACAAAAATTACCTCTTTTTGCTTCTCCTTTCTTACATGCGGCTTGTCATTTACCAAGACAAACCTCAACTCCTGTGCTGAACTTTGGCCGATCTCCATTATGTTTTGAACTTGTGTCTCCAGTGTGTTATTCTCCAGTCCCCATTTTTGTTGAAGCTTTCTCTCCCTCCTTGAATAGGTTGAGTCAGCCCCCATTTGGTACTCGTCAGTAACTGAGTTGTTGTAATCACTCGAGTCTGGAGAATGCCTGCGACAGTTTTGCGGTGGCATGTGTGCACCGCCTTGTCTTGGGTTGTTAATACGACTGTCACCACCTCCGTTAAGCGTGAGACCACTCGGAGTGTGCAGCCATCCTTCTTGTTTTAGAAAAACTAGCTTCACATATGGGTGTTGTCGCATTAACATAGTTTGTGGTATGAGTATTGGGTTTTGGGTTGCTATCAAGACACGAACAGAGTGGTAGTTTCCATTCTTGAAAACCAGTGCCATTTTAGCAACATGGCCAATTCCAGACAAGAGTTGATCAATATCATCAATATTGCAACCATGTGGAGGTACACCGGTAATGAAAATACGTGCCTTGTGTTCTAGTGGGTCATAAACCATACATTGGCTTTTTTTCCACTCAGCCAGCTGCACATAAGCATTAAAATCGACAACGAAAATTCCCACCTGCACGGCGTGGTTGCGAAGATCCTTCATTGGAAATATCACTATGCAATCATCCACTGTTATGTCGAGTTGCCCGACCTCAAAGGCCCTTGGGTGATGCCCGAGTTGAGCGGCCAAGGTTGTAGCTAATCTTTACGACAGAGTTTGTTTGTTGACGTTGGGATCGACATGGATTGCTGCAACTCTGTCCAAGGCCTCATTTGTTGGATAAAAGCCATCCTTGCTAGGCACGTAAACCGTCTGTTGCTCAGGCCTTGTGCCCGGTAGACGGTTTGGGGGCGTCATCGGCATGGTTTGCCAATTGTCCATGTTTATTTCTTTGCTTTTAGATCTCTCTTGCTCTTTGTTATTGTTTGGTTTGTGTTCTCCTCTGTTTTGAACTATTGGTTTTGTGGTGTTATGCAAAGGTCTCTATTTGTATTGTTGAGACCTTTTCCTTTGCATCTCCCCGAGGTATGGCCATGTTTATTGCAAGTGTAACACTTAATACTGTTCTGACAGTTAGTTTGCGTGTGTCCCTCTCCAAACATCTAAAGCATTTCACCTGACCTTTCAATATTTGTAACTTCTTTTCAAGGTGAGGGTTGTTGTACTTACTAATTTTTGCTTTGCGCATAATGCTTCATTTGCATTGTTTTCCATTCTTCTTCTGTTGGTGGTTGGTTATCTTCATCTTTCTTAAATGCCATATCTTCTCCCGGATTTCCTTTTGCTTCCTGGTTCAAGGCATGCTCCCTTTGGGTAGGTGTACTTCCTGCTGCCGCCTCTTGGTTGGCCACCTGAATGGCATTAACAGTTGCTTCTTTCTTGTGCAGTAATACTGATCTTACCTTGGTATTGTTAAAAACTACTAGAATTTTGGTTTCTTACATGGGCAAAATTTCAGTTGTTGCATGAGCTCACCCTTGCAACAAGCTCGAAAAAG
The DNA here is from genome assembly GCA_011114355.1 of Carex littledalei. NCBI lineage: Eukaryota > Viridiplantae > Streptophyta > Magnoliopsida > Poales > Cyperaceae > Carex > Carex littledalei. The sequence goes on along the minus strand of CM022096.1, from coordinate 5,866,809 downwards.
GCCAGTTACATGGGTTACCCATGTAACAACTACCCATGATAGAAGCCTTCATGCAAATACTCAATTTCAGACTTGTTACATGTACTACGCATGTAATAACTTTTCCCAATCTTTTTACATGAGACTTCTCATATAAAAAGAACGCATGCAACAAGTCTGTCAATTGGCGCCTGCAGGAAGTATTTGCAAGGATAGAGAGCGTGGGCCCCATCTTAGTATTTGCAAGGATAGAGAACTGAGTAATTGCAAGGTTAGAGAACGTGGATCCCACACGGATTATTGCAAGTAAGTGAAGGGAGTAATTGCATGGATAGAGAAGGTAGGACCCCATGTTTATTTGCATGGGTAATGAAGGTGGGCCCCACCAGGTTAATTACAAGGTTAACAAAACCATATTATTTGCAAGGATATCATTTGGACCTTTTACATGCAATGTATTACCCCATATTTGTATGGATATTCCGATGAAAAAAATTGACGTTCCAGCAAAATATTAGCATGCCCAATTTCTATAATCCTCCCTATACCAATTTGGTACCAACCCAATGACAACCCAAAAATCTTTTACATTTCCCATTAAAACAGAATAAGAACAACACAATAAAATATAGAGAGGAACATTTTACTTATCATTAATCAACATAGTATTCAAGCATGCATTGTAACATAAGATCAAATAGGATTGCAACCACATAACTATAAAGAACTTGTTTCTATACCCAAAATATACAAAAGAGGCTACCCCTAAAGATTTTCCTAATTTTGAGTTTCAAAATACATTTTTTCTGTGATAAAGGTTGACAAAACCCAACACTTGAAGGGTTGGTTGTTCTGGTTGTCTTCCCAAACCATTGGCTCATTGCAGCTTAACACATTGTCGCCTCTTGTCGAGATTGTGCATTGAGGAGTGCTTGGAAAGTGCCTCCCTCATTTGATTCTCTAAAAGCAGCAGCTAGACCCTACATATACCACATTCCATAAAATGGAAGTTAGTATTGATAATACATTGTAACTAGAAAAACATTAAAACCTAATGTTCACTGTCATCCTCACAAATGTTCTTGACCAGTGTATAAGCCCTACTCTATCACTGTTTCATAAGCCATTTTTAGTATTATACAAGACTATTTATTTCAGCTAGGCTACCTTATATAGGAAGGATAATTCTTTGGAATAGAGATTACCAAATAAAAGCTAAATTAGGTCAGCTATTTTCATTTTGACTTTTAAGTCTTAAGGCATGTAGATATTTTCTGTTTGACTTTAAGTCCTCGTATGGATAATCATCTACACCAAAACCATACCTGTTTGCACTTACCACATTTAACATGTGTAGTTTATTAACAATTTGACTGCACATTTACCATAGAAAATCCTATTTGATGACCCAAATGGCCATGTTAGCTATTGGGCATTGGGCTTGCAAAACCTAAAATCAATAATAATTGGTTTAAGTGAAATTTAATGCCATACTTTATGTACCGCAGCTTCATTGATTTAATGGACCCTGCAAAGTAATATATCATAATCGATTAAAAGTTGCAAATAATTGAATAATACAAATCTACAGAGAGAGGCATTGAGGGAGAAATACCTGAGATGTGCCTACTAGAAGCTAGGTCATTGCCAACTTACATACTCTGAATAGCCTTTACAAAAGCATTTGCAAACTCTTCATAAATGCCTAAAAAATAGTTGAAAAGTTTATGTAAAAGATAATGAATAAGTAATAGCGATGCGTACAACATATTGTCCGAAAAGGACAGTTTGAGTCTGGAACTGATACACCATAATTGTGCAATTAAGCTTCAATCAGCCTTAAAGTAAGCCACAACAACCCTCCATGTACCCTTTGATTTGTTCAATTATCAAATGAACAAAGAAAAACAAATGCAAAGTAAAACTGGCATACTAGAAAGACAAATGCAAAGTCAAGAATTTGTTTAATTGTAGATGACACTCTTAATTTTTTTAGAAGCTAATTCTTTGATGGTTGAACTTCTTAAAATGCTTTTGTTAGGTTTTGAATCCTCTTCAGGTTTCAAAATTAATTTTAATAAGAGTGTTATGGTTGCTTTAAATATACCTGACCAAATGGCTTCTTCTCTTGCACAACAGCTGGGTTGTCAGCTCACTTCCCTTCCTATTACTTATCTGGGTGTTTCCTTACATTGGAAAAAGTTGAGTCTTTCTGATTGGACTCCTTTGTTTGACAAGTTTGAGAAAAGATTACAAACTTGGAAGAGTTCCTTATTATCCTTGGGAGGAAGAGTAACTTTACTTAATTCTGTTCTTACAACTCTCCCTTTGTATTGGCTATCAATTTATAAGCTTCCTGTTAGTATATGAACTAAAATTGATAAAATTCGGCGACGATTTCTATGGGCTGGGAATTCTACTGATAGAAAGAAGTATAATTTAATTTCTTGGTCTATTGTTTGTTCTCCTAAGGCCCAAGGTGGATTAGGTGTTTTGAATTTAGTTTCTATGAATATTTCCCTTCTTGCTAAGTGATGGTTTATGTCACACCCCAAACCAGAATTTCTAGATTAGGATATGATCAATCCCCGCCTCGTGTCTAATGATCAACAAACACGCAAGGCTAAACAATATAAAATCAAACAACAGCGGAAGCAATATAACACAAACAAGCAATAGTCATAAATATCAAATAAACATACATATATACACATCCATACAATCCACATCGGGATAAAATAAACACTAGTCAAAAGAGATACATGATCTATCGAGTCCAATATACATAACAAAATATTGGACTCGCAAATCCTAAACAAAAACCCCTAATCTACCTCAGGTGGTGTGACCGACGGGGACAGCTCCTGACGCCTCCTGCTGCGGACCGTCAGACCCTGTACCTGCCCACATCCATAAAAAGGAGGGGATGAGCGAATGATCGCCCAGTATGTGACCCAGTATTATCCCTTCAGGGATCCTCTTAAGTCAAGCACATTTTAATTCGAAATCTACGTAAAGTCGGTAATTCACTTTTAATGCATATGCTGCAAAATTAAACCCATCATAGTACTACAAAAGAAAAATATACATATAATAGATGACATGATGTGATTATCCTATTATGCCAAAATGCCAAAGTTTCCCAAAATAAAATATGAGGATCAATATTATACTCAACCGAAGTCCAGTACAATAGGTACTGTGTGTACAAATTGATATAGTAATAGTACGGATAATTTTGTCACCCCGTGCCGTGCCCAGTTCAATCAAATTGAATTTGTATCTCAAAAGTGACATAACACAAGGACTGCGATCAGAGGGGCAAAGATACCCGATGCCTAATGACATCGAACTTCGCCCACACAAGCTTCAACCCGTAGGCAAGTGCACGCTAGCCGATGGTTATATCGAAATTCGTGTAACATCCAAGGACTGCGATCAGAGGGGCAAAGATACCCGATGCCTAATGACATCGAACTTTGCCCACACAAGCTTCAACCCGTAGGCAAGTGCACGCTAGCCGATGGTTACACTTAATTCCATGTGTTTTCCTTCTCTAAGACGATTCATCACCAAACATATAAAATAGGAGAAAACTACAAGCAATGCGTAAGAATAAGTCAATTCGTCTCCTCATGAGCAGAGACGAAACTCCACCATCCGGCCAGATCAATGGGACATCATAACAACAAAAATAAAATCTGCCACCGCATCCTCGGCAGCCGTACTAGGCAAGTAGCTCCTAATGTAGGGGGGGATAGCTCCCGAATCGTCTCCGGACTCGTGATCGGTCCGCACAAAATGTAAAATGATCGAAAATGATATACTACCAAGCTCATGCATATAATAATAATAATCCTAATAAGACCTCTAAGGGATCAAGTGATCCCTCAGCCCAATGACCCACGAACCGCCTCGCATCCCATACTACGAGAACGGAAAGCGATCATTCGGTCTTCTATCTCACGCTCACCGATGCACATGCTTAACTACAATAATATGTTGTCCTCTACGAGAAGAGGACAACTAGTATCCTAATATATTATTACTTAAATTACACTACTCCTAAGAAAGCATTAAATTTTCAATTTAGAAGGGGTTATGCAAATCCTACATTACAGTTCAGAAAGGATTAAACATGCTCTAATGCAACTACAAAATTTAAAGTGCGGATGTCAGGTCAAGTGGTCGACTGGTGAGAGTACGCCACGAAAGAAAAATACAGATATCCCACACCTGATGGCTGTAGGGGTAGAACGCTAGCGCTAGAAATCACCGCAATCTGCACGATCCTCACCTGCTCCGGTGTAACCGTCAGCGGGATCGTACCACGGATCGAACTCAGTGTAGGTCGGCTGACCTGTAATTTAGTCGTAACTTAATTAGAGTCTAAACTAAGTATTCGTAACCCTTATTACCCCATTTGATTATTTTCACTAAGTGTTCGTATTTAATTAATTAATTACTAAGGTTCGAATCTGATCAATTGGTTTGGTCGGTTTGACTCGATTCCGACTAAACGTGAAATTGGTCCAACTCTAATTAAATTAATCTAACGTACTTAAATCGTTTGTTATATTTTAATTTGAAAAATAAACTGCTCATCTAATTAGTTAAATACCTAAGTAATGTTATTTACGGGTCCTTATGATAATTTACGTAAAGAATGAATTACGTTTATAAAGTTATTATTTAATCTTAATTTAACTACTAAAAAAAATAAAATAAAATAAAAAGTGAGTTTCTTAATTAATTTAACTACAATTAAATTTAAATCCTAAGTACTTAACATTAAAGACTTACTTATTCTACTTAGTAAAATTTTGTAATCGTAATGATTCGAAAGTGTTAATATGTTGTTAATTAATTGTCCTTTATTAATTAACCACATATTTTATTTATAAATCACTTACTTTATTTAAAACTACATTCGATTTAATCTAATATTTACTTAACATTTAAAATCCTAACTACTTAACTTATTAATTAATTAAAAATCCTAATTAATCTACATGTGTTGAATTATTTTTATTGGGTGTGTTTCGGGATCATACAGGTGTCCATATAGGGTTGTATAGTATCTGTTCAAATTATGTTATGAACTCTCACTGAGGCATCAAGACCCGGACGGTATAATCATTTCCCGAATTAAATTTAAGTTTACATAAGCATCCGGTTTTATTCGGTTACTTTATTAAAACCTAAATTTTAAAAGCCGTCCTTTTATTCCGTCAATTCGAGGCAACATTTATCCCTTCTTAATTTAAAAATCTGCCAAGCCCTAATAGACAAAGGCCCAAGCCTCCTGGAATTTATTAATAAATTCATGTTAAGGCCCAGCAGAAAATTAAAAGCCCAATTGCATTTTGTTCCAAACCATTAAACTTAAAAATACTCATTTTCGGATTGGGCTTGAGCCCCTACAATAAATGTCTCCTTTTCATAATTATACATATTGAGGCCGGCCCATTATTCAATTCAATTTTCCTACTTCCTCTTAATGCCGCAATTTCACAGAGAACAAACAGGAGTAAACGGTTTACTGGTACACCATACCAGTAGCCAAAAATTGGTACACAAACAAGCAAAACAAGGAACGAGACCGGTACCAGTGGGCATCACTGGGCTGGTACCGACTGGTACCAGCATCACATAGCATAAACATAGTCATAAGGCAACAAGGTCAGCACAATGCAATACAAACCAGCCAGCACCTAAAAAGGGTCGGTACCAGTAACAAACAGAACAAGCAACCCAAACAAGAAGGCCAAACACGGCACACACTTCTGGTATCAGGTTGGTACCAGAAACAGAGAAAACAGGAGCGGCACATAGGCCGTAGGTCAATAGAAATGGCACGAAGGCCGCAATTCAGCCACAAGGCAAAATCAACAGAAATTAGGTTTAGTGTTACCCGGATAGAGCAATCACAGTAGCAATCGAATCTCGGCAGTCACTACGGCCGTCTAATCAGGCAATCGGCAACACACGAAAACAGGCACTCGCCACAAGCAATCCACAGTAACGAGAACAATAGTGAGAGCTATAGTCCGGCTTGTAAGCAACGGGAAAAGAGAGAGAGTGAAGAGGTAGAGAGGGTGGAGAGAGTAGAGAAGAGATAGAGGCAGGGAGTAGGGGATCGGAGAGCACAAAAGAAGAGAGCAAATGTTTAAATCGCGCCAGGAGAAGAAAAGAGAGAGAGTGAGAGATCTGATTTTTGTCGCTAGAGGGAAAGAGAGAGAGCTTTTGAATCGGCGGAAGAGAACAAAAACAGAAGGGGAGGTGGCACTGTCGCCAGCCAGAGAAGAAGAAGAGGTGGCCCTGTCGCCAGCCAGAGAAGAAGAAGAGTTGTCGCCGAAGGAGAAGGAATCTGGACTCAGCGACAAATAAATCAATTGGGTCAGCTTTAAGATTCGTGCAGAACAGGATTGAACGGTTCAGCTTATTTCCAAATTAAAAAGGAGTTCATGTTTAATGATATTCTATGAATCAATTATATCCAATCGAACGATTTAATAAATCTGACGTTTAAGAATCGATACGAAATTTTTGATTGTTCTTTGATAAATTTTACAAATTTATTCGTCATTTCTTTAACTCTTAATTTATCATGGTTATTAACATTTTGTAGTTCTTCCTTAAAATTTATATTTGTACAAATAAATTCCACAATTCATAAAATTAATTAATTAGTTAAACGAATAATTTAGCTAAGTTAATTTGTTCATTTAATTTATTACCTTTTATTTTTCTTAATTAGTCAATTAAAATTTTAATTGGTTGCTAATTTTAATTATCGACTAATTAACTACATTTGAATTTACGGGTTATAACATTCTCCCCCCCTAATAAAAAGTTCGTCCCGAACGATCAAAACTAGTCAGTCGATGCGAACAGCTCTGGATAGCGCTCTCGCATCCCGTCCTCGAGCTCCCATGTCGCCTCACGCGGGGTATGATGCTCCCACTGTACTAGTACTCGACGAATAGTGCGTCGTCGCAACTCGATCTCCTGCACGTCTAAGATGCGAATCGGACGTGCCTCGTATGTCAAATCCGGCTCGACCTGTAGTGGCTCATAATCTAGCACGTGTGCCTCACTCCGTACGTAGCGTCGAAGCTGAGATACGTGAAAGACATCGTGTACACCAGCGAGGGATGGAGGTAACGCAAGTCGGTATGCGGTGCGACCGACTCGCTCGAGAATCATAAACGGGCCGATGTATCTAGGTGCTAACTTGCCCTTGACTCCGAACCTCATAATCCCCTTGCGGGGCGAAACTCGTAAAAGCGCGTGCTCGCCAACCTCCATGCTGAAATCTCGACGCTTTGGGTCCGCGTACTTCCGCTGGCGATCCTGTGCCGTCTTAAGCCGGTCTTGGATAATCCGCACCTTATCCGTACACTCCTCGATCAGCTGGGGTACGGTAGGGCGGAACGAGCTGGTAGACCCCCAACATACGGGTGTACGGACTGGATGCCCGTATAACGCCTCGAATGGCGACATGCCGATACTCGTGTGGTAGCTACTGTTGTACGAGAACTCTGCCATGTGCAGATGATCCGTCCAGTCGCCCTGCATCGTGAGAGCACACGATCGTAGCATATCCTCTAACGTCTGTATCGTACGCTCTGACTGACCGTCCGTCTGTGGGTGATGGGCGGTGCTGAATACTACCTCAGTCCCGAGAGCCTCGTGAAAACTCTCCCAAAAGCGCGAGGTGAAGCGGGGGTCACGATCGGATATGATCGTAGTCGGGACTCCATGAAACTTGTGCTGGTGTCTCATATAGAGTATGGCCATCTCCTCTCCCGTCAGTCCGTATCGATAGGCGATGAAGTGCGCCACCTTGGTCAAGGTGTCGACTATGACCCAAATCGCATCGTCTCGCGACTTAGTCCTAGGTAGTCCTGTCACGAAGTCCATCGTGATGATATCGAACTTGTGCTCCGACTTCTTGAGTGGCTGTATAAGCCCGGGCGGTCTCCGTCGGTCGGCTTTCACCTTTTGGCAAGTCAGGCACTTGCTAACGTACTTCGCGATCTCTCGGCGCATGTTCTTCCACCAGTAGTGGTCCTTGAGGTCTTGGTACATCTTCGTCTCGCCAGGATGAATCGCGTAGACCGAGTCGTGTGCCTCCCTAAGGATCCTGTCCTTTAGGGATGCCGTATCTGGTACGCATAATCTGTCACCGAGTCTCAAGGCACCATCGTCATCTACTCTAAACGGAGAAGGTCGGCCCGCGGCAATAGTGGCACGAGTCTTCTCCAGTAAGTCGTCGCTGCTCTGCGCCAGTCGTATCTCGTCAATCAACGTCGGCTGTATCACCATGGAAGCTATCACCGTCTCACTGCTACCGCTAGTCTCGCCTATCAGCTCCTCCGATGGAGCAACCCACAAGTCGAGTCGCCTCATCTCCTCCAACAGATGGTGCTGTCGGGTAATCAAGGTTGCCAAGTTGACCTGACTCTTGCGGCTCAGTGCATCCGCAACCACATTGGCCTTTCCAGGATGATACAGGATCTCCAGGTCGTAATCCTTCATCAGCTCGAGCCACCTTCGCTGCCTAAGGTTGAGCTCCTTCTGCGTGAAGACATACTTCAGGCTCTTGTGATCGGTGTAGATCTTGCACTTGTCGCCGTAGAGGTAGTGACGCCATATCTTCAAAGCAAAAATAACCGCTGCTAACTCCAAATCGTGGGTGGGGTAGTTCCTCTCGTGCTTGCGGAGCTGCCTCGAGGTGTATGCGATGACGTGACCCTCCTGCATCAATACACAAACCTAACCCGTATCGAGATGCGTCAGCATAAACGGCGTACTGCACACCGAAAGTGGGCATTGCTAGAATCAGTGCGGAGACAAGGCGGTGCTTGAGCTCCTCGAAGCTACTCTGGCGCTCAGGGGTTCACTCGTACTTAACCCCTTTCTGCAGTAGCTGAGTCAACGGTAGGGATAGACGTGAGAATCCCTCTACAAACCGTCTATAGTAGCCGGCCAATCCCAAGAAACTACGAATCTCAGTGACGCTCTCCGGTCGCCTCCAGTCAGAAATGGCGGATATCTTCTGCGGGTCCACCGCTAACCCTTCCTTAGATATCACGTGTCCGAGAAACGCCACCTTCTCAATCCAGAAGTCGCACTTCGAGAATTTGGCGTATAGCCGATGCTCTCTAAGTCGCTCTAGCACCAATCGTAGGTGTGTGGCGTGCTCCTCCCGACTCCGCGAGTAGATCAATATGTCATCAATAAAGACTACAACGAATGAGTCCAGGAAGTCCGTAAACACCGTGTTCATGAGACTCATGAAATACGCCGGTGCGTTCGTCAGTCCAAAGGACATGACGCGAAACTCGTAATGTCCGTATCGGGTCCGGAAAGCAGTCCTCGGGACGTCGCTCGCCCTAATCTTCATCTGGTGATATCCGGATCGTAGATCGATCTTCGAATACACCTCTGAACCCTGGAGCTGGTCGAACAAGTCATCGATGCGTGGTAGAGGATACCGGTTCGGCACCGTGCACTTGTTCAACTCTCGGTAGTCGATGCATAGACGAAGGGATCCGTCCTTCTTTCTCACGAAGAGGACAGGGGCTCCCCAAGGAGACGTGCTCGGTCGTATGAAGCCCTTCTCGAGAAGGTCCTCGAGCTGCGTCTTGAGCTCTCTAAGCTCGGCAGGCGCCATGCGATAAGGGGCTCGGGCGATGGGAGTCGTGCCCGGCTGGAGCTCTATGCAGAACTCAACCTCACGATCTGGAGGCATCCCAGGTAGCTCCTCCGGAAATACATCGGTAAACTCACTCACAATCGGTATGCTGCGTATGTCTACCCCCTCGCTTTCCGTCAGGACGACAACTGCAAGATACGCGCTACACCCCGCGGTGATGAGATGGGTCGCCCGTAGTGCCGATATGATAGGAAACCCGGTCCCAGGTTTCCTTCCCCTGAAGGTGAACGACACCTCATTCGGACGCCCGAATCGTACGGTATGTCTCTCGCAGTCGACGATGGCGTGGTGCGTGGTCAACCAGTCCAGACCTAGCAGCACGTCGAAATCTCGCATGTCCAGAACCGTAAGGTCTACTGCTAGGTCCCTGTCGGCGATACGGACTTTGCGGTCCTTGCAAACCCTGTCTACTAGGGCTTGCCTCCCGAGAGGCGTCTGTACCTCCATGGCCCGAGTCCTAGCCTCGGTGGGCCACTCGTGGGTAGTCACGAAAGCTAAGGCTACGAAGGAATGACTCGCTCCCGTATCGATAAGTACGTAAGCTGGACACCCAGCTATAAGTACAGTACCTGTGATGAGATCTACATCATCATGCGTCGGGGCACCAGTGGAAGGAGGTCCTGGTAGTGGCTCTCCCTCGGGGGTCTCGTCAGCGGGGATCTCCTCCCCAATGGTGGCGTGAATGCGCGCAGAATCGCGACCAGTCTGACTGCCACCTCCAGGTCCACGTCCTGACCCGGATCCAGATCTACCACCTCGCTGCATGTTGTTGCCGAAGCCGCTGCGGGGTGGCACCGACCCACGTCCGCGGCCGAAGTCAGACTGTCCCCGACCTCCTGAGAAGGCTCGGTCGGGATACTGGCTACCACCCGGCCGCTGGGGACAGGCGTACGACCAATGATCAGTGGCCTGGCAAATGAAACAGGCGTCGAAGCGGGGAATGGTCGGTCTCGGCTGACCGCGAAACTGCTGGGGCTGGGGCTGCCTCACGATAGGCTGGGAGGAGGTGTCTCTACCCCGACCCGCAGACGCGGTGAAGTCGGTCCGGGGTCGGACACTCCTGTGCTGGAGTCGCTCCACTAACTCCGCACTGTCCATCAAGGGCTCAATGGACGTACCAACGTGTGAGACCACGTGACAGGCCAGTGCGGGCTGTAATCCCTCAATGAAGCGCAGACGTCGGTCCTGTGGATCCGCCACTAAATCAGGAGCATATCGCGATAGGCTGATGAAAGTACTGCCGTACTGCCGCACAGTACGGCTACCCTGGGTAAGTGACTCGAACTGCTGTCTCAGGGCACGAAGCTGTGACCTACCCATGAAACGACGACGGAAGACATCCGTGAACCACTGCCACGGTATAGGAGGGTCGTCCCTATACTGGGGCTGCTGTGTAACTCACCAATAACGGGCATCCCCATCGAAGAGCGTCGCAGCCAGCTCGGTATGGAACTCCACCGGAGACCGAGCGAGACGGAGGGTCTCCTCTACAGAGGTAAGCCACTCATCTGCAGCAGTATAAGTACCACGCCCGTCAAAGCGGGGCGCGTGGAGACGTGTAAACTCACGGTGAGCAGTGGTAAATGGGTCGACTATAGCGCGACCCGCACCTACTCCCTGACCCGTAATCTGGACCAAACCATCGAGGAACTGTCGCATGAGCTGTGTCGCATCCGGGGGTGGCGGGGGAGGCTGCCTACCTGCCGTACCACGGGACGGACCCGCTCGAGACGAACCAGCTCTACTAGAACCCGCCCCTCGATGGGGTGGGGTCGCTGCGCCACGATCGCGTGCTACAGAAGGCAGAGAACGTACAGACGGGGCACGGACCTCAATAGGTCGTGGTGATACACTACCGGCAGAGAGCCCGGAATGAGCCTCGGGTGGCTGGGATGCAGCTCTACGTCGCCTCCGGCGGTTACGGCCGTCCATAGTATAGCTGCAACAGAGATATGGATATACAATCAAGGAATGCAAAAAGGAGTCGTATGAGAGAGGAAAGAGTTCGTTTGTCGATGTCTACGCGAGATACTGCTTAAAGTATCGGTCAAGTGCTTTGACTCGTATATATTAATATTTATCAACTTATGACTTTGCTTCTTATTTGTTTAGTGAATGGTATTCGGTTTATCGTACAAAGGATTACGATAAACCTGGCTCTGATACCACCCAAAGGATGTCACACCCCAAACCAGAATTTCTGGATTAGGATATGATCAATCCCCGCCTCGTGTCTAATGATCAACAAACACGCAAGGCTAAACAATATAAAATCAAACAACAGCGGAAGCAATATAACACAAACAAGCAATAGTCATAAATATCAAATAAACATACATATATACACATCCATACAATCCACATCGGGATAAAATAAACACTAGTCAAAAGAGATACATGATCTATCGAGTCCAATATACATAACAAAATATTGGACTCGCAAATCCTAAACAAAAACCCCTAATCTACCTCAGGTGGTGTGACCGACGGGGACAGCTCCTGACGCCTCCTGCTGCGGACCGTCAGACCCTGTACCTGCCCACATCCATAAAAAGGAGGGGATGAGCGAATGATCGCCCAGTATGTGACCCAGTATTATCCCTTCAGGGATCCTCTTAAGTCAAGCACATTTTAATTCGAAATCTACGTAAAGTCGGTAATTCACTTTTAATGCATATGCTGCAAAATTAAACCCATCATAGTACTACAAAAGAAAAATATACATATAATAGATGACATGATGTGATTATCCTATTATGCCAAAATGCCAAAGTTTCCCAAAATAAAATATGAGGATCAATATTATACTCAACCGAAGTCCAGTACAATAGGTACTGTGTGTACAAATTGATATAGTAATAGTACGGATAATTTTGTCACCCCGTGCCGTGCCCAGTTCAATCAAATTGAATTTGTATCTCAAAAGTGACATAACACAAGGACTGCGATCAGAGGGGCAAAGATACCCGATGCCTAATGACATCGAACTTCGCCCACACAAGCTTCAACCCGTAGGCAAGTGCACGCTAGCCGATGGTTATATCGAAATTCGTGTAACATCCAAGGACTGCGATCAGAGGGGCAAAGATACCCGATGCCTAATGACATCGAACTTTGCCCACACAAGCTTCAACCCGTAGGCAAGTGCATGCTAGCCGATGGTTACACTTAATTCCATGTGTTTTCCTTCTCTAAGACGATTCATCACCAAACATATAAAATAGGAGAAAACTACAAGCAATGCGTAAGAATAAGTCAATTCGTCTCCTCATGAGCAGAGACGAAACTCCACCATCCGGCCAGATCAATGGGACATCATAACAACAAAAATAAAATCTGCCACCGCATCCTCGGCAGCCGTACTAGGCAAGTAGCTCCTAATGTAGGGGGGGATAGCTCCCGAATCGTCTCCGGACTCGTGATCGGTCCGCACAAAATGTAAAATGATCGAAAATGATATACTACCAAGCTCATGCATATAATAATAATAATCCTAATAAGACCTCTAAGGGATCAAGTGATCCCTCAGCCCAATGACCCACGAACCGCCTCGCATCCCATACTACGAGAACGGAAAGCGATCATTCGGTCTTCTATCTCACGCTCACCGATGCACATGCTTAACTACAATAATATGTTGTCCTCTACGAGAAGAGGACAACTAGTATCCTAATATATTATTACTTAAATTACACTACTCCTAAGAAAGCATTAAATTTTCAATTTAGAAGGGGTTATGCAAATCCTACATTACAGTTCAGAAAGGATTAAACATGCTCTAATGCAACTACAAAATTTAAAGTGCGGATGTCAGGTCAAGTGGTCGACTGGTGAGAGTACGCCACGAAAGAAAAATACAGATATCCCACACCTGATGGCTGTAGGGGTAGAACGCTAGCGCTAGAAATCACCGCAATCTGCACGATCCTCACCTGCTCCGGTGTAACCGTCAGCGGGATCGTACCACGGATCGAACTCAGTGTAGGTCGGCTGACCTGTAATTTAGTCGTAACTTAATTAGAGTCTAAACTAAGTATTCGTAACCCTTATTACCCCATTTGATTATTTTCACTAAGTGTTCGTATTTAATTAATTAATTACTAAGGTTCGAATCTGATCAATTGGTTTGGTCGGTTTGACTCGATTCCGACTAAACGTGAAATTGGTCCAACTCTAATTAAATTAATCTAACGTACTTAAATCGTTTGTTATATTTTAATTTGAAAAATAAACTGCTCATCTAATTAGTTAAATACCTAAGTAATGTTATTTACGGGTCCTTATGATAATTTACGTAAAGAATGAATTACGTTTATAAAGTTATTATTTAATCTTAATTTAACTACTAAAAAAAATAAAATAAAATAAAAAGTGAGTTTCTTAATTAATTTAACTACAATTAAATTTAAATCCTAAGTACTTAACATTAAAGACTTACTTATTCTACTTAGTAAAATTTTGTAATCGTAATGATTCGAAAGTGTTAATATGTTGTTAATTAATTGTCCTTTATTAATTAACCACATATTTTATTTATAAATCACTTACTTTATTTAAAACTACATTCGATTTAATCTAATATTTACTTAACATTTAAAATCCTAACTACTTAACTTATTAATTAATTAAAAATCCTAATTAATCTACATGTGTTGAATTATTTTTATTGGGTGTGTTTCGGGATCATACAGGTGTCCATATAGGGTTGTATAGTATCTGTTCAAATTATGTTATGAACTCTCACTGAGGCATCAAGACCCGGACGGTATAATCATTTCCCGAATTAAATTTAAGTTTACATAAGCATCCGGTTTTATTCGGTTACTTTATTAAAACCTAAATTTTAAAAGCCGTCCTTTTATTCCGTCAATTCGAGGCAACATTTATCTCTTCTTAATTTAAAAATCTGCCAAGCCCTAATAGACAAAGGCCCAAGCCTCCTGGAATTTATTAATAAATTCATGTTAAGGCCCAGCAGAAAATTAAAAGCCCAATTGCATTTTGTTCCAAACCATTAAACTTAAAAATACTCATTTTCGGATTGGGCTTGAGCCCCTACAATAAATGTCTCCTTTTCATAATTATACATATTGAGGCCGGCCCATTATTCAATTCAATTTTCCTACTTCCTCTTAATGCCGCAATTTCACAGAGAACAAACAGGAGTAAACGGTTTACTGGTACACCATACCAGTAGCCAAAAATTGGTACACAAACAAGCAAAACAAGGAAAGAGACCGGTACCAGTGGTATACTGGGCTGGTACCGACTGGTACCAGCATCACATAGCATAAACATAGTCATAAGGCAACAAGGTCAGCACAATGCAATACAAACCAGCCAGCACCTAAAAAGGGTCGGTACCAGTAACAAACAGAACAAGCAACCCAAACAAGAAGGCCAAACACGGCACACACTTCTGGTATCAGGTTGGTACCAGAAACAGAGAAAACAGGAGCGGCACATAGGCCGTAGGTCAATAGAAATGGCACGAAGGCCGCAATTCAGCCACAAGGCAAAATCAACAGAAATTAGGTTTAGTGTTACCCGGATAGAGCAATCACAGTAGCAATCGAATCTCGGCAGTCACTACGGCCGTCTAATCAGGCAATCGGCAACACACGAAAACAGGCACTCGCCACAAGCAATCCACAGTAACGAGAACAATAGTGAGAGCTATAGTCCGGCTTGTAAGCAACGGGAAAAGAGAGAGAGTGAAGAGGTAGAGAGGGTGGAGAGAGTAGAGAAGAGATAGAGGCAGGGAGTAGGGGATCGGAGAGCACAAAAGAAGAGAGCAAATGTTTAAATCGCGCCAGGAGAAGAAAAGAGAGAGAGTGAGAGATCTGATTTTTGTCGCTAGAGGGAAAGAGAGAGAGCTTTTGAATCGGCGGAAGAGAACAAAAACAGAAGGGGAGGTGGCACTGTCGCCAGCCAGAGAAGAAGAAGAGGTGGCCCTGTCGCCAGCCAGAGAAGAAGAAGAGTTGTCGCCGAAGGAGAAGGAATCTGGACTCAGCGACAAATAAATCAATTGGGTCAGCTTTAAGATTCGTGCAGAACAGGATTGAACGGTTCAGCTTATTTCCAAATTAAAAAGGAGTTCATGTTTAATGATATTCTATGAATCAATTATATCCAATCGAACGATTTAATAAATCTGACGTTTAAGAATCGATACGAAATTTTTGATTGTTCTTTGATAAATTTTACAAATTTATTCGTCATTTCTTTAACTCTTAATTTATCATGGTTATTAACATTTTGTAGTTCTTCCTTAAAATTTATATTTGTACAAATAAATTCCACAATTCATAAAATTAATTAATTAGTTAAACGAATAATTTAGCTAAGTTAATTTGTTCATTTAATTTATTACCTTTTATTTTTCTTAATTAGTCAATTAAAATTTTAATTGGTTGCTAATTTTAATTCTCGATTAATTAACTACATTTGAATTTACGGGTTATAACAGTTTAGGTTCAAAGACCCAACTATCTTAGGGAAATGGAAGGCTATTTTATCTGATAAATATGGCACTTCTAGTTTAGATTCATCTAGGTTTTCTGTTTTTTAGTCTGGTATTCTCTCTTATAAAGACATCTTTGATTTGGGAATTAATAGGTGTATTGGTACTGGCCACAATACCTCTTTTTGGTTAGATAGATGATTTGGGAATTGCTCTTTATATTGCTATTTTCCTCGTTTATTTAGGATAGCTTTAGATCCAACAATTACAGTAGCTAATGCTTTTATAAATTCTTGTTTATCACTTACTTTTTGTAGACAATTAACAGGTGTTCTCCATTTAGAATGGCTTCAATTACTTTCTTTGGTAACTTATTGTTAAAGGAAAGAAATCATAGTAATTATAATAATAACTGTAATTAGGTAATAGTTGTAATTAGAAAATAACGGTTCTTTTCTACTTTAGATTTTCCTTTGGTCTATATATTTGTACAGTATTGTTAATTGAGATATATAGAAATTTCCAATTTCCACTTTCATGGTATCAGAGCCCTGACCAAAACCTAGCATTGTTCCGCTAACGCACTATTCTGCACTGTAGCGCTGCACTGTTCTGTCATACTATAGCATGCACTGTTCCGCACTATAGCACTATACCGTTCAGTATTGTAGCACTGTATTATTTCGTACTGTTCCGTCGCACTGTAGCACTGCGCGGTTACTGTAGCTCTGATCAGCCCAAGCTGTTGTACCCTGCTGCTTTCAATCTGACTCGCAAGTTGTGCAATCCTATCTTACCACACAAAGACCGCTCTCTCACACCACTCTCTGACGCCAGATTTAAATGGAGATTGATCCAGATTTTAGGTGCTCGAAGAATGTACAGTGTCATTATTGCAAAGAGTGGGGTCACATGAAGTGGGAATGCCCAAAGCGCCCTAATAGTTCTCCACTCCCTCCTCGTGCTTAGGTGGCCCCTGTCAATCAATCACCCTGCGAACGCTCCAATTTAGATGAAGTTGCTACAATTGTTCAGTGACTTTAGCAGCTGGGCTTCATTCGTGCCGATATGATTTCTCAGACACAGATTTTGAGGGCTACTTTAGCCCGCTCATATATGATTTTCAATTGTTTTGTAGCATCAAGACCATCATAAATTGTTGATTCAGGTGCTACTGGCCATATGACTGGTAATAAAAGTATACTATCAGGACTTACCATTACCTCACAACCACTTGTCCAAATAGCCAATGGTTCTACCTATAATATTGAAGGAATTGGATCCACCCAAATTTCACAAAATATGCCTGATCAGAGTCAAAATAATGATGATTTACGTAGGGTTTTGGCTTAGATTTTGCATATTTTCTCACACTTAGGTTTAATTAATTAGAGAAAAAGGCTACTGTCACCCTTCTTTATGTTTAATTGCAGAAAACAGGTTTTGGGACTATTTTACACCAAATGGAGCTAGAATCGGGTCAATCGGATCAGCGACGCTCATCGACTAAGTCTCTGTTACGGTCCGTATTGCCTAATACGGACCAGGCCTAGCACAGACCAAAAGATAGCGCTGGAAGCATTAAACCCTAACCGTCAAGGTCCTAATACAGACCGTATTGCCCAATACGGTCCGTAACCGAAGGCGCCTCTTGGGGAATAACTGCCGACAGCTGTTTCCAGATCAGTTTCTTAGCCCCTACTCAACCTCCAGACGTCCCTCCACTCCTATATAAAGCCCCTGGGCAGAAGGAATAGTTATCTTTGTAATTAGGGTTATATTTGATTAAAGTGAGAAGAGAGGAGTGCTTGTAACAATGCCGTTTCGCGGCTAAGTTCCTTTTCTTAGGGCTAGGCAGTAAACCTTGTTACTCTTGATGTTTTGATATATATATTTCTGTTGATTATGATTTCTTGTTGTTGAAACAAAATGCTTTTGTGATTTACTATCTCTTCATCTAACTTCAATAATCTAGTTTGAGTCTGTTAGGGTAGTGACAGTACTTTAATGGCAAGAGAAACTATTTGTATGAATTAGCCTCGTTGAGATCTATTAGGTTTATGTGAAGAAAACCTTAGCGGGGAAACCATAAACCAGACCAACAAAACGCGTACCAAATTCCATCACTTGCGTAAAGTAAATCGCAGTGATCTGTGTAGTAATTTGGGGTATTTGAGAGATCAGACATTTGCGTAAGGTAAATCGCAGTGTCCTATGTAGAATCTCGGTGAAAGATCTGTCATTCTCGCGTAACATAAATCGCAGTGACCTATGTGGTGTCTTTTATTAAACAACAACAGGAAATCAGACGCAACATGAATATATTGTCAAGGCGGATTGAGTGGCAATGGTGTGCCGAAACCCTAGGAATTCTCATCTCTATATTTATTTTAATTACTTTTAATTGCTTCCTAATTTACATTGATCAAAACAACATCTCTCAATTTTCAGATTTCGTCTAGCCTTTCGAAAGATTACGGTTCGATCGCTCAAAGCATTGAACCAATATTCCCTGTGGATCGACCTCGAATATACTACTCGATAGGATTGTGCGCTTGCAGTCTGAACCGATAGCATTTCCGAGTTTATAAATATTAAAAGAAACATTGCTCTCTTTTGAGTGATCAAGCTTTTTGGCGCCATTGCCGGGGAATAACGGTTCATTGTGCAAGGCCTCGCGAGACGTCCTTGCTTTGACCATTGAATCCAATTAATTAGAAACGCCTAGATTTCTTTTTATTTTCTGCATTTTTACTTTTCTTTTATTTTCAATTTCGTTTTTATTTTTATTTTCTTTTTATTTTTAGTTTTTAGTTTAATTTTCAGATTTTCTTTTCTTTTTAGGACACTGCACGCTGGCCGAATCATCCGTACGAAGATCCGAGAGGATTGCTAGTAGGAGAGGACAATTCGCTTCCACATCACCGATAAGAACCAATCATAGTTCTTCA
Source organism: Carex littledalei (assembly GCA_011114355.1). NCBI lineage: Eukaryota > Viridiplantae > Streptophyta > Magnoliopsida > Poales > Cyperaceae > Carex > Carex littledalei. Next base: position 5,847,692 of record CM022096.1, on the reverse strand, counting down.
TCAAGTAATTCTGAAAGCGAAGAAGACTCAGATTCGATCAACATGTATATCCCACCGAACCAACCGATCAACAATGGAAGACAAGACAATGGTGATCATGGAGTTCACGATGCAGCGAGACCCAAACTTCTACGAGACTATTGCGTACCGCGCGCGAATGATCCTAATTCTAGCATAAACCCGCCAACTGTTACGAACCGTAATTTTGAGATCAAACCTGCCCTCATAAATATGGTTTCGCAACAGCAATTTGGAGGATTTCCACATGAAGATCAACATCTTCATCTGTCAATTTTCCTAGGGATATGCGAGACGATAAAGATCAACGGAGTTACCGATGAAGCAATCAGGCTAAGGCTATTTCAATTCTCATTAAAAGATAAAGCAAGAGCATGGTTGTTTTCCTTACCGGCCAATTCCATTCAAACTTGGGACCAATTGTTTAATGTGTTTATTGCAAAATATTTTCCACCATCCAAAACTTCGAGGTTTAGAAATGCAATTACTAATTTTGAACAAAGGGATGGTGAAACATTGTGTGAAGCATGGGATAGATATAAGGATATGTTAAGGTGTTGTCCACATCATGGCCTAGAAAGATGGCTGATTGTCCAAACTTTTTATAATGGTCTAAACCCTACCGATAGGTTGTCTATTGATGCTTCTGCAGGAGGAGCAATCATGAACAAGGAACCTGACGAGGCTTACAACCTAATTGAAGAGATTACAATCAACCAACACTACTGGATCCCTGAGCGAAAGAAGCCAACTCCAACACCTGGCATGCACCGAGTAGATGATATATCCATGCTGAGCGCAAAGATTGATGCTTTGCAAATGGCACTCAACAAGCAAACCAAGCAGCGAACGGTAGCAGCAGTCAATGCCGCAACAACATGTGGCTATTGTGGAGGAGCGCATGAGATGACCGAATGTATGAATGTGACGGAAACTGAGGAAGAGATAGAGCAAGCAAACGCAATCGATAACAGCTTTCGACCTCAGCCCGCCTACAATACATACCATCCGAACAACCGAAACCATCTAAATCTCTCATACGCAAACAATCAAAGGCCTGCTGCACCCCAACAGAACTATCAACCACAGCCCAATTATCAACCGAGATACAACAATCCTCAACAGAATTACCAACCAAGGCAATACAATCAACCGCAGCAACCTGACATCACATCATTAATGGAGAGATTCCTAGAGAAGCAAGATAAGGCTAACGCCGAAATCGCGCAAAAGATCAAATCCTTAACAAACCGCAACAAAGACTTAGAAGACAATGTCTCTAAGATGGCGAAAGAACTCTCGAGTATTACACGTGGAAAAGGCAAATTTCCGGGCCAACCGGAAGAAAACCCGAGAGAGACTTGCAAATGCATAACATTAAGGAGCGGTACAGCTTATAAGGGACCTCCCATACCCGATCAAACTTCCGATGAGATGCATGCAGAGCCATCGCATTCCGAAGAGTACGAGCCGCAACCACCGGAGCCACCCGTACTCGAACTGCAGACATACCTTACTGAGGAGCAGAATGACACCGTAGGTGGAGACGAGCGACAACCCGAACCTGAATATATTGCACCACCACCCTACAAGCCACCTCTGCCATTCCCTCCAAGGCCGGCCAAACACAAGATGGAGCCGCAATTCGCGAGATTCATGGAGACACTCAAGCAATTACAAGTCACAATCCCCTTCACTGAGGCAATCGCAAGCATACCCTCGTATGCTAAATTTTTGAAGGAGATTCTTTCAAACCGCAGTAGACTCCAAGAACTCTCAACAATTCCGCTCAATCTGGAATGTAGTGCGCTCGTGCAAAGCAAACTACCGACAAAGTTGAAAGATCCGGGAAGCTTTTCGATACCATGCACAATTGGCACAACAGATTTTAAGAAAGCTTTATGTGATTTGGGGGCAAGTGTTAGTTTGATGCCAAAGGCGGTATTTGATAAATTGAATTGTGGAGATCTATCACCAACTCGAATGGCATTACAACTGGCTGATCGGTCAATTCGGTATCCTGAGGGAGTATTGCTAGATGTACCGATCAAAGTTGGAGATTTTTGGATACCTGGAGATTTTGTTGTGGTCGACATGGAAGAAGATGAACACATTCCAATCATCCTTGGAAGACCATTCCTCGCCACATGTGGAGCAATGATTGATGTCAAGAATGGGAAAATTTCACTGGATGTCGGAAAGGACAAGGTTACTTACGACATAAACAGAGCTCTAAAATACCCTTCTGACATTGATCGTGTCTTCAATTTGGGCATCACTGACGAATTTGAAGAGGAGGAATACCCATTCGATGAATTTGAAGAGTTCATGGGTTTAGAGGATCTGGATAGCCTTCTTGGAAGGGAAGATGACGAAGCGCAACCTGAACAAGATTTCACCACTAAACCTGATGAGGTTTATAATGAAACATGCGCAAGTTGCACCACTGTCACAGAAAAGGGAGAAGAAATTCTCGTGTCCAAAATCCTACAACCTGTATTTCCCAATATATTTAGTAGCGAAGAGAAGAAAAAGGAAAAGGCGACCTCTCCTCCGCAACTCGAACTTAAACCTCTTCCACCCAACCTACAATACGAATTTCTAGGTCCAAACCGAACCTATCCGGTGATTGTTGGCTCTCAGCTTGACAAGACCCAAATCGGAAAACTCGTCAGTACACTCAGGAAGCACAAGAAAGCCATTGGCTACTCGATCGATGACATCAAAGGCCTCAGTCCTACCATTTGCATGCACCGAATTCTGCTAGAGGAAGATCACAAACCTTCACGAGAACCGCAAAGAAGGCTCAATCCGAACTTGAAGGAAGTGGTCAAGAAAGAAGTCCTGAAGTTGCTAGATGCAGGCATCATTTACCCCATCTCTGATAGCAACTGGGTGAGTCCCGTCCAGGTCGTTCCGAAGAAGGGAGGCACCACAGTTGTGAAAGGAGATAACGACGAAATGCTCCAAACAAGAGTCGTTACAGGGTGGCGAATGTGCATTGATTACCGGCGGCTAAATGTGGCAACAAAAAAGGACCACTACCCCCTTCCGTTCATCGATCAACTGTTGGAGCGACTAGCAAAGCATTCATACTTCTGCTACCTTGATGGATACTCCGGCTTCTTCCAAATTCCAATTCATCCTCAAGATCAAGAAAAGACCACATTCACATACCCCTACGGAACTTTCGCATACCGACGCATGCCCTTCGGGTTGTGCAACGCCCCAGCGACCTTCCAAAGAGCCATGGTGTCTATCTTTTCAGATTTTGTTGAAGAAATAATGGAAGTATTCATGGATGATTTTTCAGTTTATGGGGATACCTTCGACTCATGTTTGAAGAACTTGTCTAAAGTTCTGAAAAGATGTGAAGAAGTAAACCTCGTATTAAATTGGGAAAAATGTCATTTCATGGTACAAGAGGGAGTTGTGCTTGGTCACACCATTTCCTCTAAGGGATTGGAGGTTGACAAAGCAAAAGTCGAGGTAATTGAAAAACTAACTCAACCAACATGTGTTCGTTACATTCGCAGTTTTCTTAGTTATGCAGGTTTTTATCGAAGATTTATCAAGGACTTCTCAAAAATCACGAAGCCACTCTCAAACTTGACCATGAAGGATGCCGAATTCATCTTCGATGGGAAATGTATCGAAGCATTCAACACACTCAGGAATGCTCTGATTTCAGCCCCAATTCTCCAACCACCTGACTGGGACCATCCTTTTGAGATCATGTGCGATGCAAGCGATTACGCAGTAGGAGCAGTCCTGGGACAACGGAAGGATAAGAAGCCCTATGCAATCTATTACGCGAGCAAAGTTCTAAATGAAGCCCAATGCAATTACACAACAACTGAGAAATAACTACTCGCAGTAATTTTTGCAATTAACAAATTTCGATCTTACCTTGTAGGTTCAAAAGTCATCATCTATACAGATCATGCAGCAATCAAGTACCTCATCAACAAGAAGGACGCAAAACCTAGACTCATCCGATGGGTACTTCTCCTACAAGAGTTCGATATCGAAATTAGAGACAAGAAAGGCACGGAGAATTCGGTAGCTGACCACCTGTCAAGACTGAGACAACCAAGCGAGAATGATCAACCGATCGATGATTCTTTTGCTGACGAACACCTCTACTCTGTAGAGATAAGCAAACGGCCATGGTACGCAGATCTGGCCAACTACATTGCATGCGGGGCCATCCCACCCGACATGACATTTCAGCAAAAGAAGAGATTCTTGGCAAATGCTAAACATTTCTACTGGGATGATCCTTACCTCTTCCGCCTTTGTGTAGACGGAATACACAGAAGATGCGTCACACACGAAGAATCGAAAGGCATCATCCATGACTGCCACTCCTCGCCATATGGTGGCCATGCATCATTCCAAAAGACAGCATTGAAAATTCTTCAAGCAGACATCTTCAGAGACGTTAAGGATTATGTCTCCCGCTGTGACGCATGTCAACGGACGGGAAACATATCTAAACGTGATGAGATGCCACAAAATTCGATCCTAGAAGTAGAGATTTTTGATGTTTGGGGAATTGATTTCATGGGACCATTCCCAAGCTCAGGTAACAACAAGTATATCCTCGTAGCAGTCGACTATGTCTCAAAATGGGTGGAAGCAATTCCAGCGCCCTCAATAGATGCAAATGTAGTCAAGCGGCTGTTCCAGAAGATCATATTTCCAAGGTTTGGCATCCCTCGAGTAGTGATAAGTGATGGAGGATCGCATTTCATCAACAATCAATTCAACAATCTTCTGAAGAAATATGGCGTCACACATAAGGTGGCAACTCCTTACCACCCACAAACCAGTGGGCAAGTAGAAATTTCAAATAGAGAAATCAAGAACATCTTGCAAAAGACTGTGTCTTGGTCAAGGAAAAACTGGGCACTCAAACTAGACGAAGCACTTTGGGCCTACAGAACCTCGTTCAAAACTTCGATCGGTATGACACCCTACAAGCTGATCTACGGAAAGGCTTGTCATCTGCCGGTGGAATTAGAACACAAGGCATATTGGGCAATCAAAACATTCAATTATGACCTTAGGGATGCGGGCAAAAAGAGGCTATTAGATCTGAATGCACTAGATGAACTGAGACTCCATGCATACGACAATGCAAAGATGTATAAAGAATGGGCGAAATTCTACCATGACAAAAAGATCAGAAAAAGAGAGTTCAAGGAAGGAGACACGGTGCTTCTCTTCAATTCACGGCTCAAACTCTTCCCTGGAAAATTGAGGTCCAGATGGACGGGACCATACAAGGTCACTTACGTGTACCCTTATGGAGCAGTCCAAATATAAAGTCAAGAAACCGGGCATTTCAAAGTGAATGGCCAGAGGCTGAAGCATTACATCGCAGGAACGAATGATGAGCATAAAGAGACATATTCCTTCGGGAATCAGCCAAACGATGGATAAAATCAAAAAGTCGAGCTAATGACTTTAAACAAGCGCTTCTTGGGAGGCAACCCAAGGCCACTTTCGCTTTCTTTTTCATATAAAAATTCAAAAATAAAAAAAATATTTCATTTGATCCTAAACTATTATACTGATCACAAGGTTACTAATCTTACCTACAGGAGGAGATGCTGGAAGAATTTGGTCGAAAAATTCGAAGCCCGTCACAAAGATTTACTCTCTGTTACGGACTGTATCAGTCCAATATGGGGTAGTTCTCCAATACGGACCCATCTCGGACTTGGCGCAAAAAAAACAGAATTCGACCCAGAACCGCACAATGGTTACGGACCGTATCAGTTGATACGGACAGTATTCAATGTGCAGAAATAACCAACTCTCTAATTCTGGCGCTCCAAGAAAGAAATTCGAATTTTAACCGAATTTAACTTCCCACTACTATCACCTTCTGCACATTCATCACACCCTTTCACTACTATATAAACCTTTCATCCACTTTCTTTTTCCCTGCACCATTTCATAAAATTTTCAGAAAAAAATTCGCATCATGTCCACAGAAATCCTCAAAGTCAGGCCCGTATCAACCCCATATCAAGTGGATACGGCCCGTAACAAAGACCGAAACCAGAGAAAAATGGCGCACAGCAGCCCTCGTTCCTCCGACTCTCAATCCGACGATGAAAACACCTTCATAACAGCCATGGAGATCAAATTCCGTGACAAACAAGAGTTCGACCGTGCTCAAACAATGCTTGATCGCACCATCGCGAACAACAAAGCGATGTGTATCAATACCATGAAGGTCCTTGGATGCTATGATTATGTGCGAGTATCCCTTAATAATATCAATTTATGGGATTTGGCGGACCGCCTACGAACCACAAGAGTCTATTTGAGACCCTCCATCGAATTTTTATCGACACTACAATGGGATGGCGACATGATCAAATACCGATTATTCAACCGCCCATTTGTCATAACAATGGAGGAATTTTGCAAGGCGCTGTCCATCCCCACAAATGGCGAAACCGAATTAGGCACAAGGGAGAAACGCATGAAGTATTGGGAAATGATCGCAATTGATGAGCGCAAAATATACCGCAAAGACTCACGCCTCATCTCTTCGATAGAATTAAGGTATATTCATATTATTTTGACTAATTCTATATTCCCAACAGGAGAGGACACAACGAAAGTGCGAGAGAGGGACATTTACATCATGCGTTGCATGAAGAGCCACAAGCATCAACCGCACATTGGACACCACATCCTGCACCACCTCACATCGGTGGCCGCTGACACTAAGAATAATCACGTGGTTTCCGTGGGTTGTTATGCAACCCTCCTTGCGCACCACCACAGCTTCAAACTCGTCGGCGAAACTGAAGTATTCGGCAACAACCGCCTTAACATGAACTACCTAGTGAACAACAATCACGTGCAAGCGGTATTCAATGCACACACAGGTGACATAAGGTACACGTTGAAAATAGGCGAGGAATGACCCTCCATATCGGAACGGATAAGGGGTCATTCCAGTTTGGATACGAATCTGAACATGGAGATGATGCACGAAGCGACGAGGAAGAACCAATAGAGGAGGAACCAATTGAAGAAGAACCAATAGAAGAGGAACCAACCGAAGAGCCCATGGAGGAAACACATAGCGCATCACACCACTCATCCATCCACCATCATGACATGGCTTTCGTACGCCACCTCATTCCGCCGCGTGATAACACCAACGAAGCAAACTCCATGCCCGCACCAACCGGATGGGAACAAGAGACAACCATATCTCATGCTCGTGAGCCCGGTCCAACCGCGCGTTACGCCAACAACACCCTCGAGAATTTGAAGAAACGCACCCGCTACTTGGAGGAATACTTGGACAAGGTAAACAAAGCCCACGAGAATTTCTATGAATATTGCCTTTCCAAGGGAATACCATTCACACCACCGCTTCCATTCACCCCACCACCACCCCTTCGCAACGAGTAATCTGTGAGATCTTTCTTATCCCTCTCTTAATTGTTTATTTTCTTGCATTGAGGATAATACAAAATTTAAGCATGGGGGTAGGGGTAAGAAAATTAGTTTAGGAATTGCATTGTATCTAGGATCATGGCATGTAGGACCCTTATTTTTCATTTTTTCGCTAGCAGTTTTACTCAATCGGGACCACTTCTCAAGGCTTCACCAAGATAAGTTGGGAGGAACGATTGAGGTTTTTATCTAGCGCGCATATAGGCATTCGCATTGATAGGAGCATGTAATTTAGGAGTAATTTGCATGTAGCATAATCAAATAGGGATTGTTTTAAATTGAATTAGGCTAAGGTTTAGACAATTGGCCATGTTACCAAAAATTTGGAATTTTTAAAATAATTGGTGATCTCAAAGTGAACAATTAATTGCTAACCATGAGAGTTGATCAAAAATCGCAAACCCTAGAATTTTTATTGTTGAGTAATTTATTTTTGCAAAGTCTTTTAAGCTTGATAGTGTTTTAGAATACCCATTTATTATAGATAGACCCCTAGCGAAACTATGCAATAATTCCTTGTATGAATGAATACTTGGAATTGTGTGTAATCATGGTGCTTGTGACACAAAAATATTTTATTTTTCAGAAAAATAAAAAAATACAAAAAAATCAGAAATGAGAAAAATCCAAAAAAATAGAAAAATCCAGAAAAAGAAAAAAAATAATAAAAATATATAGAATAAAAGATGGAGGATAAAAAGAGTACGGTGCCTACACAAGACTGGTTACCAATAGGCTCGAGAAAACCTCCCAAATTTTAATTTTTTTGTACATATTTAATTCTTCAAAAATAGTCACAAGTACCAACACACTTAGTTGTCATACTTTGCTCCAATCAATTGAGAAGGAAAATCAAAATTTATATCGTTAGAATTCCTATTGATTGGAAGGGATCCATTTATAATCGAAAGGGAAATTCATACTCTCAATTTTAAGGATATTTGTGAAGTAGATTGTTCGATAATAATTTTTCTAGGGTAAGCACAATGAGGTCAATCATGGGATGAATAAATTGTTCAAGGGAGAGATCATGAATATTTTAGAGTTCTAAATTTTTATTGTCATGTCAATTGTACCAAACCTAAGCCCTAATTTAATTTTTAACAAGACCTTGAGATTGTATGGTTTAACCTAGACCGGATCTTTGACCAGTTGGGATGTCGTTGCTTGAGGACAAGCAACAATTGAAGTTGGGAGGCGTGATCAGAGTCAAAATAATGATGATTTACGTAGGGTTTTGGCTTAGGTTTTGCATATTTTCTCACACTTAGGTTTAATTAATTAGAGAAAAAGGCTACTGTCACCCTTCTTTATGTTTAATTGCAGAAAACAGGTTTTGGGACTATTTTACACCAAATGGAGCTAGAATCGGGTCAATCGGATCAGCGACGCTCATCGACTAAGTCTCTGTTACGGTCCGTATTGCCTAATACGGACCAGGCCTAGCACAGACCAGAAGATAGCGCTGGAAGCATTAAACCCTAACCGTCAAGGTCCTAATACGGACCGTATTGCCCAATACGGTCCGTAACCGAAGGCGCCTCTTGGGGAATAACTGCCGACAGCTGTTTCCAGATCAGTTTCTTAGCCCCTACTCAACCTCCAGACGTCCCTCCACTCCTATATAAAGCCCCTGGGCAGAAGGAATAGTTATCTTTGTAATTAGGGTTAGATTTGATTAAAGTGAGAAGAGAGGAGTGCTTGTAACAATGCCGTTTCGCGGCTAAGTTCCTTTTCTTAGGGCTAGGCAGTAAACCTTGTTACTCTTGATGTTTTGATATATATATTTCTGTTGATTATGATTTCTTGTTGTTGAAACAAAATGCTTTTGTGATTTACTATCTCTTCATCTAACTTCAATGATCTAGTTTGAGTCCGTTAGGGTAGTGACAGTACTTTAATGGCAAGATAAACTATTTGTATGAATTAGCCTCGTTGAGATCTATTAGGTTTATGTGAAGAAAACCTTAGCGGGGAAACCATAAACCAGACCAACAAAATGCGTACCAAATTCCATCACTTGCGTAAAGTAAATCGCAGTGATCTGTGTAGTAATTTGGGGTATTTGAGAGATCAGACATTTGCGTAAGGTAAATCGCAGTGTCCTATGTAGAATCTCGGTGAAAGATCTGTCATTCTCGCGTAACATAAATCGCAGTGACCTATGTGGTGTCTTTCATTAAACAACAACAGGAAATCAGACGCAACATGAATATATTGTCAAGGCGGATTGAGTGGCAATGGTGTGCCGAAACCCTAGGAATTCTCATCTCTATATTTATTTTAATTACTTTTAATTGCTTCCTAATTTACATTGATCAAAACAACATCTCTCAATTTTCAGATTTCGTCTAGCCTTTTGAAAGATTACGGTTCGATCGCTCAAAGCATTGAACCAATATTCCCTGTGGATCGACCTCGAATATACTACTCGATAGGATTGTGCGCTTGCAGTCCGAACCGATAGCATTTCCGAGTTTATAAATATTAAAAGAAACATTGCTCTCTTTTGAGTGATCAATGCCCTTATCTTCTGTCTTATATGTCATTTCCTTTCCTGAAAACCTTATGACTGTAAGCAAAATAGCAGAATTGCTCAGTTACCTTCACTCCAACTGTAGGGCGCAGAAAGTTGCACAGCGGTGGAAGGTGTGTGCATATGTGTGAAATGTGTCAGAGTTCAATGCTCTTGGTTTTCAAGAAATGGAGAGAACATCGAACTTGAAACGTTTACTTCTTTCTGCTATTCCTTCTGGTTCACCCTCGACAGACCTACCGTTCATAATCAGCCTATCGAGAGAGTTTATTGATTGTGGGGACGTTTAACTCCCAGCGGGCGCAAGCCCCCGCTGTTAATTACATCAGATGACCCTTCCAAGTCATTACTGAATACCTCGTCCATTCCGGGATTTGTGCCTATTTAAGTGAATTGAATAAAGGGGCTAAAAGGGGGGACTCATGTATTGACTTTGGTTTTGATTTGGCTTTCTATATGTTTGGATATGTGTGTGTATGTAATTTTGTATTGAGAATGACGATTATTGCTGTTTAAAATAGAGATTTTGGACACTTGAGAAGCGTATTTACATCATTTGTTTATATTTAATCTATGACATGTTTATTTACATTTTTATTAATAAATAAAATCATGAAGAAAAGGGTATTTTGGTCATTTCAAGATTTGACTGATGTTTGAGCATATTTACCTTTGATTTAGAAACATAGGGAATTTGATTTGAGTTCATTTGGAACTGATTTGAGTTGATTTGGAATTGAAATGAGAAAGTTATGATTAAAAAGGTTGAAAAGGACCTATTTGTAAATATTTATATTTTTGCAAGGGTCTATTTACGAAGCTGAAAGGATATAGAATTATAATATGGGCTTTTGGCAGGGTTTAAGGTGTAAATTGGGCTCTCAAGGGTCTATTTAGAAGGTTCTAAAGTAATCAGGGACCTATTTACAATTTTATGAGGGCTGCGCTGCAATAAAAACTGGTCAGAGAGACTTATTTACAAAAGAACTTTGATTTTATGATTTTAATTGATTTCCTGGGCTTTGAGATTGTTATTGGGCTTTGAGATTTGGGTTTTGGATTCTTGAGATTGATGATTATATTTTGAGATTCGGTTAGAAGAACTCTATCTCTATTGGTTTTAATGACATGCGGGCCCCGCATGGTAGGGGCCCGTTGATTTTTGGATTTGAATTTTGACCTTTAGATCAACCTCTTGTTTTAAGATTCGTTCTAGATTTCAAGTTCTTATTTTAGCGCCGAGATCAAGGGGATCATTTGCTTTGATATTCGTGCTGAACCCGATACGAACAAGGGCTTCGCTGAGGCGGTGAGGCCTGATTCCTCAAGCTCCGGCTGTGCTTCGGCCACGGCAAGACAAAGGGAAAGCATGGTTAGCATCGCATAGGCATCTAGATTGCGTTCTGACTGTTGTCGGCAGGCGGCGATCGCCGGAAATGATTACTCGGGGTGGAGACCAAGTTCAACATTGGTTTGGATTTGTTTTATCGTTTCCTCCTCTTTTAATCGTAGTCTCCTTTAATTGGTTGACTGATTATGGTCATTTCATTGTACAGGAACTAATGGAGATATCAATTTCAAGTTTGATTTAGCATTAGCCATTTCAAGACTGGGGCTTCTCGGTTCAGTACTGACCTGGTACCAATAAAGAGAAAAGGAGAGAATCAAAGCTCCAAAAATCATCTTTCAATGTTTTTAAATTATCAAAAATTGTCAAAGTTTGGAAATTTACAGGGAAGTCCCTAATTTTATCAAAATTTGTGCATTATGTGCTCTTTCATTTGATTATAGGGCAAAATCATTAAGATGTTATAGGAACAAGAATACAAATGACATATTGCAATAGTAATTGCTGTCTATTTGCATCTTAGACCTCTATCTTTCACCATATTCATATATATATATATATATATATATCAATCTAATCCTTCACAAAGTGTAATCTAGTACACTTGTATTCATGAAAGACTAAATTGTACACATGAATCATGGGCCCTTGGATCATTTAGGAGAGATTGAGAGGAAGCTAGCTAGCTTGACCTTTTCAACCCCTTTGTGTGCATTTTTTTTGTTGTGTCACTCTTAATTTCTTTTTAATTCTTCATTAAAATGATCAAGTAGCTCCAATATGAGAGGAAGCTAGCTAGCTCAACTCTCATATTTTTGTTACTTAATTATTTTAAAAAGAATTAAAAGGAGTTGAAAGAAAAACATCAAAAGAGGGAAATGTCAAAAGCTTGCAACTTTTTATTTATATATATATATAATTTTGTTATATGCTAAAATATTGATAATATTCAAATGAGAACAGATCCTATTAACTAAAAAGAATCAACAAACTCCTTTTTTTTATTTTATTTAATTATTTAAAGAAACAGTAAAGGTAAAAACAAAGGTTTCTTTTTTGGTTTGATCATTAGAGTATTTAGCTCATTAAGAAACAAGCTCAAACATCATATAGTCTTCTCATTTCATCTATTTTAAGAGCTCCAAACAAATAAGAAAAGGAAGCAAAAGAGAATCAAAACCCGAAAATAAAATAAAAAAGAAGAAATGCATGAATTTCAAAGAACTTTATTTCATGAAGATGTACATAACTTGGCCTATCAAGGCATTTACATTGCTAGAGATTTGAGGTTTTGCCTATTCTATATTGTATTGGCTTGGGCAGAAAGGTTTCTTGGGGAAGAAAGAGTTTAAAAGCTTTTTGCTATATTTGAGATACAAGAGGAGGGTTTATCACGGCTTTGTCATGGTTTCTAGCCTATGATTCCGAATTGTTCTCTTCATCTTCTCTGGGATGCTCCTTTATAGCCTCAGGGCTAGGGCAACTTTAGGGTTTTGAGTCGTAACTTAATCTTGGCCGTTCATTTCATCGAACGGTTGGTGTGCGAGCCGGATTTGTGAACTGGCAGCATCAATGGCACGGATCAGTGCGTTGGCATAATCTCCTACGTTGAAAGAATCCAATGGTTGTGTTTGAAGAGAGCTGGGAGACAAAGGACGCAGAGGCCAGCGCCAGCTAATGTCCTTCTCTTTGTTGTTTTCCTTCACTGAGCCGATGGGGCTTGGAGGAGAAGACCCCTTTAAATCACATGAACTCGGTACTGTGAGCCAATACTCGAATTAATTGAAGGTCTTTAGTGGACCAGGTCTAGGTAACCAAGAGGTCAAAGAAGAGGAGTCGCTAGGAGCCTCCTTTCATTTCTACATTTTTTTTTATTTGGCTGGGTCCCACTTGTAAGTTTAATTGAGAAACAAAGAAATACATGGTTCACGTTATCCAATCAATAATTTGGCCCATATTATTTCAGCCCAATTCAATTCTACATATTTTTGTTTCTTCTTGTTTCAATTGAAACCCGTGAGTATCCTTTTTTTCTCAATTTTGCATTTAAATGGATTTATCCAATTCTCTCCATTTCAATCCTCAATGGTCACCTCCATTTTTCTATTTATTTGATTTTTATATTTATATATTATATTTTTTTTCTTGCCCTTTTTATTTATTCCCAAATCTCAACTTTTTTTTTTTGGGTCAAACACCAACTAAATGCATCTTTTAGGAACTGGGGACGAACAGGTTGATTGGTACTGCATATAAGGACAAAGGTCTGTATTGCATGGAGAGCTCACCTCAACGAGTGGCATACTTGAGTACTAGAAGTGCTAAGGAGGTTCATTATCAGTTAGGGCATCCATCTCTCCAGGTTTTGAAGAAGATACGTCCTGAATTTCAATCTATCTCAGAATTAGTTTGTGAGTCATGTATCCAGGAAAAGCATGTCTATGCTTCCCACCCACCTAGAGTCATTAGTTGGCCTGAAAGTATTTTTGCTTTAGTACATTCTGATGTATGAAGTCTTTGTCCAGTTAAATTTATATCAGATTCTCAATATTTTGTTACTTTTGTAGATGATTTCTCTCGTGCAACTTGGATCTTTATTATTAAATCTAGACAAAAAATCTTTGCAAAATTTTCAGTTTTTGGTATTTTGTGAAAACTCAGTTTAAAACTACTGTTAAAACTCTTCATAGTGACAATGCGAAAGAATATTTTACAAATAAATACGACTGATAATGGTATCATCCATGAATCATCATGTGCTTATACACCTCAACAAATGGAGTAGCCGAACGAAAGAAGAGACACATTCTTGAGGTGGTTCGTACTATGATGATTCATGGACATGTTCCTCATTGCTGGCAGATGCGATTCTAACCACGTGTTACCTGATTGTACTTGATGGTGCAATACCATATAATGTCTTGTACCCGTTTGCACCTTTATTTTTTGTTCCACCTAAGATTTTTAGTTGCGTCTGTTATGTGTACGATACCCGACCAGATCGTACAAAACTTGATCCCAAATCACTACGATGCATCTTTATAGGCTATTCTAGGACTCAAAAAGATTACCGGTGTTATAATCCTACTCTTAGGTGGTATTTTATATCATCTAATATTACTTTTCTAGAGTTTGTACCCTACTACTTAGATTCTGAGACTGGTACTTCTCCCACTCCTGCACCGGTCCTGTCTATTATGAAATATCCTGATATTCTGATCAGTTCTTCTTCAACTCTTGAGAATGGTGGGTCACCGACATCTCCTGCGTCTGCTATTACTCAGGTATATACTCAAAGGGGTAAGAAACACCATGTTGGTACTAACTCTGTCCAGACTATGCAGGATCATGAGACTTGTGCATCTCCCGTGACATTACATATACCTCCTTACCTAACCACCGAATCTGAACCTGACCCAACCACAGACTCTGAAACTGACCCAACCACAAAATCTGAACCTACCCCAACCACCGAATCTACATAATCCCCTACACTAGCTCCTGACCCTCCATCATCTAGTCCATCAATTCCTGCCTTTAGCCCTCCACATCATATTTCCGATCATGATCTTCCCATTGCCCTTCGCAAAGGATCACACACATGTACCAGATATCCCTTAGATCGCTATTGTACCTATGCAGCTTTATTCACCGATCACCGTGCCTTTACTACATGTCTTGACAGTTACTCTGTTCCTAAGAATGTGGTAGAGGCTCTGCAACATTCAGGGTGATTTAGTGCTATGCAAGAGGAAATGTCAGCTCTGTGGAAAAATGAAACTTGGGATCTTTGTACTCTCCCTCCTGGTAAACAAGCAGTTGGTTGCAAGTGGGTCTTCACGGTTAAAGTTTATCCCGATGGGTCTCTTCACTAACTTAAAGCTCGGTTGGTTGCCAAAGGTTACTCTCAGTCCTATGGCATTGACTATGATGATACCTTCTCTCCTGTTGCCAAGATGGCATCTGTTCGTATCTGCATGGCTCTGGCTGCCACTCGTCACTGGCCACTATACCAACTCGATGTCAAGAATGCATTTCTCAATGGCATCCTTGAGGAGGAGGTATATATGACTCAGTCACCTGGGTTTATTGTTCAGGAGGAGGTATCTAAAGTATGTCGCTTGCGGAAATTCCTATATGGTCTCAAGCAATCTCCTCGCGCTTGGTTTGGTCGTCTATCTCAAGCTCTCAGTCATTTCGGCATGACCAAAAGTGCTAATGATCACTCGGTTTTCTACAGGCACTTAAAGGGAAAGACTATAATGCTAGTTGCATATGTGGATGATCTCATCATTACTGGTGATGATGACGATGGGATCTCTGCTCTGAAGAAGTTCTTGAGCGAGCAATTTTAGATTACCAACCTTGGAAAACTCAAGTACTATCTCGACATTGAGGTACTACGGTCTCGTGGCAAGCTTCTCATATGTCAGAGGAAATATGTGTTGGATATGCTCTCAGAAAATGGGCTGCTTGGATGCAAACCCGTTGATTCACTAATGGTCCGTGAGACTAAGCTTATGCTAGAGGATAGAGAGCTACTACATGATCCTGAGAGATATCGAAGACTGGTTGGTAAACTGAATTACTTGACAGTTACTCGGCCTGACATTTCTTATCCAGTGAGTGTTGTGAGTCAGTTCATGTCGAACCCTCGCACTACACATTGGGATGCTGTTGTTCGGATCCTCAGGTATCTCAAGGGATCTCCTGGGAAAGGGCTAGTATATTCTGACCAAGGACATGACAGGATAGCAGGCTTCACCGATGCTGATTGGGCAGGATGTCTGACCAGTTAGAGGTCCACTACTGGAGTTTGTGTCTTCTTTGGTGGGAACCTTGTTTCCTGGAAGAGTAAGAAACAGACTGTTGTGGCTCGATCCAGTGCAGAGTCAGAATACCGTGCAATGGTAAACACTTCATGTGAGTTAGTGTGGACGAAGCGTTTGCTCAATGAACTAGGTGTTCACCATGATGGTTTGATGACATTACACTGTGACAACCAAGCAACAATGCGCATTGTCAAGAATTAGGTTTTTCATGAGCGGACCAAACACATTAAGTTAGATTGTCACCTTGTTCGTGATTTTGTTCAGAAGTAGAAACAACAGATCACCTTTTTGTTACATGCCCTATAGCCAAGTCTATCTGGTCTTGGATAGCACAACATAATGGTTTCACTTTTAATTGTTTATCTATTTCTGATTTGTGGTTATTATATGCTTGGATACCACTTAAGGACAGATTTTTAATTGATATGATTAGGGCAGCAACAATTTGGATTATTTGGTTAGCTAGAAATAAAGTTTGTTTTGACCAAACTCCAATACCTTCTAGTAGTTCTTTAGCTTTACAAATTATTGCCCTTACATCATTTTGGTGTAAATCTAAATTAGATGATTTTTTCTTTAAATTAACTTTGATTCTACTATGGATGTCACTGTTTTGAACCAGGTAGGCCATTTGATCAACCTTGCAGATACAGATACCCAGGAAAGGGTAAGCAGCCCATGGAATTCAGAGGAAGATCCAACTCATGGGTTAGAAGGATTTGATCTGTCTAACTACTTAAGAGATAGAGCTGAAATGGATGCTATTGATGCTCTCCTAATGAGCGATACTGGAGTGATCGTTCCTGTTTCTTTTTCTCACCCTACTGAGACTAGTTCTTCCTTTGATAGTTCTGCTGCTGCTGTTTGACTCCTTTTGTATGCTTTTGTGTTGCTCTATTTTGTTGGCTATAATATTTTGTCTAACCTTGCAAACTTGCCTATGGCTGTTTAGATATCCTCTATAGGCTTTCCCTTTAGTGTGATTTTTATGATTTAGATTTTCAGTAATATTTTGTGATGTAAGAACTATATTGTTTCATAATGAAACAGGTGGGCACTCCCCCACTCTATTAAAAAAAAAAGTAATGTCTTGTGGTTTAGAAAACCGTTTTTCTTTTCTTTTTGAAAAATGGTGTCATTTCTCGCAAAATGTTGAGATTTATTGTATGTTTATGTGTTGTTGGGTGTTTATGGGCCTAATTAGGGTTAGGCCCGTGTCATTATGAGATAATCTAGGGTGAATCTAGAGTATTAATTGTAAGATTGCGTTGTAAGGCTATATAAGCCCGAGTCATTAGTCAATAAAATAATTTTTTTGGCTCATTATTCTTTTTGGTATCAGAGCCGCAAAAAAAAAAAAACTTAGGGTTAGGGTTAGCCACTTTTTTCGCTACTGTAGCAAATTCGCTACTGTAGCAAAACCGCTACTGTAGCAGCCAGCAAGGCCGCCGCCAGGCCGCCGCTGGTCTCTGCTGGCCGCCGCTGGCTTCTGCTAGGGTTCCGCCTCTCCAGTCTTTGCTGGCCGCCGCCTCTGCTAGGGTTGCGCCTCTGCTGACCGCCGCCTCTCTCAGCCCCTGCTGGCCGCCACCGCCGCCGCCGCCTTCTGCTGGCCGCCGCCTCTCCGATCTGTTGTACCCTTTCTCTCTCTCTTTACTATCGCTATCTCTCTTTTCTCTAGGCCCTAGCCGAAGTAACTTGATCTATTGATTTGAGAAAAGCAATACCCGAATCTTGATGACTTGATCTGTTGATCTGGCCCTCTCTCCCTTTCTCAATTTAAGAAAAACAACCTCTCTTGATGAGATAGATCTGGAGGGGTTTTGTGATTGGTTTTTTTGTTTTTGTGATTGGATTGTTTGAGCTCGAATCTTGATGAGTTAAGATCAAGATCGGGCTAAAAGAAAGGGAAAGAGGTTAGAGGTGATGAGGATCTAGATCTTGAGGGTACAAGATCGGGTCTTGAGGAAGAAGAAAGAGTTTTTTTATTACTGTGTGGGTAGATTGAGTCTGATCGATGGATTCAGGCAAGGAGGCCAAGAATCCCATGGAAGAAGCTTTGGGGAAGCTGAGTGGGGATGAGATCACTATGCTGATGAGGGCATTCAAGGTGGCTGCTAGTGAGAATGCGCCAAAACTAGCACCGAGGGTGGAGCTACCACCGATTGATGTGAAACTCGATGGTCCAGCTTCGTATTTGAGCTGGTCGCGTCGGGTAAGGTACACTCTAGTAGGGAGGAAACTGGAGGGGTACTTGACTGGAGCGATTACTGAGCCGGCTGAGGAAACTCCGGCATGGGATGAGTGGAGGTCCACTCACATGCTGGTATACATCTGGCTCCTGAGCTCGATGACACCACCGATTGCAGCCAATGTGGATGGCATTGAGGATGTGAGGCTTGTCTGGGAAAAACTGAGGAAGACGTATGATGGAGTGGGGAACAATCTAAGAGTCTACCAGATCAAAGGAGATATCATTGCTTGTGTACAGGGGGAGAGATCTGTACAGGAGTATGCTATAGAGCTGGAGCGCTTATGGCTGGAGCATGACCATTGCGATAGGACATTGTGTTGCCCTGACCCTGCTTGCAGGAGGACCGACGCTGAGATGCGGGACAAGACTATGGGGTTTCTTAGGGGTCTGGCCCCAGCCTTCGAGCAGAGGAGTGCGATGTTACTAGCACATCTCGGCCATGATACAGGAGGAGACCCGGATCGCGCTACAGACTGGGGCAGGGGGACTTCTAAGGGTGAAGTCGGCCCTAGCTATCTCCAACTCGGGAAACACCAGGTCTAGAGGTGAGACCCGGGAGTGCTACAATTGTGGAGAGGTAGGCCACCTGAAGTCGGCTTGCACTAAGCCACCAAAGGTGAGACGCGGCCAATCTGGAGATCGCGGTCGTGGTCGGGGTCGCAGAGGAGGTGGAAGAGGAGGCTACCGGGCAAACCTGATGGTAGCAGGAGAAGAAGAGGAGGCAGGTGTGGTCTTCACTGATGAGGATCATGAGTTTTTGGAGGCACTGAAGAGGAAGCAAAGAGCGGCAGATGGAAAGAGTGTGGCCGATGATGCATCCACCTCGTCCTTATCCAGGGGTAACATTGCTTCTTATGCTCATTCAGCCTCAGGTACTTGTGACTCACACGCCCTTGCCTCTATATCCACCACTAGATCACCATGGATCGTTGATTCAGGTGCTTCTAGACATGTGACGGGTACTGCTGGGGAGTTTTCCTCCTATACTCACCTGGCAGTTCCTGAGAGTATTCAGACAGCAGATGGTACGGCCCAGCCCGTGGTGGGTAAGGGTACTGTGCGATGTACCAACTCTCTGACTTTGTCCAATGTTTTGCATGCTCATTCTTTTCCAGTGAATCTCTTATCTATAAGTGCTATTATTCTCCAACTAAAATGTGTTGTCTCTTTTGATATTCCTAAGGTGGTCTTCCAGGAGAAGGGGACGGGCAGGATGCTTGGGACTGGCACATGGCATAGCGGTCTATGGTACTTGGATAGGGAGAGTTTGGACTCGGCTCTTTCGTCCATTGTAGAGGGTGCTGGAGGAGTCGGGAGGAGTGTGGAGGATCTACTGCTGCTTCATCATAGGCGGTTGGGTCACCGGTCTTTTTCTGTTTTGAGTAGGTTGTATCCGCCTTTGTTTGAAAAGGCTAATAAAGAAAAGTTGGTATGTGATGCATGTGAGTTAGGAAAACACACCAGAAGCTCTTATTCTAGCTCTGGTAGTAGGAGTTCTTTTCCTTTTGAGTTGGTACATTCTGATGTATGGGGGCCTTGTCCCACAACTACTTTGAATGGAGTTAGATATTTTGTTTCTTTCATTGATTGTTTTTCTCGTGTGACTTGGCTTTATTTGATGAAAAACAAGAGTGATGTGTTTGCTTGCTTCAAAGATTTTCACAAAGGAGTCCAGACTCAATACGGTGCAGTTGTGAAGGTATTGAGGTCTGACAATGGGACAGAGTACATCAACAGGGCGTTTGGAGAGTATTTATCATCTCAGGGAATACAGCATCAAACCACTTGTCCATACACACCAGAGCAGAATGGAGTGGCCGAAAGGAAGAACAGGCACCTCCTTGAGGTGACCCGGAGTATGATGATGTCGATGAAGGTTCCCAAATACTTGTGGGGGCAAGCAGTTCTGACAGCGGCTTACTTGATCAATAGAATGCCCTCGCGGGTATTGGAATGGAAGTCTCCGATTGAGATGCTGAGAGGTAAGAATGGAGATATTCTCCCTCTCAAAACATTTGGCTGTGTGTGCTTCGTGCAGGACAACAGACCAAATGTGGGCAAACTAGATCCAAGGGCTGTGAAGTGTGTGTTTGTTGGGTATTCGGCTACCCAAAAGGGGTATGTTTGCTGGAGTCCTGTGGAGAGGAGGTTGTTCGTTAGTATGGACGTCACATTTCGAGAGCTTGAGCCATACTACTCTTCTCAGGTCACTTCACCCTTTGGAGACTCGCTCGATACAGGAGGTATGAGGCGAGAGGGGGAGACTAGCAGTGGTAGTGAGAGGAGGATGGTGAGTGTGGGGGATGTCTCTTGTCCGATTGATGAGGAGTCGGCCGTTGTGCCGGAACAGGAAGGGAATGATCCCGGAAATGGTGGAACTCAAGCTCAGGGGGAGCTGAGAGTGTATACGAGGAGACGAAAGCAGAATGAGGGGGTCGTGCCTACAGCGCCGCTTGTGCCAAGTTCCTTGTCCCTGCCTACCCCGACTCCTGAGACACCTACACCATCCACCTCAGATCCAGAGTACACAGGTGATATGATTCCTCTCTCTACTCCTCCCACTCCCCTATCGGTAAGGAGAACTTCTCGCACCAATGCGGGGGTTCCACCTGACCGATAGGGGAGTGGGAGGAGTAGAGAGAGGAATCATATCACTTGTGTACTCTGGATCTGAGGTGGATGATGTAGGTGTCTCAGGAGTCGGGGTAAGCAGGGACAAGGGACTTGGCACAAGCGGCACTGTAGGCACGATCCCCTCATTCAGCTTTCGTCTCCTTGTATACACTCTCAGCTCCCCCTGAGCTTGAGTTCCACCATTTTTGGATCATTCCCCTCTTGTTCCGGCACAACGGCCGACTTCTCATCAATCGGACAAGAGACATCCTCCACACTCACCATCCTACTCTCACTACTACTGCTAGTCTCCCCCTCTCGCCTCATACCTCCTGTATCGAGCGAGTCTCAAAAGGGTGAAGTGACCTGAGAAGAGTAGTATGGCTCGAGCTCTCGAAATGTGACGTCCATACTAACGAACAACCTCCTCTCCACAGGACTCCAGCAAACATACCCCTTTTGGGTAGCCGAGTTTGTCTCTTACTCTCACATATCACCTGCACATGGAGCATTCATTGCATCTTTGGACATTGTCTCTATTCCTAAGTGTTGGCAGGTTGCTAAGGAGGATCCAAAGTGGAAAGCTGCCATGTTAGAGGAACTTGAGGCTCTTGCTAAGAACAAAACCTGGAAACTTGTGTCACTACCACCAGGCAAGAAGGCGGTTGGGTGCAAGTGGGTATTCACTGTGAAGCAAGGCCCGGAAGGTCGGGTTGAGCGCTACAAGGCCCGATTGGTAGCAAAGGGGTACAGTCAGACTTATGGCATTGACTATGATGAGACCTTTGCACCTGTGGCGAAGATGAGCACAGTGCGGACACTTGTCTCCTTGGCAGCGAATGAAGGGTGGAAGTTGCATCAGCTTGATGTGAAGAATGCCTTCCTTCATGGTGATTTGGTGGAAGAGGTGTACATGGAGGTCCCACCGGGATTTGGCACGAAACAAACAGTTGGTAAGGTGTGCAGGCTCCAGAAATCTCTTTATGGGTTGAAGCAGTCTCCTCGAGCCTGGTTTGACAGGTTTAGGAGGGCTATGGTAGGCATGGGGTATCGGCAGACCAATGCAGACCATACAGTGTTCTTTAGGCAACAAGGAGGTCACACCACGATGCTTGCAGTGTATGTTGATGATATAATTATCACAGATGATGATGAAAGTGAGATTGCTCAGCTAAAGGCCAGATTGGGCAAGGAGTTTGAGGTAAAGGACTTGGGACAGCTGAGATACTTCCTTGGGATTGAGGTAGCTCGTGGTGCAGAGGGGATTGTGTTATCTCAAAGGAAGTATGTGCTAGATTTGCTTACAGAGACAGGTATGCTGGGGTGCAAGCCTGCGACTACTCCCATTGACCAGAAGTCCAAGCTGGGTGCTGAGGCAGGAGAGCCAGTTGATAAATAGAGGTACCAGAGATTGGTGGGCCGCTTGATCTATCTGAGCCACACTCGTCCCGACATATCATTTGCAGTGAGTGTGGTGAGCCGCTATATGCATGACCCTAGAAAGGATCACATGGACGCAGTGTATCAGATTCTAAAGTACCTGAAAAGTGCACCAGGAAAAGGGTTGATCTTCAAGAAGAATGAGCATTTAAACATTGAGGACTATTGTGATTCTGACTAGGCAAGTTGTGCCGATGACAGGAAGTCTGCGTCTGGATGCTGTATGTTTGTATGGGGCAATTTGATTTCCTGGAAGAGCAAGAAGTAGTCAGTGGTTGCGCGATCCACAGCAGAGACAGAGTACATGGCCATGGCCTTAGGGGTGGCAGAGATGTTGTGGTTGAGAGCCTTGCTGGTGGAGCTCAAGATGGACCAAGGGGCCCAAATGAAGTTGTGGTGCGATAACAAGTCAGCCATCAGTATCGCCAACAACCCAGTGCAGCATGATAGAACCAAGCATATCGAGATCGATAGGTTCTTCATTAAGGAGAAGTTGACCAGTGGACTCCTGGAGTTAAGTCATGTTGCGACCAAAGACCAAGCAGCAGATTGTCTGACGAAAGGACTCAATTCGTTGGACTTAGCGAGAGGATGTGACAAGATGGGCTTAGTGGATATCTTTCGCCCATCTTGAGGGGGAGTGTTGAGATTTATTGTTGTTTATGGGCCTAATTAGGGTTAGGCCCGTGTCATTATGAGATAATCTAGGGTGAATCTAGAGTATTAATTGTAAGATTGCGTTGTAAGGCTATATAAGCCCGAGTCATTAGTCAATAATATAATTCTTTTTGGCTCATTATTCTTTTCAAAAGAAATTGCTAAAATTATAAAAACTAGAATACGATTGAATTAAAGTGTCCCCTAAATTCCAACCCAGCTAAATAGGTACCAACATGGCAATCCCAGTTCGGTCCGTTGTTGGAGGATTGTCTGGGATGAAATTTCATTATTGTGGGATATCATAATGTGATTTACAGGATATCATGACTAGAGAAATGGACAGCAAAGTTGAGAGCAAATCAGTCGGATGTATAATTTTTTTATGATAATATGTTAGATTTATAACATTTTATTTTATATTAATATTTAGATAGTTAGAGCAAAAGGTACCCAACTCCATTGACAATTATTAATCAATAGTCTTTCTCAAAAAAATTAAATAGAAAGGTATCCTTAGTATTTATGAGAATACGTATCCTTAGTCTTTCTCAAAAAAATTAAATAGAAAGGTACCCAACTCCATTGACAATTATTAATCAATATACTGACATGAAAATGCCCTCTACTGGGCAAAAAGAAAAGTAAAAGGTAGAGGCTATATCTTTTTAAAGAAAATTATTATTAGCGAGTCAAATAATCAATCTTACAAATAAATCACCATCACCGACTATTTGACTCTTACAAATAACTCACCATCACCAATGAATTTCATTCATTCCCTGAAACGGAATATAATGAGCAAATCAGAACTCAAGGAAAACCAAAAATAATGCCAACTTCAATTAGATGTGGAATCATCTTTAGTGTCACTCTTGATAACCCGAGTGTTATACGAACCACAGAAGCTGCACTTGTGGTACAGCCAGTGGAAACGAGATCTTCCCTTCTTGTCACAGTCATTGCAAAGTATATCCTGCAGATTATTGAAGCGAATAACAAACTATGCTTATTTCAAGTACCAGGCAGAACTTGAGCCAATATCCAAAAGCGAAAATATTTTTTTATGGAAAATCCATAATAATTATGTCCACCAAGTTTGGTACAAATGCAAACTTGCTGGAGGTTTCATGAGGAGAGATGAAAATGTAATGAAAAAAGAAACACTGACCTGACATCGATCCCTGTATTCTTCAGGGAGCTCCTCAGCAGCCAACAAGGCATCGAGCATTCCAAAATAAACCTAAAACAAAATAAATACTTTTACATGTACATTCACAGTAGGCAGTCTTACTGTTAGAGAGACAAGGGGAGTTTTGCTAATAGAGAATGAAATAGTCAAGCACCGTCATGTTTCCCAGGGATTTGCAACATATAGCGCATGTGTAGTGACTGCAAGTGTAGGCCTGCAAAAATATAACTAGGCAGCTACAGGAACTCTAAGGTATAAAAAAGAATGGAAAATGTGATAGTAATGAAAAAATTGAAACTCCATGCCGATAAAAATGTGTACAAGATTCATATAACGAGCATGTGGAGTAGAAGTTAAGAAATACAGAATTGGCATCCATTATTTATGCAATAGAAGAATCATCTATCAGATACAATAAGTATTGTGGCATAGGCGCATAGCAAATTTTTCAGAACATGAACATGGTTAAGTTTAACATCCCAAATTGACCTGAGATCCCAATCAACTTGAGACCCAAAACCTGCAACAACTCAGTTTATATCAGATCATGAGCGAAAGGGATACCTGAAAGCAGGCAGAGTGCATGAAGTGACCGCATGGAAGAGCCTTGATAGCAGCACTTGAGGTGAAGAGGAAATCATAGCAGATGGGGCAGTTGGTCTCGAGCATATTCTCACGGCACTTGTGGTTGACCAGCTTCAATCCCAGGCAGCAGTTGCACTTCATGCAGTGGAAGAAGTCTATGCCCAACCCCTTTCCCAGCCGGCACAGGTTGCAAAATGGGCAGTGGTACACAGCTCTTCATAGTTTGATGTCATAAAACATGTCAGTGAAATTAACTCATGACAGATGATTGATGTTTCAGAATATTCACCTTTCATCGTCAAAGAGCTTGCAGGTGTTGCAGTAGTACTTGGCCATAGAAAATTGGTTGCAAGATGGGTTCGTGCAAGTTGGATTGATGTGCTGAACCTTCAGACATTGCATGCACATCATCTCTCTCACAGCTTTCCTAAATTTTTTACACCATTTAGTAATTTCTCTCCAATTATCTGTTTGCATCTCAGAAGAAAACAGATGGAAAAGACAAAAACCTTTTCAATCTGGAAGGCACCTATTTTGTGCTTTGGGTTTTATAAACAAATGAAGAAGCAAAAGTACTTCACATGAAATTCAAGTTTTGACTGAGCACAAGAAAGTGACAGTACCAACAGGTTATTCATCTTGCATGTAAGGAAACAAATGGCAACCATTAAAGAAATTTTATTATCCTATCACACGGGAAAAATGTTACTCATACCTATCCATAGTGTGGTCACTGATTTTGTCATGGCAGAACCGACAGGTGAAGAGCTTGTTGCAACAAGGCGCGACCAACTTACAGTTACGTTTATAGTGCTCACAGCCGAATATTTTGTTCTCTGGATCCCGATATGATGGACTGCACGCCGTCATGATGCCTTCCTCTTCACAATTCTCTTCATTACCTTTCTGAGGAAGCTTCTGCTGGGAAGCTATCCACGGACTACAAAAATGTTTCTATGTTAATAGCTATGTTGCACAAGGGAATAGCTTACAATTAGCTTTTGGGGGAAAGTAATTACCTTGTCATAAGATTTTGGATAAGATAAGCCTTTCTCTTAGGATCAAGAGAAGTGTCACGAGCCAGCTTGTGAATTTCAGCCTCTAGCTCGTTTTGATTCATCCTGAATATGTCTTTCCATCCTGGCCTAAACATCTGACTACTCTGGTCCACCATTTCCTCTTGGCATTCAGATGCTTCGAGAAACAAAGAACAAGAAAATCAGAATCAAGTTGTAAAGAGAGAGCCTGCTATAACTGGTTCTTAATTTTGAGATCGAATTAAGTACCTTATACTGAGTAAGTTCTGGCAAAATAAGAAGGCCTAGCCAAATCCAAGGAAAAGGATCAGTTGCAAAAAAAAACGTTGTTCATAGTTTCCAATGAAAACTAAGATCTTGTATTTGGCAAGTTACCACAGGTATAACATACTTCAAAATTCAAATGTCTTAATTAATGCTCCAATATTTAGCTCAATTTAACTTTTGTGTTTCCCAATGCATGTTAAGCATAAATTTGTTTATGTTTAAAAGAAATCTCATGAACAAGTTGGTGCCTGTACAAACTGACTAGTTCAAGATATCAATTATTGGCACGAACCACACTTTACCTGTTGATGTGGAGCACACCTCAGATGAAGCCTCACCCTCTGGTACAATGGACCTGCCATTCCACCACTCATCCAACCAATCACTAAACATGGTATTCTTTGCTACCTGTCTCCACGTGTCAACAATTTTGTCCTGCTCCTCTGCAGTCACTGCCGAAGTGACCCATGGCAACATAGATTGTAAAACCTCAGCGCATGTTGTACCGATGATGCGCCCCACTAACTTATCCTGTTCCTCCATGTTAAAGTGTTTGTCAAACAATGGCCACAGCTCCATATCCTCTCGAAGCACATGGTTGGATAAAGTCACTCGCATCGATTTGCACATCCATTGTAGCCGGGTTACCAGTTCACTGTGCCGCCTGGCCCAGCCAGAGTGATTAGAAGAAGAACCTGTCAGACCAGATTAGTGGCCTCCTTATATTATGACATTGAATGGTTGCGAAACTTAAGGTGTTGACACCAAGGTATTATATTATGACATTGAATGGTTGCGAAACTTAAGGTGTTGTCACCAAGGTATCATATCAAATTATCAATCAGGTTAGTTGAGTAGTATTATTCACAAGGATCAAGGTTTGGATTCTGTATTCAGACTATCCTGATTGTCACATACCTGTCAATGCTGATTGCATAACAGTTCTAGCAAAATTTTATTCATTTATATTTTTTTCTTGTAGCTACTTTTAAATCCTTAATCGGGCTTAAATTTCAGCATAATTGAAGTATTGGGAGATCAATTGAGGTTTCGGATGAAAATAATTTCTTTCAAAATTAATATTTACCTTTGTCATGTAGCAGTGTTGACAGTTCTAGAAGGGAATCATTTATATTTTGAAATAGCTCTTCCTCTTGCTTGTGGTCAAGAGTATACGAATGGCTAACATTATGTAGTGTTTCTTTGGATTCAAGAGCTGGAAAGACGATGTTGTCCTCGGCAGTGCTGTGAGCCTTGTACAGGCCCCACAGCATCCGGAACCTTCCAAAAAACTGCCTGACAAAAGCATCATCCAAATCCAAGAGCTTTGCAGATTCTATGTCAAGATACTCTATGTCTTTTCGAATGGCCATATGGAACTTGAAAATGGTGTCAATCGGCCGGGAAGTTTTTACGGTTCCAGCAACATTGATTTTGGTTTCAGAAGAGAACAAACTCGAGTAGATTGAAGGGGAAGAATTAGCAGTCTTGCAAACTTTGAGAGGCTTGGTTGTTGGTCTCAAAAAGTGATCACTTACACCCAAACCAGGTACACAACATGAATTCTCTCCTTCTCTGGATTCAATAGAGGTTTCACTTGATTCTATGAAGTTTGTTTTTTTAACAGGCCTAGAGCATGCACACGGGCAAGGTGTCTCCCAGTCTTCGAGCTCGTCTGCATGGCTGTTAGTTCTAGATGGGTAGTTGGTGGAGCAGCTTTTCATGCAAGTGAACTTGCCAGAAGTGGATATGTCCTTACAATGGTCCTTGCATGCCCAACCAGAGAGAAGAGAAACCAATGCGGTTTCTGATGGCAAAGCTGCATTTAAACAACTTAATAATAAGAACGTACAGGACAAACAAATTTGAATTGTAACATCACCATGTCCCTACTTACAAACCAAACAATAAAAATGCTTGTGCCACGTGCAAATAACACTCAAGAGTTAAAAGTGCAAACCAGGTAACCAACTCTACCAATCACTCTAAGATGAAATAAGAACTAAACACTTTGTAAGCAGCTGGCCCAGTTTGGTATGCAACACTGAAATCAAATTTATTGAATTAAATTTCAATGAAGAGAAATGCCTATCATTTGGACTTTAGGACATAATTTAATGATATACACAGCAAAATGTCCATCACAAACAAAAACTGTGGTGCCAAAGGAGAGTGGATTCATCAGATAGAAGATGGTGAGAACGTACAGGACGCAAATTTTGCATTTTAACACCACTACTTATCTACTTGCAAGAATCAATGGTCAACATTTTGTCCTACATGCAAATTATACTCAACAATTGAAACCTAGGGTAAGAAAAAAAAAATTATGAACTTTAACTAAATTTCTCATGTTAACTCAGACCTAAACACTAGGTAAGCAGCTTGTGCAAATTTGCTATGCAACACTGGTAATCCACTTGGTTCAATTAGATTTTAATTTGCGCTCAATGCAAATGCCTCATTTAGAGATATTTGGGTTCTGGAAATGGGTCACACAAATTGATGACATACAAAGGCATGTGCCTTTTTCCATCACGATAATCGAAGGAAGGAAATTCAATTTTATAAAAAGAAAGCCACAATATAATGGTGCAAAAGGTTAAAATAGTTGCTGGATTTGTTAGGTATATTACAGGCTGATTACTATACAAATTGTCGATTAAAAGAAACCTAAGCCTAAGAATATCAGGCCAGCACCAAACTGGTATAGATCAAGTAAGCAAGGAGTAAGATGAGAATCACATACTGGCTCCAAAATGAATGTTGAGAAGAAAAAGACTCCTTTCCTGATCATTTATTTTGGAGACAAGCCACGGCAAAGCACACTCCAATAACTTCAGAGGCATAACACATAGGCTCTGGTACATAAGCTCATGCTGTTTTTCTTGCGAGAAGCATGACCTAGCTATTGGAAGGACCTGCAAAGAAAAGTCCATGCCATGGAAAAATGCGCTTAGATCCCAATACTGGGCTATCAGGGTCGGTACCATCCTGCATTGACTCTTACCAAATAAGAGTTCCTCGGTTATTGAAAATGTTTGTTTCTTTAGATGGTTTAGGATATAAATTGGTAAGTAGACAAGAATTAAATACTAAGCTGGCTGTGGTGCCAGTATATACCAAGAGGTAGTAGTAATTGGCAGTACTACTTGTTTCTACTTGTAATGTTGGTTGTTTACTCGTATACTACTTTATTCTTATAATGTATGTTGAGAATTGTATCTTTGTTAGGGTTATATTGGGAAATAGAGAATATAGAGAAGTCTAGGGACTTATGTGCAAAATGTAAAGGCTAAATAAGCCCAACTCATTAATGAATAAACAAGGTTTACAAATCATTTCATTTCCACTTGGTATCAGAGCTTAGGTCAGTCGCCTTTCGCCTTGTACCGTGCTACAGTACCGCCGCTCCCTCTCTCCTCGGGCCGCCTCTCTTTCTCTCTTTAGACTGGCCCCTTCTCTTCTCTCTAGGCCGGCCACCTAGGTTTGTTTTTTTATTGAGGTAGGCCGGCGTGGGGAGCTTATACCCCACGATATCCGTTGGAGGGTTGATCGAGTTTGGATCTCGATCTTTGATGAGTGGATAAATTAAGATCGGGTCAAGAAAAGGAAGCGAGGGGTGAGATGAGGAAGATCTAAATCTTGAGGGTGCAAGATCAGGTCTAAAGGAGGAAGAAGGAGGATCTGGACTTGGATTGGTGTGAGAGGATCAGATCTGAGTCAGATCGATGGCAGAGGATAGTTCAAGCAAGGGCAAGAATCCTATGGAGGGGATCTTGAAAAAGCTGAGCGCCTCAGAGGTCTCAATTCTGATGCGAGCGTTTAGTGTGGCAGCGAGTGAGAGCACACCGAGGCCACAGAGGGTGGAGCTCCCACCTATTGATACGAAACTTGATGGGCCAGCTTCGTATCTGAGCTGGTTGCGTAGGGTGAGGTACACTCTAGCAGGAAAGAATCTAGAGGGGTACTTGACAGGAGAAAAGGCAGAACCGGCTGAGGGTACTCCAGGGAGGGATGAGTAGAAGTCCACTCACATGTTGGTGTACATCTGGCTCCTGAATTCGATGACTCAGTCTATTGCGTCCACAATGGATGGCATTGAGAGGGTGAGGGATGTCTGGGAGAAACTAAAGAGAACCTATGATGGAGTGGGAAACAACCTGAGGGTTTATCATATCAAGAAAGAGATCTCTACTGCAGTACAAGGGAGAAGACTGTGCAGGAGTATGCCATAGAGCTGGAGCGCTTATGGCTAAATCATGATTATTTCAAGGCCCGAGTAGGTTGCATTAATCCTGCGTGTAAGGAGAGAGAGGCTTCCATGCAGGATAGGACTATAGGGTTCCTCCAGGGTCTGGCGCCAGCATTTGAGCAGAGGACAATGTCAGCCATGATACAGGAGAAGAGCCAGATTAGGCTACAGGCTGGGGCAGGAGGACTTCCAGGGGTGAAGTCAGCTTTAGCGGTCTCCAACTCAGGTAACACAGGGTTCAAAGGTGAGACTCGACAGTGCTACAATTGTGGTGAGATAGGCCACCTGAAGCAGGCTTGTCCTAAGCCACCTAAGGAGAGAGACTCGGGTGGACGTGGACAGTCTGGAGGTTGCGGTCGCGGTCGTGGGGGTCGAAGAGGTGGAAGAGGGGGCTACCGGGCTAATCTGATGGTAGCAGAGGAAGAGAAAGAAGGGGGTATGACTGGTGTGGGCTTTAATGAGGAAGACCAAGCACTCTTGGAGGTTTATTCGCAGATGTTTAGGAAGAAGCAGAGTACAGAGCCATGGCATTAGGGGTTGTCGAGATGTTGTGGTTGAGAGCCCTGTTGGTAGAGCTCAAGGTGGATCAAGGGGCTCAAATGAAGTTGTGGTGCGACAGCAAGTCCGCGATTAGCATTGCAAACAACCCCGTGCAGCATGACAGAACCAAGCATGTGGAGATTGATAGGTTATTTCATGTAGCTACTTGGGAGCAAGTAGCTGATTGTCTCACTAAGGGACTTGGTTCATTAGATCTATCTAGGTTGTGTGACAAGATGGGCTTAGTGGATATCTTTTGCCCATCTTGAGGGGGAGTGTTGAGAATTATATCTTTGTTAGGGTCATATTGGGAAATAGAGAATATAGAGAAGCCTAGTGACTTATGTGCAAAATGTAAAGGCTATATAAACCCATCTCATTAATGAATAAACAAGGTTTGCAAATCATTTCATTTCCACTATGTATTACTTGTTTACTAATTTATGCATTTCTAAGCAAATTCTTCAGAAGCACTTAAAAATCAACAATAGTTGGAAACAATATTATTTGTTAATGGCTGTTGCCAAATACTAGTACTGAGACGAGCTAGTTGCTAAGGAAACCTTTGGATATTACTTGGAATAAATTACTTGCCTTAGTTTCTTCATTCTCAAAGTGCTTGTCAATGGTGCCCATTATCTGATCAGCCTGAGAACAGAGCTCTGCATAGAAATCACACACTGATGTTGTTGCCCCTGACTTCTGGATATTTTCGATAAAAATCCTCAACTTACTGAACCGGCTCTTCTCCTCCTTATGCTCCTGCTTAAAGGAGACCTCAGCATCTACTGCTGGAAATATTATCTGATCCTCTGCAATACTGTAAAAAGGATTAAGTGAAGAAAATTATAATAATCACCTTGTTTACAATGTGTTTTTTTTTTCTCATCCTCTCAGATACCTGACGACCACATCGGCTGTTCAATTTTTCTCTTTATCAATATCAGTCAGATTTTGGGGAGTCCGGGCAGAGGAGGTTTAAATATTCACAGTAAATAAAAAAAGAATGGTGCAGATGCTGCCCGTGTGGTCATCAGGTACCTGACAGGATGGGAACTCATGCTTTTTAATGTGCTGACCTCTTTTTGTTTCAGATATTTCTATTTCTGGCTTTTTTTGGTTCCTTGGGAGCTTATAATTTTCTAAGTACTTGGCTTGGCGAAGCTATTCAGGAAATGTAGGATCTTTTCATCACGTATTATACAGCTCGGCAGTTTGGTACCATACCAATAGAGAAAAGCTAATACATGGTATCAAATAACCAACCAAAGCCAAAGTCAGAGAGGCAAATAAGTACCTATGATAAATGCAAACATCAGCAATAAACTGAAGCCTCAAATTAAATAGACCTAAATCTGAAAAATCGCCTGTATGTTGCATCTTCCTCGCTGCCTCTGCAATTTCTTGCAATTCCAACCTAATTGCTTTGTGCCAGAGCAATATCTCATCCACTGGGTGTAAATCAGAAGAAACATGTTCTGGCTCTTTATGCTTCCTTTTGCCAATATTGTTATGAGCAGAATCCATAGGTTCAGAAACATCTTCAGGTTTTGGACCCATCTTTAGTACTGATTTACCTTTCATCCATCCAAATATTACCTCCATATTTATTTAAACAGCAGTTAGTTGCTTCAGAAATCAGAAATATATAACTGAAAAGAGTACAGGCTCTGATAACCATAATGACACATTTTGGCAAGGTACTGGCACAATAGCTGTTTAGGTCATTTTTCATCCATATATCCACAGGTACACAAATTCTAGCAGAGTAGCGAGTACCAAACTTAATACAACCTACATGTCAGTACCAGCAGTTTCTGCAATGATAAAAAGAAGTACCTGCTGAAAAAGCTCTTCACTAGGGATAATTTTATGTAAGCATTTAATGATGTCTTTGTGCTCATCTGGTGAAACAGTTGCAGTTAGCCACGGTAAAAATTCAACCATCATGTTAACAGGAATGTTACATAGGAACTGCCACACAAGATCTGCTTGCTCTTCAAAGGAAAACTTATCGATAAGCAACGGAAACACCTGTAAAGATAAGCAGAATATTAATAAAAGCATGACGTACTGTCCAGTCATGTATGGAACTTATTCAACTTCATTGATTGGTCTAAAGTCTAAACAAAACCATAGCTTTGCACAGTATTAATACAAAAATGGCGCACTGTCCAGTCATGTATGGAAATTAATTAACTTTATCGATTGGTTTAAACAGAACCATTTTTCTTTTAGCCCTATGGAAGTCCTATTTGGAAATGTCTAGTATTAGAACAATTTGACCAGAGATTCCACTTTTACCGCATGATGCTTAATAACCAACATATTAGTACAATTTGTCAATACAGTTTGACCAGAGGTTCCACAAGTATTAGTACAATTTGCCAATACATTATGCTTAATAACCGGCTTATTAGAGAGTTGCAAGCAAGAACCCGAAACAACTTAGGGAAAGGACTCGACCATCAAGGGAAGGTTATGGAGATTGAGCTACTTGGACCCAATCTAACCCATATATTACCCTGACCTGATGTAAACAATTAATACATCGGAACTGCTGTAGACCCATTCAGAGCATAGAGCTGGGTATAAAAGTAGCTGAACCCAACTCAACCCAACCAAATGGCACAAAAGAAAACAAAAGCAGAAGGAATAACCTGTTCCTCCTCCTTAGACATGTGCTGAGTGAGTGACATCTGAATGGCGCCAGTGCAAGAGGAAAGTTTGCGTCTGAGGCTGCTGTCATTATTTAAATCTTGTTGCAACAGTTCAAATAGATGCTTGAACAGATCCTTTTCTCCTGCATGTTCCAGAGAATATGTTTGGGCCACATTCTTCACACGCAAGTCCAGTGCTGGGAGTATAACCTATTTCATTTCAATTAACATATAATCAAGTACAGGACCAATGTTGCTGTTTCATTATATAGTTGATGGTGGTGTTTCCTCATGTAACTACCAGACAGACTGCACACCTTTGTGTAAAGTACAGGACCATTGTTTATAAGTTAACAATACAAGGACTAAACTTCCACTGCCTAGAAATTACATGGACCAATGGTGCAGTTATTTCTTTCCTTATAAGCACTTAAGTAGTTACAGTTCAAATGAACAAAATATTTAAACTATGCTACAATTACTCGCACATTCTTCATCTATAAGCAATTTATCCAAATTACATGATACGTTCACTTAATAGAAGTATGTTAAGATGATTGAAAGACGGACTATTTTTTACAGTAACATTTGAATATAGATGTCTCCTCAAGTAGTCAATCTAACCAAACCGGTTTGTAATTTAATTCAAAAAAAAAAAACAGACTTCCTCTATAATGTAAACAAACTGTTGAATGGTTTATGCGCAAAAGACCACAAAAGAAAAGACTTAGGGGTTCCATACAGCATCCTCAGCTTGACAGTGGTACTTGCAGATATCATACAGAAATCGACAGCTATCAGTCAAAGCTTCCACATGCCCCGTTCCATCAGAGACCAAGGCGACCGCCAATCGGTGTATCCGGTCAAGTTCAGACCGAATTGCCTTGTGGAAGTAGAGAAATATCAAAATGGGACGATCCTCTGCTGAATTAGCATCCCCGGAGAGCATCGATTGGGAAGGCGGGGAAGAGGAGGAGGGATCCATTGATTTCATGACAAGAGGAGTCGCCATTGGAGCTCGCGAGAATTTGAAATAGAAGAGTAGTCGACTTCGTTTTGACTCTAGACTTTGCCTTATCATTTTTTTTTTGGCATAATTTCTCTTCTATCCCTCAGCTCTTTGTAATAATTAATCCCTCCCCCTGTAATTCAATATTCTTTTTATTTGCCACTTAATTCTTATAATTATTTCTTATATGCTCATCATATTAGAACCATGAATTTAGCTATAATTATCTTCTTAAAAAGTTATAATTCATTTTTTTTAAATGTCTTCATGTTCCCATTTTTATTTTCTTCTTTTCAATTTTCTCTACAATATATGCTCTATTATCGTTCTCTCTAATTTGGCCCCTCCTTTATTTTATTATTTTTTTCTGAATCTCTTCTCTTAGCACTCAAGTCAAATAAATTATATTGATACATTAGACGGAATACTGAATATAGTAAGGTTCCATAAATTAAAAGAGGTACAATGTCACTATCCTACTAAAGTAGGATAAACGAACAGAGTTTATGGAAAATATTCTTTTCTTTTAAGAATGTACTTGAAGACAGCATCGACATCATGCATTCATGCTGCCAATCAGCCAATGCTATAATATAAGAAGAGGACGGTTCAAATGCCTCCATTTTTCATGACTCCACCGTGCTTTCATTTTTAAAAACTTTAATAATTCAAAATTTAAAACTTAAAAGTCAAAATAAAACCGTTGGATATGATCTACATCATTTTATCTATGTGCTCATAAAAAATTATCACATTTTGATTTTGTTTTTATGTGAATCAATAAGTTGAAAAATCAACGTCTAGAAATTATCCACATTAGTACGTTTTTTACAAACTCTTGATGACAACCAAAATAAAATTGAAATGTCATAATTTTTTACATGTGCATAGATAAAATGATGTAGATCATATCCAACGGTTTTATTTTGACTTTTAAGTTTTAAATTTTGAGTTATTAAAGTTTTAAAAATGGAGGCATGGTGGAGGCATGAAAAATGGAGGCATTTGAACCCTCCTCATCTAAAAAATGGTGTGTAGGTAAAGATTGACCATGTGAATAGAAAGCACATGGGTGAATTTAATTAATTAAATCCTAACAATTTGTTTTTAAACAATCATATTTGAAATAAATAACTCGTCAGTGAAAAGGTAAAACCAATAGTTTTTTTCAGATAATAATAGTTAAATTTATGATTTCTTACCTGATGGGGGTGTTATATAAAACATATTTGTGAGAGTTAAGTGTTAAATAAAAAACATTCAATTGTAAAGAGAGAAATTAAGCCCTATTTTCTGGAGGAAGGTGTAATCTCGCTGAATCAGTTTCCGATGCTTTTGGAACATACCATCTCAATCTGTACCGTCCAATTTAATTGGGAGGGTCAGGATCGAATTTAATAACGGTCCAGATTAAATGCATCTTCACAATTGATAGCACTTCTCTAAGATTCGAAGCCCATTTTAGCATGCTCGAACTTCAGTCCCTGAATTATTAATTTTTTCTTTGTTCTTTTTACTTCGCTTTATTTCCCTATCTTTTGATTTTTTTGGTTCAGGTAATTTGCGCATTATTTTCTCGAGGTCAATTCTACAAGACCGACCTGAACTGTATTGAGCGTTGAGACTTTGACTTTTTTTTTTTAAATTATCATTTTTTATCTTTTTGAAAGACTCGGTAATGGCTAATTTATCAATTTTTTTTCTACAGTATTTATTATTTCATCAACTGAGACGGTCCTGAAATTTAGCATGGGATCCCGAGTAGGTTTTCTAGTAGGAGGCCATTCCAGTTATGTTTGAAAAAAATTGATCCAAATTTCGGTAAAACTCATGATCCAATTTATTTATTTTCAGTAAAAAAATTGCATAATAAAGAAGTATCAATACATAAAGCGCATATATGTATTTCTCGAAAGGCACTTAGTGAGAACAATTTTCTCAAATTTTTTTATCGCTGTTTTTACTGTTTTGAAATGAAATGAAGATATTTAGCTAATTAAGTTTCGGAGTTTCGGCAAACATTGACCAGAATTTGATGTATGACGAAATTCAATCCCATTGTTCCATTTTTCTGACCAAATAGAATATAAATTTCAATTAGAATGGAACGAAATTGTAATTGACGTATCTAATACCTGCAGAGCTTTCACTTTCAATTTGTCACCTCTTTAATTTTTTTCCCTGATCTTTTGGTTACATTGCGAAGTTACCCAAATATAAAATTTGCGCTTACTACGAGTAGGTTGCTAAGTGGGCCCCTCAAAGAAAGTAAATGAATAACTAGGTGGGTAATCTAGTCATCATATTATTAATTAATTATATATCTTTGTCCACGGTTTGAGATATTCAACGGCTTTAAAAAAATTCATGTCGTTTTTCATCAGTCTATTAAAAAATAATTGTAACGTACATCCAATTTCGATATATTTAATTTTATAGTACATATATGTAAAAAATTCAATCTAAAAAAATAAATTTAATTTTAGATGCATTCTTACTTGAGTAAGGTTAAGATATTTTATTGTTTTTGTATTTTATTTATGTCTCACATTTTTATTTTTATTTTCAAAATCGAAACAATCAATACGAACATCTCAACATGATCTTCATGTTAAAATGTGCTTGGAGAAATTTTGGATATGGCATCGCCGATGAGTTTTACCCGTTAAGGCGATTGGAGAGGCGATTTTTGGCAATTGGAGAGGTGATTCCAATAGGGAAAATGAAGACAACTGCAACGGGAGATGGATGGTACTCTGTATCTCGCCGGCAAACTCAACAACCTAGCCAGGTAGGGTGGCGCCGTCAAAACCACTCCATCCTTGCTTACACTTCTTGAACCAAGCAACAACACAGTATGGTCGGAAACTTTTCAAGAAGGCAAGGACCAAACCGATTACCCAGCAGACAACAGTACCACAACGGTAATCAAAAGAGAAGACGTCCTAGAGCCCAACAAAGGGATGGAAGTACGGGAATGAACAAAGCACACCAGGTAAGTTCAATCATTTCTCTGTTTCCCTACCCCAAAAGCTCACCAAGGTATCTACGACATTAATGCTCCCATTAATAATGCCACTAATAACGACAATACCCAAAATCCATCTACAAAACCCAAACAGTTTTCTTAAACAAACATTGCTTTTAATTCTCTTGTTCCAAACCAAATGCCAAGGAAGAAAGCTATTACACACAAAACCTTAATGTCCTCCAACCAACCACCATCAATGCAGCCCCCACAACAATACCCCCCCCCCCCCCTCCCCACCCACCCACACACACACATATGCCCAAATCCTCTCCCCACAAAACCATTCTCCACTACCCGAATAGGGGAACCAGGTCCCTGCTTGGCAGTATTCCTGGACCACACTCCCAGGATTTCCGTTAACCGAAATGAACTCAGTGAAACCACTGGAGAGGACACACCGGAGCCTCTTCCATTACTACCAGTCCCCACTCACCCAAAATGGAGGGACCGTTGTTATAACTGACTCAACCATGGCCACGACCAAAACGACTGCCGCAACCCCGCTTGAGTGTGAGCAAAATGCTGGAACATGGGCCATGAAGCGAAGAACTGCAATGCTTCATTGCCTCAAATCGCCCATTTTGACCCACTGCAACCACGGGGAAATTTTGGGGAAGCAAATCTGCCGCCCAACAGACCTGACACAACGATAATCTTCATTCCGAAAACGAACTAGATGAGGCAGAAAGGAATGAATCTCAACCTATCGATAGCCATAAATGCTCGCCTTAGGCCAAACCATAGCCCTGAGGTAGTGCAGTCCGTTCTAATGGCCGTCTATAAGTCTGAATTTCCATTCCGTCTAACGTATATGTCTGGTACACAGTACCTATTACTGTTGCCACCGGGTGCTGATAGGCATAGATTCCTCCTAAAGTTTGGTAAACCGCTGCAAGAATTGGGATATGTTACCTATCCATAGAGTGCTTCCATTAATGGTTACCCTCTTAGACTCAAGTTCAAAGTCTGGATTGAGCTTAAAAACATGTCCCCAACAAATCGAATGTTAACTACCTTATTCCGGCAATTAGTACTTTTCGAATTGTTCTCGAACATTGTTCAATGAATAGGGTATCCACATTAGAAAGAATGAGAGCGGTTGTAGCGGTCATGAAATTGGAGTGCATCCTTAGATCGGTTACCATGTGGGTAAGATGGATTGCAAGAATGATTGAATTAATTGTCCATAGTTGGCTGGAAGAGTCGTTGCCAATGCTACCCCCTTGGACACCATACTGACTAAGGCTTTCTTTGAAAAAGTCCACTCTGACAACATCCGAGCGGTAACCAGCTATACCTCTGGGCCGGAAGGGAAAGGAGTGGTGGCTATAGAATACAACGTCATTCTCAAAATCTGAGATAAGATGTTGGCAGGACCGGAAAAGGACAGTTTAGAAGAAACATTACGAGCAACACCGTACTTCGATGACTTCCTCAAAAACAAAGCTCAGGTAACCAACACAACAGTGGAGATCACACTGGCATTGGTCACCCAGATAACCTCTGGCCAGAGTGTAAGGAAATCAAGATTCACGGAGAAGGAGAAAGGTAAATGGGTTCCACTGGACCGCTCCAGTTCGGGTGGAAATGGACAGGGCAAAGAACCTAACAAAGGTCCTCTAGCCATCGCATCCGTACGGACACCTAAACACGTAACGGGTACGGGCATTACTGACAACACGCCATATACCACGCCTATTCTTACCACAATTCAAAATATCACCCTATCTCCGGAAAAATCAATTGGCCCAATAACCCAAAGCCCAAAAAACAACAATATGGGAAGACCAATTCCAGAACCTTTTCGCAACTCAACTTTTCAAAACCCAACTTCTCAAAACCCAACTACTCAAAGCCAAATCTCTAACACCCCAAGCACCATTAGCGTCTCACCTGACCAAACCCAACTCAGGCCCAATGCGGAGGAGGAGCCTGAGGAGGAGTTTTTCGAGTTGGATTCGACTGAGGACCCGATCAGAGATATAGCAACGGACTCGACTGTGCCGATTGAGAAAACACAACAGAACAATAATCAGGAAGATGAGACCTTTCAGGCGGATTACGAAGAAGAGCAGGACTACGAGCTTGAATTTGAAGAAGCAAATCCTATAACACCAAACCTCAATAACGATGACCAATATGATTCCGATTAGGATGATTATGGCCATGACAGCCCAACTGGGATTATCACTCTACCGGGTGCTAGAGTAGACATAGACATGCAAGCACTGGAGGCGGAGTTTGGGATTGGCATTGAGAATATGGATCCACAGCCGGTTATCTTGAACAACAATGACAATCAGGCTCGGTAGAGGACGGTGACGAGAAACCAGATCTGCAACAGGATGACCCGCCGCAGCAAAATCTCAGGCGAAGTGTAAGGATTTCAAAAAGGGGCAATCTGAAAACTTACCACAATAGAAGAGCAAAAGTGCCACGAGCTTCCAAAAAAGACGTGGGGCAAAAAGGAAGATTTTAATTTATGTGTACGGGAGTTTATGGGCCACAGGATGACAGAGGCAAATTAAACTTTCTTAATGAATTGAAAGAAATTTGTGAGACATATGAATGGCTGTGGATTATTGTAGGAGACTTTAACCTTTTAAGAAATGTGAATGACACAACAGGTTCAGTGGGCAACCTTGGAACTATGCAGGAATTCAATAGATTCTATGATAAGGCAAATGGGTTCGAAGTCCCTTTACAGGGAAGAAACTACACTTAGTCTAATGGCCGGCCATCACTGACTTTTCAAAACTTGACAAAGCGATTATTTCTGACCATTAGAATGAGGCTGGGGCAACCTACAAACTGTATGATGTGCCGGCTACAGCATCAGATCATGTACCCTTGGTCTTATCACTCAAACCGCACACAAATCCACCAAGAAAGCCCTTTAAATTTGAATTATTATGGATGGCTCAACATGACATTGAGGAGGTCATAGCCACGGTAAGGAACTCAGTTCAACCGGGGACCAACGCGGCTTATACTTTCAAATCCAGATGCTGGGCACTCCAGACAAGCTTAAGAAGTTGGGCACAAGTGTGATTCAAAATGCGAGATACCTATCTGAAAAGGTCAAAATGGGTTGTATAGCAGGTCGATAGGGTTGAGGAAATGAGGAATCTGTAACCGGCTGAACTCTGATTGCATATCATCTTAAACGAACATGTCTTCGCATTGGCAGTGGAACGAGAAGCAAAGTGGAAGCAGAGGGCATCGATGAACTGGCTCAAATTAAAGGACAAGAACACAAAGTTCTTTCACGCAGTGGCTGACGAGAGGAAGAATGCAAACACAATCTCAACGCTATGTAGAGAGGACGGAAGCATCATTCCTCAACAAAACATGTTAAACTACTTATCAGGTCATTTCAAAACTCTGATTGGTCAGAAGAAACCGAACAACACATCTTTCTCTCTCGTAGACAGGGTAGGCCAACTAATGATACCAAACCTGGCAGAGTTGGATCTCCCAATTACTTGCCAAGAGTTTCGCAAGGCAATAAATCAAATGCCAATGGGTAAATCATGTGGCCCGGATGGTCTACCGGTCGAATTTTTCAAAACATTTTGGTTAATTGTAAAAGATTACCTAATGAGACTCATTATGGACTTCCAGTCAGGCAGATGTCAGCTCAATTGTCTCAACAGGGCATCTATTACGCTAATCCCAAAGAAACAAAAT
Organism: Carex littledalei; assembly: GCA_011114355.1. NCBI lineage: Eukaryota > Viridiplantae > Streptophyta > Magnoliopsida > Poales > Cyperaceae > Carex > Carex littledalei. The sequence goes on along the minus strand of CM022096.1, from coordinate 5,806,237 downwards.
ACGTCCCTGGTTACGGACTACAGGCCAATAAGCGTAATAAATACTGTGATAAAAATTATTACAAAGGTGTTAGCAAACAGACTACAATCCAAGCTACCGCAGCTCATTAGTCCTGGATAGACAGCTTTTGTAAAGGGTCGGGCTCTAGCAGAGTCCTTTGTAGTGGCACGAGAATTCCTTAAGTTCTATAACACGAGCAAAATACCGGCAATCTTGTTTAAGGTGGATTTCGAAAAGGCCTTTGATACACTGGATGGGTGTTTTCTCATTAATCTTTTGATAGAAAGGGGCTTTCCACCGAACTGGATATCATCGGTCCTACACATCCTATAATCATCCACTTCGGTGATTAAGGAAAATAGAGGCATCTCCATCCTCTTTGGACACAAGAGGGGGTTGCGACAAGGAGACCCACTGTCTCCTTATCTTTTCATTATTGCGGCAGATGCATGATGTCTCGATATTTTGTCCATATTCCGATCGTACTTGTGTTAAAACTTGTGCCTAAAACTCTGAAGTCGTGTTTATTTCATTGAATATATGTAGGATGTGGTACTGCTGCGCTTTTATTCTTGTTTTGCAGGAAACGGGCGAAACAGAGGAAGAATCTGGAATCTGAAGGATCATACACGGACCGTGCACCATCTGCATGCGGTCCGTACACCCTCTGCCCGACCACAGACTGAAGACACACGACCGTGTACAATTCACTTCACTAAGACACAGGCACACGGTCTGTGTACCCTTGCATACGGACCGTGCATGGCATTTCTGGAAACATAAACCAAAGTTGGAAATTGGTGCCAGCTGGGGAAGGTCGCGAATTGAGGGAATTAAAGGGCCTCTCTGGCCAACAGAGAGGTCATTCTGGAGCAGAGAATCGATCCTAGGGTTTGTGCTTGACGGCTTGGCTTGGAGAAGAAGAAGAGAGGAGAAAATCGAGAGATTTGCTACGGATCTTCTTACTACTTCGAGTTTTGCCATGAACTCTATCTTTTCTATCTCTTTTATTTGTTTTAGAACTATGTTTGAGTAGACTTTTTAGTTTCTAGGGTTGTGATGTAATCGAATGTTTTGTTTTGCATGTTAGTTATTGGATTCTTGTGTTGAAATTTGTGTTTGCTTGATTGTGTTTGATTTTAATTGCTTAGATTAAATTGTTTGATTTTTATTGGTTTACCACTAGATGCATGGCCACATCTAGAAGGTACTTTGGCCCTTATAATCTCTCAACCAAACTAAGTACATGAGGTAGGATTAGTGATCCGAAAGGTGAAACCAAGTAGTAGCCGACAGGTGAACATTTCCTCATATCGACGGATAGAGGTTACCTTTAGTATACCAAACAAGCAACTAGGTAATTTGGACCAATATACGAAAGTTGAGGTCTAGAACCCAACGAGGGTAGATATTGCAATTCTATACCAAGTTAGCGAACCAACAAACGACAGTTGAGGTTTAGAAACATTAGGTCTGGTCAGTAAAACCTTACACAAAGAAACAGTAACTGCTGCATTCACTCGGGGACCACACGGACCTTGTACGACAGTACTCGGCCCGTGTACACTGGACACGGCCCGTGTAGGACACTACACGGACCGGGTACCTCGAGGCAGAACTGAGATAAAGTCATAACCCTGGAAACGCCTTTTACTATTGATTAAAACCAAGTTAATTTACTTTCTTGCATTTAATTACTGTTATTGAATTGTTAGGACTATAAATACCCAAAACCAACTTTGCAGAACTTCTAGAACTGAGTAAATCTAAGTAGAGTCCAGTCTGGTTTCAACCGTCCTATGGATCGATACCTGAATATACTGCTCGATAGGATTGTACACTTGCAATCTGAATCGAAAGGTGTAATCGAGGTTAAAAGGTATAGTTTACTGTACTGAAACTTTGTGCATACACTTTTGTGTGAACAATGCACTATCAAGGTTCCTTCAGAATGCAACCTCGGCTTTTGCTTTTCCAAAGGCCATCCAATTTGCGGATGACACGATCATCATCAGAAGCCCATCCGAAACTCTAAAGGTAATCTCGCTAGTATTGGCACTCTATGAGGATCTTTCGGGTCTAAGAATGAACAAGTCTAAAAGCACTTTTGTACCAGTAGCAACCCCACAACACTTAGTGCCAGTCATACAAAACATTATAGTTTGTCAACCAACTACCTTGCCAATTACCTACCTGGGACTACCTTTAACGCTGAGGAAACCGAGAAAACTACATTACCAACCGATGCTGGAGGCGGTTTAGGCTAGACTTGAGGGCTGGAAAGCCAACATTCTATCGTATGGGAGAAGAGTGACACTGGTGAAATCAGTGTTGTCGGCAATACCACTTCACTACATGCAAGTACTTCGAATTCCAAAGGGTGTCTTAAAATATCTGGACAGAATCAGAAGGAATTTCTTGTGAAAAGGAAACGAAGTGTGCAGGGGTATAAACTGCCTGGTTAATTGGGAGAGGTGTGTGCTCTCAAAGTTAATGGGGGACTGGGCATTATTGATCTTGATAGGCAGAATGAGGCTTTGCTTACGAAATGGTTGTGGAAAATGCATAGTGAGCAACAAGGTCCGTTTGCGAAAATGATGACTACTCTATATCAATTATCAGACCCAACAGCGATGGGTCTGCACCCGGGTATGTCTTTTTTCCTTAAGGAACTGAACAATCTTAAGTACTTCTATTCGGCTTCTTGCCGCTGGGAGACACAAACAGGCACATGGGCATGGCGATGGAATGCAAATGGAAAGTTCAGTGCCTCTTCAGCCTATAGATCCATGCACGACAGGGGATTTCGATGTAGATACCAAAAATAATTATGGAAATTAAAGGTTCCAACCAAGGTAAGGGTTTTCTTCTGGTTATTGCTTTGGGACAAATTAAGGACTAAGGAAATCCTTACAATGAGGGGCTGCAATCTGGCCAGTGAGTGTGTACTCTGTGATACGGGATCCTTGGAGACCAGGGACCACCTATTTTGGGTATATCCCTACTCTGCGAGATTTTGGATAGGGCTTCTGGCTCAATTCAATCTAACAAGGCCGGGAGGTGACTCGATAAACGAACTTTGGTTCGATCATCGAGATCATCTGGGTACTACGGCAAGGCAAAGATGGGATCTCACATGGGTGGCGGGGATATGGGCACTCCCATACTAATAAATAATGCGGTTATAGAAATACATTTCGGGTTACATGAAGGCCACCAAAGTTGAGAGGATTGGGTGGACAGGTTCCAGATTGTAACATGTGCATATGAGCTTGTTTTGGAGTTTATTACTGTAAATATATCTTTATAATTTGTGTAAATAAACTTCTTTTTTTATCAATATATTTGTTACCGGCTTCGCCGGTTAACCCTCAAAAAATAAAATGTGCTTGGAGATCATTTTTTTTTTTGTATTACTATTTTTATGGGTACAAAATCATTGTTTTTCATAAGATTTTAAATCATTGTACTTATCTAAAGTTAGTAAAAAAAAATCTAAAAAACTATAAAATTTGATCTCCAGGCATATTATAATATGAAGATCATGTTGAGCGATTCGGATCGACTGTTTGGACTTCGAAACAGAGATAAGAATGCGAGGCTTGATTGGGACATTTATCATAAAGTCATTAAACTCTTCTGTTAAAAGTTATAATGGTTTGATGGAAAAACTAGATATATTTTTAATTGATTCAAATTTAAAACGCACATATCTAAATAATTGAAAACACATTTATAATTTTGAATTTTGAATTTGAATTTTGTTAAAAATATATATACCATAAAATTTAAGTGTATCATTAAAGTGACGTGCTTCTAAAATTATCTTGAGAAAAATCTTCTTCAAAGATTCGATGATTTTCAACCATAAAGCACTCTCGAGGAGCAGCGCACTCCATGCCTCCTACTACGATGACATACATATGAAGACACCAAGCCGTCATCCGGGTCTGGTGTAGTTGGTTTTTAAGGGAGGCTGAAAGGGGTGCACGAGTACAATATAGGGCTCATATATGGAATGGAAGGGATGTTTGGATCCTAAGTTTAGTTTTTTTGGACTTAGTTTAGTCCTTTGGATGGCAGGTGTGAGGTAACCCTAGAGCAATTCTTTGCCAGTGGTAAAAGGGGTGGGAGGCAAGGGAAACCAGGTGATGTTTAAGCTTGGTTCTAGAGCGATTTTTTTTTTCATTTAGAAAAAGCAAAATATCTATTACGAAAACAGATTCGTTGGGATGGATTTTCGAAAAATAATCTCCACCGCACTCATGGTGCAACGTAAGATTGGAGAGTTGTTTCTCACCGTATCATTGATACTCTCCCACCGCAACAGTGGAAAATTTCATTTTCATCTTCTACCGTATTAGGGATAGAGTCAGACTTTTAAACTATGAGAGTCAATCAAAATCAATTTTACAGTATCATGTTATTTTACTCACAATTATATAGAAAATCACACATAGTATAAAAAATTTGAAAAAAAAAATGGAGGTCAATTGTCCTCATTCCTCCTTCCTCACTCAGCCTCTGACCGTACCATTAGTATGATGAAGATGTTTTTTCTCAAAAACATAGACGGAACTAGAAATCTTGATAGGGGGCTGAAATTTAAAATGCACAATATGGTGGGTGGATTTGAACTCAAGTCACATCAACCACAAAATAAGTTCTAACTAGGAATCTAAAAATATCACGGTGTGACCGCATACGTCACGGCACATCACGTATGCCAGTCGCATGACGTGACCATCTTTTGAAAATTTGACACGGCACGTCACGCGAAAGATTTGGTCTCGACACATCATGTGGTCATACAAGTCACATATAATTAGGACTGTTAGATCTTGATCAAAAGGTAAATCTTGAATAAACTAACTTAAATTATAAAAAAAAATAGTTAAACGTGACCAGTCACGATGTAACTAATGTGTCGTGACCATCCTTTCAAATTTAGTCACGGCATGATACGTAAAAATCGAACTTGGTCACAACACGGCACGTCACGTATTTAGATCCCTAGCTAGACTATATAAAAAATTCTAAAATAATGAATTTCAATTAAATTCCAATATACATAATTTAAATTAAAAAATTAAATTAAATTAAATTTTAATATACATAATTAAAATTTTAAAATTATAGAAGTCTAACCATGAAGGGGCCTAGATCGAACCCTGCCCAAAAACTCATGGTGCGCTGTTGTTTTCAGCGAAATTGATTTGGTATTTTTATAAATATGAAAAAAAAATCTAGGGCTTGTTTAACATCATGGATGATCTGTTGTAACTGTACTACTGTAGACACATTCATTTTTATTTATACAACTTTTGGCAGTCTCCGCCAAGCTTTCAAAAAAGAAAAAGAAAAAGAAAAAAAGGGACATACATATGAAGCAAGTTTTCAAACAATCTGTGTCAAAGATAAATAAGTTCCAGACAATAAGATAAATTTTGTATTGGCACTCATGAGTCATGACACATCTGACCACGACTTAATTGATAAAAATCAAAAGGTGTGCCTTTTGCTCTGAGATGTATTCGTAATTTATGTACAGCTTTGCGTCTTGTACATTGTTTTGTGTTATTAAAAATAAAATATATTCACGATAAAAATTTTTTTTGACAATAATAGAGAGCGCCCACCTATTTCATATTGAAACTAGGATATATAACAATTCTTAAAAAAACAATATTCATTACTAGAGTAACCATTGAACAAAAGATACAGTAACGAAAATACTAGAACTTAACCACCTTAGATGTCAGAAGGACAAACTAGAATACCTAAAACAAAAGACACAACAGAGAACAGTACAGGTAAGGTAAACAACATAGTAAGCTAACTAAACAAACAAGCACAAAGATTTATCCATAACAGATAGGACAATCGTCACAGCTAGCATATGAAGATCCTGAATCAGTAGAACCAGTAGAACTAGAAGTAGTAAAAGCAGAGATAGCAGTAGCATCTAAAGCTTCAATGTCAGCCAAATTTCTTAAGTAATCATATAGATCAGACCCGTTTAACTCAAGTTCGGAATCCTTGTCGGACTCCAGCAGGAAGCTTGCCCTTCCCTGAATATCGGAGTCTGACAGGATTAACAAGTGGTCTATCTAATTCAAAAGAAAAACATTCATAGGAAGAATTAAAGTTAGTTTAAAAAAGTATCATCATTTTTAGTTTTACACCAGTAGTAGGAGGTAAGGGCAATAATGGTAGTACCTATATATCCACAATAAATTAAATTGATTATAATTTTATTGTTGAAACTTGATATTTTAATATACTCTATATTATGGTCCAATTTTGCAGCAGGGTTTCAGACTGAAATAGCAAAATAGACTGTTATTCTAGCTAATACGTGGTGCTAAACGAGGAATGGAATCTGTATCCTCTATGTTACTACAGAGGTACTGTTTTATAGAGCGAGATGATCCGGACCGTTCTGGAAAGTGAGATTTCCCACCATACTATTCGTGCATTGGAAAATTTTATTTCCATCTTTCACCATACCATTAGCATGGTGAAGATGCTTTTTTCAAATGTGGGTGGAACTAGAAAATCTTGATAGTAATAGTCGAAATATAAAAGGCACAATGTAATGAATCAAGTCACCTTAATTAACCACAAAATAGAGCTCCAACTAGGGATCTAAAAATGACACGGGTGAGAACCAACCTTTGGTCCAGTAACAAAGGCAATACCCTCCGTGTGAGAGGTCACAGGTTCGAAATCCGGATAGGGGAATCCTTTGTAGATATTAAAAAATAGTTGAGTGACTTGACCTCCAACCTTTACTAAAAAAACGTCACTACGTGAGAACCAACCTTTGATCTAGTGACAAATGCAATACCCTCCGTGTGGGAGGTCGCAGGTTCGAAATCCGGATAAGAAAATTTTTTGTGGATATTAAAAAATAGTTGGGTGGCTTGACCTCCAACCTTTACTAAAAAGTCACGGCGTGACCGCATACATCACGATACGGCACAACACGTGTGCCAGTCGTGTGTCGTGACGATTCGCGTGATGTGACCATCTTTTGAAAATTTGACACGTCACGCAAAAGATTTGGTCACGACACGTCACGTGGTAACACAAGTCACGTATAATTAGGATCGTTAGATCTTGATCGAATGATGAATGTTGAATAAACTAATTTAAATTATGAAAAAATAGTTAAATGTGACCAAACGTGATGAGTCACGATATGACTAACGTGTCGTGACCATCCTTTCAAATTGGTCACGGCACGTAAAATTTGGACTTGATCACAGTACAACACATCACGTATTTAGATCCCTAGCTCTAACCAGTAGACTACAAGTAAATATTTAATATTCTATAAAAGGCTAGACTATATAAAAAGTTCCAAAGAATATTCATTTAAATTTCAATATACATAATTAAAATTTTAAAATCACAGAGAAAGTTTAGCCACTTTAACCATGAACCTAGATTGGTCATGCTATGATGTGTTCTGTTTTCAGTGAAAGTGATTAGGTATTTTCTAAATATAAAAGAAATCTTATAGGGCTTGTTTAACATTATGGAGGATCCGATGTAATTGTAGTCTAAGGGTGCAAACGGATCGGATATTATTCGTCCGTATCTAAAATTAGATATAGATATATAATATTCAAATATCCGTGCAGATACAAATATGAGTATAGTTTTAAATTTTAATTATCTATATTCAAATAGTAGATATATCATATAGTTTAATATATATTATAAAAAACATTATGTATATATCAACAGATATCTAATCCGTATCCGTATCCGTCTATATCCGATCCGTTTTCGTATCCGAAAAATAAAAACAGATACGAATATAGTTTATCACTATCCGATCCGTTTGCATCCCTACAGGCTACAGTGTAGACATATTTATTTTTATGGCAAATTATGAAATGGACCAGAAAAATTCTGAATCGTCCATCTAGTCATGATCGAACGGTTCAGATATTTTCTAAGGATCAAAACTCTCCGTTAAATTTAACGGGATTTTTTTCCGGAAGGGTAAAATTGGTATTTAACTGCTCCTCGTTAGTTGCTCCGTTAACTCTTTCATCCACCCCCCTCCTGCCGCTGTGAGATGCTACCACTCCGCCTCTCGTTGCTCTCGCTTCCTTAGCCGGACGACGCTAGTGATTTCTTGTTGCCTCAAGCATCGTGATAATCGGTAAGATTCAACGGGTTTATTTGGTAAAGGCGGGGCCAATTTATGTCTAGCGACAACCCTTTATTCTCCTTTTTTGTGTTCTGATTCGCCACTTAATTAGTTCTCTTCCCTTCTACCATCTACCAGCTTCTAATCATAGTTATGAAGAGGAAGAGGAAGAAGAAAGGTGGAAGGGGTCCGACGATCCTGACCGAAGCTAGCTTCCAATACAGCCACTGCGGTTATTCAAGCAAAGTAACCATGTAGTCTCTTTTGATTCCCCATTATCGTCATCTGATTTTGGTGAATGGTGTAAATAGAGATGTGTTGCGCACCACATACTTGACCTGCTTGAGTATTGTTACGTCTAATTGATGAACCAAGTTAGCAAACTAGCTCTCATTGTTCTCATTCAATCAGTTTGGTATATACTAATTTTAGAAAAATTGGTTCTTTTTCTTAGAACTGGTAACCATCAGAATTGGATTTTTTTTTCTTTGTTGGTCAGATTTGGGGTAATATCAAATTGATATCTAATTGAAAATCAATGTGCAACTAAGCATTATACTTGGAATGACACTAACAGTGTTCTTGGGGTTGCAATGGAGTTTGGGTTAGTAATTTTCAGAAAAAAAATATAAGCATGCTAAGTGTGATCCACAAGGGCATTCTGGTAATTTTAAAGACTTGTTTCAACTTAAAAATGTCATTTTCTTTCTTAATTAAGAAAATAGTCGAATATCTCTTTAGTGTCTCAGTTTGTTGCAGATATGCAAATGATTAACTCATAGGCTTTTGTATTTGATGGAATCAATTTTGTGATGAAAATACCGGAACAATCTAATGAATGATGATTCGATTCGGCGAGGGGCAAAATTGTTAACTGTGGAGTATACAATTTTCACCAGAATAATCTAAAAAATTTGGTGTTACTGTACACAAGTTTGTTCATTGTTAGTCAAAGTATGGAAAATTAATTTGAAAATCTTATACACTTATTTGTGTAATTTGCAAACCCTTTTCAGTTCTCTATCATTACTAGGTATTTGAAATGGTGCTGGTTCGCAAACTCTATTAAGTACATTATATATTTGTACAAATTGTATTTTGTACATAATTATGACATCTTGTAGAAAGTATCATTAGTGCAATATGCACTGATGATGTTACCTGTCAGTATTACCAGCTAGTACTTCAATTTGCAACTCTCTTAGTTATTGTTACTTCTTGCGTTTTTTATATATTGTTTTTTGAACTTTTCTGGGGGCAAGCCATCTGATTTAGGACATAATTACCCAATCAAAGCCAGACCTTCGCTAAACTTATGATATTTATTTATTTTCATTCATTTTGTCTCACCTTTGAACTAAGGTATTCTTCAGAAAAAGAGAAGCATTAATGTAACTTAAGTTATTATCTTTAACCTTTTTGTAGGACCCGAACAAGCATTAATGTAATTTCTTTGGTTTTTTCTCCTCATGTTAGCTTTATTTAAAAAAATAACTGAAAAAATCTTCAAATTTAACTTTGAAACTTGGAAATTTTATATTAGTTATTATATATCTTTTATTCTTTTAGCAAGAGTTGGCCCTACCTGCAGCCCCATCACAATGGAAAACAAGTAATTGCCTGCAGATTCTCATTGGAAAAGGTAGCACCTCTCCTCTTCTCTCATTTCCAATTTATATTATTTCTGAGGATTTGTGCTCTTTTTTCACTTAATAGGTTTTAGCTGCTGTGACTTTTGGAGTCGGTATTACCATGCAGATCAATTTTTGTGCTTGTCAGAATTTACCAAACAATAGCATGATCCGATTATTGAAATTCTATAGTGAAAATAGGCTTTCTGGCTTGAATTAGAACATTTATCTTATGGTTTAGTTAGCTATCAGAGTGGTTTAGCTTATGCTTGTCAGAACATATATCATTTACTTGATATTTTCAGATTTTCGGCCATGGATATCATGTAGTGTTATGATTACTGGTACGTGATTCAACAACCATAATTATTGATGGATCATGGACATCAACAGCTAATGCAGGTATGGGCATGATCATTTTTTATAAGCACGGCCAAATCCACAATGCGCAATATAGGTTCCTAAATGCACAAGACCCAATGGAGGCGGAGGCGGAGGCTCTATACCAGGCAATACAGTACATAAAGACCATGACAGTAAAAAATAACCCGGTGCGATACACCATATTTTCATTTTATATTTTCTTCCTTTTATTTTTGCTTTTAGTAGCATTTAGTAGCGTTTTCTTTCTATTAAGCTTATGTAGGACTTTATGCAAGACTTTCATTTACCTCTTTCAATAGTTGTACCTAGTGGAATTTGCACCGTACTAGCTAGCTGGGAGTACTGATACGAATTTTCAATGTGGCGGGGACCATTTTGTAAATATTTTAAGTGAAGGGGCTGACTTTTTAATATATGTAAATGTATTAAATTTATCTTATCAGAGGGACTAAATTGCAAAAAGGCTTGAGCCTTTCGGTTGGCTGGAAACCAAATGAAAACTAAATTGCATGTATACTTTAGTTTAAGCCAAAATTTGCTTAAATTGACTTCTGCAATCAAACTGTATTGAGATCCAGATTTCCAATGGCAACAGACATAACTTGAATATGTTCTGACTTCTTCGAACCATTTTAAGCCAGGGAGTGTTTCTAAGATTTTAATCTTTTTTTCCTAATAGGGAGCTGATTGGCCATGGTGCTTTTGGGTCAGTTTACTTGGGGAGACTTTCTGATGGAAAACTAGTTGCAGTAAAAGTGCGTTCTGACAAAACACAACTTGGTGCTGATTCATTTGTTAATGATGTCAGTTACAGTAATGGTCTAAACTAGCAATTCTGCCTAGCATTTTGTTTTGTGTATGTTCCTTGTTTATTAGGCCATTGTGCTCATGGTCTAATGGATAGTCCATTTTTTTCCTTGCTTATCATTTTAGGTGAGGATTTTACTTCATATTAGGCATCAAAATCTAGTAGCTCTAGAAGTTTTTTATTATGAGTAAAAAAAAAACATATCTTGGTGTACGAGAACTTGCATTAGCATGGTGGATCTTTGGCTGAAATTTTTGTATGGTAGGCTGGTTATTCAAATTTGTAAATTTTCAACTTATTATGATGAAGTGACATATCATTTTCTAATATTGGTGATTATTAAATAGCTGTGTGATACTTCGGATGAAAAAATGGTTGTTTTTCTTCTCTGAGGCAAAGTAACAAACACTTAGTATGCAAAGGTTTTAAAATTCATATATAAGATCAAGGGATTAAATAGTGATTATTGTGTCATCGTGGAAAGACTAAAAAAAAGCTATAACGCGCTATTTAAAACACTGTATAAGATAGATGGTCATTAAATTGAGACGTCTCTTGATAATCATGATAACATATCACCTATCGAACGGCTCATATTTACATATGTACAAATTAGATAATGCATGTACAACAAATAATATGAAAAAAAAAAAAAAAATTCAAATTTTTTACAGCTTCTATGGTTAAATCATACTTATAATTATCAAGTTTATAGAATTTCATCATTATTTGCCTATTCAACATGTGTCGATATTTATGGATCGTTCATTTTTACATGAGCGATATACGGATGATCTGAGTGAAATGATTCCAAATTTGTTTTTGAAATGTTCAAGGGAAACATTGAACATAACCAATATAAAAGTTCTGAATTTTGATTATGATTGAGCTTCAATCTAACGTGAAGTGTTTATAACTCTTCAATGTTTTAATATTCCGGCAAGTGAATGGATAGGTAACTGAAAATAAAATTTCATCAAACTTTGCTACGACCCAATAATGGAATGCACTTTAATTTCAACGGTTCGGATCAACCAATGGATGACATATTTACGTGCATCTTCATTGACTCACACAACTAGAGTTTATGTTGCATGTTTTTGCTATAGGATATGAGTCATAAACTATACTTTTGTGAGTCAATGAACGTGTACAGAAATACGTCGTTCGTTGGTCGATCCGATCCGTTGAAACTAAAGAGCATTACATTTATTTTCTTGTAGCAAAGTTTGATGAAAATTTATTTTTATTTACCTATCCATTCAATTGATAAAATATCAAGACATCGAAGGGCTATAAACACTTCGCATTGGATCGAAGATCACACATAATCAAACTTCAGAACTTTTATGTTGGTATGTTCGATGTTTTTCCTTGATCATTTCAAAACAAAGTTGAATTTATCTCATTGCAATTTGACCGTCGAATGCTCACGTGAAAATAAATGGTCCAAAAATAATGGCACACGTTAAAAAGACAAATAATGATGAAATTCTATAAAATTGACAATTGTAAGTACGATTTAGCCATAAAAACTGTAAAAACTTTGAAATTATATATATATATATATATTTTATATATATATATTTTTTTTTTCATATTATTTGTTGTACATGCATTATCTAATTTGTACATATGTAAATCATAAAAATTATTTTGTTTCACTTTTAATATTTTCCAAATTAATTTGTTTTGTCTTAATTTTTTCATCCTATAATTAAAAAAATATTGGATGTTAACAAATAATTTTCTGAGATTAAATTCAACCTAATAAAATAATTTTGGATGTCCAAATTAATTTGCCAAAATGGTAATATTTATAGATATATAGTCGGTAAAATTACTATAAAATTACTTTACACAGAAAAATTATATGGATAAATTCACAACCATAATTTAAGCATTGAAAAAAAAGTTACAAAGGGGAGGTAGCTCAGTTGGTTAAGAAAAAAGTTCTAAAATTGTGGTTTATCCAAAAGCTAAGAGTTCAATTCTCCCTCACAACTTTGCAGCTTCTGCAAAGAATTTCAAAAAAAAAAAAAGTTACGAAAAAGGCCTTTCCCTCAAAACCCTAGCAAATTAAAATCACATGGCCTTAACCTTAGCATGTTGCGCCATGTTTTATATTCAATTTATGCAATATAATTTTTCTATTTAGAGGAAACATTTTATTTTTATAAGAGTAAAATTTAGAAAATTTACTATCTTTTGTTCGAAAATTCTATAGTATATCGTGTTTCCATAAATAAGGTTTATACAATAGAATAATACTAATTATTACATATGATATTTCTTGTTATATTTTTGGTATAATTAAAAAATTAAAATATGTTATAACATTGTAAATTAAGAAAAAATTGTCTCAACTTAATAAACAATATGTTTTACAGATTTATTTACTAAAGTCATAAGTAAAACATCTAAAATATATGAAATAAATGTCAAATTGTATTTTGTATAGACATATATAGATGGTACAAAAACTGAAAATTTGTTTCACACAGTAAAAGTATACAATATCAGTCGATTGATAAGGATGAACCATCAAATTTTCATATTACTTGATTGAGCTCTGACAGATCTTGAAATCACACAAAGTTTGATACATGATCTATTTGAGATATAGATAATATATTTCTGATTTAATTTTTGAAATATGACACATTTTCAGTATTAGATTTTATTATCTTGCTCTTCATAGTGTCTCTTAAAAAAAAATAGTTTCTAATTATAAATCATTATGAAGATAAAAGAGAAACAAAAAATAGTTTATAATTATACATCACTATGAAGACACACAGTAATTTACCGGAATTTAATGTATTTTAGCATAATTTAACATAATTTAGTGTAATTTAATGTAATATAGTGTAATTCAACATAATTTCAAGTAATCTAGTGTATTTTAGTATAAATATGCTAATTATAAATCAAAAAAAGTAATCTAACAAATAATTTAAACAAAAAATTCAAATTTTCAGTGTTAGATTTCATTATCTTGTTCTTCGTAGTGTCTAAAAAAAAAGGAGGAAACCGGCCATAAAATGGACGGTTTGGACATTTTTGGCAAAAGTCGGAAATTGTGGGTATAATAATTAATTTGTAATTAATTTTGGATATTAATAAAAATGTCGGCAGAATTCATACCAATACAGCCCCTACCTATAACGCATGGGTCCTTTAATATTAGTGCGAATTTAAATCAGACGGTCTATATCTCAACTCAAAAATTGAGTTAACTCAGCGGATACGAATTCCATCACATCCTAGCTGGACATCGGACCCAAGCTGTTTTTCTAGCTGGAGGAACCAATTTGGGTCCGATGCCCATCGGACTCAAAGTGAGTTCGATGGGTTCGATGACCGTCCGATCTACTTTGAGATTCACGCTCGCAACTTTCACATATGCTTTAAAGTTCATGCGCATGAATCTTAAAGTGGATCGGACGGTCCCGAAACCCATCGGACCCAATCTGTTCTCCTAGCTGGAGGAACCAATTTGGGTCCGATGCCCATCGGACTTAAAGTGAGTTCGATGGGTTTGATGACCGTCCGATCTGCTTTAAGATTCGCACCCGCAACTTTCACGTATGCTTTAAAATTCGTGCACATGAATCTTAAAGTGGATCGGACGGTCCCGAAACCCATCGGACCCAAATTTGAGTCCGATGGACATCGGACATAAGTTGTTCTCCTGGCTGGAAACCTCTCCTCATCTTTAATTGGACGAAAATAGACACTGATGGTGGGTCCCAACCTTCAGACCTCGTGATCCTCTCTCTAATTTCGATATTCGTTCATTATCCCGCTAAATTCGGCGGTTATCAAACCCGATCAATTTTATCGCTTCCCATGGCTCCGCTTTACCCCATTCTCCCTCCGCTTGCCTTCACTTTTTGTTTATTTCCTCTCTCTCTCTCTCCCCTCACGGCCCGGCCTTAAGACGCGATCAGACCAACTCACAGTCAAGAACTGCAAGTTTGCCATGTCGCCTGTAACCTATTCGTTTACTCTCAACGTGAGATCACATATGTAAGTACACTCCTCTCGTTTTAATTGTTTTTATCTTTAATTTACAGAACGTTAATTATAAGTTCCACTAATAAAGTTTAGATGATAATCACAGACCTTTATAGAGAGATAAAGAGGATTCACTCTTGCTGAAATTGGATTCAAGAAAAAAAAAAACCTGACTTGCAATGCTGATCTGGTTAGAGAACCACAGGAAGGAAGAAACTTCAATCAAAGTTATTTCCCCTTCTCTGTGTTGTTGGAAATTGAACGATCAATAGCCTTGAATTGAATTGTCTGTAAATTGTAACTATTGGTTACAATTTTGCTTGTGAATTGAATTATTAACTCTATTTGTATATTTTTTTTTTGTTCTAATTTTGGTAGGGTTGTTCTTGTTAATTGTAGATCCCTAATCCGTGTGAATGTGTCATGCTGTCCAGTTCTCCCCATATTTATTGTCAGAAACACAGAGCATTGCCATCACTTGAGAAAGCCATCAGGGGGCAGAAAAGCCATATCCATATTGCTACTAGTCCATCAGTAACTGCAACCAGTGATTTACTAACTTTCTATTCTTCATTTTTGCTAATTTCTGATTACCATTAATCAGAAACATAAAAAAATGAAAATTCAGACCCTACATAATGGAAATTGGCATCTTATAACTTTTTAGCAAAATGAAGTAGATAAGAAGACATTAATTCTCACACAGAGAGACTACGACTCAAAATAATATATGTTTATATTGAATTTTTGCATGCATGTCTTATAAATTTCAGTTTTTTAAGTTAAGAGTGACATTAATGTCATTTTTTGGTAAATGTACTGTATATGTCCTATAAATGTCATTTTTTAGATTTAATCTCTCAAGCTTTTAGTATTGTTATTACCATATTTCTGTACTGCTTTATTTTGATGGGTGCTTGACTAAAATTTGCATCTTATATAATTTTCTCTTTATCAGTTCTGCGAAGAGAGAATATGATGACTTGAGCTAAAAAAGCTTGGAATCAGAAAAGGAAGTGAAATTAGTGTAGATGAAAATACAAGATGCATGAATGAAACAGTGGGGGCAGCTTATTGTGTAAGAGGAGAATTAAGAAGGAATGAAATAGAAAAATAGTTCAGGTGAAATCGAGAAACTGATCTTATTACTTTATTATTTCTTTTTTAGTAACAACCTTTACAAATGACACTATGATTCCGAGAGGCGTGTTCTGCTGCTCGACCCTGTTCTTGGGACAGGTTAGTCCTTTACTCTTTGATTTTGAGAGTTGCAACTTAGTCCTTTACTCTTTACGAATGGGTTGCCATAGTGTGAAATAGAAAGGAATGTCAACCCTCTTTAGAGCTACAAAGTCGGCATTGAAAGAGACACGGTGCAGGCTTAATATGTAGATAAGAACCATGGCTTTTGAATTTCAAATTTTTATAATGATCTTTATAGTTCCTAATTGGTATAACATGTGTGATTTTCTTGGTTTATTTATGCAACAGCAAATCTAATTTGTTGTGGCACTATATATTGTAGCAGGAAATAACGGGCATGATGGGCACCAATCTCATCTCTTGTCGGATCCGGATTAGTACTTAACGAGTCTATTAATGGGTCTGTTATGGGTGATGGTTGCAGTTGTAGTTCTGCTTTTTATTTTGGTTTTAATTTTCCTTTTATGGGTATCCTAGTTGTAGTTTATTTCTGTTTTTTGGAGGCTGTTTTTGGAGAGGAGTCCAGTGTAATGCTACTCAAACACAGTCGTGGACTTATAAGAACAGTTAAAAAAGCTAGTTAAACACAGTCGTGGATTTAAAATAACAGTAAAAATAGCTAAGTAAAATTACAAAAGCTAATTAAACACAGTCGTGGACTTAAAATAACAGTAAAAATAGCTAAGCAAAATTATAGTGCATATAAAGAAATTCATCAAAACAACAATCACATTTGCAAAATTATAGTGCATATAAAGAAACGCGAATTAAATAAACTCCAAAACTTTTTTGAGTTTTCTGCGTGAATCGAAACCATGCCCTCTAGCTAAGCAACTAAAGTCAACTACCATCACACCAAACAATATTTGTTATTAAAAAACACAACTCATTTATATATATATGATAATTTCAATTTGTACCAGTTCATTAGTCCATGAGAATTTCTGGGAGTGAAATAGTGTGTTTTTAGTTGTAATGCTTGTATTATATTGTATTAGTGTATTATTTGATTGTAATAATTTTTTTAAATTTTTTTATCAATTTTTTTCTATTTTTTTAGTGTAAAACAAACTTACGGTAAAAAAGTCCGATTTTCCTATCCGATTCGGCCGATTCCGACCGATTTTTCCGATCCGGATCGGGATCGGACGGTGCCGATCCTGATTCCGATTCCGATTCCGATTCCGATTTTTCCTTCTATGATTTATACTCTTATAGATGTGCATAAAAATATTTACTGCCCTGATTGTGATTGTGCAATCTAATAAATACTAGTAGCCATAGCTACATATACTCCAATAAGCCCGTCCAAGCATATAATACTGCCTTTGCTTCCACTTGAATTTTTGTCCCTCTTCAATATGTTCTGGATTACAAGACAACATCTTGTTATATTTGCATAACCTGCATATTAAAAGTTGCACAAATCATAACTAATTAATGACCAAATTGAAGAACTAGTATCCTACAAGATACTGGTACGCAGTGGGAATGGTGTTTTACCATGGCATAAATTATTGTTTATGCCTAGTTGAGCTTTGAACCTCTTACCAAACACCAATTAAATAAAAATTA
Source organism: Carex littledalei (assembly GCA_011114355.1). Classification (NCBI taxonomy): domain Eukaryota; kingdom Viridiplantae; phylum Streptophyta; class Magnoliopsida; order Poales; family Cyperaceae; genus Carex; species Carex littledalei. The sequence continues at coordinate 5,788,449 of CM022096.1, read as the reverse complement.
ACAATCAAATTAAAGAGAGAATATTGAAAATGATCAAATAGCAACCTGGCGCCCCACATGTACAAATTTGGTATCAAATACTGGTACCCTAAAATTGCTACCATACTACAATCTCCCAAAGTAGGTAGAATATTATTGTAAAAAGATCAATCTATCACAAAATACACACATTGAAATCTGGAAACCTTGTGTTTGTACCACACCAGGTTTTAATACATACTCATACTAGAAATGGTCCTGAAGGGAACTAATTACAGAGAGCGAAATTGACATGGTGATATTGATTTGAGCTCATTTTGAGTCCTACATAACCAAAAGACAATGATCATGCTTAGAAATTAAGACCTTTTATAACTGGTAATGGCCTTTAAGTGAATGGAGTTATGTCAAATCAAGAACATTCCAACATTTTAAACTGAATTTGCTCAGCTCGACAGAGTTGCTTGATTCAAGGACTCGACCAATAATAGGTCTAAAAATGAATAAGAAGTAGTTACTTACCAGCAAAGGTTTACTCAGGCAAGGCAGCGATAAATTGTACACATTTGAACACAGCAAGTTTAATTTCTTCAATAAGTAGGGGACCTGCAATGTAAACTACTTGAGAAATTTCTCACCCGTGGTGCAATAAAGTGAATTATGAAATGACTTTCTTTGCTTATCATTTATAAATGTACAAATATGGAATGAAGCATCTGATAAATTACAAAGAAACTCAAAATCTTGTATTCAACACTACATAAAAATAAAACAGGACATATCCAATTTCACTGAGTTCATTGAAATAGCTACTAGCAGCATCATTTTCCTATAAAAAATTGAGAAGATTAATACAAATTTGGTGGGGTGACATGTTTGTCAATTATGGCCTATACCGCAATGCCCACATTTGTTCTTCCTTCTTTAATTGAAGACTTCATCCTCTCGTACTTCTTCTTTTTTGGTGCGCCCTTCATCACAACAAATTTTGGTTCACGATCTTCTGAGGTGATTTCCTATCACTTGAAACAACATTCTTTTTTACCTTGGACTTCTCGATTCCTTTCCCAATAACCTTAAGCCGCCATCGCAAGAAATCTGTTGTGTTAATAAAACACAAAACTGGCAAAAATGAAATGTGTTATGTTGATGAAAACTAGTTGTACCCTGGTATCCACCACATACCAGTATACCACTCTGTACATAGTGGTAAGGAATCTCATCAAATCACTACCACAATCTGGAATTTTGATCTTCATGTGTAGTAATCATATTCTTTAATCAATACGACGAGCTAGTACCTTGCTTCTATTTCTACATATCTTTTCAATTTTATTTTACTAAGTTTCTGATTTTTATACTTGCTAGGTTGGCCACAAATACATTTGAACCCATTTCAAGGCCTCCAAAAATAAAAGTGGATAAAGTGAAATTACTTCAGCCAAAGCCGACTAGCGTTCATCAGACTTCACGACCTAAAATGAAAGAGACTTCTGTGAGACAAAAGGTGAATGCATTATTTTCTTTTTTAGAGGATACTTTGCATTGAGATATTATTTGTACATACAGATGTACACATAGTATAGATTTTTACTCCAAGAGAGTACATCAATGCATTTTTTTGGGTTGTCACTGGGTTTTTGTTCCATCAGATACAAGTTTACTCTTTTATCATCATTGTTTTTTTTTTGTTGGCTGATTTTCTGTTTAACTGCAAAGGTGAGTCCACTGTCAGTGGGACATAATGGTACATATGGGACTTCTATGATACCAAATTCCATCAAATTAAAGGTCTATTGCACAACGAAAGCTAAATTGGGGAGTTCCTCAATTGGCACTTAGTTGGGATTAGTGTAGTTTTTTAAAAAGTAAGAAAATTCAGGAGACTAACTACTTTTACTGAATCTGTGGTGATGTATGGTTGTGGATTGCACATGTACTCCCTCTAAAATGCCATGAAATAATTGGTGCAAATTTTCACATGGGTACTGTTTTGTTATGTGTTCAGCATCTTACTTGAATCTCTGTTGTAATTTCAGCAAAATAATTTTGTAAACCTGGATTCAGATGAGGAGAATAGCAGATCTGCTTCTGCTTCATGTGTTATTTTGAAGAAGGAAACGGGTAAGATTCAATACTCTTTGCACATGAATTTTTTCCCTTTGCATTTCATATATCTTCTTTGACATGGTTTTTACAATATATCCTGGTAAGAATTTGTTGAAATTTTAATCATACTTTTCATTGCACTTGTTCAGAAGATATGATAATGAGTACAATGAACTATTGTGGCTGTATTTTGTAGTTTTATCTAATTTGACGTATATGTACCTCATAATAACTTAGGAAAACCTACATGTATATTGTTTTCTAGTTGCCTTTTGCTCATACTGCCACAAAGATACATGATTTGTCTTATTTTCTTTCTCCTACTTAATTGCTTCTGACAGATGATAAGGACAGCTGCTGGATGAAGGAGGCCATGGAAGATTCCTTGAGAATTCTTAGGGAAGCATAGAGGAAAAGAAGACTTGCAAAGAAGCATTATTTGAGAAACTATTGGATGTGCGTGTGCATTATTTGAAAAACTTGCAAAGAAAAATAACAATTTGGTTTGCATAATAGAATGATTACATGAATTAAAATCTACTTCACAATATATGTAAGAAGCAAAAGAAGCACAGACCTGCTTTGGCCTCTCGCTGATGAGAGGGTCTTGTGTGTGCGTCAGAGAGAGACCGGCGAGAGGATACAAAGCGATTGGAGAGAACGAGGGACTGGGAGATACAGAGCAAAGGGAGAAAGGGCGACCGACGGGAGGTCAGGGCATCTGTACGCACGGGGTATCTCTTCTCGGCATCGTTCAATTTCCAGTGCTGTTTCAAGGGAGATACGGAGCAAAGGAGAGGGGGCGACCAACAGGAGGGAGATGCGGAGCAAAGAAGAGGGGTGGACCGACGGGAGGGAGAGACGGGAGGAAAAGGGTTTGGTGGAGAGGAAGAGTCTAACGGAGGGATTACTATGAAGTTGTTCCATTTTTACCCTTTTAAAATCAACGTCTGTGATCGGACAAAATTTTTGCAAAAATTTTCGATCCATGACAGACTCACTCTATTTTTATTTATACAACTTTTGACAGTCTCCGCTAAGCTCTCAAAAAAAAAAGAAAAAAAAAAAAAAAAAAAAAGGTCACATACATGTGAACTAAGTTTTCAAACAGTCAGTTTCCTCCAAAAATAAACAAGTTCCAGACAATACGACAAATTTTGTATTGGCGCTCATCTGACCTCGACTTAATTGATAAAAATCAAAAGGTGTGCTTTTGCTCTGAGATGTACTCGTAATTTTTTATTTTTGAATTTTGATTAAAAGTTAGAGCTCTAAGTCATCTAATTATTTAATATTTATAATAAATTATTTTTTCTAGATTTCAAATCTGCAACCTTTTACACGGAGAGTGTTATTTTTACATTAGATCAAAGACTGGTTTTCAATAAACTCGTAATTTATATACAACTTTGCGCCTTGTACATTGTTTTGTTTTATTAAAAATAAAATATATCCACAATAAATTAAATTGATTATAATTTTATTGTTGAAACTTGATATTTAAATATGAGTAGAAGTGTAGAACTAGGGTGAGCTGTGCTCACCAACGGATTTGGTGAGCACACCTCCAAAAAACGCATTTCCAAAGTTCAAATAGTCGATTCGAACCTTCCAACGTGTTCTTCATATTAATATGTGCTTGGAGACCAAATTTTACATTTTTTGGAAATTTTTTACTATTTTTTTAGAATTTTTCAAAATCAGTGTTTTTTGAATTTTTTTTTTATTTAATGAAAAAACACTGATTTTGAAAAATTCTAAAAAAATAGTAAAAAATTTCCAAAAAATGTAAAATTTGGTCTCCAAGCACATATTAATATGAAGAACACGTTGGAAGGTTCGAATCGACTATTTAAACTTTGGAAATGCGTTTTTTGGAAGTGTGCTCACCAAATCCGTTGGTGAGCACAGCTCACCCTAGTTCTACTCTTTAAATATACTCTATATTATGGTCCAATTTGGCAGCAGCGTTTCAGACTAAAATAGCGAAATAGTCCGCTATTCTCGGTGCGCATATTTGAGGTGAAGAGTAAATAATCATATAAACGCGGTACATTGATTTATTCTAACGAGATACATCGCTTCTGGTAGATCCAGAATGCTAGGCCAAATCTAAAACTTCATTAATTAAAACAGAATCGCATTTAGTACTTTCAAGTACATGACAAAGTCAACTTACTAATTTTTTTTTGTAGATTATCAAATAGTCAAACTTACTATTTTTCCTAGATAATTAACAAATAAATTACCAACAAAGAGCAAAGTTTGTTCCGTATTGATTAAGCGCATTAATTCACCAAATTAAAGAAACAACTACCAAAAGCACATTACGTGCTTGCAGCCATGGCTAGAAGAGTTTACATGACAGTAAAAGAAAAATTAAAGACAGAGACACACATGGACTGCGTTAAATAGTTTCTGTGCTGCGTTGCTTTCTGAAATAGTCGGCTCCAAATTTTGGGCCTGTCAAAATCCATATCATCCTAATACCTAAGCAAATAAGTTCCGTTTACTGTTATATATGATATATTTCTCGTTTACTTTGTATTCATTTCAATAAATTACAAGTTATAAGGTGCTTTGCAAATTTTTATGTAAAGATGAAGTCAAAGTTTTTTATTTCAAAGACATTGCACAAACGACTGATCCTCGCTTTGCACTTTGTTTGCGTTCGAAAGCTCCAGGTCACGAATATTAGGTGACTCCCTCATTTTTTTTTTCAAATTAAAATTCTATATATCCGCCTGAATTCCATAATAAGGCTAGATGATTCACTAACATGAATACATGATATGTCAGTTTTTGTGCAAACTTATAATATCGGAATGCATTTACCACACTTTACGTGGCTTATTGATATTTTGAATTAATTCAAACCTCATTGCAAATCATACGGTAACCGTAACTACCATTTATAACAAAATGCCATTAGCACCGTAACTACCATTTATGTACAAGATACATCAATTTATGTACAATACATGTCATTGAAAATGCATCTACAAGCACATTGTGTGCATCTATTTGGCCCTATTTAATTAATTGGACCTCATTTCAAATCATAAAATCATCAAAATTAGCACTTTCTCCAAATATTATCATATACTTGATTGCACAATTAAATAATAAGTGCTCTTAGAGAACTGCAATATCCTAAAACACAATTTGCAGTATACAACAGCAGTGCGCCAAGACTCAGTTTTTTTAACAATGTAAAACAAAATCAGAGTAAAGATGAGTAGGATGAAGCATTCAAAACTTCAAAAAAGGAGCAAGTGGATTGAGCCTAATGTAGAACAAAAGTTGTTTCTGACAGATTGACATTTTATCCATCACATATTTGACTTCCTCTCCCATCTTTCCTTGGTATCAAGCCTGCCAAAAATGCCATTAGCATTATGTATCATATTATATAATTCTCTACACTTGCAATTTTTTGTAGGATTCCCACCCAAAATAGTTTACAGCAACTAAAGCAAAGATAAGACAGGCTGGAAGTGTTCTACTACTCACAATACTTGGACTCAAGTATATTAATTTTGGAGTTTTGGAGATTGGTAATCCTGGCTACTGACAATTACCCAATCTGTTCCCGTCAGGATCTGACCACCAGTACAACAACTCAAAATTAAGCTACAAGCACATACTAATAAAGTCGTCCTTCTTTTTTATAGATGCATTAAAATCTTCATATTACAGGAGAGATTAAAAACATGTATTATAAATTATTTTAATTATCTGAATAAAATATACCCCCAATGTAGCTTCCTTTTGTACTTCTGTGGCACATGTTCTGGTTCCTCCTAAAAGCAGCACACACATACACAAAAATCTTACAATCATAGCAAATCTAAATGATAATTCTGAGATCATAGATAGTACATGAAAACAAAACAGAAACACAGATTGACAAAGTAGCCAACGTTTTACCAATTGAGCTGGTTCAAAAATTTGAGGTCTCTTTGGCTCTGTGCATTTAGTAGTCACAGAAGCATCCTTGTTAGCTTTGGGTTCGAGCTCTACGCATGGCCTCTTGCGTGTATTTGAGTTGCCTATATGTAAAAGATAGCAGTTCAAAATCTTAACCCAATTGACCAGGCAAAACAATAATGCGGTCACTTGAAACCAGTATGACCAGAACCAAATGACGAGAGACCCAAAAACATCAGACCCACATGACCCAAATAGGTCACATAGGCCTGAACCCAAATAGGTCTGACCTAAACCTTTACTCGATTGGCTCATTACCTCCTATTAAAAAGCTGTTATTGTAGACAGTAAAATAAATATAACATACAAAACGAAAGGGATGAGACAAGGTATCACCTTTTATATTTATTTTTTGGTTGTTTGTCTCTTTAATCTGCAACAGCTTCTGATTCAATTCCTGCCAGGAATTAATGTCAAGTTTAGCAAGGCATGAAAGACCATATCTTCCTTGATGCATGCCAGTACTGTTACAGGAAGGACTGCCTCATTTGGTAATTTGAGATGTAAAGGTTCTCAATTAAGCATTCAGGTTTTGGTACAGTATGTACAAGCACTGGCAGGAAAATGGCCTTTGTTGGGCTTTTTATTCTTAACATAAACTATGATTAACAAAAACTCCATTGGTGTCAATAGCCAAAAATTCTTTATCCTTTCAAAAATCCATTATTGTCTAAGAAATATTGACATTCCCATTTTCCAGATTGTTCAAAATCTTCTATGTGTACTATTTTGACATACGGATCCCTACGTTCTAGTATTCAATGTTTGATATTCCGGACTCAATTCTTGTGTCCCTTTTAGTAAGAGGGGTCTTGAGCTAAGAAATAGACCTAAAAGGTAAAAGAGGGTATCCTGAGCAATTGCAAGAATTGGGTTCATTGCTGTTCCTGATATAGTAGATGCTATCACACATACAGTCATACTCAATTCGATGGAACTGTTTGATCTGAAAGGAGATCATCTATTATTTCGCACGTAAGAAATTCATCCATCCTGGACTATTCTCCAAAACGCAATAGAACAGAAGCTGGGACAACAACAACAAAAAACGAAAATAAAAAATTTCTGGTTGATCCAGACAGATATCCCACTGTACCAGTCTTAGCTTGTAAGATAGTTTGATCTGAGATAGGTACCGTAAGTCCGAACAGTGATCCAAAGTAGAATGCAAAACAATTGTACCATTAGAATTACTACAGGGAAGGGGAGATAGAAAGAGAGATGGACCTTGAATTTGTCTATTTGGGACTGAGTGACCTTGGATTTGGAATTAAAGGCGGGAATTGTCGCCAGAGATGCCTTTCTCTTCTTCTCTTCTTTCTCCGTCTCTTCTCCCATTCTCTCAAATCTCAATCGCACTGGTTTTGTCATAAAGGGCTGCGTAAACTTTATACTATCCGATATTGCGAAATTTTTGTTCAAATAAAGAAATTTGGGCTTTGAATTTGGTTTCTTCATGATGTCCGCTTCGAAAGAATTTATGACCCGTCTTTTCCTTCCCTTTTGTAATGGAAACCTCAAATCAATCTGGGCCGGAAATATTTACAGCCCTGGAATTCTGATAGCATGCAACGTATTTGGAGCGGCCATACTAAATTGTTGCTAGTTTGTTACGGTCACGCATAACTTGTAATCGCATTCGCATATTAAAATTTAAAACATATGTTTATGTAACTTTTTGGATCGAATATGTATATGAAAGTGCCTTTTTTTTTATCCCAAATAGGCAGGGATCGTCGGATAGACACAACAAAAGGTATGCATACCTAGACCGGGGAAAGAATGGTTGAGATTGGATGCTCCTAGACAGATCTAATCTCTCTGTTTTAATTAGATTACTTACTGGAGGAAGGTTCTAATGTCCAATATCACAAGTTATTATACCACAAAATATCACAACATTAATTTTAATGTATATTTTAAAATTTTAAACCAAAACGTCGAATATGAATTATTAATCTTCTTAATTTATATGAGAGATAGGTTCACGTAAAATTTTGTAAGTTTTAGAGTTAATTTATGCTAGAATAACTGGTTGGAAAATAAACTAATCTAGTTAAGTGTGATAGATTATGTGTACATTTTTCAACCACTCGATCTAATATAAAATAAAATAAAAATTATAAAATTTTAAGTGATGCGTTTTCATAAAAGCAAAGAAAAGTGGCAATTCATATTCGACATTATGGCTTCAAGTCTTGAAACATAAATTAAAAAATGAGATTGTGACATTTACTTGATACAAAAAATTTGTACCATGAGAACACTCCTCTACTTACAAGGATGATAATGAACCGGATTATATCATATTTGCATGAAATCTGAATCGATATATTTGTTTTCTCTATGTCACCTAGAGGGGTGAATAGATAGTTTTAAAGACTATTTGACATTTTTCGATTTAACTCTCTAAATTAACAAGTCAATCAATCAACAAGCAAACGTGTATAAATAAAGTAAATATAGTAGAGTTAGAGAAATTTGACGATGATAACGAAATTCGGCGTAAAATGCCTACGTCTCCGGGGTAGAGCAACCTCGTCGACACCCCTTTCCTATTACCCAAAAAGAAAAGATACAACTCGTGACACGTGAGCCCAACGAAAGTGGGAAGTCACGGTCTAACTCGTGAACAAAGTTGAGCCTAGAAACTCGAACTGGAGAGTCCTACGCAGAGGATCGTCACACAACTATGTTTATATGTGAGCGGAAACGCTCGAGCCGGTGAGCCCCTTAATGCCCTACAAGCGGGGAAGTCACTCGACTATAGAAAGGGAGCACTAAAGTAGATCTCCACACTATCGAACAAGAACCAACACTCTAACTAAATCTAGAGAATATTAGTTAAGTGGATTTGAGATTATCAAAGGAGTATTGAAGTTTTAGCTCTCTCAAAGAAGGAAGCTCTCAAGAACACAGAATTAGTGCTATTTGAAATTTATGGGCGGCTTACTTGAAACTGGAGTGAGAGTATTTACTCTATTTATAAAGGGAGCTCCAGATCTAGGTATTTGAACTGATCCGTTCAGACTGTAAAACTTCTGTTCGAACGGATAGTTCAAATGTGTTGCAGTTAGGGTTTTTCTCCTTTTTGAACTTTACCCTTTCCGTTCAGTACGTTTAGGTCCGTACAGAACAGATAGTGTATTTTCCCCAATTCTGTGTTACTCAAGTAGCGGTATCCGTTCAGAACATGTTATATTAAAAGTCTCTGACTTGATACGGAATTTTCCGTTCCGAACGGTTTATCAAACAGAATAATTCTTCCGTACTGCAACGCTTCATATCTGTATCCATCCGGTACCATTCAATACATTATGTACTGAACGGTTTGCTTCCGTACCGAACGGATAGTTCCTGGAATCAACAATCTCAAATTTACTTTACTTATCTATTTGATATTACAATCTATAGTCTTGATCTTTGTAAAGTCTTATTGATTCTATTGATTCTTCAACTTTAATCTTGCAATTATAATGTTCTTGAACCTGCAAACTCACTCATACAATGAAATCGTTAAATTCAATCATTGTATGTTTTGCAAATTAGTCAAACAAAATAATTAAAAAATTGCATACAACAACAATATTTTCTTCTCAAACTTTAATATGTCATGTTCGATCTAGATCATTTGACCAAAAAATTAGACCTCGTCCACGACCATTCTGTCCAAGTCAAATTGGACTTGATCTAAGCATTAGCCAATATTATTATTTTTCCCATTTTAAACCATATATCTTTTAAATATCAAATTAAATATAACTGAGTAATAGCATAATCAGGGATAAAATCAAACTTTCAAACTATGGAAATCAAACGTAAATGAGGGTAATTATATAAAAATTTCATGCTGAAAATGGAGACCAATTTGACAATATCATAACATTTTGATTTAAATTATATTAAAAAATTATACATAAATATCAAAATAAAAATAAAAAAAAATAGAGATCATTTGACCCCATTCATACAACATGCCTCCGCCCATAGCATAGCAGTTGTCTATGAGTATGTCTATTTGATTGTACGATGTACAATAAAAATTTACACCAACATCGCTTTTAAATTCATTTAAGTATATCATAATATTAAAATAATCAAAATATTAAATAACATACACCAAAAACAACTCCGATTTTTTTTATTAATAGGAAAATAAAATAAAAAATATCGAAAATGGAGTACGAAATAATAAAATTTCTAGACGTTATAGTTTATAACGTCCAATTAATCCGAATGGTAATTAACCACACACAAAAAAAACACCGTAGCTGCCTAGCTGGACGTTATGAACTATAACATTCAGCTACAGTGTATTTTTTTTTAATGTACTTCAATTTTAGATCCGTGAGATTATTGAAATAAAAGATGGTTTTGATGGTCTCATAATCCATATCAAACCAGTATCACTCTGCTGTTATGCTCATTTTTCTTTTCTTTTTACCAGATTTTGTTTCCAGGTAGGGCTACAAACGAACCGAACCGAATCGAACTTACCTCTAGTTTGAGTTTGGTTTGAATTAATTTCGAACGAACTCAATTTCGAATCGAATTTTTTACGAACTCAATTTCGAACTTTTACGAACTTTGTTACGAGTTATGACTTATGGCTGGGCCATAGTTCGAAATTACAGCACTTCAATAAAAACTCAGGCATTCTGAATTCTAATTACACAGTACACCAAACTGTATATCAAAGTTCATTACAAATACCAAAATTTATATCAAACACCAAAGTTTAGTACAATAAATCAAAGTTCAGTACAATCACAGAATCCAAAGTTTTCCAAATAGCCAACAGGAGCAACATCACCAAAGTTTTCAAATATCCAAAGTATTCAAAGTACAATTTAAATATCAATAGAAGTACAGAACAATCACCAAAGTCTTAGAATTATTACAAACTCAAATATTATCCTAAATAAAACATTAAAGTTCATTATCAGCGGAAATCAATGGTTCACGTTTGAGTTAATTTCGAACTAAGTTTGGTTTGCGAACCTATTTCGAACGAACTAGGTCCAGTTTGAGTTTGGTTTGAATTAATTTCAAACTAAGTTTGGTTTGAATTAATTTCGAACGAACTCAATTTCGAATCGAACTTTTTACGAACTTTTTCGAATCAAACTCGAATCGAATTACGAACTACGAATTTTTTGTGCAGCCCTATTTCCAAGTATCATCTTTTCATAACACCAAATTAAAAAATTTAAACAAAAAAAAATTACTGTAGTTGGACGTTATAGACTATAACGTCAAGTTACAGTATTTTTTTTATGGGTTAATTAGCGATCAGATTAACTGAATGTTATAGACTATAACGTCCAGCTAAGTGCCATGGACATTATAGTCTATAACGTTTTTCTTATATTTTGAAATTTTGTCATTCTATACATTTTCTTCGATATTTTATTTTTAATTGTTCTATTAATAAAAAAAATTGGAAAACAACTTGTTTGGTCTAACACTACAATTAATATATTAAGGTGAACCAGACCGCGTGAGTTGAACTGTATGCTGGGCCCAGCTCGCCTCATCCACAGAGCCGACCCCACCTGGTCCATCAAACATGTTGACCAAAAGATGTTCCTTAATAGCCATCCAAAGACATGTCAAGAGTTGTTTCCGTAATTTCCATCCTAAAACATGCCATATATAGCCATACTTGTGGAGAGATGATCCAAACACCAATATCTACACAGAGAGCGCCACAAAATTAATAACTTGTTCTTCTTTTATTTGGGGTCCCGGTTTTGACCGAGCAGATCCTTTGCGAAAAGCTTACTTGACAGTCGACACTCCTTTTCCCGAAATATTTAACGAGAAAAAACTATTTCCAATCAATTCCCGTCTCCGACTACATGTCCCACTTGCATCTCCAAATCATTTGCCTTTTAAATATAAAATACTGATGCGATTTTCATAAAATAGTGGTAATGCTATTAAATATTTGAGTAAAAGTTAGAGTTCAAGCCACCTAACTATTTAATATTCATAAAAAGTTATTTCTTTTTAATTTTGAACCTGAAACCTCCGCTCCCACACGGAGAGTTTTGTCATTGCCACTAGATCAAATACTAGTTCTCATAATACTATTAAATCTATAATTATTAAAGATGATTTTTTTTTCTAGTTATTACCAAATTTGATAATTATTCATCAATCAATTTTAAACCATTCTCATCCTAATCATTATAATTTTAGTTCATGATTTCTATTAATATTCAAATATCTTTTTACACATTTGCAATTTATTTATCAAAGAAGCAAGCTTGTATAATTAATAATTATTCTGCATTTTTGAAACTATTGATATAGTAACGGTCATATCAACATTTACAATTAGTGTCTATGGGCTTATAAACAAAAAACAAAAACAAAAAACATTTACAATTAGCTGCTAACTAAAATTAAGAGGCGGACGATTACAACTAGTAAAATCGGTTCTTTCTTCCATGCCTATCTACTTCATGATGTGTTTTCTACTACCAAGATGCATGAGTAATAGATAGAATAGATCGCATACGTAGGCATTTATGGGGCTAGAACAATACCGACCAAACATGCATTTATCAATTGACAAATCATATGTATCACGAAAAGATGGGGAGGGATGGGGGTTACAAAATTGGCCTTTATAATAGAGCATTGCTATTACGATGGTGATGTCGGTGTTATGACAATCCAGCATCATTTTGGGCTACAGTTATGAGAAAATTGAAGTGCACCTCAAACCGGCAAGAGGGCTCTTTAATTTGGGTATCAAGGGGTACATTTTTTTCGAAACATCTTATTAGGTTACATGATTTATTCCTTTGGTGCACAACATGAAAAATAGGAAATGGCGAATATATCTCCTTTTGGTTTGATGCATTGAATGATATCCCTCTATGTTTGACCAGAATACAAACACCACCACAATCACCAATTTGTTCAAGGAATGCATCAAGACAGGTTACAATGGGTGCAACTCAACACAGATTTTGTAAGGGAAGCAATGTACACATGAAAGTGATGAACTCATCTGGAGATGGCATCGGTCAGGTAGGTACGCCTCTAAATCGGTATATGAAGTCATGATGGGGGGTAGGGGACATGTTCGTTGAGTTATGGAGTTACAAAATACCAAAATTGGTTAAATTTTTTGCCTTCCTAATGTTGAGAGAGAAAATTTTAACATCTGACACAATGGAGAAGAGAGGAATTGTGTGTGACATGGCATGTGTAACATGTCAATCTTTCTCGATTGAAACAACCATACATCTATTTTTTCAATGTTCGTTTGCAGTGAGCATATGGAGCATTTTGAGTGGTATGTTTCAAGGAAAAATTATTTATTTTGAAGATTCAATCGGGCAGATATGGTCGCAATCAATACAAAGCAGACTTGATGTGCCAATAGATTGGAAAAGGAGAAGTCCGGTTATTATTTTGTGTGCTTGTTGGAGCATTTGGAGGAACCGAAATGATGTTATTTTAGTTAGAAAAAGAGGTTGCTCAGCATGGTTAGCAGGGAAGATAGTAACTGAAGTCGGGGTGTAATCATAGTGACAAATCAAAAGTTCGGGTTCGGTTCGGCGAGGTCAAAAATTCGTGATTCGGGTATAATTCGGGTATAATTCGGGAATGATTCGGTACAACAAGGAAGCAAAAAAAAAAAAAACACCCAAAAAAAACGTAAAAAAAAAAATTTGGCGATTTATTCGCGTTTTTATCGCGAATAATTCGTAACTTGCGTTTTATTCGTGAATAAAACGTTTTATACGTTTTTCAGCGTTTTATACGGAGTTCGGTTCGGCTATGCCCAAAAAACGAATTATATGCGAATTATACGCGTATAATTTGCGAGTTATGTCACTATGGGTGTAATAGGTCCTGGGTACGAGGAGTGCAAAGGTAGTGCATGTCACTGTTCTTGTGATGTAATGTTTCCATGCAGTATGATGTAATTAGGTTATGTTACCTTTGATTGTAAAAATCAAAGAGGATTGTAATGATGTAACAGATGATTTTTTATAATACATATTTTTGGTAAGCCACTATCAAATTTAAAAAAAAAATATAGATGCCTATTGTATGTCATGTTAAAGTTGTGTTTAGAATTAATTATGTACTTTGTTTATTCAGTCACTAATAAAGTATCTAAAAGATATAGAAAAACCTTTAGAAATATTTAGATTCAGTGCATCAAATTATTTAGAGTATGTATGGTTAATAAAATAACTGAATGATAACAAAATCAAAATTAAGTACATTTATTTAGTCATAAAAATATTCAAATGTGATAGTTGTCAAAAAGTTAAGAGAGTTCTTAAAATAATATACATGGCTAGTTTGAGATATAACATTTAAAGTGGAACGAAACAGAGAGATAAAAGAAAGCTTAAAATTTTTCTTGTGTCTTTTTTTTTCTCATTCATAAATCATCTCTTACTCCATGGTAAATGGAATCTAATAATGATATTTAATGGAGTGTCACTGAACTTTCTGTAGTAATTTTTTTTAGTAAAGGTTGGAGGTCTACATACCCAACCATTTAATATTAACAAAAAAATTATTATTCGAATTTCGAACCTATAATTTCTTACACGGAGAATATTGTTTTTACCGCTGGATCAAAGACCGGTTCTTATTTCTATAGTAATTTGAACTGCCTGCTTCATCATGTCGGCGTTTGGGAATACGGCAATAAGGTCTCCTATAGAGGCCGGGAGCTTCCTTACTTCAAAATGGTCGGGATGGCGAGTGAAATGGTAGGCCAGTTTAGTCCTTAATCGGCTCATGAGTTGCTGATCGTTATGGTTAGGACCGGTCATGACTATTGCCGACCTTTTCATAAAGTCATTTTCTGGTAATAGTGTTTCCCTCAGCAGGAGAAAGACCCTCATCTCTTGGTTGTTATCTATATGGTTCTAAAGGTACGCCGGGTCAGTCATCTACATAGTCTCCCAGTTAGCAAGAACATCTATGGTTTGTTTTGGTGGGTCTTCTTTGAGTATCTGGGGTGTGTTTGTGCTCAAGATGAAACGGTTTTTGAGGCATTTATAGGGTATGATGGTAAAGGCTGGTCCTCTCTCTCTTTGTGCCCTGTCTAACCAGTAGGTAACGTCTTTCTTGTTGAGTCTTTAATGGTTCTTTGTCTGGTGGTGGTTGCTAGTGGGGTATAGCTCTCCTCTGAAACTCTATTCTGGACCTATTTTCTGCTCTTGTCTTCTGCATACATCTCCCAGCAAGATGCCCTGCTCTGCTGCATTTAAGACATGTGACCAATCTTTTTCATTCAAAGCGTTTGTGCCCCCGCTGGAGGCACCTAAAACAGCGTCCTTGCGCCAAAAGTTCTTTTGTGCGTTGGATTAGTGATGTTAGGACATGTGTTTTTGGTTTGTGTGGTTTGAATGATTTCTTTCTTCTGACCTCCATCCAACCCTCTTCATTAGTGTTGCTCTGCGCCAGACTTGTATTGTCTTGTCTAGTGAGTTTAGGGGCCGGTTTAGGCTGCACTTGCCTATTTCCTCCATTAATGGCTCCATTTTCGTTCATGAAAGTTGGTTGCTTTGGTGGTTGTGTCGTTCTTTCCTTCTCCTCCCTTATTGCTTTGGCCAGTGCTTCAGCGTACGATGCCTTCTTGAAATCTGCAATCTCTGTCTTGCGCCGCGCTATGGCTTGTTCCGTTCTTCGCCTTGCCTCCAGTCGAAACGCCAGTCGAGTCGCCTGGGTGTCGCTCATTCTTCTTTTTCAATAATCTCTCCTTTCAAATCCAAAGTAGAAATCTTCTATAGTAATTTTGGAACCCGAAGCCATAATTTTGCAATTGTTATTCGAAAAATATAGCACAAGCATGTATATTTATATTTGTATCGTGATGAGAATCAAAATATTTAGATCATATTAATTTTTAAAATTAAATAGTTCATAAATATTTAAATGTAAATGTAAATTGACTTTTCACGCGATACTTAATTTAAAATGCTTAATTACGAATTTTAAAATTTATTATGTTTTTGTTAGATTGCTTGATGTAAACTCTTTACATTCTATGTAGTGCAATTGTCAAGGTTTAAAAAAAATTTATTAACGACAGATGCGGTCCCGCATGAAAACCGAGAGCGAGACGGATTCTGGAGAAGAAGGATAACTTGGTCCAAATTTTTTGAACGAAAAGCTTTCTTTCTCGAAGAAAGCAAAGCAAACAAAAAGCTGGATCCAAAACACATTATCACAGCTGTTATCCTCTGCAGGATTGAATGACTGTAAGAACGTGCAATTCGCAAAAAAAAAAAAAAAAAATGCTCGTTAGACAATTGGACGGATACAAGGAGCCAAGTCAGCCAACCGTTGAAGACCTGGAATGTGCGGCCATGTGTGTATGCTATGACAGGAAAATGGCGACCGGAGTTAGTTTTCAACCAGCTGTTGAAATGGTTCT
The DNA here is from genome assembly GCA_011114355.1 of Carex littledalei. Taxonomy (NCBI): domain Eukaryota; kingdom Viridiplantae; phylum Streptophyta; class Magnoliopsida; order Poales; family Cyperaceae; genus Carex; species Carex littledalei. Next base: position 5,771,945 of record CM022096.1, on the reverse strand, counting down.
GTTAATTTGGCTTTAACTTATCCAGTTGGTCAAATTGATTTGATTTAATTTTAAAATAATATTGGTTTGACTTTCGATTTACGATTTAGTTTGAAGAACTAATAAATCGAAATGATATCAAATATTAATTAAGTTAGTGTTGTAATTTACGAGTAAATCTCGCATGAGTAAGCTCGTCAACCCGTCCAACTAAATTTATCTACTTCACAAATGTTGCATTAACATGTAAAATTTGTAAATTTCGAGTTTAGTAGATAAAAGGTAATGAAAATGCAACGCATTAAGGTAAACTTCTAAATTCTAATTTTTTATGTTTGATTTTGTATGAACAAAGGTTTTACAAAATTGGTATGTGAACGCACCACACGTGCAGTAGATTTGTTTGATAATTTGGATATGTCATTTGAATGTGATTTGGATCAACGAGATTTATAATTACTCTCAATCTTTCTTGTGAGCTTAATTTAGTACTAACTTTTAATTAATTTTAATACATAAGTTGTACTACAAGAATGTGACAGTATCCGCGAGGGTAAAAAGTAACTATCCGTGAGGGTATACCGACAGAAAGGTGGTTTTTTTATTAGCGACGAGAGTATCCGCGAGGGTATACCGTATACCAACAGTATCCCTCGTGGATATTGTCTCATTCTTGTAGTATATATATATTCATATTTATATATTTTTAGTTGCAGCCTGAATGTTTCACACTAATTCGTTTAACCATCTTAAAGTTTGATATTTGGTTACATTTATAATTTGATTAACCGGCTAATTAACCGACTAATCACCATCCTCAAAACAAGACATCTAATTGATACAACAAAACCTAGCAGTCTACTGACATTTTTGAAAAGAAAGAGAAAAAAAAAACCCTACCAACTTTCAATATATTTTTTTGTCTCAGGATTGGTGTCATGACAGTTCCTTAAGAAATTTCACAAATTGCCTCTGTAAATGTAGGATATGCGTGCCCATCAGCCAATCAACTTCTGTTTTCAAACCTTCGACTACGGTCAAAGGTTGTTAGTGTTTCTGTTAGATATGTTTGTTAGAAGAAGGGAGGTTGTTAGATGAGTAGTCAGGAAATGTCAAGCCTATATTACAAGGCTATAAAAAGAACCTCTGTGTAATTGTAATCGATTGTGAGCACAATTTGTGCAAAACCTTAGTAGCTACTACTAAGTTCTAAAAAAATCAAAATTGTAATCGATCAAGGAAATCAATACAAAAACATTTGTTCATACTTCATGTACTCCTATTTACACTAAAACACAAACCTTTTATAAATAATATAATTACCGTTTGATTTTATACTAAATTAATTTAAAAGTTTTAAATTTTTACATGTAGACACATCACTCGTAAGATAGATGGATTTCAATGATTTGGATTGATTGTTGAAGTTAATCCGATAGATTTTATAGTTGAGTTCAAAAATGACTTGGTGAACTTAAGAACACCCTAGCTCTACTCCAAAACATTTGTTCATATACTCCTCTTTACTCTAAAACACAAACATTTTTAAAATAACACGTCTTATTAGTTGCGAGGTCATCTATTTGTATTTAGTATAAGTTTTCTTATTAGTTGAATGTCCTTTGCAATTGAACTTTTCAATTTTGACCCACTTATTACTAGAATATAAAATTTGTAAACTAAATAATAACTTTTAAAAATAATAACGATGATGATAATAATTCACGTAACGATAAAAAGTATATATGATAATTACTGAATTCGTGAGACAATGAGGACACCATTAAGAGGTGGAACTAGAAAATTTAAATAGGAGAGACTAAACTATAAAATACATAATATAGAAAAAGAAAAAACTAATGTAGTCACTAGAAATTGAACTCAAACCTTGTCTCTATCAAAACTCTTAACAACTAGACTACAAGAGCAAATTTGTCATTTTATGAGAGAAGCTGAACTATATATAAACTTTATAAAACGAATATAATTTTAAATTTTTATATAAATGATTAAGATTTTTAAAATTATAGAGGCTTGGCACCTCTCACGTACACATAGATCCGCCTCTAACACCATTCGTGGAAGATGACACCATTCATGACATAATTATTTTTTTAAAGTAATTTTGGACAAAACCTCATTCAAAGTCAAGCTTAAACGTCCGATTTGTATTGAGATTCGTGCAAACATATTTAAAACTTAATAAATTTTAATAGCTCATTGAATCTAAATATTTATACAAATTTTGATACAGATCGAACGATTTAGGTCAGACTTTGAACGAGACTTTGTCCAAAACAGTTTGGACAAAACCCCCCACCTTTTTTAAATAAGTGTACCATAAAGGAGAAAGAAGGAAAGATAAATAACTAACATCCAAAATTGTACGCTTCTCCTTAATCAGCAAAAGAAAAGAGCAAAAAAGGAAATTACATCCGTCTGAAATCGTCACAAGTTGCAGAGCATAGCAAGCTTCACTCTCCATTAACCGAGTCACAGGCTCACAGCCCATTACCATCAGCATCTACCCCTTCCAATTCCTTTTCAAAACAAAGAACCTAGGATCCAGCTCCCTCTCGCGCTTCAATTAACCTATCTCCACCTCCATGAGAGTACCTCCACCTTCTCCATGGGTCTGGTGACATCCCAGATCGCTGCGCGGTTCGCCTTCTTCCCTCCTACGCCTCCTTCTTACACGCTGTCTACTGACCCGGCCACTGGAAATCTCACCATCCCGGAAATCTCCACCTCTCCGACCGGGTCTTCCTCCTCCGGAGCCGCTGTTCGTCGTCGCCGGAGGATTGCCGAGGGGGAGGAAGATGCAGTCGATGTGCTTAAGTTGAAGACGAAGAGGGGAAATGAGATCGTGGCAGTGTACCTGAGAAACTCACGCGCCAATGGCACTGTTTTGTATTCACACGGAAATGCGGCCGATTTAGGCCAGATGTTTGGTTTGTTTGTCGAGCTCAGTCGCCGATTAAGGGTTAATCTCATAGGGTGAGTAAAATTAAGTTTTCAAGTTTTTGACTTGAATTTCTTTTATCTTTGCCACTTTTTTCTTTTTGTAAAGACAAGAACTTTGACATCTAACAGTTTCAGAATCCACGAAATAACTTATCAGGGAATGAGTTCGGGGTACAGCTCGACTATGACACGATCAGATTAATCTGATCAGTTGATTGTAATTTGTTGATAAGTCTTTTTGTTGTTAGTTAATTGTTGAAGTTCCGTGATTAATACTTGCATGTCTGAGTTTCAATTTCCTGTATACATCGTAACAAAAGAGGGTTTATCTCTTGATTAGGACTGATTAAGAGGGTTGGAAATTTGCTAACAGCACCTGGGTTACATAAAAATTCTGAAAAGATCCTCTAACTAATCAATCTGCCTGTCATAACTTCCTCTGAATGTTCCTTACAGGTATGACTATTCTGGTTATGGGAGATCTACTGGAAAGGTTTATTTTCTTCTTTCATCTTCTTTAAAGTGAACAATGCTAACCTAGGTTTTGGTACATCTCGTACTTCAACTTGAACATCAATCTATAAAACCTCAGAAGTACAACTTCAAAAAATTAGTAATAACAGCATACCATTAATCATAGTTTGTAAACTCGTGCAACGTGCCTTCATCTGTCAATATCTCTCTAGATGATATTCAAGATGAACAAATTAACATCTTGTGGAATTCTCTATTCTTTTGAAGAAATTGCAAAAAGAGGGTTATAAGTGGTATTTTAAACTTTTCAGGGTATGGGATATGTTGTTGCTCGATACCTTTGGTACTTGTAATTTTTGAGGTTTTGTAGGTGCACACATGAAATCTTACAAGCAAAGTACAGATATTAGGAGTTAACCTATACATAGCCATGCAATTTCTAACAATGCAGCCATCGGAGTACAATACGTATGCAGATATCGAGGCAGTGTACAAGTGCCTGAAGGAGAAGTATGGAGCGTCTGATCAGGATATAATACTGTATGGGCAGTCAGTGGGTAGCGGGCCCACTGTTGACTTGGCATCCCGTTTACCAAACTTAAGGGCTGTTGTTTTACATAGTGGCATTCTTTCTGGGCTGCGAGTGCTCTATCCTGTCAAACACACATACTGGTTTGACATCTACAAGGTATAGTACTAATTGCACCTAATACCTTGTACGTTGCAGATAATGCCTGAAGTATGTCTCATTTTTCCAATTAGCTTTGAATATTTGTTTAGTAACCTTGGGATGAAAAGAATACCAAAACGTCCTAATTGAATTTTTCACGACTAGACGTCATGGATGCTGAGCCTTGCACATATATGTGATCTTGTTTGACTTATTGGCTAGCCTTGGTTAGCCAATTAAGCTAATTAGAGTTAGGACCAAGCTGTCAGTGTTTCATAGTTTCAGACATGTTATGTGTTGGGGTATCATTTGATAAAGGTACTGTCAATTATTATGGCTGTCTGTTCTTGTTGGTACCAGTAATTATCAACCTTTCCTGGTATGATTACCCAGTGTGCATATGTTGATATTTAGATATATCTGAATAAAAAATATTTAAAGAATAGCACCAAAAGAAAATAACTAGCTCATGTGCTGTCAGTACAGGGTGCTGTTTGTTTCTGTTGGTTTATCATGTGCTGTCTTAAATTTTATGAGGAGCCCATCTGAACAGATATTAATATATTTTGTGCCCTGTTATTTTGGCAGAATATCGACAAAGTCGGCTTAGTCAATTGCCCGGTCCTTGTTATCCATGTAAGTGCCAAGTAATGCTTTCTGTAATGTTTATTGCATAAGGCTGAAAAAGGTTTTTCTCCTCAGTACTGTTTATATTTTATTTTATTTTTAGGGTACTGCAGATGACGTGGTGGATTGCTCGCATGGTAAACAGTTACACGAGCTATGCAAGGAGAAATATGCACCACTATGGCTGACAGGTGGGGGCCACTGCAACCTTGAGCTATACCCTGACTACGTCCGCCACCTCAAGAAATTCATTTCACATGTTGGAAAAAAGGCCTCCAAGTCGACCCCTAAAACTAATGAAAATGCCAAGAATGTCCCTGATAGCAATGATTGCATCGAAATTGTAGAATCCTCTGAAGGAAAGATGAAAAAGGAAGAACTGGTAGTTAAGAAGCCTGAGGCATCTAGAAATAGTTTAGATAGCCGTGTGGCAAAAGCTAAGCCGTCAGATCTGCCAGATAAACCAAGAATGAGCTCAGATGATATTGAGAAGTTTAGGAGAAAAAGATGCCTGGTTTGGTAACAGAGCCCCCCCTGTTAGAATATCATCGGGAACAACCCACCAAAATTCACAAACTTCACATTTCACCCCTTAAATGAGAGGGTCACTTATATATATGGTGGTTCTGTGAGTATAATTACCAATATCATTTCAGAACTTTGCAAGGTTGTATTTGGCTACTCATTTTGGACAAGCTAAAAGAAGATATGAGTTTTGTTAAGGAAAAAGAAACTGAGTCAATACCATCATTTTGTACATTGAATTGAGCTGATCTGTTGTTATTTTCATTTTACGTAGAATTAGGGATTTTTCGCCCTCTCATTTGTTCATTTGTAATATCATGTACTACATATCATTTGCTGATAGTGAGAAACTCCTGTTGTACTTATTTGAAATGCTTCAACTGCCGCATTGCTTTTTTTTCTTTGGAGTCCAATTTGACTACCAATGATTTTAATTGGTAGGTATTTTGGGATGTTTGATCATACTTTAGACACTAATACTCTATTTGGTTATTCTATTAGAATAATTAATTAGTCTATTATAACGTTATTTCAGATCCTCTTCGAGTTTGTTGACCGTTTTAAGTTGGAATAGTGCCTTGTCTTTTCTTTTCAAAAAAATGAACATCAAGTCTCCAAATTCTATATCCTTGCTATTACAGCAAAAGATTTCTCTCATCTGGATTGGTTTGTTTTCTAACGGCCAAATGAGTCTTTAATCATCAGTCGCCAGGTGTCTGTTCGAGTCATAACACGAGGCAGCAAGATAACCACGTACATAGACAATGTGCAAAAGTGTGGAGTGTAACATAGACAGTGTAAATATCTTTCTTTGTTAATGAAATTGTTAGCCGCGTCAAGCCGACTAACCTTCCAAAAAAAAGATATTCACGTACATGTGGATTTCTTTTAAATTAATTCTAGTGTACATTTAAATTTTATTATTATATACATGTATTTGATATCTTCGATAATATTGTTTAATTTAAAATTTTTAGTTATAAATGTATTCTTCTATTTCTTAAATTTGTGTGTATCATTTAATGGAGTTTTAATAGTTTTATGATGGTTTGATCAATTAAATTTCAAGTTGATTTTAAGTCTGATATATGTCTTATTAAATAGTTGAAAATTTTAAACACATCTATAATTACAGCTTTTAATTTAAATAATAAATTTCATAATATCAAACAGATATTATTCACGCAAAAGATATGAAACCCCAATCGGTTATATGTCCAGATGAAATCTCAGCCATCCATTAAATTAATAAAAATTAAATATATGTTGGAGTTACTTTAAAAAAATTCTGGTGTTACATAACTTGTTAAAACGGAATGCTTCATTCGTCGATGAATGCAATTATTCATGCATTGTGGTGTTTTGCATTAATAATTCTTTTAAAGCTTGATTTTAATTATATGTATACTAATGAATTGTATATATTGAAACCTCCCCTTTTTTTTTCTCCCGAGTGACATAAAATTATGGGAAAAAGAGCGCGCTTCAGGAAACTGGAAGAGAACTAGAGAATAGCAATTTTAATGAAGTAGTTGCTTAAACCATATATACGAACTAATTGCTATTTCTAAGAATCATGAGATTTGGTAGCTATGGGGAGATTTGTTCAAGTACGAATATTTGCCGTTAAGGTTTTGATTCAGTGTTTTCATTTATCCATGACCAAAGAATCGTCACTTAGTGCAATAGATTTATCCACTGATATATAATAATTAGACCTTGAGATGTAATTTATGATTTTAGGTCCGCTGTTAATGATGCAATGTGATTGTAAGCTAGAATTTAATGCAGGCTCTGTGTTAAGGGAAAGACTAAATACTGGTATTTTGACATAGGTAAGAACTATGTAAGTTGAGGTTTCAAGTAATGAAACGGGCTGTGGGCCTGTGGCCTTTTATCAAAAAAAAAAAAATGTAAAGATTAGAACATGTAAAAGGGTGAGGATCATTAATAATAATTAAATTAATAATTTTGACAATTAAAATTTTGGAATATTTTTAATTTATAATCCGACAATTCTAATGTAATTTATATACACTATAACATCATATATATATATGAAATTGATTGAGTTTAATTAAATATTTATTCAAATAAATCAATTCTTACAATTGCAGAAATAAAAATGATCTATTAATTTGAAAAAAAAAATCAAATGCTAGTTTTTAAACTTTTTTAAATAACCAAGTTGATTCAACTTTTATTTGCACTATTTTGATTCTTGAACTTTCAAAAAGAAACCACCCTTTACTTATCCATACCAGACCCCCCGGGGCGGTTTGGTAATTTATTTATTTTTATTTTTTATTTTTTTAGAGACAATATGAATAGCAAGATGCTAAAAACTAACGCTAAAAATTTGAATTTTTTTGAAATATTTGTTATATTACTTCTTTTAAGCATATTTACACTAAAATACGCTAAATTACTTGAAATTATGTTAAAGTACGTTGAATTACACTAAATTACTTTAAATTACGCTAAACTTTAAACCCTAAACTCTTATTTTGGACAATTTATAAAACCCTAAACCCTAAAAATTACCGTACATTAAATGATTTACAATTTTCACATAACATATTTATAAAAATTAGTGATATTTAAAAGAAACCCTAAACCCTAATTTCTAAACCCTAGTTTCTGACATTTTTATTAATAAATATACCCACGTTAGCTGGGTTTTTTGTTAGATTACTTCTTTTGATGTATAATTAGCATATTTATACTAAAATACGCTAAATTACTTGAAATTATGTTAAATTACGCTGAATAACACTAAATTACGTTAAATTACGCTAAATTACATTAAATTACGCTAAATTACATTAAATTACGCTAAAATACAGTAAATTACGCTAAATTACATATGAATAGGGACGATATCTTCACTGAAAAGGCGAAAAACGACGACGAAACTTCAAACGGCCATAAAACGGTGGTCGAGTGTCCGATTTCAGCAAATGACCACTTTTCAGAAAGTTTGTGAAAATACGCATGCGCCAGTGCTCGTGATGTCGGATTTCAAAATTCAGAATTGCCAAAAATCTAAGGGAAGAACCTCAAAACTTGAGTTGAAGTTTCCGATTAAGATTTTCATTTCTATTATTCAATCTAAGTAGCTCAGTAAATTAGTTACATAATGAACTTGTAGAATACCAATTTTTACTATTTTCGGAATTTTTTTACTATTTTTTATGATTCATGAAAGATGGCACAAAATCGGTCTACTTTAGCGTAATTTTGCGTAGTTTAGCATAATTTACCGTATTTCAGCATAATTAGCGAAGTTATTGTAATTTAGCGTAATTTAACGTAATTTAGTGTAATTCAACGTAATTTAACATAATTTCAAGTAATTTAGCGTATTTTAGTATAAATATGCTTAAAAGAAGTAATCTAACAAATATTTCAAAAGAAATTCGAATTTTTAACGTTAGATTTTCGCATCTTGCTATTCATATTGTCTCTAAAAAAAAAAATACCAAACCGCTCCATGGGGAGGCGGTCTGGTATGGATAGTGGACCGCCCCCCAGTGGGGTGGTCAGGGTATTTTTAGTAAAAAATTGAGATTGAGGGCAAATTTGATATTTTGTTTTTTTTGGAGGTATTAATAAAAAAAGCGGGTGTAAGTATTATCTAAATTTGATTTATATCAATGTGATGAATTGTAAGTCTAGGTGGCAGACCTTGTATTCATGTACCAAATAAAATAATCTGTGTCAACAGAAAAAATTGTTGGAAGGACTAAATTAGTCATTTTGGAAAAGTAAAAGAACCACTTCTATTTTTTTTTGAAAGTGCAAGAACAAATTGGTGCAAATGAAAATGCAAGGATGAATTTAACTTTTTAAAGAAAGTTTGAGGATGAAAACCGGATTTTTTCTGTAATATTTTACGGGTAAAAAACACATCAGCTATAAATTAAACAGAAGCACAGAAGTATGCCAAAAAAATTATATTTCCAATTGCAAAACTCATCTGATGCGGTGATGTCTATTGGACCAGAATCCGCATTATTCGCATTAACGTACTATTTGAGTTAATTTCTATTTAAATTAATTTCTGAACTGTACAATTATAATTTAATATAAATGTGGATTACGGTCAAGATCTTAACTCAAAATTTATTTTGAGTTAATGCAGAGGATCCGAATTCATTGGACCATACATTCCGATAGATTGTAGCCGTCTGATTAACGGCTTTAATCGGGGAGACCCGTTAATCGGACGGCTGAGTCGCCATAAGACATCTCCTGCTTTCCCCGATCCGACCGATGAGATGGCAGCAAGAGATCCAATTCAGCGAGTCCCCCACTCCAAGCGAAAACGAAAGAGGGCCGGAGGAAGACGGGGGCAGAGAGACAGAGACAGAGAGAGAGACGAACTGATATGCGAAGAAGAAGAAGAGCCAAAATAAAAAAGAAGGAAAGATGATGTCGCCTAAGCCAGCGATTTCCGACGATCGTCTCGTCCGATCCTCTCCGATCAGGTATGTTTGATAAGAGGTGCAATTCAAGTGTTTGACAAAAGGACCCAGTGAAATGGACACAAACCGAATCTGTTTTTCAATGAATTTTCATGATTGATAAGAGTGATAAGAGGTGTAATTCAAGTATTCTCTCCACTGTCACTGAATCTAGCAGATAGCTTCTGCATTTTACCAGTCAGATCTAGGTTTTCTTTATCCGGGTTTAAGCCCTGATTACTTCTTTTAATAATGACCTAAGTATCATATCTGTCAAAACTCTAACATAATTATAACTTTAGTTCAGTGAGGTTTGGTGCTGGCATGTACCCCAAGTTCCTGGTACAGTACTTATAGTAAACCTCCAATAAACACGAAATTAAGAAAAACCGTACCAAAAACTGCAATTGGATCAAACCTGAGGTGGAACTGTGTGGAGCTTACACAGTTTGGTACCTTTTGGCACAAAATAAAATCTGTCTTAGTAATAATTGCCTGATCACTCTAAATACTTAAAATTTACCCTTTCAGGCCTGCTCCTTTGCAAGTTATACACATTTTAGGGAATTCCATGAGAATATGGTCAGTTTATTCCTTATATCGGTACGTTTCTACTCAAGAAGAATCCATAGTGGCCTTTATTTTCACATGCTTGGTACCTGCTGCCATCATATTTCTTGTTCTACAGAAGCCTTGGAAAGGTCGAGCTCTGCCCAATTCTCAGGTTCTACTACCTTACTTCTTCCCCTCTAAAATTTTGTACAGTGAATCCACTTTTTACTGATGTTATAAAGAATACCTCACATATTGATATAAACCTCATATCTTGGTACCGACCGGGAATGGTGCAGGTCAGGGCCAGTGACCAACTGACTTGTCAATTTTCTATGCTTAGAAAGATTTCGTTTTTTTTAAAAAAAAAAGGAGTTGCCTAAACTACCTAGTATCATACCCATATATCGAGTGTGGTCATGGCTGGTAACAATAAATACTAGCAACTTTTGCTACTATTATTGCAAGAGGATTGCTTCGTATAATCTTTATACGAGGGGTTTTATTGTGACTCGTCATTTAACTTTCAATAGATGCAATTATTAGTTGTTTGTTTACTGTACCAAATAGAAGTATATAAACTGAGGAGAACATTTATGTGTAGGTAGTGCCTACAGTAGTAAATGGAGGTATCATGGCTTTATACTACGTTTTGTGGGGCAAAGGGCTTTTGACTTGTGGGCCCCTCCTGTAAGTATGCTTGCACATGTCATGTTTGCTATCGTATTATAATAGAGATAGTTTCAATAATAGAAATGCCATTCATCATCTTTAAAACAAGGCAAATGCCCCACCCCTCGTATAATACATCATGGTGCTGCTCATAAATTGAGGAAAAACAAAAAAAAAAGTCATTTTCAGCATTGTTCTGGAAGAGTCTATTGTAGGAACATTCATTATCGATATCTTAAATGACTTCCACAGGATTGCCTCTCTCCTATTGATTTCCTACTCCTGATTAAAAAGATAACACCTAAGATCAAATTCTTCAAAGAAGTAAAGAAAAATGAAAAATGTTTTTGCCCCAAGGCAGGTTGCCGACCATGACCTACTTTGGGATAGTCTGGCATTGTAAAATTAAGTAACATTAATTAAGCACATAATGCACATTGACAACAATGACTCTGTTTTATTGAACCCTGCAATGAAAATTTTCTGGTTATACCAACAAGTTTGGGTATAGTCGGGCATAGAATTTTTTTTCGTTTTAGGAGAATAAAGGATATTTCTCATTTTGGATTACATGATATTTCTGAAGTTTTGCAGGCTTACAATGAAATTAACCCAAAAAATAATAGTCCATGCACATGGAAATCACACTTATTTTACATTTGAGAACTAACTAGAGCTTGGTATCTCTTTGAAAAGCTTTTGGATAAGTCAGATGCTTAGAGCTGAAAGCATAAAAAATATGACCAATTTTGTTTCTTTTGTGCCATTTTATGTCTCTGCCTGATAATTTTATTTGCTTTTTTTGGGTAACATTGGTGAGAAAATAGGGCTCTATTGGGGGAGTATGCAGGTGCAGTGCTTGGAGTTCTATCAGCAGCTTTGTTTGGAAGAAATGTTAACCTTTTCAAGAAGGTAAGCATTTCATATCTTTTAATTGTCTTAGTTCATAGATGTCTTTGCTAAAGTTATTACACATTTCAAAACCAAACATACGAAGTAAAAAATTAGGTGCACATCACAGACCAGTTTGTTGATGTGGTGTGTGAGTTGTTTTGTTGATGCCTGTGGTCCATATGGGAGTGCTTTGTTTTTGTGGGGTGTGTGGGTGCTGCAAATGGGGGTTGTGCAGTTGCAGTGGGTTTTACTTGACACGCAGTGTGCAGACATGCAGACATACATAAAGGCATGTGAACACACACGCTCACACTCACACACAAGTGCACGGGCACATTCCATTCATAAGAATGTTATAATGGGCAAATACAAACATCCTGACACAAATTCAAATTCATACAAGCAGATATGGACATATTCACTTGTACATCCAATTAAGTAGCTGTGCATTTGTTACTATTTGATGTGCCCATATAAGAATATTCTAGAGAATTTAAGGAAGTTGCTATTCTGTAGCATACAATTTAGTTTTGTTGTTGTTAGTTTCAGCATTAGGGCTGCTAATGAGCCGAGCCGGCTCATGAGCCAATGAGTTGAACAACTCAATAAATTGTATCGAGCCAGGCCCTAAACTAAATAAAGCCCGAACTCGACTCGGCTCATATTTTATCACTCAAACAGGGCCGAGCCCGAGCCGAGCCGGCTCATGAGCCAAGGAGTCTCTTCTATTTTATCACTCAAACATTTACTGTTCGGTTCTAAAATTATGAAAACTTTATTATGTTAATGTTGCATTTGCAAAACAGTAAATGTTTACAAATGCTAAACAGTAAATGTTTTATTATACCGAGAGTTGTACATATATTTTTGCAAAAATATAGTACACAAGATTTTAGAACCGAACAGTAAACGAGTTGAGCTCATGGCCCAAAACAGTAAAGGATTTTACAAATGTTTGTTTTTTTAATGCTTGGCATGAGTTGAGCTCGCGAGTTATGGCATGAGTTGAGCTCGCGAGTTATGAGCCGAGTTTGAGCCGAGCTTTTTTCTTCAAGACCGAGCCGAGCCCGAGTTGAGCCTGTTTAGTTATATGACGAGCTGAGCTGAGCTGAGTTTTGAGCCGAGCTTGACTCATTAGCAGCCCTATTCAGCATTTAAATTAAACTTTTTCCTTAAATCTTATTCAATAGGTTGCTGGTCTTGCAGCAATGTTGTTGTCATACTACCTCTTGTCAAACGGCTGGGCTACACGTACCTCTTTCCCCTTAAGTATCCTTAATTATATTCTGAATGTGCAAAGAATCCTGTATAATTTATAGATAGCAAAGTCCCTACTCCTTTTAGTAATATGCAAAAGAGCCTGACATTACTTGATAAAATTGAAACAGGCCCTACTGTTAGTTAGTCTTGGTGCTTTTGGTCATATATATTAATAAAGGGGTAAAGAATACTGTTGTGATATAATTAAACCCTGTAATGGTTTATCATCAATGGTGCTTAATAAAGAAATAATAATCCACCGAACTGAAATTTTTTGGTGGAAATTTTTCTTCCCTTATCTTTTCAACCTACCTTCAAAGGCAATATTTTACATCCACTACCTCATTAAATATTAGTGGTTATATAATGCGTGTTCCTTTCTTTGAGGACTATTTAAAAAGATGTACGCGAGAGCTATCATCCAAAATTCATATTTCAAATTTAAGCTTCATTTATGACTGTCGAGTTAACTTCATTGTCAATTGGATTCTAACCCTGATTTTAAAAGCAATTTGGCTCTTTCTATAATTCCAACAAGAATGCTGTTTATTCTATGAAAAAGTTAACTTTATCTACTGTTCACTTGGTAAATGTTGAATATATGGATATAGAAAAGCAATCTGCACAAATAGATGATGAACCTTGACTATAAAAAATAGATAGCTTTGCAGCAGAAGAGGAGTTACCGATAAAAACAGTAGGGATGAAAGAGATGGTAGTACCACTGACAGCTGGTATCTTATCAGCTCTTAGGAGAGTTATAGCTCGCCGTATTTCTCTAAAGGTATTCTTATGCTTTCTTATTTAGTTATTTTTCTTACCTTCTCAGTGTAAAATTTGCATCTTCACTTATGCATCGTAGACATCTGATGTCTGATCCAACAATGATATGAAACATATACTGAGACTACAATGCAAAAAATTGTGCTTAATTGTATTTGAGGATCTAGTGTTTATGTATTTGCACATTGTAGCACCTTAAAATATCTCGTATATGTGTTGACAATGATTGGTTTTGTCACCCAGCCAATAAAAAAAGGTAAAGTAAAAAAATAACCAACTTCTTCCCAAAAAAAGCACCTTCTATATAATTTGTCAGCAGAGCATAGAACCTAGCAACCACAGATACTTCTTGATGTGTATTCAATTATATTTGTTCTAACTGAAAATTGAATGAGCTTGATAGGATTTGCGGTAAATTTGTCAGTATATGGAATAGGCTTCATCCATTGTAATATTTTAACAGTACAGTAGTTTCTGCAAACAATTCAAATGGTACTGGGTAAAAGTTTCAGATATGACACACCTTGGGTGCTAATGCAAATAAGGTAAAAACTTACAGCGTAATCTAAATTTTGAACAGAATCAGCTAAAGCGGAGACTTCATGCTATAACAATTGCATCAGCTACATGCTTTCTTTTTCCTGTTGCCATGTGGGATACAATCTTAGTGAGTACGAGTTACTGTGGACTTTTGTTTTCTTTCTTTTCTTCTTTAAGAATGTTCCTACTTTACCAGGGTAAGTATTAATTGGAAATGCTCCTAATTTTCCATAGGGATCAGCGTCTGATAGCATTGTCAAGTTTCAATTCCCTAGCTGGGCATATGTGAGCACAATTCTGTTTGGAATTGTTTTTGTTTTCTACATCGACAATCTTGCTGAAGAAAGGTGCCATTTTCTTTTTCCCTATTGATAATTTTGCCCTTCAAGCTTAAAGAAAAATCAGTTTAGTACATTTAATGTTTTTATGAATTATGTAAGTTTCAAAAACTTTTGGTGCAGGTTGCATATAGTTTTCTCTTCTCCAAGGCATCTCATGGCCACATCATGTTGCATTATTCTGATGGAAATTCTCTATGGCTTCGATTTTTCTGTGTTTGGCTTCCTCCTTTGTACTGCAATCTTAGGCTTCGGTATGGATTTTCTCTTTTATTTTTTTTCATTAGTAATTACTTTCAAAATCCAGTTGCTACAAAGCTCATTGGTATGAAGTTCTGAATCTGGTAAGATCAGTACTGAGTTTGACTGGTTTTGGTATGGAGTTCCAGACTAGCACAATTCTAAAACAAAAATTTCAATTTTATGTTCTCTTATTGTGGTTATTACTTTCTTTGTAGGTATTTACCAGGCAACTTCACTGGACCGATCAAAGAGAGGTGCTCCTTTAGAAAGTCAAGAGCTATCAAATGGTACTTTTCATACTGGCTTGCCGGTAACATCACTTCCAAGCTGATGTGCGTACAATTTGCCATGACGAGTATTGCGTTAGATTTTAAGTCCGATGCTTACGTTTCTGTGCTTATGATTAGTTTTCCTGCATCTGTTTGGTTAAGAATTTTTGATTTGTTTTATTCTTTACTAGTTCTAACTGAATTCTTTTCAAAGAAGTTGAAGATGCATTGTTTTGGTGTTTGATTTAACAAATTTAAGTAGGATGGCAATCCATTTGTTCAGGGATGGGTCCTATTTCGCAGTCTAATATTAACAAGAACCTATTTATTTTATTATTTTTTGGAGATGAATCTGAAAGATATGCGGGTTGGGTAAGAACACCGACCATCTAGCAGATTCAAGACATGGGCCCATACCCGACCCACTATAGGGATGATTGGGTCGGGCCAACCAATCAGGTCAAACTCAATTGCAACGTTGTAAGATTCCATATATTGGTTATTTATTTGAAATTTAATGTCTTTCTTCCTCGGATTGTTTTTGCAAATGAGTTGAGATACTTGGATTATTCTTATCCCAGTGGGTGTCGCCTCAAACGGAAATAAACATATTTTATGATTTCCCCATTTTACTCCAAAATGCATCCAAGTTACGCCTCTCTTATTTCCCCTATTTGTTATGTCATTAACAAAAATAAATAAATAAAATATATGGCACAGTGGACTACAAATTTTCACCATTTTTCAAAAAAAAAAAAACGATAAACAATAATTGCATTAAAATTAACTTATAAATCTTCATTTTCTGACATCGACCTCATACTAAATGAATTCGAAAATTTATAAATTTTGCAAGTAGATGCTTTACTCATAAAGTACATTGGTTTCAACGATTTGAATTTGTTGTTTGAAGCCAATTCAATAGGTTTTGGAGACCATAGCACTGCATGTCATTAAATATGCATATCACAGTAAGTAAAATTCAATCGCTCACATTGTATATTAAGGCTATGGTACTTTGCTATAAATTGACTGTTTGAACTTTGAAAATGGAGATATAAAATCATAATACAGTTAATCTGTGCTTTGCAAAGTACCATAGCATTAATATACAATGGGAGCGCTAACAACTGATAGAAATTGAGATCATCTTGATTACTACATGAGGATGATGTTTTGACGCTATTATACGTTAGTTCATCATATAACAATAAAAGTAGCACTCATTTATGTTATGAATCATGTAAAGAAATGTGAGAGATTAAGATGAAATTTGCCTCTCGTATAACGAGAGCATGATGTTTTTGGCCCCTCGAGGTAAATAGACCGAGAACATGTATAGTTGAGAGTTAACCATTTGATAGTTAGTCTAACTTCAATACGAAATAAAAAAAAAATAATATGTACAAGGATGACATATTTTCTACCTTTGAGTTCAATCGGAATATCAAGTGATGAAGGAATTAACATGAGTTAATTATGAATTAAGTAGTTGTCCAATATTGACATTTATATATAATTTGAGTACTCATAATATCCTACCATAGATTGCTTATGATTATTTTTTTTGGAAATAGAATAGGGGACAGGGTCACAGGGGTCATGTCCCTATTTTTACATTAACCGCAATTTGTGATAGGGTTGTGGGACTGCTTATGAATTGTGTGCCGAAAAATGTTTTAACTTGCTACTAATATTGTGTAATTTTGACAATTTTCCCGACTCACGATCAAACACTTCTTTAGAGCATCTACATCCCAGTAATTCAAATGAGTTTCTAAAGTTTATAACTCTCACATCTCTGAAATTAATTTTAGAGTTTCTATTAAGCCACGTCAGCAACAAATTAAAAAGAAGAAATAATTTGAGCCAATCATTTGGTCAGCATAGAGTTTATAAACAGTTTCTTAGAGCATCTACATCATAGCAACTCAAATGAGTTTCTAAATAATTGTTAACCTCTTTTTAGAAATTAAGGTCTCTAAAATTTCTAACTCTCACATCCCTGAAATTAATTTTAGAGTTTCTATTAAGCCACGTCAGCAACAAATTAAAAAGCAGAAATAATTTGAACTAATTATTTGATCAGCATGGAGTTTATAAACAGTTTCTTAATAAGAAACTTTACTGCATAGTTTCTAAATAAGAAACTCTCCTACATCCCTGAAACTAGATTAGAAACTGCCACGTCAGATTAGAAACTCTAATAGTACCAGGGATGTAGATGCTCTTAATAAGAAACTTTACTGCATAGTTTCTAAATAAAAACTCTCTCACATACCTGAAACTAGATTATAAACTGTCATATCAGATTAGAAACTCTAATAGTATCAGGGATGTAAATGCTCTTACACATCCTCCGGTAAATTCTATATCTGAAATCTAATTCTTACATGAATCGGATAGAAATTAAAATTTTAAAATTTAACACCTTTAAACTTGCCGATCTCCTACAATTGCCACTACGCACAGCATCGTAGTAGATGCTGTTTTGTCTCTTAATTATATTGGTATCAAGGATATGTACTAGCGGTTTAATTAGTAGCCGTCATGATAGTTCGTATAGTTACAACTTAATTAAGTCGAGATAACCATCCGCTAAACAAACCTGAATTAATTGTGGCAGCTGTGGCCGCTACCATAAAAGCATAAGTAGCAACTTATCCACTACGTACTACAATCACACAAAATATTCATCACCACTGTTCAATAAAATCATCGTCCACATTGACATCAATCACACAAAAAAACAAGATGCGCACTTCAGAATTTTAATTTCACTAATAGTTCAAATTGCACTCTTCTCCTATCATAGCCAATTATAAATGATATATAACTGAGTTAATGCCATAACAATCAGTCAATTTTATTTATATATACATTGAAACGGAGTATGAAAGGGCTCAAACATTGTATTGCATAAGAACGAAGGAAATTAAACTGACTGTGAATGAATGATTTTGATTCAACTAGGTTCTAATAAGTAATAATATCATCAATCAGATAAATATTCTCCAAAATACTTACAGTTCCAAGGCGTTTCCTGCTGCTTCCTCAGTTCCTCTCATCCACTGCACGTTGATCCACGAGAGGATAATTTCGGGATCCATTGGTTACATGGTGTCAGAGTAAAACAATTTTTTCTCAAAACTTTTTCAAGCACACAGGAAGAAAAAAAAATCATCTTCAATCTCTGATATAACTCTGATTTTATGTTTTTTTTGTCGTCATCACTTAAAAGTCAATTTTACTCCGTTCCTGAATATGTTCTGTGCAACCAAAAAACTTTTAGATGAAATGACTTCAACAGTACCAACGACGCATCATTCTTTGTCTATTTATGAACAAATGAACTTTTTCTTTTTAGATTAATTTCATAATAAATTCTAAATTAAAATTCTTGTCAGGTTTAACTTGACTAAAAATTAAATTATTTAATTTTAGTGGTTTCTTTTTTCTTGCATGTTTGCAGTTTTTATTTACAGTACTTCAAATTTATTTGTAGCGCACAAAAATATATATGGAGTGTAAAAAAAATTATATATGATCTTTTAATAGAAGTGAATTAAAATTAAATGCACCATGAATAGCGTAATTTTAGAATAACATATATAGATCTTTTTATTAGATCATTATAAATTATGCTTATTGTTATAACATTTTGAGAAATTTCAAAATTGTATGTCCATGTCCATTAGATAAATCTAAACGGTTGTAGGACTTCCATCTTATTCTTTAGGGTATGTTTGGATGTGAGTTAGAATAGCTAGAATAGCGAAATTTGGTAGGATTAGTAAATGAGAATAGAGAAAAATAGTGATTTTCATATTAGTGTAAAAATTGTGTTATTCGGATTAGTAAAAATATTGTTTGGATTGTACATTTGAAATAGTAAATAGTTATAAAATAAAAAAATAGTGTCAACAATGAGCTAATTAAAAAGAAAGATATGCAAGTGAGGTTTCAAACAAATTGGCACGACGTTGAGATGTCAAAAATGGCATCAACTTTCTCATTTTGGGACTGTGTTGGCGGAAATCCGAAAAAGAATCATTGTTTTCTCTTCTTCACACTTCCGAATAGTAGTTATTTCAATATTTACAAGGAATAGAGAATAACAGTTATTCTAGCTATTCCGAATAGCAAAAATATTGTTTGGATGCATATTGCTATTCAGAATAGCTAGCCACTCTATTCTCGAATAGCCCCCTATTCTAGCTATTCTCACTTCATCCAAACATATCCCTAGAATAGCTCTTTGCTATTAATTTATTTACTTACATGCAGGTATGAGCTCTTCTTCTGATTCATCGGACGACGATCTCATGGATCGTATAATAATGTCAGGATATATTATAGAAGACCTTTTTGACGATACAAGCGCCAAATATAGTCGAAAATATATTCAATTGCTAGAACAACTAGAAGACTACTCCGACCAAGAGGGAAATAGAGAAGTCGATTCAACTAAACGTAAAGGTCCAAATCGAAATGAATGTAACATATCTGACGACTACTACGCATATGACATAACTTCTGATGAAGATTCCGATACATTATTGACTCCTCGACTTCTAAGAAGGAAAGCTTCCAAGCGTACGAGCAAACAAAGAAAACAGCTGGAAAACTTGAAGGAAGCTGTGGATCGACAACGCAAAATTGAATTAGAGAAGATAGGATTCTTAAAAGAACTCAATAGAGATATGGAGGAGCGGATCGAGAAGAAAAAGAAGTATTACGAAGAAAAGTTCAGGCAACTAGATACATCGAAAATGGATGAAGGCCAAAGAAAATTGCATCAGAAAATGCTTGAGAAGCTCAAGCGTGATGAGTGATGGTATAATATCATCAAGCAAAAAAATATTTTGATGGAAGTGATAGTTCTTTGAGATGAATTAATTTAGTTGATGCTAATTTGTTGTTCTTTTAATTTCTTTATGTTTTTTTTCACTAGGCTTAATTTGTTTGTTCTTTCAGAATTACCGTGTTATCATTTTGATTAATTTGCGCTTTCAGAACCGTAGCGATGTACAATATTGGTTATAAATTGACACAGTATGTTTTCAGTTGGTAGCAAATTCCAATTGCTATTGGTAAATTATTTGTGTCAATAGGGTTGCTTTGTTAAATGACGTTATCAAATTTTAGAGCAATACGTTGGTTAAATGACGTTATCGAATTTTGCGAATTATAAAATAAGTTATGTTAATAAATTTGTTCGTGTTACGTCTGTTAATAAACTACATAAATAATAGTGTTAAAAAATAATAATAACAACTCCAATAATTTAAGTTGTTAGAGCAATTAATTGGCTAATTGATGATTCATGTGCTTCTTAATTAATTACAAAAAAAAATGATACAGACATTCACCTCAAAAGAAGTTGCATGCACGGTTCGTCTCCATCCGGCCAGGTGGAAAAGCATATAATGAGAAGAGGAAAAAAAATATTATTATTTCTAAGGGTCTGGGGTCTAATACAATTTTGTGAACAGAAAAGAGAAACATCCAGATGGGGCCGAGAAGAACCTTATGGTTTACTAATTTTTGTGAAGGCCATATCCATTTGCATAAACAACATGTACAATGAATACAAGCTATGATTAATTGTAAGTTAATGATACATTTATGCCGCCTTTTCTTTTGAAAAAGAAGAAGTAATAATTAAGAAGAGGGATGAAAAATACGTAAAACAAAAATATTCAACATCTCGTCTCTTTGCAATGTCAGAATTGTGAATGCAAGACAATATCTTGTGTTGCATACTTGATACTTATAGTTGGAAGAAATCATATTTTATTTTGTTACATTGGGCTGGGCGGCTGGCCCAGGAGACCACGAACCTGTATTTAATGATCCAAAAAAAAGAAGTTTATTCCTCCTGACCTGAGTCTAGGGTAAGAACCGAGCGAATTAGTGTTCACATGATGCACATACTACCTGTGCGTTTTTAGTTTTTTAGATGCAGTTGAATGCTTTCGCAGGCACTTGATGTCTAATTATATCTCAGCTTAGTGCTATAGTAGTACATGTTGTAACCATTAAGATGGAACTCTTTGATGTACTACTCTTATATGCTTAACAAAATATGTGCCTACGGGCTTTCTACCAAAAAAAACAAAAAATAAACCGGAGCGGATAGTGGTAAAACCATATTCATATCTTTTTTAATTTTTCGGATACTGATACGGATCGGATATCAGCCGGATACAGATACAGATACGGATCAGATCAGATATTTATTAAAATAATATTAAAAATACCAAAGTTCATAATATTTATCTAATTTTAACAGTGAATAACAATATTTTTTCATAATATATATCTACTATTCAGATACAAATAAGTGAAACGTAAAATCATATCAGTATCTATATCCACACGGATATTCGGATATTGAATATCCACATCTAATTATTCGTTGATCGAATACAGATCGGATATTATCCATACCGTTTTCACCCCTACCTGAGTCTGATCCATCCAAAAGAGGTCCTGACGTGGAGGGGTTGAGGAATCAATATCCAGCTTTCCTCTTTTCTTTTTGGTGAGTCACAACTAATTTACAAATCGAATATGATTTTTTATTTTTTATGTAATAAGGTAGGAAATATAGTATTAGAAATCGGATATTTCATGATTTCTCGACCTTTTCAGTCCATAATATTCAGCATATAAAATCTCAAATCTACCATATTACAATTGTACTTTTTAAGAAAATATTTTAAGTCATTAAAAATAAAATAAAATAAAAACTGACCAGACTGTTTTTTTTTTTTTTGAAAGATCATTCGACTGAAACTTTTCTATAAATATTTAAAATTATGAAACTTCACTTTATATTTATCTCAAAAGTAAAAAAAAAAAAGGCACTGGTCCCCGATAATTACGACAAAATTGAAACAGCAAAAAAAAAATCACAACAAAACTGAAACAACAGAAAATAAAACATTTTTTCTGGAGGGATCGCTACGTCTAGTCATTGCCACAATCGCTTTTCACGTGTCAGTTTTACAATGGTCAAATATCTGACACACAGAGCAATCCACCATGGCCACACATTTTGGGAAACAAATAAGTTATTGCTGCGTCGCAGCGACCGGGCATGCACAGCTTATAATAATAAATAGAAAAGCACTGCTGACTCAGCTGTAATGTGCCAATCAATGGCCAAGCGCGAATATTGATGCTGGGACCATAGCCCATAAAGTTTCTTTATTCTTACCTGGAGGCTGGATTGCTGGAACAATTTTTTTTAATTTTTGAAAACTAAAAAAATTAATTTTCAGAAAATAGATTGATTAAAAATTTTATTTCAAAAATAGTAAGGATTGAATCAAATTTTTTGTCAATGCATCTGTTGACGAAAACTTTAGTTAATTCGGTCTCCCCTTTTCACACCACGAATTCACGTCTAGTGCAATACCTCACTGAAAATAATTAGATTTGAGTCGTCAGTTAAACTTGGCACGATTCTCAAAACAGACCTATAGGCATCATATTGAGTTTGGTATGACTAGGATTATTCTGGACCGTTCGTTGTACAGTAGGGATGTTAAAACTTAGATGTCTGTTGTAATTTTTCTTTTCTATTTTTTATGACAGCCCTGTCATTATTTAAAAAAAAAGATATGTAAAAGTATTTATTTAGCACGTAGTATACTGATACAATAGTAATAATAATATTTATTTAATATTGGAACTATTTAGAGGGATGAAGAGGTTGATCCCATTTTAGAATCAAAATAGATGATTTTCATTTAGGTAGTGCTTGACAAGAGCGAATGATCTATCTATGTTTTCAATTAAATGAAATTAAAAGTTGGGATGGAATATCTATTTAATAATTATGACAAGAATAAAAAAATCAAACTAGATGGAATTGTGTTCAATCCACATTTTCACTATTGTCGCATATCTCTAATCACATAGGGTACGTTTAGATGGGAGCTAGAATAGTAAAATTTGAGAATAGTAAATGAGAATAGAGAAAAAATAGTGATTTTCAGATTAGTGTGAAAATGGTGCTATTCGGATTAGTAAAAAAGTTGTTTGGATTATACATTTGAAATAGTGAATAGATGTAACTAATAAATAATAGTGTTAATAATGTGCTAATTAAGAGGAAAGATAGGTAAGTGGGATTTTAAATGAATTGTCACGACGTGGAGATAGCGAAAGTTGTGTCAAATTTGTTATTTCAGGACTCTGTTGACGGAAATCTAAAAAGAAAATATTTTTTTTTCTCTTCACACTTCCGAATAGTAACTATTTTAACACTTACAAAGAATATAAAATAGCAGCTATTCTAGCTATTCCGAATAGCTACTATTTTAAAATAACCTGTCTTCCAAACATAACCATAACACGCATTGTATGATCCTGCATGTTTTTCATATGGATGACTGATTGACTAAGAGCATTGTGTCATTTGTGTGCTAGAACGTACAGCAAAAAATTGATATTCTAGATTCTTTGCTATCTGTGTCACGTGAGAAAAACGACTGAGAGTCTGTGAGAGAGCAATGATAAAGTATCGTAGAAAATTGATATTCTACAGTAACTTGCGGTGTAGAACTTTCCAACCTAACACCACATATATAATAATAATAAAATAAAGATACCAGTTGAGGCGGATATTCGAATAAAAAAAAAAAGTTGAGGCGGATATATTTCTAAAAAATGTATTAGAAATTTAGAATAGACATAATTCGTCATGTATTTTTGAATGTGAATAGATTGAAAAAGGTAATTGAAAAGCACGTGACGGTGACTGGCAGAATTACTCAGCATTCCCATCTCAAATAGGCCGCCAATAGGATAAGTACTAATACTACACCTGGTCTACCTTGAATTCGTGATGTTTCGGACCAATTTTGGCACGAGCTTATGTGATATTTAAGTATAACTCTTACAAGAGTAGAACTAGGGATGCACATATTTTTTAGCGGAGAGTAGAACAGGGTGTTCCTAAGTTCATCAAAAAAAAATTTGAACTCAATTTTAATATTTATTAGATTGATTTTAAACGATGAATCCAAACTGTTGAAAGTTCAGATTCATTATTTGAAGTCATTCCGATAAATTTTAGAGTTGAATATCTAGTTTTACTCTAAGTCATATATCAATATTCAGATTATTTTGTATTCAAAATTTGTATATATATTATAATATATATACACACACATAGATCTTCACTAAAAAAATATTAAATATAATTATATACAAATAAGGAAGTTTCAACGTTAACAGATATCCGCTAAGAAATCTGTGTATCATTGAGAAACTTTAGTAATTTAATTATATTTATGATTATCTAATGGAAACACAGTAAATAATAAACATCTACAAAACAAAGTATTGTATCTTGAGAAGATATAATTGTATTAACTATTTTTCTAACTCTTGTCAAATAAAATGTCCATATGTGACTTACATGAGATTATTTTAGATAATCAGTTTTTGGTCTAATAGTAGAGATAATGCTTTCCATGTGGAAAGTCACAGGTTCGAAACTCGAATAATTTTTTTTTTATGTGAATATTAAATAATTTGGTGACTTGAGCTTCAACCTTTACTCAAAAAACATGAGATTGTGTTACAAAATGTTTATGAAGCAGACCTATATATTACTTAGTGCAATAGTGCATTGAATAATACCATCATACTTGAGCGGTTCGGACCGACTGTTCGGACTTTGAAAAACAGAAATAATGATGTGGAGCATAATTAGAACACAAAATCATGATGCATTTGAACCCTCCTCTTATAAGAAATGCAAAGGAAATTGTTAGATATGACAAAACTATATGTTGCATATTACTAAAAAAAATATCAATACTAAAATGAAAATATCAATTACTTTTAATCACATACGCATATATAAAACATAAATATTTTACTCAAAAGAAAACTTTGGAAAAATAGACAGAAGCCCTTCCATTGATATAAAAGAAAAGTACAATGTCCAACTAAGCATAAATAAAAAAAAAACAAAAAAAGTATTGACTATCCAAAAAAAACCCAGTGCCAGTAAGGGTCTCAGCAGCACACCCGGCATCCTCAACTAGACACTAATCCCTCGACTGACCCATCAAGGGACTGTATCAAGGTTTCAGCCATTATTAAAAACACATCATAGACCCTAGGCAAAACACAATTACAGCCAACCTAAAAACTCAAAAAAAAAAAAAAGACCAGTAAGCACTGAAGCAAGCCAAATATACCAGTAAGGCACTTAACAAAACGTGCCAGCAAGCAGAGGGAACAATCCCTTTATTACAGCAACATAAAAAAAAACATGTATAAGCAGCCACAACACATGGCTATGTCTCCAGAAAGTGCAATCTCTCTAGGTGATCAGTAGAACAGGTACCATTGGTACATGGGTAGTTGGCGGCATCTCAAGAGCATCAACAGGGGAAAGAGACTGAAGGGGTCCAGATATGGATAAACTGCCGCACAGTCTGTCTTTTATGCCCTGCCCAATAATCCAACAAAGAACAAATTAGTAAAAGCATATTTCGAACTGGAGGAACAAATGTATTTTCAAAACAAATCGAATTTCTTGTTTTCCAAATGCACCAGCAAATAGCACTGACAACCATTAACATAGCCTCTCGCTTTTTAAGAGGCAATGACTAAGCCAAGAGTTTATATTCTGCACTATTTTAATTGTGTTTGATTGAAGGTGATAAAAAAATAAAAGAGTGAAAATACATTGATGAATAAATTAATTCTCTCTCTTAAAACATATCTTACCTCTGTTTGAAATATAAAAATTACTATCAAGGACCAACTTATAAAAAAGTAAGATTTAATTTCAATTGGATTCTAATTTTTCACTATCCCATCACAAGACTCGCAACTTTCACGAAATTTTACTATGTTATGTCTCCATGGCAGCCTCTTGTCATCAGACAATAAAATATACAAATCGACTCTCTGATCTACGCGTACAGATAGACCAAGTCCACATACCCTCTCAGCACAAGAGGCACAAACGTTTTTCACCAATTTTCCTGGATTTTTTTTTTAAAACGTAATTAAAATAATTAATTTAAAAAAATAACATGATTACTGTTTTTTTTTACAAAAACTATAAAAACCGAACTGCCAATTCGGTCTGAATGTTTTTTTTTCCTAGACCGAATTGGCAATTCGGTCTAGCCTTTTTTCACAGATTTTCCACCATTTCCTGTGGCCTTGCGTGTAACACCTTCTGGACCGAATTGGCAATTCGGTCCAGAGGCTTTTTTAGCCCAGATCGAATTGCCAATTCGGTCTAGGGGCTTTTTTTTTGTTTTTGTTTTTAGAGACACTAAGAAGAGCAAAATAAAGAAATCTAACACTGAAAATTTGAATTTTTTGTTTAAATTATTTGTTAGATTACTTCTTTTGATTTATAATTAGCATATTTATACTAAAATACACTAAATTACTTGAAATTATGTTGAATTACACTATATTACAATAAATTATGTTGAATTACACTAAATTACGCTAAATTACAATAACTTCGCTAATTATGCTGAAATATGGTAAATTACGCTAAAGTAGACTGATTTTGTGCCATCTTTCATGAATCATAAAAAATAGTAGAAAAGTTTGAAAAATAGTAAAAATTGGTATTCTACAAGTTCATTATGTAACTAATTTACTGAGGTACTTAGATTGAATAATAGAAATGAAAATCTTAATCGGAAACTTTAACTCAAGTTTTGAGGCTCTTTCTTTTGTTTTTTGGCAATTCTGAATTTCAGAAAATGACGTAGTGGTCATGGACGCATGCGTATTTTCGCAAGCTTTTCGTAAGTGGTCATTTGCTGAAATCGGACACTCGAGCGCCGTTTTATAACCGTTTGAAGTTTCACCGTCGTTTTTCGCCTTTTCAGTGAAGATATCGTCCCTATTCATATGTAATTTAGCATAATTTACCGTATTTTAGCGTAATGTAAAGTAATTTAGTGTAATTAAACTTAATATAGTGTAATTTAACATAATTTCAAGTAATTTAGCGTATTTTAGTATAAATATGCTAATTATATATCAAAAGAAGTAATCTATCAAATAATTTAAACAAAAAAATTCAAATTTTCAGTGTTAGATTTCATTATCTTGCTCTTCATAGTGTCTCTACAAAAAAAAAAAAAAATATGTAGACCGAGTTGGCAACTCGGTCTAGGCAAAAAAAAAAAGTGGACCGAACTGCCAACTCGGTCTGGCCTGTTTTTTGATTTTCTGTGGCGTTCTTTCTACAACCCGGTGAAAAAAGGCTAGACCGAATTGGCAATTCGGTCTAGAAAAAAAAAACATTCAGACCGAATTGGCAGTTCTTTTTTTATAGTTACTGTAAAAAAAAAATAATCATATTGTTTTTTTAAAATTAATTATTTTAATTACGTTTTTAAAAAAAAAAATCCAATTTTCCTACCACCTCTTTCTCTTTCTTCCAGGTCAGCACCAACCCATACCCATTCAAGCATTAAAAACCCCAACAACTCCATGCGTCAACCTCCCTTCTACTTCTCTCTCCTTCCACCAAAAGCCTCTTCTTCTTTTTTGTAAAGCTAGGCAGAAGCTGCCAAGTAAACACCAAAAGCCCCCCCCTCTCTCTCTCTCTAGTCTCTTCCATGGAAATTCCTCTAATCGATGCCAGCAGCATATTCGCTCGGCTCAGAGCACCTGGTCTAATTGCAATCGCCATCGCAGCATGTCTCGCCTTTGCTAGTCTCGCTCGCCGCACCGCTCACCTAATTATCAATCGTGTCAAGGGCATTTCTGTAATTTCCAATCAAGCAGCCTCAGTTTTCTCCGGTGAGTGGTCCGATACAGATTCAGAACCCGAATATAATTCAGAATCCGACTCCGATGCCTCGTTCTCAGAAGAAGAGACTGACATAGACGACATGGACACGCACGGTGACGACGACTCAGATGGTAGAAATCAGAGTAGTCAGGGGCACGATTGTAATTTTGACATGTGGTGGGGCGGCGCTGTGGTTAAAACCTGGGAGGGGCTCGGCTTGTTTGGATCAGCTTCAAATCGACCGGCTTCAATCGATGGTGATGAGGCAGATAATGATACCGGTGAGATGTCGGTGGTCCGGTATTGGGACGATTTTTCGGTACGGCCGAAGTGGCGCCGCCGAAGGAGTTTTGTGATGATGGATTTGTGGTAACTTATTCTTCTTGCCAATGTTGCGTGGCTGTTGGATTCAATTCCTCCCAATTTCGGAATTATTAAGGAAAAACTCCTAGATTTGTGTTTTACACTTGTGTTGAGTTCAACTTCTTTGATTTGTTGTAGATTCTTGCGATGTATATAGTAATTTGCAAAAAAAAAAAAAGAAGTTGTCAATGCCAAATGGCGAATTGATCTGTTGCGTTATTTGTATGCATGATTTAGCAGAATCTGAATAAATTGCATTGAACCAGACAAAGCTGAGAAAACAAAATTGCTTGCTGAATTTGTGCTCGGAAAAGTAGTAGATTGACTTTCTCTACTTTACAGTTTAGAGATTCTAAATCCGATCGTTAATTCGTCGATATTTCATAGTATTAGTATTAGTATTACTCTTCTAATTGTCGAGAGTAAAAGAGTTAAAAAAACATAAAAAGTGCTATACCTTTGTGAAATATGGGATGTTTTATGTAAACTTGATGCACAACTTGAATGACAAAAAAAAATATGTACAACTTGATGCTAGTGATGTCAGTTATATTTGTTTCGTTAGGGGATACCGGGAAAACTATAGTGCTTTTAGTTTAATGTCGACGGGTACAACTTTTGCACAAATGCAGGAGTTTGAAAGAAGGAAAATTCGGAATCTTTTCGTGTAAACTTGTAGAAAGTTTTTGCTGCTTCTTTCCGAAAATTTCTTCTTCTTGAAATCGATTACTGGATTCCTTCGTGGTTGTTAATTTCACTTATTTAAATTCATTTATTCCGCAAGAAAAGTTCTAGTTTACCGACATTTTTATTAATATCCAAAGTTAATTACAAATTAATAAATATACCCAGAATTTCTTGGTTTTTCGAAAAATGTCCAAACCGGTCAGATTCTGGCCGGTTTCCTCAATTTTTTTTTTTTAGAGACACTGTGAAGAGCAAGATAATAAAATCTAACACTGACAATTCGAATTTTTTGTTTAAATTATTTGTTAGATTACTTCTTTTGATGTATAATTAGCATATTTATACTAAAATACGCTAAATTACTTGAAATTATGTCGAATTACACTATATTACATTAAATTACGCTAAAATTATGTTAAATTATGTTGAATTACACTAAATTACATTAAAATACGCTAAATTACACTAATTTCGCTAATTATAATGAAATACTGTAAATTACGCTAAACTACGCAAAATTACGATAAATTAGGCCGATTTTGTGCCATCTTTCATAAATCATAAAAAATAGTAAAAAAATAGTAAAAATTGGTATTCTACAAGTTCATTATATAACTAATTTACTGAGCTACTTAGATTGAATAATAAAAATGAAAATCTTAATCGGAAACTTCAACTCAAGTTTTGAGGCTCTTCCCTTTGTTTTTTGGCAATTCTGAATTTTGAAATTCAGCATTGCTAACACTGACGTATGCGTATTTTCGCAATCTTTCTGAAAAGTAGTCATTTGCTGAAATCCGACACTCGAATGCCGTTTTATGACTTTTTGAAGTTTCGTCGTCGTTTTTCACCTTCTCAGTAAAGATATCATCCATATTCATATGTAATTTACCGTAATTACCGTATTTTAGCGTAATTTAACATAATTTAGCAATTTAATGTTATATAGTGTAATTCAACATAATTTCAAGTAATTTAGCGTATTTTAGTATAAATATGCTAATTATACATCAAAAGAAGTAATCTAACAAAAAATTTAAACAAAAAATTCGAATTTTCAGTGTTAGATTTCATTATCTTGCTCTTCACAGTGTCTCTAAAAAAACAAATTTTGAGGAAACCAGTCAGATTCTGGCCGGTTTGGACATTTTTCGAAAAACCAAGAAATTATGGGTATATTTATTAATTTGTAATTAACTTTGGATATTAATAAAAATGTCGGCAGTTTACTGGTGCGAAACGGCAAATAATCATATTCTTTATTGACAAGTATGATTGATGTTGCCTGACACACGTTATCAGGTTGGTCACGCAATTTTTAGTTAATTTTTGCGCTTTCGATTTGCAAAATAAATCTGCTGCGATTCCGAGGTGGATCGCAGGACCCTGCGATCCCATCTCAACTGTTGGAATTTTTCGAGATGTGTGCATGAAAATTTACTTTTTAAGAACATTTCCGAGATCCGCGCTCGAGAAAATTTGAACCGTTGATCTCGGAATTTTAGGGTCCTGCGATTCACTCGGAATCGCAGCAGATTCGGACTCTTCGATTTGAGCAGTACAGGAAAATATTTCCGCGTGCAACAGCAGAACAGAGAATAAATGGACGTGCAAATATTATTTTTTTCTATCGATTATATAAATAAAGTTGTCAATATTTGTTGGAAGTTAGGATCCAAGCTCCAAAGTTACCTTGTGCCAACTAACACAGGGGCGGACCCACGTTGGCCCGAAATGTTATCCTCTGCGGAGCTTAAAAACTCCGCACCTACGTTGCTTTTAATCTGGTCCGTTAGTTTTGACGTTGCACGAATCTAAAAGTCCAATAATACTGCCCCCTCCGTTAGCCCGATCACAAAGCGGCTGAAAGTTAATCTGGTCCGTTCGTTTTGCTCCGCAGCTGCGGAGTTTTATACAACTCCGCAGAGGATACAGACCTCGTTGGCCCGGGGGGTCACATTAAATGAAGGGGTCATATTAAATAAGGAGTTCAAATAATTCAAATGTTGCCTCTATGACAGTGGGCCCCACTGGTCGGATGGCCATCAACCACACCCAAGTTGCACCCAAATGTGCGTTAAATCTTGTAAAATTCATATAAAATCAACTGTTTGGAGATTTTTCGCGTTCTTCATATTGAAATTCTCGGTTTAACGCATAGAATATTACCATGGATTTTATTTTCAATAAATTAAATACAAATCTCTTTTTTTGTGAATTTCAAAAAATTAGATTTTAAGGCATTGAATCGACCAATTTTCTAAGAAATTAATTGGATAAATTTCTTAAATGAATTCTCAAATTTTTAGGATTCAACAAATGCCTCCACCAGAACGGGTCGTGAAGCTAATGGGTTTGAACCTGATAAGCTATTTGAATCTGATTCCTGCCCCTCCCTGGCAAAAATCCTGCATCCGCCCCTGAACTAACAGATAGGATTAGATTCGGTTATTTTAGTTTCAATTCCACCAACAGTATTTTAATTAAGGAATATGGAGTGGATGGGGTATTTTTCTCTATATGCATTGTGATGTATAAGATTGTAACTCCAGTTTGCAACAAAAAAATTATATCGTTGAGACACTTTTTCCACCTTTTTAAAAAAACGAGATCATAAATTTACAATGTTTTATTGATTGACTGTCAAGTGTCAAGTAATCTTTTTTTTTTTAAAAGCTAGCAAAATTACTATTTAATTTGGAATGTAATATTGCACTAGCATGCCCTTATATTTAGCCTCAGTAATTTTGTAAATGTTCCAACTTAATATTCTCAGAATTTAATTAGTTAGTCATAAATTAAAGTCCGAGCTCTACTCCTTGTGTCCTTTTCTAAATAGGAAATTTTTTTAGTAAACCATCGGAGACATTTATCATACACATAATCCGAGCAAAGGAACAAGTTTCGTAATTAACATCATTGCCTGACAACCCTGTTTTGTTTAAATTTATATTTTATCCCACATAAGTGAAGCACGCAATTGGATGTTAAGTTTTGTTAATTATTATTGTTCTAACTAGAAAATGAAAACAACTTTCAATTAGCATATGAAGGCCAGCATTTTTTTCTCTGAAAAAAGCAAATGTTCAAGATGTAGCCAGAATTTGCATATAATATTAAAAACAATTGAAAAAAATATTTATTAAGAATATCCCAAAATAATTTTCTTTTGAAGATGTAGCTCAAATTCGTAGTTGACATATTAATTATTTAAACTGATATTGGTGCCAATTATTTTGTTGTCTATATAGTATAATGGCCCAGTAAGCCAGTACTAAGAAATTACTTTCTACTGTTCTAAGAAAATTACTATGCCCGCCTCTTACACTGTTTGAGCCGACATTTTTATTAATATCCAAAGTTAATTACATAAATATACCCACTAACGTTAGGAATTTATAAAAATATTCATACTGGCCATTAAATGACCGGTACTATTTTTTTTTTTTAGAATCACTATGAATAACAACATTCTGAAATCTAACACTAAAAATTTCAGTATAGATATTCTTATAAATACCCAACGTTAGTGGGTATATTTATTAATTTGTAATTAACTTTGAATATTAATAAAAATGTCGGCTGTTTGAGCATTGGACAATGAGTTGACTCACCTTGGACCATAGAAGAGTAGTTTATTTATGGGAGAATTTCTGGTGTACCCATACAAACTTTTAAAATAGTCAATTTACCCATCAAATCATCATAATATCCAATATCCCCATATAAATTTAACATTCTTTCGTCTATTCCCTTTTATTCATTAAACTTAATATTTAATTAATATAAAATTTTAATTGACTAATATATCCTTCCATCCTATATACTTTGGTTAGTGAGATTGGAGACTGGACCCTTCATCAATGAAATTATTACTCAAATCTCATCAAGATCCGTGTACCCATTATTAATCTTCACGCTGGACTTCATTAGAATCAAGGATTCCTGCTCTCTCATCCCTGTTGAAGATTTTCCAATCACTGTCAGCCAAGCTGTTGATGGGATTGGGATCGTCTGCCGCTCCGGCATTTTTATTAATTTCCAAAGTTTAATACAAATTATTAATTATACCCAGAAGTCAACTCAATCTCGAAATATACCCAAGCCGGCCATTTTCTGACCGGCTATGTTCCCTCCCTGGGCCGGCCAGAAAATGGCCGGCTATGTACCTTTTTTTTTTTTTTTTTAGAGAGAGACACTATGAAGATCAAAATATTGAAATCTAACTCTGAAAATTTGAAATTTTTGTTTAAATTATTTGTTATATTACTTCTATGAGGATGGATCAAATTACAACAATTATTTTTTTTATTTTCAAAGTCCAAATCGTCAATCCAAACCGTTCAACATGATTTCCACAATAAACTGTGCTTGCAGATCAAATTTTACATTTTTTTGAATTTGTTTACTATTTATTAAGTATTTTACAAAAAATAGTCATATTCAGACCATTGAATTTTGTACCCATCTTAATAAATAGTAAAAAAATTCAAAAAAATGTAAAATTTGATCTGCAAGCACATTTTATTTAGATAATCATGTTGAACGGTTTGGATCGACGATTTGGACTTTGAAAATGAAAAAAATGGTTGTTGTAACTTGATCCCTCATCTACTTCTTTTGATGTATAATTAGCATATTTATACTCAAATACGCTAGAATACTTGAAATTATGTTGAATTACACTATTACAATAAATTATGTTCAATTATACTAAATTACGTTAAATTACAATAACTTCGCTAATTATGCTGAAATACAGTAAAAAAAACACTAAACTACACAAAATTACGCTATAGTAGACTGATTTTGCTCATCTTTCATGAATAATAAAAAATAGTAAAAAAATTTCAAAAATAGTAAAAATTGGTAATCTGCAAGTTCATTATGTAACTAATTTACTGAGCTACTTGGATTGAATGATAGAAATGAAAATCTTAATCGGAAACTTCAACTCAAGTTTTGAGGCTCTTCTCTTTGTTTTTTGGCGATTCTGAATTTCGGAATCTAGCATAGCTGGCATAGACGCATGCATTTTCACAAGCTTTCCGAAAAGTGGTCATTTGCTGAAATCGGACACTCGAGCGCCGGTTTATGACCGTTTGAAGTTTCATCGTCGTTTTTCTCCTTTTCAGTGAAGATATCGTCCCTATTCATATCGTATTTTAGCGTAATTTACCGTAATTTACCGTATTTTAACGTAATTTAATGTAATTTAATGTAATTTAACATAATTTAGTGTTATTCAACATAATTTCAATTAATCTATCGTATTTTAGTATAAATATGCTAATTATACATCAAAGAAGTAATATAACAAATAATTTAAATAAAAATTTCAAATTTTCAGAATTAGATTTCAATATTTTGATCTTCATAGTGTCTCTCTCTTAAAAAAAAAAAAAAAAAAAAGGTATATAGCCGGCCATTTTCTGGCCGGCCCAGGGAGAGAACATAGCCGGCCAGAAAATGGCCGGCTTGGGTATATTTCGAGATTGAGTTGACTTCTGGGTATAATTAATAATTTGTATTAAACTTTGGATATTAATAAAAATGTCGGTCTGCCGCTTATTCGTGATGAAAGAGAAGAAAAAATATTTTACTTTCGGAATCTTGTCCTTCGAGAATCGTGGGAAAAAAAAAGGAAGAAACTAATGCGACACAAGAGATCGTGCATTCAGACGAACTATTTCCATGACGATAAAGGCTTCGCAGATTATTATTGTCAGTTCGTGACATGCTTGTCAGCTCTTTATTCTTCTATTCGCATTGCTGAGAGTTGCTGATTTGGTAAGAAATGTTATTTTTCTCAAGCGGAGTAGCATAACAGATTGATTGGAGATTATATCATCCATTAATTAGTTTATTCATGATGTGCTTCATCTAGTGCTCGGTTCGTTTGTTAACTTCCTAATTACTGTGTCTTTCAAGAATTTAGTCAAATATGGAACAATCAAATAGTGTAAGCGGTGATTCTTCCATCGACGAGTTAACCATTGATTGCATCCTTCCTGCTTGACTGTGATAAATTGGTTGTTACTTTAATACAGTTAACTAAATCTAGATTTCTGATAGAAGTTTCAATGAATCAAGTCCTCAAGCCGGTAAAAGAAACTAATTCGTGCTTTGGATAGAAACGATGCCAATCTAGGGATGACGGCAATGCCTATTCCGTCAACAGCTTGACCAACCTTGTTTGCAAAATCTCCAATCGGAATGAGAGAGCAGGAACTCTGGGTTCCAGCGTGAAAATTGGTATACTTTGCGCGGCTCTTGATGAGATTGGAGTTCTAGTGATCATTGACGAAGGGTCTAGTTGCAGCTATAGACAAAGAAATTGTTTATAGAATGAAAGGGTATATTAGTCAATTAAAATTTTAGATTAATTAAATATTAGAGCATCTCCAATCCAACAATCCGTAAAAAATTAAAAACTGCTGTAAAGCACTGTTTAAAAATTAACTTCCTTTTAATTTCTTAACCCCTCCATCTCAAAAATTTTCTTTTAATTTCTTTTGAACGCTAGTTCTATACAACGAAGGGTCAAAGCCAATAGGAAAGAGAGAGAGTACTAGCATGTTCAAAAGAAATCGTTTGCTTTTATAAGCAAATATGTTTTTTTAGAAATCGGCCTACATCCCGACATTTTTATTAATATCCAAAGTTTAATACAAATTATTAATTATACCCAGATTTCCAAACTTTCGCTAAAAATATCCAAACCGGCCAGAAAATGGCCGGTTTACTCCCCACCTAAACCGGCCATTTTCTGGCCGGTTTACTCTTTTTTTTTTTTTTTTTTAAATCCGCAAAACCTCCATAAAAGAGCACCCCCTCCCTCTGGATGAAGGCACACAGCACGAGGCAGCAGCGCTATGTTAAGGTAAATTTATTATTATTATTATTATTTTTTTATTTTTTTTTATTTTATAGAATAATTAATTATATTATTAAAAAATTTAAATTTAATTAAAAAAACCCTTAAACCCAATAACCCTAAACCCAAAACCCAAAACCCAAAACCCAAAACCCAAAACCCTAAACCCTAAACCCAAAACCCAAAACCCTAAACCCTTGCAGAGGTTTTGCGGGTTTTAAAAAAAAAAGAAAAAAAGAGTAAACCGGCCAGAAAATGGCCGGTTTAGGGGGGGAGTAAACCGGCCATTTTCTGGCCGGTTTGGGTATTTTTAGCGAAAATTTGAAAATCTGGGCATAATTAATAATTTGTATTAAACTCTGGATATTAATAAAAATGTCGGGCCTACATCCATGCAACTAAAATAAAGTTATCCACGTCAGATTAGAAATTGAAAAAAAATCACGTTGTAGATGCTCTTAGGTTTAATTAATAAAAGGGAATAGATAAAAGAAAGTTAAAATTTTATGGAGATATTGGATATTATGATTTAATTAATAAAATCTGTCCCTAAACAAATTAAAGGTCAGATTTATTTATCTACCTACATGTCTTCAATTAGTTTGCCTTTTTATACTAGGTCGCCTGAAGAGTCAAAACGGTCAACTTGTACCTACCTTTATAATTCGATGGATAGGATGCTTTTTTTTTTTTAATATTGCATTTTGCACGAATTTTCCAGTTAAGTTTGGGCAAAGTACAAGGATGAAAAATATAATGCTTCTCCATGTACTACCTCCTCCTTGCCATTCTCACGAAGGATGAAGCTTAGCATTATCTTTGTTTCTATAAAGTATAAATATTTTAATCAATTTGAAAAATTCTTCTTAGATGAAAGAGAGTTCTTTTTGTCTTCAAATAGTATGAAACAAAATGCGGTTGTTACAAATTCTCTAAAACTATACATGATTACCAAATTACATTAGGCAAGTAATTTTTGTATAATTAAATTCAAATCTAAGCATTGTTATGTGATATTAGAGAAAATTAATAGAAACAAGAGTCATTATATGTCAATAAAATTAATTTATTATCCACTGAAGGTGAATAGGGAAGAATCAGCCTTTACTTTGTACATACGGGTATTGTGGTTGACCAATGACTCATATGACACGAGCACTTCAATATCACCAACAGGAGCTCGACAATTTGAAGTGATATACATGATGTGGTTGTAAGTCGTGCAAGCTTAATTTACGATTTACGAATACTGTTTGCACACATTGATGCACTCTTTCTGTCTGTCAATCAGACTGAGGGCAGTGCTCATGTACAGGTCGTCGCATCAAAACAACCAAAATTATGCTCAAACAATACGAATTTGTGTAACACTGTGCAAATCTGTTCTAATACTAGCTGCACAGCCTGCACTAGGGTTGGTCTTACTTTCTTCGGGATTTGCTACGATGATCGTTATCGTGGCTACTATTCGAATGATTTTGTATTCGTTGTTTATTTTTATCTCTTGTGTATGCAGTATTTTGAGCCTACTGATGATATATCTAACATTTATTTAAATGGATCAGATTCGAGAGAGCTTATGACATAGATTTTGGCAGCCATTATTGCTACATTTGCCTCTGTTTATAAATTGATTTCTTCTTTTGAATATATTATACCGTATTTTTGTTATATAAGTCATAACTTTTGACACTAAAAAATAAATTTAAATATCTACCTAATAAAAATCAACAATATAACGAACTTCAAGTCTCGACTCTGATCGGACCCATAAAAAAACTCATGAGTGAGCCTATGGTGCTATGCATACCACGGATGACTAGTGTACTACGGCTCAATATGGTACTTTTTAAAATTCTAACGGTCGATCCAACCGTTCAATGTGATAACCATATGAATATGTACTTGCAAACTAAATTTTATATTTTTTCGAATTTTTTTACTATTTTTTTTAGATAGGTAGAAAAATCAGTGTTTTCTGAAAATTCTGGACCATCAAAATTCTACCTATCTAAAAAAATAGTAAAAAAATTCGAAAAAATATAAAATTTAGTTTGCAAGTACATATTCATATGGTTATCACATTGAACGGTTGGATCGACCGTTAGGATTTTAAAAAGTATCATATTGAGCCGTAGTACACTAGCCATCCGTGCTATGCATAGCACCATAGGCTCACTCAAAACTCATCCTCATAACACAGAAAAATGAGAAAAAAAAAAACTTACAATTTATGAAATGCAAATGATAAAGACAAACTAAAAACTCGCAATTTAGAACACCAAGTAAAAAAAATCCAATAAAAATGAGCAAAATATAATAACTGAATAAAGTCATACCACAACATGACATAGAATTAAAGAATTAAAACCGAATTTAAATAAAAATGCCCAACTAATATAGAATAGATAAGCAAGTAAAAAATATCTAAAATTATTTAAATCAAAGACAAATGATCAATCACGGTTTAAATTGATTTTCTTTAAAATCTAAAGGCCTACGTTACTATGTTGAGTATTAGAACGGTCTCGAAACTTTGAACCAGTTTGGTTCACCTCCAATTTTGACCGTTCATAACCGATCTCATTTCATTATAAGCGAGTACTTTTAGTTACATGTCGAAGTGTCAAAAACAAAATAAAATAAAATAGACATGTAAAAAAATGTTTAAACCAAACTTCTAATATGGCACGAAACAAAACCAAATTAATTCTCTAAAAGATAATAACATAAATTAAATTCGGTTTGGTTTATATATATCCAAAAGCCGACCAGTTCACTTGAAAACAAAAATAAGAGCATCTCCGTAGACTTGCAAATCTATTTGCAAAATCTTAATTGGCGCTTTCAATTTCACTTTCATGAATACAATGCAATTGTAAATTTTGAAAGATTTCATTAAATGAAAGTTTTCATCTCTACTTTCACTCTCTCACCGTCAATCAAATTTGTTATTGTGGAATTAAAAACAATTGCTAATCAATTGCATAAATGTTAGAGTTATGAAATTAAGTTTGAAATTAATTCCTCTATATTCTTGGACCGTTGTTTGAAATTACTAATCAATTTCATGGATTGATCAAACCATTAATGCTTTATCAATTCACAATTAAAAAAGATCCAAAGCTAAATTATACGGGTTGAATTTAAACAAGTGACTTGTTATCTACTGATAAGAGAGAAAAAAAGACAAAAAAAAAAACCTGTGCAGGGCAGCGACATTTGTCAGGGCACTTTTTATTCTCTCGAGCAATTGTGTCTATGCTTGTTAGCCTGTAACCATCAATTATTATTATTTTTTAGTTTTGACTATGGCTACTATTAAAGAAAATAAAATAGTTTTGTATCAAATTAAACACTAATTATAATAATTTTGTAAATAAAATAATATAGATTAAATTGAAGCTTATCACCTTAAAATTGACCTTATTTTAAAAGAATCCACGCTGCCAAATACTCCTTTTGTACATGGTTAGAACCTTGGAATCAAGTCAGCACATGTTCCTCCAATGTTACGAATACTTAATCAATTGCAATGGGAACTCGACACGTCATCTCCTATTGTCAACGAAGGAAAGTATTTATATTTTGTCTGTTTTTCTCGGTGAAAATTAGAGGTCAAGTTATTTAATTATTTAATATTTATAAATAATTGTTCTTTTCGTTATTTCGAACCTGTGAGACTATGACTTCTCATACGGAGAGAGTTGTCTTTGCCAACCAAAAGCTGGTTTTCTATATTCTTTCTTTTTAACTTCCGTATTTTGTTTGAATAAGAAAAATGTATTTCTGATAGATTTTTGCATCTACATTTGAATTCAGTGAATATCGGAATTATCCAATGTGCTTTAAGATTCGTGCACCACTCAATTTGAGATTTGTACACATGAACTTTAAATTGCATCAGACAACTCCAGTACCCATCAAACTCAAAAATAAATCTAAAGTCCATCCGACCTACTTTGCGCTCATGTTGCAAAACGAGAAAACACATGACAAATTGAAAAGAATAAAGTACACTGTACATAAAAGATGATAACGGATTAGCATTAAAGTAATTCAATTATTGATTATATTAATTATAACTTGCTGTCCTAGATTCGTCGAGGAAAACCATAGTAACAATGAACATACGTTGACCGGTCAATTTGACTTGGTCAAAACGAATTTTTTTCATTTAAAAATGTTTCAAAACATTTTCTTCTTTTTTTTTTTTTTTTTTGCAATCTTGCACGCCCGTAGGCCGAACAAAATTATTGAGTGGTTTGATTAAAATGCAGGATAACTTATTTTATTGAGCGGTTTGATTAAATGCAGGATAACTTAAAATATCCCTTTCTGTGCAACGAGTAGTCTTCTTGACCCAAAATGAAAAGTTTACCTCTCCTTTTTATTTTTATTTTTGAGAAAAAAGTGTACACCACTCATCAATTAATGTGAATGATTCTTTATTCTCATATCCGTATTACCAACTTTAAGATACATGAAATGGTTACTCTTGACATACAAAATAATTATACTTGATATGAAAAACAATTATTCAAAGCCAAACATGTTAATAAATAAAGAGAAAAGATAAACATAAATTTTATAAATTGTCCTATATTTTAAAATTTTCAATAAAAGATCACTCTTCTAAAATTACTAACAAAATATTCATGTGAGGTCCTTATTTTCCTATCTCGTCCCCTCCTTCTCCCTACCTCCTGTTTACTCCCATAATGTAATTTCTAACTGAAATTATTTTTATTTTCACGTGATTTTTTTTTTAATTCTTTTAGACGAATAGTTATGATGAATTATAACAAACTTCGCATATTAATCTTTCCGAACCAAACTTCACATGTCAGACGTCGGCCTCTTTTTATTAAGCCTTATAAGTTTTGAGCTATATTAATATTCGGTTTTAAGTCATGTAATTTACACCATTTGAATTACTTTAAATAATGTAGATGTGTATATCTTCTAGAGGCTTTTCAAACAAAAATTTGTATGAAATCAATTCTGTGTAAATGTGTTGTTTGAAATTAAAAATTGTTATTTTGCTCAAGATGCGGTAACTTGTTTACATGTTAAATTCTGATTAAAATTTTAAACCTTCATTCATCATCGTTTCTATTAGTTCAACTTCAAAATTTAATTAGTAAAAAACCTATGTAAAAGCATTCACTTTCTAACTTATAGAAGAAAGAATAATTAAGTAACAAAATTTTATGGTCAATAAGACTAAAATCAGAGCAGGCGTCAATTTGAAAAAATATAGAAATTCTCAAATTATTACTGCTCTTTAGTCTCGCTTTATCGTCTTCTTCCTACATTTCCTTTTCTTTTCTTGCATTCGCTCAAAAGAAATTAAAACATAATTGTCGTAATCTGAAAAAAAAAAAAGTTATTTGAGTTTTAAATGAGTAAGAGGCTAGACTTAAAAATAAATAAAAAGGAGATAAGGGAAGAGGGAGGAAAAGGGAAAGGGAAATGAGAATCTATAAAGATATTTTATAAATAATTTTAGAAGATAAATATTTTGTGTGAAACTTTGAAAGATAGAACAATTTATAAATTGTCTCAAAGATTTTGACTTTGACTCGTCTAGAGAGGGCTCACTCAAGTTATAGCTATTTTAAATGATAGTTGCAGAAATAATCAACTTTTTACTTTGTTTCATTTATCAAGAAACAAGCATTAACTGTTATCTCTATAATTATAAATTCTCAGTTCATTTAATTATGGACTTATTAACAACTTAAACTGACAGTGTCATGTAACTCACTTTCTGAAATATTAATCATTAAATAAAACGTGCTGACCAAAATTGATGTAAAGTGCTAATATTCTATTAGCTTCATTATTGATGAAATGTTTGCCTAGTATAGTTCGAAGCTAGTCATGTGAAGGTATTATTGTAAAATTTTCTATAATAGTGGGCCAATGACACTTTATCATAGAATGATTTAAATAATAGTTGCCACAGAGAATCTCAATTAGTATGGTCCAAGCCTTGTTCTCGACAACAGTTTGTTATCCTCTAAAAAAAAGTGAAAATTACATAAGCCGAAAGCGTTAGGTCGTTGAAAATAAAAAGGATGATTGGAGAAAAAAAAGAGTGCAAAAAAAACAGAGAATTTACCTTTGGTTAAATTGCTTTTGGCCTTCGAAATGCTTGGTTTTATTTGGCACAGCGTTCGTTTTTCCAGCTTGGATTTGTTATAAGGGGGGCAAACGGATTGGAAACGAATCAGATAGTAGTGAAATCATATCTGTATTTGCTTTTATTTTTTAAATACGGTACGGATCAGATATTAAACGGATGTTGATACAGATCGGATATTAAACGGATACGAATATGGATCGGATATTAAACGGATACAAATACGGATAAGATATTAAACGGATACGAATACAGATAGATATTAAACAAATACGAATACAAATACGGATATAATTCGGATACATAATTCTGTTATTGTAATAAAATTAACTTATTATTCAACAAATATATTTTAATGAAAATAAAAATAACATGTAATACAAATATAATTTAAATATTCGATTATTACGGTAAACAAAATAATTTTCTCATGATGAACTTTTTCCGGCATTAAAAAACATTCGTCTTCTGATCCTAATTATTCACGTGTTTTGATGTTTCATAATCACATTTTACCTTAATTTTTTTATATTTATTTTTTATTTGTTTTAAGTCGTTGATTTAAAAGGACAACAACATTCGTCAGGATCACCCGATGTATTACCCAAATATAAATTGCAACAGCCAACAGTATTCTAGTATATTTTTAAAATAATAATCAGAATATCTACCAAAGCTTGTGACGGTTTCGTCGGGAATTGTTGATCTAGGGATGAGAGAAATCCAGTGAGGGAAGTCAGACTGTCAGAGGGTCGAGAAGATTAGAATAAAATAAAACGATTCGGTAGGATATCGCAATACAAATTTTCGTCGCCGAATTTTTCACGGATATCCGTAATATGAAAAATACGTATCAATCCGTATCCGATTCAGAAATTTATATCTGTATTCACAAATTATCTGTATCCAACTATCTGAATTCGCAAAATTTCAAATACAAATCCGGATGGATAATATCTGAGGAATGACCAAACAGTGATGGAACTGTGGTTAGACAATGCTAGAGGGCATCATACGCAACCGGGTTAGATACTGTTTGGCAGCTGGTATGTGGCACTTATGGTGCGAGAGGAATAGACGAACACTCAGACCAAAACTGTTGCGCAGTTGGCAAGAGAAACTGCTGGCTTGATACACCACTGGAGTTCAAACATGTAGCTGATTTCAAGATGGAGCATAACCTCTGATTTTAGTAGCCTGATCTGTTTGTAAATAGTTTAGGTGGTATGAAATTAGCTATCAGCCTATTAGAGAGAGGATGTTTTGAATTTATTAGCTGATTGAGGTGTACAGAATTTACATTTTTTCTCTTATATAAAACATCAGTGAGACTTTTCTCACTGTCATTCAGAAAAAAAAAACTATATATGTTACTGATCTTGAGGTGTTGGTGTCGGAGAGAGAGGCGCGAGGCACTGGCGGAGGCAAAATGGTGGAGCGAGAGAGAGAGTAGGGAGTGGCGGAGGGAGGTGCTGGAGCGAGAGAGACGAGGAGCTAGACGGCCGGAGGAGAGGGGTCGCGGAGGAGAAGGCTGCATTGGGGGGCTGGATCGCGAGAGGGATGCCTCCAGTGGAGTATGTTAGCGCTTTTTTTTCGTTGAAGACATATACCATTTTACCCTTTAACGAATCAACGGCGGTAGTTGATTCCGATCAAAATTCTAATAAAATTTTTAGTCCATGGAAGTATCACTCTAAAATCCTGTTTCGAACGCAAGCCTGATAGCTGATACACCACTGCTGGCACGATACACCACTGGAGTTCAAACCTGTAGCTGATTTCAAGATGGAGCATAACCTCTTATTTTAGTAGCCTGATAGTTGTTTGTAAATAATTTAAGGGGTATGAAATTAGCTATCAGCCTATTAGAAAGATGATGTTTTGAATTTATTAGCTAATTAAGGTGTATAGAACTTATATTTTTTTCTCTTATACAAAATATCAGTAAGACTTTTCTCATTGTTATTAAAAAAAAAAAAAAACTATATATGTTACTAACCTTGAGGCGCTGGTGTCAGAGAGAGAGGCGCAAGGCACTGGCGGAGGCAGAATGGTGGAGCGAGAGAGAGTAGGGGGTGGCGGAGGGAGGTGCTGGAGCAAGAGAGACGAGGGGTTGGTGGAGAGTAAGAAAGCAGGAGGGAGAAGAAGACGAGGGGCTGGACGGCCAGAGGAGAGGTGTTGCGGAGGAGAGGGCTGCATTGAGGGGCTGGATCGCGAGAGTGATGCCTCCAGTGGAGTGTGTCAGTGTTTTTTTTTCGCTGAAGACATATACCATTTTACTCTTTTAACGAATCAACGGCAGTAGTTGATTCCGATCAAAATTCTAATAAAAATTTTAGTCCATAGAATCATCACTCTAAATTTTTTAGTCCATATAAACATCACTCTAAAATTTTTAGTCCATAAAAGCATCACTCTAAAATCCTGGTTTCGAACGCAAGCCTGATAGCTAATACACCACTGCTAGCACGATACACCACTGGAGTTCAAACCTGTAGCTGATTTCAACATGGAGCATAACCTCT
The DNA here is from genome assembly GCA_011114355.1 of Carex littledalei. Lineage (NCBI taxonomy): Eukaryota > Viridiplantae > Streptophyta > Magnoliopsida > Poales > Cyperaceae > Carex > Carex littledalei. Next base: position 5,727,281 of record CM022096.1, on the reverse strand, counting down.
GATTTAGTAGCCTAATAGCTTTTTGTAAATAATTTGGAGGGTATGAAATTAGCTGTTTTCGCAATTCGATTAATTTGTATTACAAACCATGCAACTTCCTTTTTTTTCCTTTCTCCAATTTGATTTTCCCTCAGAGAGGATGACGTAGATGGTCGCTTGGAAATAATTAAAATCAAAGGATCCATGAGATCTTTTTTGACCAGTAAAAATATTTTTCTTCAAAATTTAAGAAATCAAACTGTTAATAAGGCCATACATAAGATCAACTCTGCACACAAGCAAGAAAATACTAGTAAATTGCAAGCAATCTGGCTATCAGATTACTCTGGCTAATAGTGGGAAATTTTGATGAAAGTTAGGGTTTTGCAAAAGAACACACAAAATTTAAAATAAAGACTGACAAAGAGGAAGGAAATGAGGCATATTGCTCTTCTCCATTCTGAACATAAATTATTTATTCAAATCAACCCTTTTTTTTTTTTGAAAACTGATGAGCCCGTAGACATTTTATTCCATATCACGTCACAGAAGTTCTGATAGACATTTTATAACTCATTCCTGGTATGGCGAAAGATCAATATTGAAGGGTTTCTTCCCCTTGCTTACCCTCTTTAGCCAAAAAAGAAGAAGAAGAAGAAATTAATAAAATAAACAGAAGAAAAGGCTTCAGACAGATCAGAGATGTAGGATAACTTTGGTCAGTCAAACCAGCAGTAGGCTATACATTACCAGATTGGTATGGTCTGTTTAAGACCCAACTTAGCCATCAAAGGGTGCAAGGTTCAATTTAACCCACTCTTACCTAAATTTTACTTTTGCATTTATATAAACTGGACACGATAGCAAAAAGAAAAAAGAGAAGGGGCTTTAGAATTTGTTAAAATGGTCAGTCCATAGTGGGTTGTTATAGTAATTTGGTATGGCAACTCTGCAATAAACTGTCCAAAAATCAAGGAATACTGAAACATACTCCTATGGCGATCAACTCCTCTAGCAACTCCTCCAAATGTCGTAGTGGCTGCACATATCACAAACATCAGTACACAAAATTAAAAATTATTGTAGAATCAACAGTCAACACTCAGTAATTCCATAATCAGAAAACTGGATTTAAATTATGAAATTAATGAACCCAAAATTATAAAGGAAAAGTTAAATAGTCTCACCCATTGTGTGGGGCCATCAACTGGTGCGTTTAGGGGATCATCATGTACCTAAGCAGCATTTAAACAGACAGAAAATATCAACTTCAAGTTTGCACTAAAATTTGTCACCAATTTAACAACAATCATAAACCATACCTCCATAAAGATACCATCAACACCTGCTGCAACACAAGTACGCGCAATACATGGTATCAGTTCACGTAGACCCCCACTTGCAACACCTCCACCTTCAAGCTAAAAAAAATTATGCTATATTCAATTACATTCAAATATATTTCAAACGTTTAATATAGCAGCATTCACTTATTATAGATTCGTATAGGCCAAACATATTCCTCAAAAGTCATGATAGGTTGTCATTAGGGGTGAAAACGGAGTGGATAATGCTAAATCAAATTTGTATCTTCCTTTCAATGAGCGGATACGAATACGAATACAGATAGTAAACGGATGTCAAAATTTAAAACCAAATCCGCCTTAAACAAATACGGACGGAGCGGATAATCTACGAATACGATACGAAACGAATAATTGAGTAATATGAATAATCCACTCAAATAATATAATACAAGTATTATAATCAAAATAGATTTTTTTAGTAATGCAAACAAAGAAAAAAAAATGTTGCTCCGGTTTGGAGCTAACATTAGTCCCACAAAGGGAATCAATGGATAAGGTGAAGCCTTTATATAGTAGAACCTCCTCTCAAATTAAATTTCCACGTGAAGACTGAAGAGCCGGATATTCGTTTCGGGAAAGTAAAAAGCGCTCAAAGGAAAGCGGATTTGGGTGTACCCGCTTCGATTCGCCAGGATATCTATCCGGATATTGCAGATTCCGTTCTGTTTACAGATTATAAAATATATCCATATTTGAATCCGGATGTGTTATCTATATTTCACAAAAATCCAAATCCGGATCCGGCAAATTATCCGATCCGTTTATCCTTATTCAGATCCGAAACAAATTCGGAGTGGATTCGGACGGATATTACTGGATCCGTTTTCAGGCCTAGTTGTCATACCTAGAAAAAAATCTAGCATATGAGCACAATTAGCTAATAAAAAGCAAATAATTAATTATGCAACAGTGTATGAAATTGAATAATCCAACCTTTCTTCCAGCAGGTTGTTGTAGTGAATGAGTAATGTCAGCAACCTGAAATAAGAGATTAAGCAATAATAAACAACATGCTAGAGCCTTAAGCAAAAATAATGTATATTCTTCAAGTTTTGAACTTTTGAAAGATGTCAGAAACAAGTCCTTTACCACTGGGCAATTAGCTTCTCTCAGCCACTCCAAGTTTCTTGGATCAACAATAAGATCATCTACAAAATTATGACAATTGTATGCTATTAATCATTCCTCCATAATGTCTGAGAGAGGTACAGAGGATGAAAAAACATACTATAGCCGTGCATGGTGCCACGTTCACAAACCATCACTTTGGGATTTCCGGCTAGCCTAATTTTCTCGGCCGAAGCTTCCATTACCTTCATAGAAAATCCCAAATATTTAAGCTGATATTAGATCTAATCTAGCATTCATAATTCACTGAAACCAGACTGACAGGTAATAAGATAAACTAAACTATATTTTAAAAAATGGAAAAAAAATATGTTCTGGAAAAAAGGGAATAACTTACAGATGCAGCACACATTTGGCCTTTCTTTATATTAATTATTTTTCCTGTTTTTGCGGCAGCAACTAGAAGGTCAGTCTGAAATATTAGAACAGTGACTCACTTTAGAAGCACACAAAGCAAGACTTGACAGGAAAAACGAAAAAGAAAAACGGTTCCAGAAAGCTGCAAGCTACCAAACCTTACCATAAATGTCATGGAAAAAACACATGAAGTTAAATGTTACAATTTTGACCATAGTCTTGCCAGCTTTAATACAAATGACCAGATTCTACTAAACTGAAGCCTGATGAATTTATATGTCACCTTACAAGCTTTAATCTGAGTTAAAAGATCGTTATGTGTAAGGTTTCCCTGCTCATATCCATGCAGCAGGCCGAACTTTAGTCTTGGTGGTATGAAATCATTTGCAAATAGCTCAAAGGCCATTATGTGTAAGACTCCAACACTAGAATGTCTGATCATATTTACAAGCATAGTAAAACATCAAGCGCCCTCTGCAAATGAGACCCTAAATTCTTTTTTTTCTCTTTCTCAAGAAGACATGCAACTTAAAAGGGAGTACCTGGCGACACAAGAAAGCTGGAATTTGGATAATATCAGCCACTCTGCCAACAGCTTCACACTGGTAATAATTTAATATCAATTTATTCAGAACCCACCAAAGCATCATTAATAATCTATGCAAAGAAAAACCCACAAATATAACAAGAAAACAATTAATAATAAACCAAAGCATGTTGATTTTAAAAATCATTACTCTTCTGTATGAATCATTCATAATATAATATCAAAGGTTAATCATGTAAAGCTTGAAAAATAAAATATTTAACAATACTGCACCAGCATACCTGCCAACTTTCATGTACATCAGTAACTATTGGGAGACCATGTGTCAATTTAACTTTCTCCAGTATCTGGATATAAATTAACTTGTTAGTACAAGCACATTATGTATGTTTTCATCACAAAATGATACAAAGAAAATATACAATATGTATGGTTCATGTGCAGTGAGTAACCTTACCTTCAAGCCTTCTTCCATGCCAGGCCCACGAAATGACTTCGAAGAAGTGCGGTTTGCTTTATCAAAGCTACACTTGAATACAAGTGGCAAGCCAAGCCTGTTATTTTCAAAAGTTAAGAACAAATTTACTTTTATTTATCTCTTGTATTTAATACAAGAGATCAAAAGGAATTGCAATTTTACAATTAAGCCCATTTAACCCTTCGGCAACCCATTTGACATTCACCACAATGAACCCTCAATTGTGCAATGACGCATCAAGTAAGACTAATTTAGCCTTAATTATTTTAATTTCTTACATGGCTGCCACGCGTTTAATATGACCAGCCATCTTGAGAACATGTTGCTCAGATTCAATGACATTGGGCCCTGCCAGTAAGAAAAATGGCTCTGCTGCCTGTTTAAGGTTTCAAACAGATGAATGTGAAAAAAAGTTAAAACTAAATTTTTAATAGGTTTATAGAAGGATGTGCTGAAATTCATGTGGATCACAGTGAGAGTGAGCTAGTGAGATATTTAAAAAAAAAAAAACTAAAATTAAGAGGCTGAACTAAATAGAAGGATGTGCATGAATTTATGCAAACCACAGTGACAGTGCGCTACTGAATTATTTAGATAGCTTAAATTAAGGGTTTCAACTAAATAGTATAGAAGGATGTGCTGAAATTCATATTTGGCTACAGTGAGAGTGAACTAGTAAAATACATTAGCGATTTTGTAGCGTGTAAAGCTCGCCTGATACCAATACCTACCCCTCTGTACGAATCTGTATCTGTCATATAATTTAAACCACATATAAATGTTACATTTTGCGCTTATTTGTGGAAATGTTTTTTGCATCACCAAAAGAAAAATCCTGGTTTCGAACGCAAGCAAGATGTTCGAGACAATGCCACAGTGAGTTTCGTTTGTTTCTTTAGCAAAATCCAGACAAAAAAAAAAGCAGGCCTATGGTGGAGGGGAAGTTACCTTGAGCTGGTTGAAAAGTTCCATGGAAGACTCCATACGAGAAAAGTAAGGTCGCTATGATCGGGTTAAGATCTAAGAATAGTTCTGGCAATCTGCTAACTCTCTATTTGAACAATTAAATTTTAAGGCCCAATATGGCCCAATTTATTGGTCACATTTACAATTAGCAAACATTAAATCAATGACCTCAGACGAATTGTAATTAATATATCTCCTTGCTCACGAAGGCGATAAGGACCATTATAGTTGATCATGTTAATTTATAAACCCCCATGAAGTCATCTTGTTTTATTATATTTTAAAATTTATCTTAAATCTGCCGATATTTTTGCATTGGCACGAATTATGTCTTAGGTCGATGTAACCATCTAAATGTCTTTTCTTAACTGTCACCATCAGTACTCTGATGGTTATTGTTTTCATTAATTAATTCACAATGAAGTAGATCTGTAGATGCGCATAGTTCTGCCTTTTCCATTTCAGAGCTGATAATTATTTTGAGTTTTAAGTGTCTATGCCTTCATTTTTAAATTTATTAAGTTCAAAGTTTAAATATTAAAAAAAAACCGTCAGATATAATCAAAATTATTTTTTTCAATGCATTCGTAAATGGTTATAATATTTCAACTATGTTTTGATTGTTATCAAGAGTTTGCAAAAATACAACGATATGAATAATTCTGGACATTAATTTGACAACTTCTTGGTTCACATTAATAACAAAACAAAAAATGATTTTTTTTTAATGTTTATATAGGGTGTGTTTGGATGAGGCAAAGAATAATGCTAATCCGGGTTAGCAACTATTTCGAACTACTATTCTACCTTTGGATGTGTTTGGGTTAGCAAAAAGTGACTATTCTTTGTTTGTCTTTTGTGGGTTAATTAGCATGCTATTCTACTAATTTAATCAAAAGTTGGGTTAGCTCACTATCTCAAATTTGAGTTAGCTCACTATTCTCACTAACCCAAGCCTTCATCCAAACGCACCCATAGAGAATATAATATTAATAAATCTAACAATTTTATTTTGATATATAATTTTATAAAAAATGTTATTCGAAAATCCAAAAGTCGAGTCATGATGAAGGAACAGAAAATAAAAGAATTTGCTATAATCGTAACAGAAAATAACATGAAAAAATTTAATTATAAAGAAATTTTTTAACCTGTGTTTTTATAATTTTAATTTTTCTTACAGCCGCAAAAAATTCGGCTTGAAAAATGTTGGTCCAAGTTATTTGTCGCAGTCTTTCTAATAAATTCAATTATATAGTATTCTATCTATTTTCAAAGAAATATAAAAATATTTCTAATATTGTAATACAAAAAATAAATAAATCATTACATTTTCTATTAAATTAAAAAAAACACAAAACCGGAGAATTATTTCCCGGAAAGGGAGCCTTTGAATCTGGAGAATTTTTTTTCGGAAAGAGATGCTGGATCCAGAAAATAATTCTCCGGTTTTGGTAGATCCGGAAATAAGTTGAAAATGGGTGCAAATTTTGAAATTTAAATTTTTTTTGGATATTAATAAAAATTTCGGCATTTTTTACTTGATGCTGATGCTGAAAATTTGACACTACTTGAAAATTACACAATTTGAATTAAAAAAAAAATTACACAATTTGCTTTAATTTTCAAGCTGATTTTTCTGTTTTCATTCTATATATGCAGAGAGAAGTTAAGAGTTCAAATCAGAAGGAAGATTTGAAGGAGAAGAAAAATATGTGAGATTTGATTTATATTTGTATTAGTCATCCATTAATTGCGCGTAAGGTATTAAAGAGAAGAGCATATTAGGTATACCACTGAAAAAATATTTCTGATTATCCCAATATTAAAATTATTGTTCTCAAAATGAAATAAATAAAAAAGAGAAAAATTATTCAACAGTGTTTGGAGTATATTGATTGTGCAAATACTCAACTTCTCGAACAAGTTTATTTCAAACCTTTGGAATTTCTCGCTGAAAATCTTTTTTTTCAATGAAAATGTTGGAGATCAAGTCATCCAACACTTTTTTTTTTAATATTTGAAATTTCTCACTGAAGTTTTTTTTTTTTGAATGAGAGAGTTGGAGATCAAGCCACCCAACACTCTTTTCAAATTCTTGTTATTACAACAAATAATTTCTCCCATCCGAGTTTCGAATCCATAACCATCAACATCAGAGAACATGTGTCTTTACCACTTCTCAGTTCTACTAAGATGTTTATTACATAAATTTTTTGTATGCATATATATGTTGAGCTAATGAAATGCATCAATTAGTAGCCATATCCACAAGATAATGATAGTAGAGGCTTCACACAATGAACTTAATGATGATAGTTGACAGAGCTGGTCAATTAGACAGACTAATTTATATTTGTGTAAAATTTGAATTTGACATATTGAAAGTAAGATTAGTTTGAATCTAAACTTATTTATCAAGATTAGTTAATTTAATTAAAACAACAAATATGCTTCGCTGTAAATTATAACATGCTGAATATTATTTTTATCAAAATGCAGCCCCTGGCTTGTTTGGATTTGCTTTGGTTGCTATTAAAAGAGTCATACGGTCGAATCTGTCCGATTATTTAGTTATTGAGATTGCTTTACTTGTTGCATTTAGGGGTGTTCATTGGGTCCGGTTTAGTCGGTTTTGAACCGAACCAAATTAGTTTGGATCAAACGGTTTGGTTTTTTCGGTTTAATGATCCGGATCGGTTTTGTTTGCTTTTTAAAACCGAATTATAATTTTGATTCGGTTCAGTTTGAAAATTTTCAAAACCGAAATAACCGAACGACCGAACTTTTATATATTATGAATTTGGTCCGGACCACCCCGGTTTATTTCTTAATCAATTTCTTTAAATACTTCGGTTTATTATAAATCAATTGCTTTAAATAAAAAAATTAATATATTTTGGTTTGAACCGAACAAACCGAAATAAAACTTTGGTTCGGTTCGGTTTCAACCGAACCGATGAACACCCCTAGCTAGTTGCATTCTATGAATTTATGCTTATACTTTCTTTATATGACATTAAAAATAATTAGTAGACAAATTAATTAGAGGAGAGATTATTTGGCAATTATTTACTTTGATAAATTAGACAATTCTTTAATAAATTTTGAATTTAAAATCAATATAAATAGGCATGATTCATATTATCCACATATATTAATTGTCGATAAAATGGGATAAGATTCGGTATACGTTTAATTATAGATCAAGTGACTTGAAATTTCGACAATATGGAATTAATGATCCTTGATACTTCATTAAGCAACACTTAATTTTATTCTATTGTTAGACAATCTCTGTCCCTAATAACATATATATAATAACTTTTCAATTTTTCAATTTATTTTTTTATTGAATAACTATGGTAAAATAATAATTCTTAAGATCCTTCCTCATCATATTAGAGCATCTATATCCCTGCAACTCTTAGAGTTTCTAAATAACTGTTAACTGCTTTTAAGAAATTATAGACTCTGGAGTTTCTAAATGTTCACATCTCTGAAATTAATTTTAGAGTTTCTAATAAGTCACATCATCAATAAATTAAAATTGATAAGCCACATCAGCAGTAAATTAAACTAATTTTAGCGAATACATGCCAATCGTTTTGCCACGTCAGAGTTTATAAACGATTTCTTAATAAGAAATTATTGAGCAAAATTGCTAAATAAGAAATCCATCTACATCTCTGAAACTGGTTTAGCAATTGCCATGTCATATTAGAAACTCTAATAGTTTCAGGAATGCAGATGCTCTTACTATTATTTTACTTCTTGATCCTCTGTAACTCTAAAAGCAGGTATATTAGCCGCTTTGTTTGCAAGTAGGTTACCATTTCATGTTCTCTATCCGGGGTCCGGGCCATTCTTATATTTTATTCTCTTGAATCAGTCCCCAAAATGGATTTAGGCACGATGAGAAGACAATATATATCTTATTCCTTTTTTTTCACTCTAAAATCTTATTTCCGAATTCTAGAATTGGATCCATATCTCGACAAGTCAAAGTCAATTAAAATCCCAATTGCCAAAGTCAAAATCTAATTTTAATCTGTATATATATATATATGAGAGCGAGTGTGTGTCACATTGTAAGAGAGAAAGATGCTTGTGATTAATCCAACGACTCCATGTCTACGACCCATCCCTTTCTCTTACCAAGATAAGGCGCTTTTTAAGTGCAACATCGTATATTGCTTTATCAGAATATCACAAAGAAAAAGAAAAATGCCCAATCTAAATGGTATCATTACCTGATTGCATTAGCAACAGCGAATAAACACAATCCTTCAAAATATAAGTTCCTGTTTTCTACATAATAGATATATTGTTACTACATTTGATATTTCATATTTGCTTTAATATGGCTATATTTCAGAACCGGTCACAGTAATATCGATAACAGCACGACGAGAAAAATAATAATAACTGAAGCTTTAAGATTAATTTTGTCATTTCCTACTTTAATGTTAATTTCGGTAAGATTTACAGAAAGTTTGATTGAAAATTAAAATAGCATTGCTATATTGTTATTCTTGTAAAAAATTATTGAGAAATTGTATTATCCTATCTCGTCTTCCAAAAATCTCTCGACTACAAGTCAGCGACGCTAACAACTTATTAACTAACTTACATATTTGAACCTTCCTTCTTTCGTGCTGCCTTCTTATATTGAATTTAGGGGATTTCTTCCCCGATCTCTCTCTTCTCAACTTGCGTCTCTAATCGCGCTCTTCAATCACCTCGTCTATTCTTCTCCGATCTTGCACTGCATCTATCTCTCCGTTCATCAATCCCGCCTCCCCGTCAGGTAACATTTTGCTTTTCACAATGTGGTTTTCTAGTTTATTTTTCTATTGAAGATTGGAGATGAGAGATCGTATCGTTTTCTACTTTTCTACTTAATATTTCTGCTTGCTCTTAATATTTGCTTAAATTAATTCCAATTGATTTAAATTTTCACCTAACAGTGACAAAGTGGAATGAAAACTGCTCTATGTTGTTCCTTGATACATAAATACTTACTAGATATGCTGAGATGTGGTTTAATTATATACTAGATAATTTCTCTAAGCATAATTTTAGATATAATTCTTGATTTTGTATGGATTTGATCATGTGATTGCTTTTTCACAATGTGGTTTTACTTGATGTGCTAGTTATATATGTGATACATGAGGTATAAATACTTAATATGGTTGGTATAAAGGTTTTATTTTGTTATGTATATACACTTGTTTAATATCTGATTAGGGAGGCAAAATATTTGATCAGTTAGGAATAAATGCTTGTTCTGTTCGGTATAAGTTCTTGATATGTTTGATATAAAGGTTTAATCTCTTATGTATATAATCCTTTTTCAATACAAAGAAATGATGTGCTAGATATAAGACTTTATGTTTTATGCGTACATGTTTAATTTGTGAGATATAAATAATTGATATACTTGTTTTAAATAATCATATTTTTGTTTTAAAAATTGTAGGATGTCATAAACAAGGAGCATATAAACGAGTCTGGCTACTATAACACTAGTGTCATTCCAAACTAAGTAACACCACATCTTAAACCATTTGATCTACTTTAATATCGTGCACAAGATAGGACTGGAATGACACTAGTGTCTTGCACGAATATTAAAGTAGATCCAATGGTTTAAGATGTGGTGTTATTTAGTTTGAAATGACACTAGTGTTATAGTAGCCGGACTCCATATAAACTTCTTATTCATGATAGGATTGATAGCAAATGGGTTAGGTAACTGTTGATGGAAATTGTGATATGTACAAACTGTGATAAATGTTTTTGATATGTAGAAACTGAGACATCGTGGTGTAAATTGTGGTAAATGTGATAATAGTACTTTGACTAGTATGTAGTATGACTTTTTTTTTTTATCAAGTATGGATTTGACTGATATATAGTGTTTGTTATGGAATTGATATATTAAGGATTTTAATGAAGTTTAAACACTTGTAACAAGTATTATTTAGTATATATTATATACAATTAGTATAAATATCGGCAAGCGTTGATAACTTGATATTAATACGTTCAGACTCAGTTAGCGTCATATAATAAAAAAGTTAAAATTTAATAGAATATGTTAGTTAAAAACAATTGACAAATGAACTATTTACATTTTCTTGACGAGCCATGAGTACTTAAAGTATTTTCGATATTAATACGTTCAAGTAGCAGCCAACACCATATGTTAAAAAATTAAAATTTGATAGAATTTGTTAATTAAAAACTGTTGACAAATGAGCTGTTTACACTTTTAATGACGAGCTATTTATACTTGCAGTATTCGATATTAATACGTTTAATTGCCAGCCAGCGCCATATGTAAAAAAAAATTGATAGAATTTGTTAGTTAAAAACAGTTGACAAATGAATTATTTACACTTTCTTGACGAGATATAAATACTTCAAGTATTCGATATTAATACGTTCAAGCCCTTGAGCTAGCACTTGCGCGGGCACTGGTTGTCCCGGTCCCAAAGAGGCCGAAAGTTTGCGCGGGCACTTGCTATTATGTGACTTAAATCCAAACGTAGGCACTTGTGACATAACTATCCCGGACAATAGTTAGAGTTCGAGAGATTTCTGAGAAATTTTGCTAGAAGAACTATTATCATGCTCCAAAAATAATCCACAATAATTTAGCATTTAATACAGATAATATATTATATTAAAATTGCTGTCATTAACATTATTATAAAATTTGGAAAATAAAACGATAACAGTAAGATTCATTAGTTTCTGTATTTACTAAAAGAGAACATTATACTAAAATCTAAATTTAAATTTATACTCTTGAACCCTACACCACTCCCTGGCATATACAAAAATAAGTATGCTAAATAAATGGCTCAACAATGATTACATCAGAAAACTAATATTTTAGGGACGTCGTATCAAACTTATGCAACCATTCATTCGCATAAAATTGTGTAACTGTTACTATTATGATTTAAACGATGTAAAAAAATAGTATATGCTCTGAGAGATCGATCTGTCACGTTGTTATGGCTCCTTATCTATCTCTTGCGCATAACAATTTTTGTCAGTAAAAAAAAAAAGTTTTGATAAACAATACTTAAATTACATAAAATCAATCTAATTGTTAGACTATCTATATGTCCCTTAACATAATTATAAATTTACGTTTTACATTTTATTTTTTTAAATTATTGTTAAAATTGTTAAAATAGATATTGTGATGTGATCTCTCCTCAACGTTAAATCTGTCTAGACAATTTTTTTTATTGAGAAAGAAAATGTCTATCATCAATTTTGTATTCATACTTGCGTTAAATCTTTGAATCAATAACTAAATATAATTTATATCACATAATTTTTAATAGAAAATTTGAACTTTTTTTTTTCAATAAGAGGAAAGAGCTTAAGAGACGTACACGTACAATAGCAACATATATTCCCAAAAATAACGAACACCAACAACACACAGATCCTAGTGCATGGGTCCATAGATGTAAACTGTCCCAGTCCCAGTCCCAGGCCAGGAGCAGGGGCGGATTCAGGATTTTCGTCAGGGGAGAGCAAAAAAATATCGAATCGGATTTAAATCCATTAACCAATTAGGTACTCGACAAAAAACAATGATTTAACTTATACTTTTCAATGCTTTGACTCGTAATTTCTGATGCTCTGACTTATAATTCTAATTACCAATCAAAATTCAACAGATTTATTTCAATTTTAACCCTAAATTTAACTCGAATTACAAATTAAATGTCCAGAGGGGGACAAAAAAAAAAATTCAGGAGGGGCAAAGTCGGTCGGAACCGATAAATGTCCACTAAAACTCAAAATCCCTGCCCCTCCTGGACTACACTGGGTCTGCCCCTGGCCAGGAGACGACGGTGAATAGGATTTATCGTCGTAACTCGTAACCAAACCACCCCAATTGATCTCAAACAGTGAAATGACTATAGACACATAAAATATGAGTGATTACTTGTAGTATATCTCCTGTAGAGAAGCGTGTGGTCGTATATATCACAGTTTTGTGTATACAACTCCAGAACAACTTACATTGGAAGAGCCGCACCGGAACAAATACTTTTGAGAGTCAGAAAGCAGAAGAATACTAGGACTCTACTGTGACGGATCCTCTCCAACCGAATATATGTAGCTCATTAGGCAACGACGCACCTTAGGCATTACTTGATCAGAACTCGAAAGCTCCTCAGTTGTTCGATATATGCGGTCCCGATCTGTTTACAAAAGATCAACTTATTATTATAATTGGAGAGGATCCGAAGAAGGCCCATACACAGTAGCGGCTTAATTTCGGCCCAGTAACTGAAACAGCTATCTCTAGAAGGAGGTAAATTTGGGTCCGATGCCCATCGGACTCAAAGTGAGTTCGATGGGTTCGATGACCGTCCGATCTGCTTTAAGATTCGCGCACCCAACTTTTGTGTCTGCTTTAAAGTCATGCGCACGAATCTTAAAGAAGATCGGACGGTTCCGAAACCCATCGGACTCAAATTGGACATCAGACCCAACGTGCTCTACTCTAGAAGAATCCAAGACAGGCGTGACTTTAGACTGTAGTCTTCGTGTATTATTCCTTTTTACTGTTCACGCAATTATTTTTTTTTCAATTAAATTTTTTATTATGCAGCATTTTTGTGAATAAACAGTGGTATGAAACAGTGATTAATGCACTGTTGCTCAAGTAAATAAAATTTGAATGTCAAGAATGTGTTCAGTGAACTTATCATGAAAAAAAAACTTGAGTAACACGACCAATTGAAGGGATCCTATTCCTGCTTCTGGTATAGTGAGCAAATGTTTTCCAATCAAATGAGATTTTTGTATACATGATATACAAGAGAAATACTGATAAAATAATTCTTAAAACAACATAAAAAATTCATTACTAGAGTATAAATTGGTTTGCGATGTTTCATTCTAAAATGATTGCTCAAACAAGTAAGAGAAAAGTTCCTGAATTTGAATCCAAGTAAGAATAGTTAGTTTCGAGTTTCATTAAGACTTGAATTTGTTTCAAATAAAATCACACGCAACTTGCTAGCATGAGACCCGGCCCATAATCCACTAATTAAAATCTTCTTTGAAGGGTCACACTCAAAACATGAGCAAAGAAAGAAAGTTAAAAAAACCTCGGCATTTGCAATTGATTGTTTCAACAATCCAATGAGAAGCTCATAAGCATATTTAAAAAATTGAACGAATTGAAGACAAAAAAACAGAACGCAAGAAAAATCATAAATGAATTCAATTGCCTTTTCTTACTTTTCTATTCCATAGTATTTTTGCATCCTTATCACTTTTTTCATCAAACAAAATTTATTGGCTGAAGAAAAATTCTACATACAAAATCAACCCTCCCCTCCCCCGCCATTGGCTTTCTTTTCCGCCCTTTTTATTATTCTTCAACCTGACTTCCTTAAAAAAAAAGGAAGAAAAAACAAAGAAAAGGAAAACCTCTGCTGTTCACTGTTTCTGTACTCACGCCTCAATTTTTTGGAAGAACTACAAAACAAAAACCTATAAAAAGACAAAATCAGAAGAAAATAAGAAAAGAGGAAAAAGGTCATGACCTTTTGTCAAATTCCCAGCACTTTTTCTCTTTTCCCCTCCTCTTTTTTCTTCTTTCAATTCTCTGCGTCCCAATTTCAGAAGAACAGAGCTTTCTAATTTTAATTTTCAAAAACCAACTTCCAACCTTCCTCTGGCCCCATTCCACGTGGCAGGAGCACCCCGTTAGTTCCCCACCAAGAATCACCTCTCCTCTCACCTCAGCCATGGGCCCCGCTCTTCATTGAGTCCGGATCCCCTAAAGTAACCCAATTTTTGAGTTTAGACGTGTACGGTGCCTATTCGGTGGTAGCGCAGGGGCCCAGTATTATTTGTGGGGTCCAGGCTCTTTAAGATTCGTGTTAGAGCATCTTGGACGGTTTGGATCAAAACTCAAAAATTGGGTTAATGCACTGGATCTGAATTCCTCTTCATTACCATCGGTGTATCATGCACGACCTTGCTCCAAGTGTGGCTATCAATCTCTCTTCTTTCTTCCTCCGCCGCTGCGTCCCGAAGAAAAATCCGTACGGACTCCGCGCACGGCCGGAGAACGAGGCGGTCCCACCTTTCATACTCGACTTGTTTCCCTTCTCTTCTGAGCTTCGCTCGAACCACATCCGTTGCATCAACTCTCCTAATAGGCCATCTCCATTCGCTTCTCATCTTCTCTATCTTCCCCACCTGTACCATGGCGAGTTCTCTCGTGTTATCCTTTATTTCTTCTAATGCATCTCCTAAACTCCTTGTACCAGTAAAATACCGCTCCAGCTCTGGCACGCCAATCGCCATCTCCAAACCCTTATTCATCTCCCTCTCTCTCCTCTCCTTCTTGAAGTACTCTCTTAACTCTTCCACCATACCTATATCTATCATCTCATCTACTCTCTTATCCAAATACTCCATTAATACCTCCTTTTCTACATCAACCCATATCATACAACAGTTGTACCTCAACCCAGGTCTATGAAAGGTCATTCTCTGATCAAACGGGTTGTATCCTGGTCGATATGGATCCGATAAGAGGGCATGGATGAGGGAGTTAGACCCTCCAGCAATCACTGGAAGTTTGTGTCGGTTGGAGATGGAGGAGATTGCAGTGGTTGCTAGTCGACGGTAACTCTCTTGAGAGAGTTCGCCTGAGGCGGCTGGAACTGACCCAAGGAGGTGATGTGGTACACCGAGCCGTTCCGGTACGAGTACTTTGTTGGTGGTTATGTCAAGGCCTGTGTAGAGCTGGATCTTGTCCGAGTTTACCACCTCGCCTGAGAACTGACGGGCTATGTCGATGGAGAGGCGGGTCTTGCCTGTGCCGGTTGCACCCATTATGACCACTATCTGTTTGTCAAATTGCCTCTGAGAACTTGGGTCCTGAGGTAACAGCGCGTGGCGGTACCGGCGCAGCAGAGATCCTATGCTTCTTCTCATCGATAAGAGCACGGAGGGACGGGAGTATGGGATGGTTATTCCAAAAAAGAGGAATAGGATGATGAAGAATAGGAATAGAGGAAGCCAGTTGGGGCACGCTTATCAGTAGCTCATGCGCTTCTTGCTGTCTGTCTGTGTGTGTGATGGTATATGAAGATGTTTTTCTCTCTCTACATGTACAAACTCTAGAGACAATCTCTTTCTGTAATTGTGCGGTAGGGTGTGGAGAGACTGAGGTGTTCGTTTCTTATATATATAAATTAGCAAATGGTGGATTAGAGATAGCGTTATATATTTTTTGTTATTTGCTTTAATTTATTTTAATCTATTAAATTATGGGAGTTGAGAAGTGAGAAATAATAATATAATGAGGGGGTGTTATCACTTATAATCATATTGCTGGTGCATGCGGCCGGAGTTAATACTCTTCTTTACAGAGATAAAAATTTAAAACATGGAGGCTGTGCTGGTACTTCGTAATTTGTGTATAGCTATATAGATTATAGCCTACATTCTACTTGGGGAATGGGGAGAAGTAGGAAGGAGAGAGAATGAAGAAAAAGCATGTAAAAAAAGGTGAACTGTTATGTAATAATTAATTGTTGTTTTTACGAGGAATGGATGAATGGGAATGTTAAACTGCTAAAGGCTGACAGGTGTATCATTACTCTTGTCGTGAATACAGATTAAATGTGACTAGTATTCGATGTTACTAATGGTGTGTGAGTTACTGATTAAAGCTACTCGCATGGTAACAAGCTGGTGATTAGAAAATAATATTGGTCAGGTTTAAAATTCATGAGTATAATTTAAAAATAATTCGTTATTTTAATCATATAAATCAAATTCAAAATAATGATATTCTTCTTAACAAAAAAAAGTTCGTAATCTTTTCTAATAATATAATATAAATAGCATTGATTTGTCAAAGTTAAAATCCATTTGTCACGAGTTGGGAAAAAAATTACAGATTAAAATTTTTTTAATTCATCGGTAAAGCTGTTGGGAATTTTTTTTATAGATTAAAATAAATAATATTTAAAAACTTGGTTGCTATACTTAAAGAGTAATCGTCATAATTTTTTGTCTTAACAGAATAAATAATATGTCTAATCTTCTAACCACCTCTAGAAAGATGGACATTTATTAATAATTACCCATTTTTTTCTCTAAGAAGAAAGCTCAAATATGTTTGATAAAATATACCTTAAAAGAATAAATTTTGTACTTTATCTAGTCACATTTACTGACCGTATTCGTCTATTTTTGTCCATCTTCATAGGATTTTTTTTTTAAAACAGTAATTAAAATAATAAAAGTTAAATAAACGACATGATTACGGAATTTACAAAAATAGCAAAAACCGAATAGGCTATTCGGTTAAGGATTTTTTTTTGCTTCACCGAATAGCCTATTCGGTTTACAGGGCAATTCGCCACAGAAAATCCATGAAATGGCTTAACCGAATAGCCTATTCGGTTTGGTGTTTTTTTGGGCTTAACCGAATAGGCTATTCGGTTTAGGTTTTTTTTTTTTTTTTTTATAAGACTAAAAAGAGCAAAATAAAAAAAATCTAATACTGAAAATTTGAATTTTTTATTTAAATTATTTGACTTCTTTTGATATATAATTAGCATATTTATACTAAAATACGCTAAATTACTTGAAATTATGTTGAATTACACTATATTAAGTTAAATTACACTAAATTACATTACATTACGCTAAAATACGGTAAATTACATATGAATAGGGACGATATCTTCACTGAAAAGGCAAAAAACGACGGCGAAACTTCAAACGGTCATAAAACGGCGCTCGAGTGTCCGATTTCAGCAAATGACCACTTTTCGGAAGAGCCTCAAAACTTGAGTTGAAGTTTCCGATTAAGATTTTCATTTCTATTATTCAATCCAAGTAGCTCAGTAAATTAGTTACATAATGAAATTATAGAATACCAATTTTTACTATTTTCAGAATTTTTTTACTATTTTTTATGATTCGTGAAAGATGGCACAGAATCGGTCTATTTTAGCGTAATTTTGTGTAGTTTAGCGTAATTAGCGAAGTTATTGTAATTTAGTGTAATTTAACATAATTTATTGTAATACAGTGTAATTCAACATAATTTCAAGTAATTTAGTGTATTTTGTTGTTGTTGCTAATTATAAATCAAAAGAAGTAAACTAACAAATAATTTAAACAAAAAATTCAAATTTTTAGTGTTAGATTTCTTTATTTTGATCTTCTTAGTCTCTAAAAAAACCTAAACCGAAATGGCTATTCGGTTTAGGCAAAAAAATCCCTAAACCGAATAGCCTATTCAGTTTAGGGGTGTTACACGAAAAGTTACACAGCGCGGGGATTTGTTTTTGTGAAAATAGAGTAAACCGAATAGCCTATTCGGTGAAGCAAAAAAAAACCACTTAACCGAATAGGCTATTCGGTTTTTGCTGTTTTTATAACAAACCCCGTAATCATGTCGTTTCTTTAAGTTTTATTATTTTAATTACTGTTTTTAAAAAAAATCCATCTTCATAGCCACGCAAATTGATGCATTAGAATAAGAGTGAGGCTACGGTGCTATGCATAGCACCAATTGGGTCCGTACTACGGCTCAAAATTTGACTTTTTAAAATCCTAACGGTCAATCCGAACCGTTCAACATGATTATAAAATGAATATGTACTTGCAAATCAAATTTTACATTTTTTCGAATTTTTTACTATTTTTTCGAAAATCACTTGATCTGAACATTCTGGACCATCCAAAAACAGCCTATCTGAAAAAATAGTAAAAAAATTCGAAAAAATGTAAAATTTGATTTGCAAGTACATATTCATTTTATAATCATGTTGAACGGTTCGGATCGACCGTTAAAATTTTAAAAAGTCAAATTTTGAGCCGTAACACGGACCCAATCCGTGCTATGCATAGCACCGTAGCCTCACTCTTAGAATAATGCACAGTTAGGACCACATACGATCAAAAAGGGGTTGTAATTTCATAAAATTGCGATGAAGCATAGTGACGAGTCCATTCAAGAATAAAAATAAACAGTCAAATCTCTTCTATTATGGTAGCCGGTTCATCAGAGTAATAAATGCCTAAATGTTAGGCATCTAATCTTTAAACCGTGAATTAGTGACTTCACCTGTTCACCATCTTTATCTTTACGGAAATAAATCTGCTGCGATCGCAGGATCTCTGCGATTTCAATCCCAACCGTTTATATGTTTCGAGATTCATGTACAAAAACTGACTTCTCCAAGAATTTCTGGGTTTCATCATTTGAATGGTTGGAATTAGAATCGCAGCAGATTCTCACCCTATCTTTACCAATTCAATTCATTTCAGGCCAAACTTATCACTTATCACATAAAAAAAATGTAAGAAATGTAAAAACTTAACATTTCAAAACCGCTTGAATATCATAATATTTATCTGTAAACAGGCGTTTAATTTATAACAACTCCAATAACTCAATCCGTACCAGAAGTTTGCAACAATAAATAAATTTTAAAAAAAGTTTGCAGCAACTGTCAGAGTCCCTGCAAAACAAGATTTTGTCTGTTGTGTGCATATAAATAAAAGAAAAGGCAGTCTAACATCTTGTTTGGAAGGAGAGTTGAGAAAGGGAGGGAATGGAAACAAAAGAAAACTTTCTCTCGAATCTTATTTGTTTGATAAAATTATATTGAAGGTGAAGGGTATACGAGGTGAAAAAATTAATTTTGCATGATTATAATCAATATAATTAATGTTCCTTCCGATTTGAAGTGTAAGGGATGAAAAGAAATTTTGTTACAAATATTTTCAAAAAAATGACACAAATGTCCAATCCTATATCTTACCTATATAATTATTATCCGAGTTTTTTTTATCACAAACCTACAACAACTAACAAAGTTTTCATTAATCTTCTAAATTTTAATTAACCAAACAAGAAATAAAATATAAAGAAAAATTAAATTTATTTTTTCTTATTAATCATTCATGAAGATTAAATATATTAATCTTCTTTTTTATTCAATTTCATTTCATTATATTCTTCACTTTCGTTCCCTTCCTCTACTCTCCATCCAAACAAGGTTTAAGGAGTAAAAAGCTATAGATGAAGAAATAAATTAGAAGTGTAGGTCAGGTTAGATATAGGCTGGTATAATCAAGGTAGGAATTCTATAGACCAGTAGACCACAAAGTGTGTGGGTCCCATCACAAAGTCCCAATACGCTGTAGTCAAGTTTAAGCGTTGAATTTGATCCGAACCGTCTGAATTAGTTTCATTTACAGGTTACTAAGGTTTGACCTTTCCGTTGACTATATTTTCCTTTCGTCAATTCAAAAGTATGGTTTCAAATGTCTGTGGTTTTGGTCCAGATGAATTAGTGTTTGTGCCGTGTTTGTGCTATGCCATTTTATGATTTAATGAAATGATCATTGCGTTGGGTACTATAAAAATATCTCATTATATGCGAGAGTAAAAAAATAATTATTATCTAGAATAAATTAATAAAAATATTATTTTTAGAGTATTGTTATTATCAACAGTATCCGCAATAATCAATACTGTTATTATTATTCTTGCATATAGTGAAAGATTCTTATTGTAGGTATGATTATAGCAATTTATTATAAGTATTACTGGCTTTGCATTTTCTTTTTCTTTTTAATTTTTTTAGAAGGACAACATAAAACCAAAAATATTAAAAAAAACAATAGAGCGAATAGTTTCAACAAAAAAAAAATTGACATACTAAATTTACAGAACAAGATTATTTCAAATTATTTAACATGGTCTAAGAAAAATTAATGTATTGCTTTAGTACACTCATCTCTCGTGTAGTGTTCTTATGACAAATCCGTGATGTATAAAAAAATATCGGGTCAAATTTCATAGCTTGAACTTCTAGTGGCACCGATAACCAACAAATGAGCCCCTCACACATGGTAGGCAACTGTCTATTTTTAAATTTGAAAAATCATTATAAACCCTATATTGGAATATAGATTGTTATCTATTTCTGTAAAACATATTGCTTACTTCTGAATATTTTTATGTTGACAAAAATCTTAACTATCTCTCGTCCAAAAAAAACAGAGAAAAACCAATGAAAGCCACAATATTAAAAATTTTGTATCCAGTGCAATACCTAACAATTTATAATGAAATTTGAGTTGTCGGTTTTAAACTGGCACAAATCTCAAAATGAAACCCCCTCTGTTACAAATGAATTCATATCACCGACGGTACCGTAATAGGGAATCTTTTACAATTACTTGATCTGGACCGTTCTTAACTTGGCACGAATCTCAAAGACCAATAATACTGCCCCCTCAGTCAGCCCGAATCCCAAACCGGCTTAGAGTTAATCTCAAACCGTAAATAGCTAATTGTAAAAGGGAATCTTTTACGGTACCGTCGAGGATATAATGGATCCTGTTACAAATAGGAACTGAATTGATTTTGATCGGCTGTTAGTATTCTATATGGTTCGGTATTTGAGAGCATACTCCGCCGCAACAGATACTATACTTAGCCTGAGTCCTGACGCAAGCACTCCAAGACAGGTTCATTTCCCCCGATCATCGTGGACCAAGTCTCAAAAGAAAATGGGGATTACGATAAGCACTAAGTTGGTCGATGTCTAATCTAAATTGTTTGAATTTAAATATGGTAGTATGAATTTCACCACAAACTTAACGGAATTTTTTTTAAAAAAAGTAATTAAAATAATTAAATTTAAAAAACCAACATGATTACCGAGGTCTTTACAAAAACATCAAAAACTGAATAGCCTATTCGGTTAAGGGTTTTTTTTTTGCTTCACCGAATAGGCTATTCGGTTTACAGGATTTTAACTGGGGTTGTAGGATACGATGCCACAGAAAATCCATTAAATCCATTTTATAGGCTTAACCGAATAGGCTATTCGGTTTGGTGTTTTTTTGGACTTAACCGAATAGCCTATTCGGTTTAGGTTTTTTTTTTTTTTAGAGACTTTAACATATTTATACTAAAATACGCTAAATTATTTGAAATTATGTTGAATTACATTATATTAAGTTAAATTACACTAAATTACATTACATTACGCTAAAATACGGTTAATTACGCTAAATTACATATGAATATGGACGATATCTTCACTGAAAAGGCGAAAAACGACGGTGAAACTTCAAACGGTCATAAAACGACGCTCGAGTGTCTGATTTCAGTAAATGACCACTTTTCGGAAAGCTTGCGAAAATACTCATGCGTCCGTGCCAGCAATGCTGGATTCCAAAATTCAGAATCACCAAAAAACAAAGAGAAGAGCCTCAAAATTTGAGTTGAAGTTTCCGATTAAGATTTTCGTTTCTATTATTCAATCCAAGTAGCTCAGTAAATTAGTCACATAATGAACTTGTAGAATACCAGTTTTTACTATTTTCGGAATTTTTTTACTATTTTTTATGATTCATGAAAGATGGCACAGAATCGGTCTATTTTAGCGTAATTTTCGGTATTTCAGCATAATTAGCGGAGTTATTGTAATTAGCGTAATTTAGTGTAATTCAACATAATTTCAAATATTTAGTGTTTTTTTTATTTTTTTGCTAATTATAAATCAAAAGAAGTAATCTAACAAATAATTTAAACAAAAATTCAAATTTTTAGTGTTAGATTTCTTTATTTTGCTCTTCTTGGTGTCAAAAAAAAAAAAAAAAACCCTCAACCGAATAGCCTATTCGGTTTAGGCTAAAAAATCCCTAAACCGAATAGCCATCTCGGTTTAGGGGATGTTACACGAAAGATTACATAATTCGGGGATTTGTTTATGTGAAAATATGGTAAACCGAATAGGCTATTCGGTGAAGCAAAAAAAAAAACCCCCTTAACCGAATAGCCTATTCGGTTTTTGCTGTTTTTTTTAAAAAATCTCGTAATCATGTTGGTTCTTTAACTTTAATTATTTTAATTACTGTTTTAAAAAAAAAAATCCAACTTAACGGATACAATTAAATTTGATTTGATATCCATTGAAAATTCTCCCGACATTTTTATTAATATCCAAAGTTTAATAGAAATTAATAAATATATCCAGATCCATGGGAAGTTATAAAAATACCCATACCGACTATTTTTTGACCGGTACCCAATTAATTCATTACCGGCTAGAAAATAGCCGGTACCTAATTTTTTTTTTAATACGGTACCGGCCATTTACTTGAAATTATTGGCCGGTACCCAATTTTTTTTTTTTTAAGGATAGGAGAGCAAGATGCTGATATCTAACATTAAAAATTCGAATTTTTTTTAAATATTTGTTAGATTACTTCTTTTGAAATATAATTAGCATATTTAAACTAAAATACGCTAAATTACTTGAAATTATGTTAAATTACTCTAAATTACACTAAATTACGTTAAATTATACGGAAAATTACAATAATTACAAAATGAAAGATACTCAATTTTAGAATGCTGGTTATTGTCAAATTAAATTCACTAGCCGTATACGAACACTAAACTACGTTTTTTTTAGGTACTAACTTTTAGCAATTTTACTATGCTGCATACGACACTGTCACTAGCAGCATACGGGTCGTTGTGTGTCTACCGATGATAAAAAACTTTAACTCAATTTTTGAGGCACTAAACGTTGTTTTTTTGCAATTATGATTTCGTCGACCCCCTAGGGTAAACCCTGAGAGTGCCATTGCCCCCGTCTTGTCCCAAGCTTTCTGAATTGGGATCAAACGCTCAAATCCGAGTTTCCGATCAAAAGTTATGACCGTTTAAAGTTTTTGAAAAAAAAAACGATGCGTTCGTGCAAAAACACCGATGACGTACCGATGCTTTATGCACGGCCTAACGATGGCAGAAGTGCATTGATGTTTCATTGTAAAAACATCAGCGACGCACCGATATTTTTTTAGCACTATCCTGCTTAATTGTCAATGCTAAGTCTAATAAAACATCGATGTTTTATTACAAAAACATCAGCGACGCACCGATGCTTTTTTACACTACCCGGCTAATAAAACATCGATGTTTCATTGCAAAAACATCGATGATGCACCGATACATGCAACCTATGTAACACACGCATCCAACCAAATGCATTTGTTTGATCTTAGCCAAACCGAGTGCAAACTTCAATCCGAGTTTCCTATGATGTTTTCTTCTAGCCAACTATGCTATGCCCATCCTAAAAAAAAAAAAAATTTGGGTACCGGCCATTAAATAGCCGGTAATAGATTAAATTGAATACCGGCCAAAAAATGACCGGTATGAATATTTTTATAACTTCCCAGCGGATCTGGGTATATTAATTAATTTCTATTAAACTTTGGATATTAATAAAAATGTCGGAAAATTCTCTGTTCTTACAAGATTACTTTGGCTCAAATTCAAATTTATAAGCAATAGTATTGTACATGGTCAGTGCTTTAATTTTATTTCCTGACCCTCTTAATGCAAGTTCTGTAAATTTTAAAACTTCGTTCTCTTACAGAAATTTCAACAAAATTTCTCCGCAATTGCTATCTTACCTTTTTTTAGAAGAATTTCTAGCGTGCCCATATATACAAACTTTAAAAATAATCAATTTTTCCATCGAAACACCATAATATTTAGTATCCTCACCAAAACTTCACATTTTTTCTTCTTAAAAATAATTGTGAGAATATTTAATATTGGCAAATTCTTCTATGGGCATAAGGACCTATTTGTAAAATGAGTATATTTTCATTTTCAAAGTTCAAACAGTCGATCCGACCGTTCAACATTTTCTCCATATTACAATGTACTTGGAGGTCAAATTTTACATTTTTTTGAATTTTTTTACTATTTATTAAGATGGGTACAAAATTCAATGGTCTGAATTTGACTAGTTTTGTAAAATACTTAATAAATAGTAAACAAATTCAGAAAAATGTAAAATTTGACCTCCAAGTACATTTTAATATGGAGATAATGTTGAACGGTCGGATCGACTGTTTGAACTTTGAAAATAAAAATATGCTCATTTTACAAATAGGTCCTTATGCCCATAGAAGCATCCCTCTTTAATATTATGATATTTTGATGGGAAAATTGACTATTTTGAAAGTTTGTATGGACACACTAGAAATTACCCCTTTAAAAAATAAAAAATAAATCAGTTAATAATAGTTCAAGATATTATGATATTATCATTTATGTTTTGCGAAAGCAGATTTTAATGTGCTATTATGAAGTTCTTCTATTCACGAAATATCTACAAATGTGAACTCTACATAAATTTAAATTTATACAGTATTCATTTTAATAAATTTTTCGTAAGTTTACACTTAACAACTATCAATTATGTTTAAACAATTATATACTTAAAAGTATTCATGGTTCGTAATTAACTATGTTGAACCATGTGCAAATCTATTTTGTTAAGTGCACACATTTGAATATGTAAATGATTTACCATTTGATCATTCCTAACATCAAAATTCGTGCTACCACATGAAAATCAGACCTGTCATGCAATGAAAAACTAGCATATAATTGTTTCTCTAATTAATTTTAGCGTTTAATTATAATATTGAATAGGTCAGTTGTCTACTTAGAAAATAAAATAGTACAGTCCGGAATATCAGTCTCAATTTACCAAACTCTTTAATTTGTTAATATCGGTACATTATTATACAAGTACACATAATAAAATATAATCAGTGCCTGCGGTCGTAATCAAGATGCTCAAATGAGCGGGAAGCAAATTTGCTACGATTCCAAAGGATCGTAGGGTTCTGCGATTCCAATCCCAACCATTCATTTATTGAAATGCAAGAATCTTAGAAGAAGTTAGTTTTTGTGCACAAATCTTGAAACATATGAACGGTTGGAATTGGAATCGCAGCAGATTTATTTCCAAATGAGCGTGCTACAGATACATCAGCTTTCACATATATTACGAAAATCAAATTGTCAATTCCGGAACTAACCAGTCCTTAATTACCAAAATAATAGCTTTAATTTTGCTGCCCTTATTTTCATTATAGTAAGAAGTACAGTCAATTGGGCCGAAAATTTTTTTGTTACCATCTTCTAAAAATAAATTAACACAAATGACAGTTTTTTCTAAAAAAGTTTCAAATTTACCGGGAACACAAATTAAATTTGGTCTCCAAGTATATTTTAATAGGGAGATCATATTGAACGGTTTGAATTGACTATTTGAATTTTAAAAACGGATATAAGAATGTAAGACAAGATTGAAGCACTCCTATGTGAGAGGTCATGGGTTCGAAACCCACAAAGTGGGGAAATTCTCTATATTAATATATAGAGGTTTGAAATGTGTTGGCTGACTTGACCTCCAACTCATATTTAAAAACAAAAAAACAAAATTGAAGCAAAAAACAATAAGACATTTTAACCTTACTCTTCTCAGATCATTGTCTTTTGTTTTGTTTCATGTTTCTGCTACTGAATCTAAGTTGTTTAGATTTGATGACACCTGATTGGAGCAAGAGTTTCTGTTGGACATGAACCTCAAGTAGGAATTGAAAAAAAAAAAAAAAATCCAATTTCAAAAGCATTAATTAGTTAAGGATCGAGCTGGATAGTTTATGTGAATAAAGAGAGGTCAGAGAGAAAAGAAACATCACTTTCTCAAAATTGTGGAGCAGTATGATGTTCCATATGAATTTAGATATTTAACTTCTCTTGAGCTGGAGTTATATGGATGAGACTTGAGAAAAAAATGTTTGAAAAAATACGGTGAAAAAGGGTTGGTAAACTTAGTACAGTTTTAACTATCAAACAATGATAATCTTAAGCTAGAAATGTATTTCGGCTTTAGGTGTAGAACTTGCGTAGGTGGCACGCATTTCATGGCCTTGGGAGCGCATTTCCTTTCGAGTCCTCCAGCTCGTATGCTCCATTTTGTGAAGTACTCCACAGCAATGATTATCCATCTTCTTTGTCGGACAACCTTAGGGAAAGGACCGACGATGTCGATTCTCCATAAGTCGAAGGGCCAGGCTCCCGAGATGGATACCTATTCATATGGTTGGACATTGCTTAGCTTGCTGTGGTACTGGCACTTATCGCATTTTTCCTGAGATTTGTTGTGTCTTGTTGCATAGTCGGCCAATAAAATTCTGCCCGCAACACTCTTTTGCCAAGGTTTTGGCACCTTGATGGTTGCCGCATATGCCTTAGTGTACCTCGGCTAGCATCTTTTGCGCTGTGTCTTCTCGGATGCACTTGAGCCAAGGTCAGACATACCTCCTCTTGTAAAGCTGATTGTTGAAGATAGAATATAGGGGGGTTATTTTCTTCAAACGTCAGTCCTCAAGTTTGTCAGTGGGCAAGGTTCCTGTGTTGAGAAAATTCCATATTGGTGCAAACCATGTGTCCCCGGGCTCGTCCATGGCGAACATCTCGATAACGTTCGTGTCAACGCTAGACTCTGAGACATCCATGACAATCACGGGTCTCTCTTTATCGAGATTGCCGGTAGCTCCCAACTTCGAGAGAGCGTCTGCTTAGCAATTCTTGTTGCGTGATATGTGTTGGATCTTTACTTTGTCGAATTGCTCTTTCAAGAAGTGAAACTGTTCACGGTATTTCCGCAGCTTGTCGTCCATCACTCGGCATTCTGCATTGATTTGTTTGATTGCGAGCTCAGCATCGCTGTGAAGGTAGACCTCCCGAGCTCCCAACTCTTTAGCCAACTTAAGCCCGGCTATCATGGCTTCGTATTCGGCCGTGTTGTTGGTTACCGGGAACTAAAAGTGGAGCGCATAATTCAAAGTTTCTCCTTGTGGGCCGATCAAAGATACCCCGGCGCCTGCCCCTTGAAGCGAGGAAGTGCCATCAGCATATAACTTCCATCTGCCTTCTTGTTTCGAAGGGGCCCCGAAATACTTGGCTATGAAGTCTGCAAAAATTTGCGACTTCAAAGCATTCTGGGGATGAAATGAGACGTCGAACTCAGAAAGTTCTAGTGCCCAGGCTAGTAGTCAACCCGAGGAATCAACATTTGCAAAGGCTTTTTTAAGTGACACTTATGTGTACACCTTGATAGGATAGGATTGAAAGTAGGGCCTCAGTTTCCTCGCGGCTACTACAATGGTGTAGGCTGCTTTTTCAATTTGTGTGTATCTCGTCTCGGCATCTCGGAGCACATGGGAAACAAAGTAGATTGGTCTATGTTCTCTTCCTTCTTCTCGGACTAGCGTCGTGCTCACCGCGTGGCCGGTTGTGGCCAAGTATAAGACCAGTGCATCCCCAGCTGTAGGTCTGCTGAGATAGGGAGGGTTGGCGAGGTACGCATTGATCTTTTCGAAGGCCGCCGCACATTCATCCGTCCACTCAAATCTTGCTGACTTGTGCATGGCCTTGAAAAAAGAAAAACACATGTCTCCAGATCTTGCAATGAACCTGTTCAGTGCTGTCAATCTTCCTGTCAGTGACTGGAGCTCCTGTAGATTCCGAGGTGGTTTCATATCGAGGATTGTTTGCGACTTGGAGGGGTGAATTTCGATGCCCCTCATGGACACCAAGAACCCGAGGAATTTCTTTCCAGTGAGCCCAAAAAAACTTTTCTTTGGATTTAGTTTCATTTCGGCTCCATTCAAGGTCGCAAATATCTCCCGAAGGTCGCGAACGTGGTCCAAGTCCAACATACTCTTTACCAACAAGTCATCTACGTATGCTTCCATGTTTCGACCGATCTGTTCCTTAAAGACCATATTCACCATTCTTTGGAAGGTTGTGCCTGCGTTTTTCAGCCTAAACAGCATGACTCAGTAACAATAGAGTCCTGAGTGGGTTGTGAAAACAGTTTTCTCTTCGTCGTCCGGATTCATCCTGATTTGGTTCTGGAGAAAGCATCCATAAAAATGAGGTATGCGTGTCCCGAGGTAGAATCCACAACTTGGTCAATTTTGGGCAAGGGAAAAGGATCCATGGGGCATGCTTTGTTGAGGTCAGTATAGTCGATGCACATCCTCTAATACCCATTGGACTTCTTAATGAGTGCAAGGTTTGCCATCCACTCGGGGCAATCTACATTCAGAATGAACCCTGCGTCGAGAAGTCTACTTCTCTCTTAACGGCCAACTGCCTTTCTTCCCCCATGTTGCGCTTCTTCTGTCGGACTAGTTTTGGGTCGGGCTTGATGTGCAGTTTGTGCTCGGCTATTGATCTGGGGATTCCGGGCATGTCTGCAGCGTTCCACACGAAGATATCCTTGCGCAAACAAATTGGTACGCTTCCCCAGCTGGCGCATGCGTCAATATCCGTGCGCAAACCCAGCTAGCGTGGATGGTTATTTTTTATTTTTGAAAATATAGGTGGTGGTTGTTTAATTTTGATTTATTGAGGTGGTAACTAAAAAAATTTCCGACAAATCAAAGAGGTTATATTTGCAGTTAAGATATGACAAACTTTCTGATAAAATAGCTAGTTATTGCAATTAAATGTGAGAATAGCCTAGTTATGGTCAATATTATTATTCTTTATGAATATAAAAGTTAAATTAAGAACTCAACAAGTGAATATCGAGAAATTTTTTCATGTTAGTAATTTTTTATACGCAGAATGTCGAACAAAAAAAACCAAAATGTCGCAATACTTTGTGTATGTTGAATAATTGATATAGTTATATAAATTATATTTAATTATTTTAAATATCATCAAAAATTAAAAAAATGAATTATATATTAAAGTTGTAAAAATAAATGCATCATGAAGGAACTAAAAATGAAAGGCACTATAAGCATCCTCGAAATACGATATATTAGGGCTGTAAATGAGCCGAGTTTGAGCGAGTTACCTCCAACTCGAACTCAGCTCTTTAAATAAATGAGCGAGTCAACTCGAGTTGGGATGGTAATAACGAGCTGTAGAGCCAACTCGAACTCAGCTCGTTATCAACTCGAGTTGGCTCACAACTCGTTTATAAACTCGTTTAACCAGTTAAATCAATACAACACAAGTTATAAACGAGTTTGAGCCGAGTTTGGGTTTGGTTTTGGTTATTCGGGATTTTTTGTGTCCAAACTGTGTAATTTTATGTAACTCGAGTTATAAATGAGCGAGTTGGGGTCAGCTCAAACTCAGCTCATTTATTAAACGAGTCAGCCAACTCGAGTTGGAACTAACTCGAGTTGTAAATGAGCGAGTTAAAGCGAGCTGTAAATGAGCGAGTTACGAGCGAGTTGCGAGTTCGAGCAATTTTGCCCAGTCCTACGATATATATCCGAATCACGAAAGGATCTTAGAAGTTTTTATGAACGTTATTTCAGAAACGGTATTAACTAACTTTGAAATTTTAGTTGCCTTAATTATTTATTGAAAGTATAAATAACAACTTACAGTGCCTTTGAACTTAGTCCAAATTCATTGATCATGAGCAAGAAAATGCTTGTTTGTGATGCTTCTCAACTAGCTACAAGGACCGTTTCTAATATAATATAGCTCAAGTCTGATGCTCGAGGTGCTTTTGTTCATTTAATTGGGGGCACACCATGCATTATTTCATTATTTGTAATATCCCCCCGCTATAACCTCCATGTGAGTAGATCATACATTAAAGCAAGAAAACCAGGGGAGAGGTACCGGGGCATGCTTGAGGCATGGAATTCTCCTATTACACCTTTCCTTGATTTTTTTTAAAGTCTCAAATATACCATTTGAAAAATGTATGTTATCAAAAGAAGAAGACTTACAAAAGATATAATAGAAAAAAAAAAACTAATTGAGCTCAAAATAATATACTAACAATTATGCATGCTAACTGCAACTTGTAGTAACCTGATAATTACTTGCATAATAAACTCACTCCTTCAATAACTTAATTTTTCATACATATTTTAGAATATAGATTTGGATAGTGTGCAATGCACACTTGTGTGTCACATGTCGAAGACTTGTCTATTTTTGTATGATATAATTGTTGACAGCTTTTACGGATTTCTGGTCAATTCAAAACACATTTTAATTAACAACTATTAAGAAATTAAATAAATTAATTGTTTGGGACTCATTACTATAATTTCAAAAATGTACATTTTGATATTTCACAATGCACATTTGGCAATTACACATTTAACACTTGGTTATTGCATGATGCATACATGACCATTTCACAATGCACATTTGCTCATTGTCCGGATCATTCTAAAATACACACTTGATTATTGTATAAAGTATACGTGATTATTGCAAAATGCACACCTGATAGTTGTACAATGTATATTTGACTATTGTAGAATGCACACTTGTCTATTTTATTTATTAATTGTTTCGTACTTGCCAAAAAAAAAAAAGTAATAATTGCTGCCTTGTTATTGAGAAAAGTGTCCCCTAAATTTTGTAGTGCTATAAATATATGTTTCTATGTTTCATCATGTCCCCTCACGACATATACATGCATCACCCACACGAGGAACCCTAGGCTAGATCTGCTTATTTGTCAATCTATTGACTAGCATTTCATGAACGGATGAACACCGTGGGATACATGTATATAGTGACTAGTGTACATTAGTACATATAGCCAGGTTAGCCAGATGCATGTAATTATTCTGTTTCAGTAATGAAATGGACTTTTTAGCCTTTAAAAAAAAAAGAAGAAGTGTACATTAGTACTTCTGCAATAAATTGTCACATGTGACATTGTTACTTGTTTCAAGATATAACGGAACAATTAGAGGTGAAACAAAAATAAATTAATAAGGACATTTGATAAAAGATATTGTATTAAATTTTCAATTTTTCTAAATTATATTCTAAAATGTAGTATTTGATATCTGTTTGTAATTTATTTATACAATTTTATAATTTTGATTGAACACTACTCAAAAAGTTTCCTTCCGCCTCTGGGAACAATAACATATTATTTATTAACCCTTGACTTTATATGTCAAAGATAATAGAAATATCATTAATAAATAAATTCCACCGTACAATTATGTCCAAATATAAATTTGCTGAAAAGAATAACACGTTTTTGCTGGAAAAATGGCATCATTATATTCACAAGATTTTCTCGATTTGCACACGATGATACGACTTGTAATATTCTCACGTTAATATACGGTCCAAATAGTTGAATGCAACTTCTGACCGCCAGGTAGCATTTATTGTCAAAAGAAGTCTTAGATGGTCTTCCGTTTAATTGTGGACTAAAGTTAAGGAGATCTAAATTGATTATTTCAACTTATGTCGGTTTAAATTATTCATGTTTGGTTGAGGTCTAAAGTTAAATCATGGCTTAAGATATTTCTTATTTGGTTAGAGTGGGCAGAGAACTAAAGTTTTGGAAGTCTAAATTAGTTAATTATAAATAATAAGATATTAATTATATAATATTAATATATTAATAATAACTATAATATATTAACAATATAAGATATTAATTATATAATTATATATTAATAATTATTAATAATAAGATACTAATTATATAATATTAATATATTAATAATAACTATAATATATTATAATAATTATTTAATATAATAATAATATAAGATATTAATTATATAATTATATATTAATAATAATTATTAATAATAAGATACTAATTATATAATATTAATAGAGATAGGCTATGGTGAGTTGTGAAGTAAAACGTTGTTTTACTTCACGCCATATTTTCATTTTGAAAATCCAAACAAGCGATCCGAACCGTTCAACATTTTCTAAATATTGAAATGTGCTTGGGGACTAAATTTTACATTTTTTTGAATTTTTTTACTATTTATTAAGCCACTTTGAAATCGTTGATCCATTGTGAACAGTAAAAAACAGTAAAATTTTCTGGACCACCAGATCAGCGATTTTCAAAGTGGCTTAATAAATAGTAAAAAAATTCCAAAAAATGTAAAATTTAGTCTCCAAGCACATTTCAATACATGTTGAGCGGTTCGGAATGGTTGTTTGGATTTTCAAAATGAAAATATGAGCGTGAAGTAAAAATAACATCTTACTTCACAACTCACCATAGCCCAGCTCATATTAATATATTAATAATAACTATAATATATTATAATATTATTATAATAATTATTTTAATATATTAACAATATAAGATATTAATTATATAATTATATATTAATAATAATATACTAATTATATAGTATTAATATATTAATAATAACTTAATATATTATAATATAAGCTGGGCTATGGTGAGTTGTGAAGTAAGATGTTATTTTTACTTCACGCTCATATTTTCATTTTGAAAATCCAAACAACCGATCCGAACAGTTCAACATGTTCTTTATATTGAAATGTGCTTGGAGACCAAATTTTACATTTTTTTGGAATTTTTTTACTATTTATTAAGCCACTTTGAAAATCGTTGATCTGGTGGTCCAGAAAATTTTACTGTTTTTTACTGTTCACAGTGGATCAGCGATTTCAAAGTGGCTTAATAAATAGTAAAAAAATTCCAAAAAATGTAAAATTTAGTCTCCAAGCACATTTCAATATTTAGAAAAAGTTGAACGGTTCGGATCGGTTGTTTGAATTTTCAAAATGAAAATATGACGTGAATTAAAACGACGTTTTACTTCACAACTCACCATAGCCTATCTCATATATTATTATAATAATTATTTAATATATTAACAATATAACATATTTTTTATATAATTAAATATTAATAATAATTATTAATAAAAAGATACTAATTATATAATATTATTATAATTATTATTTAATATATTAACAATATAATATATTAATTATATAATTATATACTAATAATAATTATTAACAATAATATACTAATTATATACTAATAATAATATACTATTATATACTAATAATATATTATTATAATCATTCGAGTTAGGCCATGACGTGCAATAAAATTAAACCATCATGTGAAGTGGTTTAATTTAGGCCGGCCTAAAAATTGACTTATATCATTTTAATCCGGTTCAATTAATTCTCGTTTGATGAAATAACAAAGACTAAACCTCTTATTCCACCTTTTATGCCACAATCAAATATGAGGTTAATACCTAAAATAAAGGAAGTCAAAAAGTTATTCTTATTTCTGTGCAAGTAGAGATGAAAAATATTTTTTTATACAAAAATAGATTACAGAGATTACAAGTCAACATAAGTTGGAATTCGAGCAACGTGGCCCAAATGGTGAATGGATACATCCACCTTTGCATCCATTTGGGTTACATCGGCATTTGGGAATTGGGATGACCCATGTTATGTTTCTCTTTTTGTTGTTATTCACTTTCAATTGCAATAAAGGGTTGTAGCAAAACAAAATGGAACCTCTTGGGAAAGAAAGATACATGGTTTGGTGAGCTGTATGCAGGGGATAAATGCCCCAACAGGCCAACACCAAATTGCCATGTGTGCCTATAAGACTCAGCATATGTATGTATATATGCATGATGTTTTCAAATAAAAAAAAAATATATGCATGATGTTTTACATGCTTTTTTGAGGCAAGAAAAATTGGCCTCTTAGACTGCCACTTGGAGATTAAAAAATTGCAAGTAATATTATTTGTATATATGGATAATTATAGGGAGCTTGACCGGAATTTAGAATATGATTCTCTTAATAATTGTTCATTGAGTCTCGCATTACATTTCGTTTGTTTGTTTAATGAAATGAAGGGAGTGAGACCTTTTAAACAAGATTCGTCATTATTTATGTTAGATAGATCATAATTGTTAGTAACGGATTCAGATAATAATACAAATATGGACACAAAGAGTTAGTATTATAAAGTTTATAAGAGAAGTTTATCTCTTTAATTCCTAATTATTGTATAGTGAAACATATGCTTAATTTATTTACCTCAAATAAAAATAAATTAAAAATTATATGATCATTTTAAAATTTAAGCTCGGACACGTCCAACCTTAATTGCTCATATACACGTAGATATATCCTTAGACTGTGTTCCATAACATAGAGGGAACGACCCGAAAGGGAAAGAAGAGATCAGCCACGGGTTTAATCTGTCTACACTCTGATTTGGAGATGACAAAATTCGAAAAGTTTATACATCGACTTCACCCTCTATTCCCTCTGGACTCATATGTTTCCTCTTCGATTTTTTTCTTCTGGAGCAGGTAAACAACCTCTGTCATGTCCTGACTAATTGCCCTATAATCTCACCGCTGTCTGACTGCCTCTCCCCGGTAAACGTTTCTCCCTCACTCTCTCTCTCTGATTAATTTCTCTGTTTAATCTCTCTCGCTTTTGGATGAAATAGAAATGTATAATTTTAATGAAGAGATCTAGTCATTAGTCATGCATGATGCTTGTTGTTAAGCTGCTCATGAAAGATTGAAAATTGTATTTAAACACAAAATTAAAAATGTGGTTCAAGTGATGTATAGAATCTGCCATGTACGTAGCTTGCAGTAAATGCCACTCATTCATGTCAAATGATATTGCAGCATATAAAGGTCTCAGCAACAAAAATATAATTTTTACATCTTTAATTTTGCTAATTTGGTCAAGTTTAATCTTCAATTTGAATGATCAGTACCATATCCATATGCATGCTAATTTGGTTAAATTTAATCTTTAATTTGAATTGATTGGTTTTCTATGCTTTTAGGCAGTGCCAGTAAAGAGGTGATTTCATAATTTCATACATCTTGCAAATAAATGCATCCCAATGAACCCTTCTGCGACCGGCGTCTTACCCTTTTGTAACCGATTTGGCCAGTCACAGAAGGGTTCCGCTGCTGTAGTGATTAGAACCATCCGTTTTCTTTAAATACTGCCATTTAAGAGGAGGCAATGGTACACCAAAATTGCAAAACACCAGAATTTTTTTCAAAAGATGAAATATATAGAATTTTAAACTTGCATTGATAACTGACGCATGGCTCTAATAATATGAGATCGAATATATAAAACCCTTATCGCATTCATAACCGGCCAGATAAATTCATTAAAAAGCTAAACACTACAAAACAGAAAACAAGATAAGATAATATCCCTCTACTCTTTTTGACTTATTTTTGTCTTCAACAAAAGCACCAGGACCAGAATTGATGCATGGGCATATATCTGCGAGGCACAAGTTTAAAATCTGGCCCCAAATATTAGAGAATGGCTAATATACAAACGTTTGTTTCTGGACTCAGGAACAAATGATTCGGTTCTCCGATTTTCAAAATCCAAACAGTCGATCCAAACCGTTAGATATTCAATCTATATTAAAATGTGCTTGGAGACCAAATTTTACATTTTTTGGAATTTTTTTACTATTTATTAAGCTGTTTTGAAAACCGCTGTTTTTCAATGCTGCAGAAATTTAATAAAAACAGCAGTTTTCAAACCATCTTAATAAATAGTAAACAAATTCCAAAAAATGTAAAATTTGGTCTCCAAGCACATTTTAATATAGATTGAATATCTAATGGTTTGGATCGACTGTTTGGACTTTGAAAATCGAAGAACAGAATCGTTTGTTCCTGAGTCCAGGAACAAACGTTTGTATATTAGCCATTCTCTTATTATTATTATTTATTTTTTTTTGAAAAATAGTGGATTCCACCGATTTCATATAGAAACCATATGAATCTGATCAGTACCTAAAGTAGGTACCAAAACCAGACATAAGAGTCACATACATCAGAATTTACATAAGCTCGAGAAATCTATCTAAAGCAGCCCTAAGAACATATCTAAGCAAACTAAACAAACACCAAAACACCAGAACCTAAAGAATTACAGCAGCCAATAGTCTAAGAACCAAAAAACCTAACAGCATCAAAAGAACACAGTAAAACATAACTACTACAGGAGATTAGCCTAATTCTTTCCAATTAACTTCATCCCCATCAGTCGACTCGGCGCCAGACATTTGATTTTGGAGGCTGCCAGCTCCAAAATCCCAAGTAGAGATGTCCTCGGAACCCGCCCTGTTTATTGATAGCAAAAGATCCACTACCTGAGATGTGTCCAGGCTGCTGGTTTCTTCCTCCAGAATAAAAATTATTATTATTATTATTAAATCTTACCCAAATTGCAAGCATTGTTTATTTCATGGTGTTCTTCGGAATTTCTATCATGCTTTACATGAATGACGGGGTAATTCTTTAATTTATTTATAAACCAATTTGTTAGACCTCATAATGATATTCATTACCTGGCCGCTACACCTTTGAGAGTTGAACTACGTGTTAATTTCTCACAAAAGCAATGCATTATCAGGGGTGGAATTAGGAAATTTAGATAGGAGAGGCTAAAATTTTAAATGATATTCATTATCCGGCCGCTACACAACCGAGAGTTGAACTACGTGTTAATTTCTCCCAAATGCAACACGTTAATGTGTTATCATTATATCATTAACTGAGAGGCTTTTGCATAGATATAAGACCTATATTTTTTTTTAAGGTATAAGAACTATTATTATTTCTCAATATATTGTTAACTTCCCTGGTAAATGCAATTGCATGTAATATGTATATATGTCACATATACACTCCTTGTAATAAGCACTATTCTTCTTAGCAGTACAACTGTATAATTACACGGTTAGACTTTTATAGTTGAAAATTAACCTCTGGGTCATGAATTTAAGATCAATTGCTATAGTACGAAGAAACAAGATAAACAGAGCAATCGTTATAATAGGGGGTTAATTAATTTGTAGGAATATATAACTGCTGTTAGCTAAGCACCTAATTAGAGCAATTGCTTAATATATAACTGCTTTAGCTACATTTGTTATTCCCTTGCAATAGCAGTCAAAGAGACATTAGTATGCATGTAAAATTTACGATTATACTATATATATGCATATATATATATATATATATATATATAGAGAGAGATGGGCTACGGTGCTTTGCAAATTAAAACACCCTCTTTAATTCGGACTACTTTTTCAATTTTCAAAACCCAAACAACCGATCCGAACTGTTCAACATATTCTAAATATTGAAATGTGCTTGGAGACCAAATTTTACATTTTTTGGAATTTTTTTACTATTTATTAAGCAACTTTGGAAATTGCTGATCCGGTGGTCCAGAAATTTTTACTGTTTTTTACTGTGGACTATCGGATCAGCGATTTCCAAAGTGGCTTAATAAATAGTAAAAAAATTCCAAAAAATGTAAAATTTGGTCTCCAAGCACATTTCAATATTTAGAACATGTTGAACGGTTCGGATCGGTTGTTTGAGTTTTGCAAATTGAAAAAGTGGCCCGAATTAAAGAGGGTATTTTAATTTGCAAAGCACCGTAGCCCATCTCTATATCTATATATATATATATAGAACTCCATATTTTTTAGCAGCTGCTGACTGCTGAACTGTGTACACATTAAAAGATAAATAGGAATAAATGAAGATATATAGTTAATTTTTAGTTATTATAACAAGACCATATATACTGTATTAAGATAAAAAGTAGAGTCTTTGCTTCACCTGGAATGGTATATGCATGTAACTAGTATAAGAGATTAAGAGATATACTAAAACTAGTGGCAATTTTTTTAGTTACCTAGTTTTGAACAGATATGTTATTATAATATTACTGCCCGATCTAAGCTTAATGGTAGATAACTATACATATTATATATGTCTGCGTCATGTCTGATATTTTAACATGCTCGGATAGTTTTTTAAATTTTCATTGCCTGAATTATTGAATTTACCACTATCATTTTATTTCGTCCTTATTTTGCACCAACTATGTAGTTTAAAGGTTTTATGAATAGAGATTAAGAATTTTATAATCAATGTGCTAATAGATTAATATAGATAAGAAGTCTATAAAAATATTGCATTCAATATCAGTGTGTGCTATATATAATAATATGTGCGGTAGGGACAAAGATCAATCAAAGGTCAGATAGGTATATTTATCCAACTTAATACTTTTGAATCAATTCAGCCACGAGTACCTCTAGTTGACCTCTTTATTTTCTAAGAGGGAATTATTGGCTGCTATAAAATTGAGTCCCAGAGATTAGTGCTTCCTACAAACTCCTAATTAATTGCAACTTGCAAACAAATTATATTCCATGCATGCATGAAAACACAAAGCTTAATTACATTATATTATAATGATTACAACCTCCCTCCCTTTTTTTCTTTTTCTTTTTTGATTAAAGAGCCCTGATTTAGATCAATGCATGTGCTATACGTTGAGAGACGGAATTTGTGCTACTGCACAAAATCCTTGTAACTTCGTTAAGTCTTATTATAACCTTCATTTTTACTACTAACTCATATTATTTTACCGCATAACTTTGTTAAGGCACATGTAGCATTTGTCATGGACAAAATATATTATCTAGGGAAGGATAATTGTATTTTGGTGTGCTTTAGGATGTCAAAGTTGCGGGTGGTTTGCGTGTATCTAAAGATATAATTATAACAAGCTGTACATTCTACTAAAATGGTTAACTGATTGCACGTGCAAACTATTGCTAGATCCAATTATATTAACCAAATTCATGAATTAATTTCTCCCCCTCACACTCAGGTCATTATATATGTTGTGCTAGCTATTTACTAATCAAGTTAGAATATTAATGAAATTCATGCTTATTTTCTCTAATTTACGCCCATATAAATGACGGTGTACTAGTGTGATGTACAGAAGTAATTAATTAATGGATCAAAGAATTAATTTCCCATGGAGATGATCAAACTGGGTATAAATTGGATCATCCTAACAGTGCTATAACACAGACAGTACCGCCATGTTGACCAGAAAACAATTTTAAAACATGCAACTCAAAATGCGCACGACAGCTTGAGGTGGTGGATTATTATTGGTCGAAAGAAAAATAAGAAGGAAACAAAAGCCTAATTTTTAATATTGGCAATAAACGACAAGTTTCCATGACGTGAACTTAGTACGTACAAAAACTTAGCTGTTTGGAGAGGGACCTTTTCAAAGTTGTTAGCTACTTAGCTTATGCCTTAAACCGTATATATATATATTTTTAAGTGTGTGGGCCCCCACTTACATGGTGTACTTTGAGCCCACTTAAGTTCCTCTCCCTTCACCAGATCGTTCGGATCCCCTGCATTATCTTTCCGTTTGAGTTTAAATCCGAACCAATCAGACTCAAGACTGTAATATGCACGGAGTTCTTTTAAATTTCATGCTAACATATATTAACGAACAGATCGTATATATTCAAACTCAAAGATAATTAAGGTATCTTAGGTGATATGAATTCCTCTCCACCACGCAGTGGGTGGTGGTATATTTAGAATGTGAAGTGGTCTACAGTACATATTCGGATCATTCGTTATAAAATTTAAACTGTTTAATTTTATAAAACTTTATTTATATATATAATTGAATGATTGAATCGTATGGATTGACTATTTTAATATATCAGATGCCATAGAAGATAAAGGCTCATCAACTCGTAAGATAAGAGTTCA
The DNA here is from genome assembly GCA_011114355.1 of Carex littledalei. Lineage (NCBI taxonomy): Eukaryota > Viridiplantae > Streptophyta > Magnoliopsida > Poales > Cyperaceae > Carex > Carex littledalei. The sequence goes on along the minus strand of CM022096.1, from coordinate 5,687,065 downwards.
AAAAAAAAAAAAAATGGTCTTGTACTGGTATTCGCCAAAGATTTTTTTGTTTTATATTTTTACTTGGTGTAGCTTGTTTTTATGAGAGACATGTTATAATGTTCTTCTTATAAATTTTGTATAGTATTAATGTATTATGCACCATATCATAGCTGATGATTTTTCATATCTGAAATCTAGCTAAAACGCTAATTTGATAAAGACCAAAATTAATAGGATCACAGTAATGATACTGCATGCATTAATTTATGAGTGAGCCTATGGTCCTATGCATAGCACGGATGGCTAGTGTACTACGGCTCAATATGGTACTTTTTAAAATCCTAACGGTCGATCCAACCGTTCAATGTGATAATCATATGAATATGTACTTACAAACTAAATTTTATATTTTTTCGAATTTTTTTACTATTTTTTTAGATAGGTAGAAAAATCAGTGTTTTCTGAAAATTCTGGACCATCAAAATTCTACCTATCCAAAAAAATAGTAAAAAATTCAAAAAAATATAAAATTTAGTTTGCAAGTACATATTCATATGGTTATCACATTGAACGGTTGGATCGACCGTTAGAATTTTAAAAAGTACCATATTGAGCCGTAGTACACTAGCCATCCTTGCTATGCATAGCACCATAGGCTCACTCTTAATTTATTGCTCATAAAATTCTCTATTTATTAAAAAGAAGAACATCATAGAAAAATCACATTCTTACATGTTAAAATTAATATATTATGATTAGAAAATAATTATAAAACAATTAATGATAATTTATATAATATATATACAAGAAGATAACAATGATGTTTGCGAGAACCAGCCTTTGGTATAGTGGCAAAGACAATACTTTCTGTGTGGGATGTAGCATGTTCGAAATCCGAAGGAACAATTTTTTATGGATAATAAATAGTTCGGTGGTTTGACCTCCAACCTTTACTTCAAAAAATAATGATGTACGTATGTGCATGTCAGTTCCCATTAGTTCAACAAAATCAATTATTAATTAAACAATGATGTACAGAATTTGTATAAATCAATATCACCATTATCACAAACATTATTTACTTATGAATGATTAAGAAATTATCCCATATGGTTTTATATTTATGATTAACATATAAAATAATTGGTGTCATGAAATATATAACTCTGATGTTTAGTCTTATTTGATAAACAAATATATATATATATATATATATATATAGATAGACTATGGTGAGTTGTGAAGTAAAACGTCGTTTTACTTCACGCCATATTTTCATTTTGAAAATCCAAACAACTGATCCAAACCGTTCAACATTTTCTAAATATTGAATTGTGCTTGGAGACTAAATTTTACATTTTTTGGAATTTTTTTACTATTTATTAAGCCACTTTGAAATCGCTGATCCACTGTGAACAGTAAAAAACAGTAAAATTTTCTGGACCACCGGATCAGCGATTTTCAAAGTGGCTTAATAAATAGTAAAAAAATTCCAAAAAATGTAAAATTTAGTCTCCAAGCACATTTCAATGTTTAGAACATGTTGAGCGGTTCGGATCGGGTGTTTGAATTTTCAAAATGAGAATATGAGCGTGAAGTAAAAATGACATCTTACTTCACAACTCACCATAGCCCAGCTCTATATATATATATATATGAGTAGAACTAGGGTGAGCTGTGCTCACCAACGGTTTTGGTGAGCACACCTCCAAAAACCGCATTTTCAAAGTTCAAATAGTCGATTCGAACCTTCCAACGTGTTCTTCATATTAATATGTGATTGGAGACCAAATTTTACATTTTTTGGAAATTTTTTACTATTTTTTTAGAATTTTTGAAAATCAGTGTTTTTTGAATTTTTTTGAATTTTTTTTTATTTAATGAAAAGCTGATGATTTTCAAAAATTCTAAAAAAATAGTAAAAAATTTCCAAAAAATGTAAAATTTGGTCTCCAAGCACATATTAATATGAAGAACACGTTGGAAGGTTCGAATCGACTATTTGAACTTTAAAAATGCTGTTTTTGGAGGTGTGCTCACCAAAACCGTTGGTGAGCACAGCTCACCCTAGTTCTACTCTATATATAGAGTAAGGCTACGGTGCTTTGCAAAGCATAGAGGCCTCCGTTTACTTCAGGCTACTTTTTGGATTTTGAAAATCCAAACAACCCATCCGAACCGTTCAACATGTTCTAAATATTGAAATGTGCTTGGAGACCAAATTTTACATTTTTTGGAATTTTTTTACTATTTATTAAGCCACTTTGAAAATCTGAAAATCCGGTGGTCCAAATTTTTGTACTGTTCACCGTTGGATTTTCAGATTTTCAAAGTGGCTTAATAAATAGTAAAAAAATTCCAAAAAATGTAAAATTTGGTCTCCAAGCACATTTCAATATTTAGAACATGTTGAACGGTTCGGATGGGTTGTTTGGATTTTCAAAATCCAAAAAGTAGCCCCGAAGCACGGAGGCCTCTATGCTTTGCAAAGCACCGTAGCCTTACTCATATATATATATATATATACAGTGCTTGGCTACTATGCTTATATAAGCATATGCCCCCATATGCTTAAATGAGCATTTTTGCGTTTCCAATGTTCAAATGGTCGATCCGACCGTTCATCTTGTTCTCCATATTAATATGTGCTTGGAGACTAAATTTTACATTTTTCTGAATTTTTTTACTATTTATTAAGCCACTTTGAAAGTTTCTGATCTGGTGGTCCAGAATTTTGGAAACACTGTTTTTACTGTTCACCCAGATCAGCAATTTTCAAAGTGGCTTAATAAATAGTAAAAAAATTCAGAAAAATGTAAAATTTAGTCTCCAAGCACATATTAATATGGAGAACAAGATGAACGGTCGGATCGACCATTTGAACATTGGAAACGCAAAAATGAGTTATAAGCATATGTGGGCTTTTGCTTATATAAGCATAGTAGCCAAGCTCTATATATATATAGAGTGAGGCTATGGTGCTATGCATAGCACGGATGGCTAGTGTACTACGGCTCAATATGGTATTTTTTTAAATCCTAACGGTCAATCCGAACCGTTCAATGTGATAACCATATGAATATGTACTTGCAAACTAAATTTTATATTTTTTCGAATTTTTTTACTATTTTTTTAGATAGGTAGAATTTTGATGGTCCAGAATTTTCAGAAAACACTGATTTTTCTACCTATCTAAAAAAATAGTAAAAAAATTCAAAAAAATATAAAATTTAGTTTGCAAGTACATATTCATATGGATATCACATTGAACGGTTCGGATCGACCGTTAGGATTTTAAAAAGTATCATATTGAGCCGTAGTACACTAGCCATTGGTGCTATGCATAGCACCAAAGCCTCACTCATATATATATATAGAGATGGGCTATTGTACTTCGCGAAGTAAAACCCCCGTTTACTTCACGCACATATTTTCATTTTCAAAATCCAAACAACCGATCCGAACCGTTCAACATGTTCTAAATATTGAAATGTGCTTGGAGACTAAATTTTACATTTTTTGGAATTTTTTTACTATTTATTAAGCCACTTTGAAAATCGCTGATCCACTGTGAACAGTAAAAAACAGTAAAATTTTCTGGACCACTGGATCAGCGATTTTCAAAGTGGCTTAATAAATAGTAAAAAAATTCCAAAAAATGTAAAATTTAGTCTCCAAGTACATTTCAATATTTAGAACATGTTGAACGGTTCGGATTGGTTGTTTGGATTTTCAAAATCCAAAAAATTACCTGAAGTAAACGGGGGTTTACTTCGCGAAGCACAATAGCCCATCTCTCTCTCTCTATATATATATATATAGGACAGTGCTACGGTGTTATGCATAGCATAGAGGCCTCCGTGCTACAGCTCACTTTTTGAGTTTTCAAAATCCTAACGGTCGATCCGAACCGTTCAACATGATCTCCATATGAATATGTACTTGCAAACCAAATTTACATTTTTTAGAATTTTTTTACTATTTATTAAGCCACTTTGAAAAAACAGTAATTTGTACACAACAGTAAAATCTTCTGGACCATTGGATCAGCAATTTTCAAAGTGGCTTAATAAATAGTAAAAAAATTCTAAAAAATGTAAAATTTGGTTTGCAAGTACATATTCATATGGAGATCATGTTGAACGGTTCGGATCGACCGTTAGGATTTTGAAAACTCAAAAAGTGAACTGTAGCACGGAGGGGCTCTATGCTACGCGTAGCGCATATTTGCAAAATCCTATATATATATATAGGAAGTGTCTACGGTGCTATGTGTAGCATAGAGGCCTCCGTGCTACGGCTCAATTTTTGAGTTTTCAAAATCCTAACAGTGGATCCGAACCGTTCAACGTGATCTCCATATGAATATGTACTTGCAAACTAAATTTTACATTTTTTAGAATTTTTTTACTATTTATTAGCCACTTTGAAAAAACAGTAATTTATACACAACAGTAAAATCTTCCGGACCATTGGATCAGTGATTTTCAAAGTGGCTTAATAAATAGTAAAAAAATTCTAAAAATGTAAAATTTGGTTTGCAAGTACATATTCATATGGAGATCATGTTGAACAGTTCGGATCGACCGTTAGCATTTTGAAAACTCAAAAATTGAGCCGTAGTACGGAGGCCCTCTATGCTACGCGTAGCATATTAGCCATATTCTATATATATAGATGGGCTATTGTACTTCGCGAAGTAAAATCCCCGTTTACTTCACGCTCATATTTTCATTTTGAAAATCCAAACAACCGATCCAAACCATTCAACATGTTCTAAATATTGAAATGTGCTTGAAGACTAAATTTTACATTTTTTGGAATTTTTTTACTATTTATTAAGCCACTTTGAAAGTTTCTGATCCAACGGTGAACAGTAAAAACAGTAAAATTTTCTGGACCACCAGATCAGAAACTTTCAAAGTGGCTTAATAAATAGTAAAAAAATTCCAAAAAATGTAAAATTTAGTCTCCAAGCACATTTCAATATTTAGAACATGTTGAACGGTTTGGATCGATTGTTTGGATTTTGAAAATGACAAAATATGGCCCGAAGTAAACGGGGGTTTTACTTCGCGAAGTACAATAGCCCATCTCATATATATATATATATATATATATATATATATATATATATATAGGACAGTGCTACGGTGCTATGCATAGCATAGAGGCCTCCGTGCTACGGCTCAATTTTTGAGTTTTCAAAATCCTAACGGTCGATCCGAACCGTTCAACATGATCTCCATATGAATATGTACTTGCAAACCAAATTTTACATTTTTTAGAATTTTTTTACTATTTATTAAGCCACTTTGAAAAAACAGTAATTTGTACACAACAGTAAAATCTTCTGGACTATTGGATCAGCAATTTTCAAAGTGGCTTAATAAATAGTAAAAAAATTCAAAAAAAATGTAAAATTTGGTTTGCAAGTACATATTCATATGGAGATCATATTGAACGGTTCGGATCAACCGTTAGGATTTTGAAAACTCAAAAATTGAGCCGTAGCACGGAGGCCCTCTATACTCCGCGTAGCATATTAGCCAGATTCTATATATATATAATATATATACACACACACACACACACAGATGGGCTATTGTGCTTTGCAAAGTAAAACACCATCTTTACTTCGGGCCATATTTTCAATTTTGAAAATCCAAACAACCGATCCGAACCGTTCATATATATAGAGTGATGCTACCATGCTTTGGGAAGTAAAGAGGGTGTTTTAATTCCCGCTCATATCTTCATTTTTAATGTTCAAATGAAGATATGAGCTGGAATTAAAACACCCTCTTTAATTCTCAAAGCATGATAGCCTATCTCTGTATGTATATATATATATATACATTCGGGCTACGGTGCTTTGCAAAGTAAAACACCATCTTTACTTCGGGCCATATTTTATTTTTGAAAATCCAAACAACCGATCCGAACCGTTCAACATGTTCTAAATATTGAAATGTGCTTGGAGACTAAATTTTATATTTTTTGGAATTTTTTTACTATTTATTAAGCCACTTTGAAAATCGCTGATCCGGTGGTCCAGAAAATTTTACTGTTTTTACTGTTCACAGTGGATCAGCGATTTTCAAAGTGGCTTAATAAATAGTAAAAAAATTCCAAAAAATGTAAAATTTAGTCTCCAAGCACATTTCAATATTTAGAACATGTTGAACGGTTCGGATCGGTTGTTTGGATTTTCAAAATGAAAATATGGCCCGAAGTAAAGATGGTGTTTTACTTTGCAAAGCACCGTAGCCCATCTCATATATATATGAGTCTGGCTAAATTGCTTCCGGAAGCATTTCGACCGAAGTGCTTACGGGGTCAAATTTTAATATTTTATGTTCGAAACGTCAATCTAAGTAGCTCAATAAATTGGTTATATAATAAATTACTTCCAGAAGCACTTCGACCGAAGTGCTTACGGGATCAAATTTTAATATTTTATGTTCGAAACGTCGATCTAAGTACCACAATTTTTAAATTAGCAAGTTTGCTTTAAAAGCAACTCTAATTAAATTTCTGGGATGAAGTGATTTAGAAATTATGAATCTCTTTAATTGCTAAACTCAGTGACGTGGTCTAAATTAATTGCTAAATATTTGCAAAAATGGAGATGCTCTAAACTAAGTAAATAATTTTCTAATTTTGTTTGCTGTAATTGATCTTTTGAATCGAGTGCTCCTGCATCAGACAAGCTGTCTCAGCACACAGAGATTTAAAATAAAAAAGTATTTCAACGCCATAGTACATAGTTGGTGAGGTTTGACATCTGATTTCTCTTTGATTTTTTTATAAATTCTAAGCAAATAGTCAATTAATTAACTTCCAAGTTAATCATGGATAAATCTAATGTGTTCTTTCAAAGGTCCCTACTAATTAATGTATCCACATCTAAAAACCACATGGGTAATAAAATTAGTAGGTGCAGAATTAGAAAATCTTGATAGGGAATGCTAAAAATTAAAATGCATCATACGTGGTGAGTGGGAATTGAATTCAAATTTTCCACAACAACTACTAAACTACAAGTAGACATGTGAAATTGCATGAGAAGGACTGGAGTATATAAAATGTTCTAAAAAAATAATATTCAATTAAATTTTAGTATACATAACTAAAATTTTAAAATCATAAGGGTGGCTCAGCCACTCTTTAAATGGCTTTAGATCTGCCCCTGGATAACCACAAATTAATACGAGCAATGTTTGATAATTCTCTGATTAACTTTGGCTAGGTTAACAACGGTAACTGATAGCGTAACTGAACAAGCTAGGGTTAACAGCTGTGACTATTATGCACTAATGCACCTCCGTCATGAATTTGAATTTCGAAGCTGGCAAGTTCTTAAAAAGCTTAATTAGTGCATCGATCAGACGATCCGAATATTGCTTGCCTGACTCGATTAAATGAGGGAATATATGCAGAGTGATTTATATGCCAGAAACATTGCTGATAACTACATGTGAAAGTTTAAAAGGGAAATTATCAATGCATGCTGTTCTTCTGTTGTTATGTTATTTTTGTGGTAAGGTTCAGATATCATGCCTGCTATATGGTCAGCCGGTTAGATTCTATGTAATATGACAAAATCTTAATAATACGGTACTTGTTAATTGTTCTGATGAAGCCATTTCATGCTTTTTTTTTTGTATGGGTTGATTATTCTATTCGAATTTTTCTGAGTGTTATGTCAAAAAATATTATAGTATCATGAAAAAATTAGGTATGAGATTTTTAATTGTAACGATAAAAGGCATAAAAATATCCAGCAATAAAAGGCTACTCATACTGTTTTTCAAATTTTTATTTTTAGTAAAGCGCCCCTGTTCATTCCACTCACTGAGAAACATTTTTATTTGAAACGGATACTCTATCACGAATCCTAACCCTGAAAAGATTTTTTCCCCCGGAAATTATAAGGTCTAGTAGTTCATCAGCCCATTATGATTTTGGGTCTTCCTTCTAGCACCACCAGGCCCTCTTAAGGCATTGAAAGTCATGAAATCTCCGCTCCATACGGTTAAACTAGGCAATTAGGGTCATGTCGGGTAAGACCAAAATTAATTTATACAGATTTATCACCCTCCATTCAGGGTTGAAAACGAAGCGGATATCAATATTCAATATCTGAACATCCGTGCCGTGCAAATACAGATACGATACGGATATAATTTTAAATTTTAGTTATTTGTATTTGAACAGTAGATTTATATCATATAGGGGATGAAAACGGTATGGATAATATCCGATCCGTATTCCAAAAATTAGATGTGGATATCTAATATCCAAATATCCGTGTGGATATGGATACTGATATGGTTTTACGTTTCAATTATCTATATCGAATAGTAGATATATATCATATATTTTAATATATATTATGAAAAAATATTATTATTCACCATTAAAATTAGATAAATATTATGAATTTTGGTATTTTTTAATATTATTTTAATAAATATCCGATCCGATCCGTATCCATATCCGAAAAATTAAAAAGAGATATGAATATGGTTTTACCACTATCCGCTCCATATTCGCTCCATTTTCACCCCTGAATATATATCATGAAAAAATTATGTTATTCATCATTATAATTAAATAGATATTATAAATTTTAATATTTTTTAATTATATATATATATTTTAATAAATATCTGTCCTATCTGTATATGTATATGTCTAATATTCGATCCGTATCTGTATTTAAAAAAATAAATCGGATACGGATGTGATTTTACCACTATCCACTCTATATCACATCCATTTTCACCCCTACCTTCATGCACTGCATTGGAAATTGATAGTATTATATTATTGTAATTTTTCAATGTATGAAAATTAAAATAACATATTATCAATTATGATCACTTCACTTTCACTTTTTTTAAAACTATCTTTTCTTCTTTCTTCAGTTTCTTAGCTCGAAAATCTTTTTATTTATAATTTTTATTTATAAGGACACAAAATATGTTTAAATTTTGAAAGTCAACCAAAATAGAAAATTATTTGAAAGTAAGATTAATACAAAAAGCAACTTGTAAATAAATAAAATAATGCAATGTCCATGTTTTTTTTATAAAAAAACATGGACATTGCATTGTTTTATTTATCTTATATTTTTATGTGAAAAAAAAATGATCGAGAGACAAGGAAATAATTATGCATTTTATCACATATGCGATGTCTTACGGTTGCACATTACACAACAATTGCATACAATAATTTACCAGCTTATGTAAAACGAAAAAAATTGCATTATGCAATAAAGATAAATATTATTAAATTTCATTTTCGAATGAGTAATTCCAATGACTATCTGTACCATTTTTTGTTCACCATTTTAATTTTGCCAAGTACTGCGTGAAACAAACATAACCTCAATTAGAATTAAATAATGAAAAACTCACAAATGAATATAGTAAATTAAAAGATAAATGGAGCTAAGATAGCAAAACAATCACCAAATTTAGTAAAGTTATGACAGAGGGGAGTATACAACAACAACAACCAAGCCTTTAGTCCCAAACAAGTTGGGTAGGCTAGAAATGAAACCCAATCACAATCATAAAGTCAAGGTAAGTAGTAATAAAATAGTGAAAGGGATTGGGTTTTGTCCAAAGGACTTTGGACAAAGCCTTATCCAAAGCCAAGCTTAAACGTCCAATTTGCATTGAAATTCGTGCAAATATACTTAGAACTTAATAAATTTAAATGGCTTCTTGATTCTAAATGTTTATACGAATTTTGATGCAGATCGGACGGTTTAGGTCAGACTTTGGATAAGACTTTGTCCAAAGCCGTTTGGACAAAACCCCCCACCTTTAGTTTAAATGGGAATGTGTCACGATGGATAGAGAAGCACCTTTCCAAGATCTGATATTTCAGGATCAGAGAAGCCAAATGAAATGAATAATCTGAAAAAAAATGAATTTTATGTCTCATTGGTGCAAAATATCACTGCTACACAGTAAATTTTGATCTTATTGGGTATTTGACAATTTCCACCATAACATAGGAAATTTAACTTGGACCCCTCTAAAGTTCAAAAATTTATATATTTTTTTAAGTGTGAACTCTCTTTGAATATCTCATCTACAAATTGGCTCCAATAATGCAAAATTTCCAAATTTAATATTTATAGGGACCTAGATGTGATTTTTATAAGTTCCTCTTGTCAATTTGTTTCATAATCTACTTAATATACAAGCTTTGGGAACAATTGGGCAGAGTTACCCTTGGCCAAGGCTTAACCGAGCAAACCACATCACAACCCTAAAATTTTAAAACAAAATTCAAACTACAATTTCATCAATTTTAAAATTAATAGAGAGAGAGAGAGAGAGAGCCCGAAGGTACTTACCTAGAGGGAGACTGTCGGTGAGGCGCCGAGAGAGAGGAGAGTAGCAAATGTGTGTATGGTGATGTTAGAATTTATATAAGCAAATCAGAAGCTTTGAATCTTTCACTTTTTTTTCTTAAATCTAGAAAGAAATCGAAGACAAATACCTGATTAGAAGCTTAAGTAAAAGAGGTGCATGAATTAATTCAAAGACGTACATACCGGAGAAAATAAGAAGTAAAGTAAATAGATAGAACTAAAAAAATGAAAAAATAAATCTATGTACCTTGGCAATTCAAGATAAAGCTTGCGCATGATATTTCTTTTCCCCATCTCCATTCTTTAACCTGCAAATTACTTGATACAATGAGCATAAATATGGCACGCAGCCAGTGGCGGATCCACATGGGCCCAGGGGTAGGCACTTGCCTACCCCTGGATTTGAAATTTTTTTTAATCCCAGTGTATTTTTTAGACTGTGCCTACCCCTGACTCAAAATCGTGCCCAACCCTGACCCAAAAAATTTGTATTTTGTACTCTAAATCATGAGATTAGATAGTAAAAAAAAAATTTGCACTCCTATTAGTATTTTGTGCCTACCCTTGAGCAAAATCCTGGATCCGCCCCTGCACGCAGCAATAATTTTTTCAAGGGATACAGGCAAAAACAAAAAGATAATAAAACAAATTAACTTTATGGTGCAACAAAAGTGTGAGACGACAAACAAGAATTGAACAAATTAACTTTAAGTAAAGTGTGCTCACGGCCGCAGGGCACATCCAACCAATGTAGATTCTTCTTCCCCTTACCTTCTGAAAAATTGAACAGATTGGAAGAGAGACTCAATAGGTATCAATCCCTTTGGCGTAAGATAAAACAATTTCCCTTTTAAATCAATTGTCAAGCTCTAATGAAACTATCATGCAATCATCTTTTAATACAGAATTAGCATAAGATACAAAGGCTTGTATTTTTTTTTGGCATGAGATAATGTTAGCAGCTTGTATTTTTTTTGTAGAGAGAATGTATAGATTATTCCAAAAAAAAAGCAAAGATTCTATCTACACAGTTGAAATCAACCTTTTCTAAAACAGATTTTCTGATATTGCACAAACCATTCAAATTTGAGAGCGGCGAGAGGGTGATGGTTCGGTTGTGTGCGAGAGAGCATAGAGCACCAATGAGAGAAAAGGAGAGAGTGGCGATGCGAAAGAGGAGAGAGCTACGATGGGAGAGATCAGAGTGCTGATTTGAGAGGCGAGGGTTAGGGTTGAGGTTTTTTTTCTTCTTTGGCACGGGATAAGGGGCTCTAATTGGTGTGTGTGAGAGAGAGAGGGAGAGCTGGAGTTGTCCAGTACTTGACAATAATTTTTTGCACTGATCAGCGCTTTGATCTGCATAATTTTTTATGCAGTGGAACCCTGCTCATGTGTATATATATATATAGATGGGCTACGGCAAGTTGTGAAGTAAAGATCTTGTTTTACTTCATGTTTATATCTTTGTTTTCAAAGACCAAACAGTCAATTTGAACCGCTCAACAAGATATTCATATTGAAATGTGCTTGGAGACCAAATTTTATATTTTTTGGAAATTTTTTACTATTTTTTTAAATATTTCAAAATCACTTTTTTTTTATGGTCCAGAACCATTCAAAAACAGTAGTTTTCTACCTATCTAAAAAAATAGTAAAAAGTTTCCAAAAATGTAAAATTTGGTCTCCAAGCACATTTCAATATGGATATCTTGTTGAGCGGTTCAGATCGACTGTTTGATCTTTGAAAATGGAAATATGAGCGTGAAGTAAAACAAGATCCTTACTTCGCAACTCAATTAGTTCCGAAGCCTTGGTGCAACCAATTAGTTTTCCGATTTTCAAAGTCCAAAAGGTCGATCCAAACCATTAGATGTGATCTCTATATTAAAATGTGCTTGGAGACCAAATTTCACATTTTTTGGAATTTTTTTACTATTTATTAAGTCAGTTTTAAAATCACTGATTTTAATAAACAGTGAAAAATTTCTGGATCATTGAAAACAACGATTTTAAAACTAACTTAATAAATAGTAAAAAAATTAAAAAAAATGTAAAATTTGGTCTCCAAGCACATTTTAATATAGATTGAATATTGAACGGTTTGGATCGACTGTTTGAACTTTAAAATTGTAAAAATCGAAGTGTTTGTTCCACGGCCTAGGAACAAACGTTTTGATATTAGCCAACCTATATATATATATATATAGAGAGAGAGAGAGAGAGGGGTTGGCTACTCTACTTACATAAGCATATTAGGGCATATGCTTGTAAGCAATTTTTGCGTTTCAATGTTCAAATAGTCAATCTGAAACACTCAACATGTTCTCCATACTAGAATGTGCTTGCAGACCAAATTTTACATTTTGTGGACTTTTTTTACTATTTTTTTTAATTTTTCAAAATAGTATTTTAATATGGTAAAAAGATCTGAAAAACACTATTTTGAAAAATTCTAAAAAAATAGTAAAAATATTCCAAAAAATGTAAAATTTGGTCTCCAAGCACATTATAATATGAAGAATATGTTGAGCGCTTCAAATCGACTATTTGGACATTGAAAATACAAAAATGACTTATAACTTATAAGCATATGCCCTCGTATGCTTATGTAAGTAGAGTTGCCAACATATTATATATATATATAGAGAGAGAGAGAGTGACTAATATCAAAACGTTTGCACCAAGGCCCTCGTGCAACCAAGTCGTTTTTAGATTTTTAAAGTCCAAACGGTCGATCTAAACCGTTAGATGTTCAATCTATATTAAAATCTGCTTGGAGACCAAATTTTACATTTTTTGGAATTTTTTTACTATTTATTAAGCCACTTTGAAAATTACTGATCCGGGTGAACAGTAAAAACAGTGCAACCAAATTCTGGACCATGTGATCAGCAATTTTCAAAGTGGCTTAATAAATAGTAAAAAAATTCCAAAAAATGTAAAATTTGGTCTCCAAGCAGATTATACATAGAGAGTGGCTAATATCAAAACGTTTGCACCAAGGCCCTCGTGCAACCAAGTCGTTTTCGGATTTTCAAAGTCCAAACAGTCGATCCAAACCGTTAGATGTTCAATCTATATTAAAATCTGCTTGAAGACCAAATTTACTTTTTTTGGAATTTTTTTACTATTTATTAAGCCACTTTGAAAATTGCTGATCACATGGTCCAGAATTTGGTTGCACTGTTTTTACTGTTCACCCGGATCAGCAATTTTCAAAGTGGCTTAATAAATAGTAAAAAAATTCCAAAAAATGTAAATTTTGGTCTCCAAGCAGATTTTAATATAGATTGAACATCTAACGGTTTGGATCGACTATTTGGACTTTGAAAATCCGAAAACGACTTGGTTGCACGAGGGTCTTGGTGCAAACGTTTTAATATTAGCCACTCTCTCTCTCTCTCTATATATATATATATTTAAAATTAGAAACTAATCTTAAAAAAATAAACAATCTTTATTTATTCTTAGTTCATCAAATAATCAACAGCAATTATTAATTTTTTTTTCAGAAACTATAATGTTCTGAAGTCTAACTTGGAAATAATAATAATTTCATTTTTTGGAAAATAGCCTATAGCCAAACAACAATTAAACTAATCTTAAAAAAATAAACAATCTTTATTTATTTTTAATTCATCAAATAATCAACAGCAATTATTAATTTTTTTTCAGAAACTATAATGTACTAAAGTCTAACTTGGAAATAATAATAATTTCATTTTTTGGAAAATAGCCTATAGCCAAACAACAATTATTTATTTATGGAAGCTCATATGAGTACTCGCACTCCAGTACCCGCATTGTACCCGCACCTTAACTGCCATATTTCTAACGATCTGTGAGGAATTTTGCGAATCTAAAATCATGAACATTTTCTACGTAATTTCTCTTTCAAATGAGATTCATGATGACATACTTTCGGGCTCGTCGTCATGCAAGTATTTATACCTATACTTGCAAGTATTTTTTACATATGACACTGGATTACATCTGAAAGTATTAATATCAAGTATTGTAAATATTTATATCTATAAGGTCAATTATTTTTGTTAGTGGGGACCGTAGTACAATTTTCTTCTAATTAGTAGGGAAGTAGGGACTGCAGTACAACATTTCTCTATCGTTACTGCGGGCACATTTCTCTATCGCCCTTTTGCCAGAATTGGAAACCACGTGAGTCTTCTACTCTTCTTTGAGAAGCAGCGCAGGAACAGCGAGAGTTCTCTCTTTTGTTTTTCTGAAAAATCTTAACAAGAGGCTGCCAAGATTAACAGTTCCCTCTCTCTCTCTATCTCCTGGAGCTGAGAGCTCCGGGATAATTTAATTTAATTTAGGTATGTTATTGTAATCACATCTGTAGAAGTTGACGCTCAGTTCTTTTTTATATCTTCTATGCGCTTAATTTTAACCTCAATTCTTTTACATTGAAATGCTTCTCTTTTTTAGGAATGAATATCCTCTGCTGGATTTCGCCAGTTGCCAAAACCCACTAGATTTTCTCTTTTCTGGGTTTTTTTAGTGAGTGTACCATCTTAAAACCCTATGTTGGCCGATTCTCTCCATTCTGAAAAATGATAATTTTTATATGCGCCTAACATCTTATATCTCCTGTATGTGTAATTAAAAAAAAATAGAAAACCGAGACCGAGGAAGGCTATCTCCTTTCTGGTCTTTGTATAGGCACCCCAACAAAAGGAAGTTAATCAATATGCTTCAACTGGCTAAAGGGGCCAACAGATTAGATATTATTGGAGGAATTTGTAAATCAATTCACACGTTTTTCTTTTAACTCTTCACAGCAAACCAACTATATTGCTTCACTAACGGTAAATACTGGACCAGATTCACTAGAGCAAAGCAGGGGTACGTAAAAGAAAGGAAGGAAAACTGACAGTCAATCATAGCACCATTACCTTTCAGAAATCGTCAGATGTCTGATGAGTGCAGGGCCGAGCCGTGCATTGAGTCCTGCTCAGTGCTTGAAAGGGAAGCTCCAGTTGCTAGAGAGGATGACATGCGGAACCCACCTCAGGAATGTATAAAGGGGGCCATGTTGGGGGACTCTTGCACTGCCCCACTCACTGGGCCCAGTAAGGTCAGAAAGAGAGAGACTAAATTGGGTTCTGGAAAGAAGCCGGTTAAGAAAGCAAAGTGTGAAGGTAAGTATCATGAGAAAAAACTGAATTTAATAATTTAAATATGTAATGTTTCACTAGTTTCCGCATTGGTGCAAATCTATGCTTCAGATCTTTTACAGGTCCAGGAATTTCATTTAGTGCTATTTGGGATTTTGTAAGGTTTGGTTTTCACTAAAATTACAGCCCAGTTTGTAGTTATTGATTAAAAAAACTAAAAGTTCACCACAAACCCTAATTCTTTTGGTGATGACATTTACATGAATTCTTATTAGGTCCGGCAAATCATGTGGCCTTAGTTTTGAATTTGGCTATGCAAACCCTAGAAAGTTGTTCTGAAATTCTGGAGAGCGAGGACTTGTGGGATCTTATAGAGAAACTTGAGGTGACCTTGCGACGGCTAAGGTTGCGACGGCTAACAGTAAAGACCTCAAGCCCAATTGAAATTGAAGATGATGATTGTGGCAAGGATTTGAATGATTCTTTGCAACGTGAAACAGTAAAGACCTCGAGCCCAATTGAAATTGAAGATGATGATTGTGACAAGGATTTGACTGATTCTTTGATCTCTGGTCAGAATAACATAACTCTAGAAAAGATTGCATCACCTGACTCTTCTGTCAAAGATATCACTGAAGTAATTATAGCTAGCCAATCGAACCAGGAATCTGGTATAATCATTTATCTATCATTCTCAGATAGCTGGTACTAACCAAGGATGGTATAATCATTTCTCTATCTTTCTCAGATATGCTGGTAATAACTAAAATCAAGTTTTGAATATGATCAACTCTTGTCTCTAATCTACTATATCCACTAGATCATGCGGTCAGTTTGAAATATGAACCAACATGTGCCAACAATTTTGAACCCTGAATGGTTGAGAGAATACTTATGTCCTTGGTTTTTTCTTTTGACTTTTCTTCTTGACATCTTTCGTTAGTTTAGTTGCGGGATGTATGGTTAATAGAAAGTCAATTGACAAAACTGATTTTAAATTCACTATCCAACTTATTTGGTGCTTAATGTCGTGCAGAGAAAACTCAATCCACATTAGAGATTCCAACCAATGCAGCCCTGTCGCCTTTGGATGATAATGTGGCGCGCACTGGTGACGAAGCTGTTGGATTGCCCACCTCCAACTCAGATAGTTCAGTCAACAACATGGTACATAGAGAGCCACTAATAGATCCTTTTTCTAATTTGGTTATAGCAGAAAATGTGCCAGCAAAGGACAGAATTTCACTAGACTTGCAACTATCCATGTTGAAAGCAGGATCAAAAGCTATTTTCATGTTTCTCAAATGCCCCTTCAATGAAGCCGTGCTGATTGGTTCCGAAAGCTCACTAAAGATTATTCAAGGAATTTTAACGCCCGAATTCGACATGTATTTTGGGACCAAGCTGCTAGAGTGGATAGAAGGTGTCTCTAATTTTGTCTCTAGAATGAAAAAATTTCAGGCCCATGATTGTGTTTCCGAGGCTGAACTTATCTATCAGAGAAATATTGAGAAATTTAAGGATGCTGTGAAATATGCAAAGAAACACTTGCACCTGTCTCTTAAGAAGACTATTAAAGCATGTGAAATATCAAAGCGTTCAAAGGAGAGGTTTAGAGATGTACTGCTGGATCTCTGTAGAGTCACTGAGAGGTTGGATTGTGTTTTGAGGAATTGTATGAGCAAAAGAGAAAGGAGAAGAAAATATTTGAGGGACTATGTTAGGTATGTCATGACATTCGAGGGGTCTCGACGTGATTTATCATTGGCTGAAGAAAGTCACACAACTGAAGTGCTATGCATTTCAGAGAAGATCCTTGAAGAGAGGAAGCAAAAACTGTCAATGGAAGCACAAGCTCTTCTTGCTACAATGATGAGCTAAAATATATGGTAGGTTTAAAATTACAGTTTTAAGCGGAGATTTAGACTTTGTTTATTTTGTCTTTTGGCGAGAAAACCTTCATTCTGATATGTGGTTATGGATGGAATGATCTTGCATTTAGTTCTAGAAAATTATTTTATGAAATGACTTCATGAATGGTTCTAATTCTACCAAGGAGTGGCCTGCATTGTTTAAGGGATTTGCAGAATTTAAAATAATCCATGCTAAAAGATGCGACCCGTGACCCCCGAACAGGGCTGATAATGAACGGAGTTTGAGCGAGTTACCCAGCTCGTGTTGGTTTATTAAGTTAATTAAGTCAATGATTGGGTCAACTTGAGTTGAGAAGGCAATACCGAGTTGACAATTATGCTCGTGCTCAACTCATTAACTCGAGTTGATTCATAACTCGTTAAGACTTAAGACCAATTGATGTTTTAATTTTAAGCTATTTGAATTTTTTAAAGTCGAAAGTTCTAAATAATACAAAATAGAAAGAAAATTTAACTAAAAACACTAAATCATTGAATTTAACATATTTTAACAACCAAACAGTACATAAATTAACATAAGCAAACAACCAAAAAGAACATAATTTAATACAAGCAAATAGATAAACAGGACATAATTTAACAAAAAATTATTTTATAAACAAATTTTACAAAATCAAACAACTATCTTCTTGTCGGTTCTCACATACCTACATGTTACAAGCCCACAGCTATCTCCTTGTCATAGACCTACAAATTTGCATTATCAAAACAATAATAAAAATGCATCTTTAATCAGAAATTTACTGTTAAAAAAATAAATAAATTGACCAGAAATTTAGCCAGTCTTGCAAATCAAAAATTAGAAATTTCACCAGAAATTGAATTCACCATAAAGAGTATAGACGAAGAAGGAAAGGAATTTTGATTTGGTATTGGATCCGCTGGGTCTGCTAGTGTTGGCTGGGATGCTAGGTCCTTTTGCAATTTTGATTTGGGTTTGGATCTGGTTGGAATTGAATGTAGCGTGACTTCGTGTAACTCAAGTTGATAATGAGCGAGTTAATTGAGCGAATTGGGGTCTGCATTCTCAGTTCATTAAGTTAACGAGCGAGTTCTGACAGAGTCACTAGTTATGAGTAGGGGTGGCAACGAGTTGGGCCTAGCGCGTAATCGGCTCGTTTAGCAACCGAGCAAGCTGGACTGAGATGAGTTTAGGGGTCCGAGATGAAATCTCAAATCGTAATTGTCACGAGCCAGGTTGCGATCTGGACCGAGCTAGCTCACTAGGTCTAATTGGACCATGTTTTAAGAAGAAAATAAATTCTACAAACTTTTTAGATTGAGCTGAACCGAGCTAGATAGCATAAAATGCACACAAATTCACAAATTTATACCTAACCAAGTTAGCTTGCAAGCTGGTGAGCGAGCGAGACCCCAAATCAAACTCGTTTAATCTGGACCGAGCCACTAACGAGGTGGTTCATTAACAGCTCGGTCCAGTAACGAGCGGACGGTTAACAAACGAGTCAGATTCATGATCGAGCCACGAGCTACAAACTTTTTTGCCACCTCTAGTTATGAGTGATTTTCTTATCCCTATCTCTGAATATATATATGAGTGATTTTATCACCCTACGAGCTTTTTTACCACCTCTACTTATGAGTGATTTTCATGCATGACTATATGATTATTATAATTGTAAACAATAAAATGTAAGGAAATGCGGACCAAGTAGACTCGTTGAAAACATCCAATTGCATGCCCAGACATCTAAATAGTATTCCTTCAATTATAAAGAGAAGTTACAAATTGTTCTTATTCGGTTATTCAAACTTATATTAATATTCAAATACAAATAATATCTAAATCCTTATCTGTATGTGTATGCCCTTTTAATAGAGGATAATAGAAATTGTATTGGAGATGTTATTGAATGTAAATTGTATAAGTTGATTAACAATGTAATAGTAGTAGATAGGAGATAATTAGTGGAGTTGTTTAAAATAGCGGGAATAGGACTAGATCTGAGAATAATTGTCGACTAGCAAAAAGCCTCGCTCTGCTTCGGAATGGATAATAAAAATAAAGTAAAGAAAAGAAAACATAGTGCATATCATAGAACAAAGCATATAAAATGTAATAAGATGACCATCAAAAATAAAACATAGTACATATCGTAGTTTCATAGTTTTAGAGTTTTTGCTAAGCAAAAAAATATTATGTTTGGCGGAATTATAAACGGGGGTATAATTTTGTGTTATCCCTACATCAAAGTCGTATCAAACACAGTCATTCTAAGTGTTTCTAAGGGAACGGTGCACTCATTCTTTCTTATTTTTTGCCTTGTTGTCTTCACCAATCACCACTGCAGAAATGAACAAAATATGGTTTATGTTGATTGGATTGCTGTTGATTTTTCTTTCATTCATTTTTCCGTTTCAAAATTTTTTCTTATGTACAAAACTATACGATAGAGATGGGGTAGTATTATATATGCTATGACGGAGTATCTCTCATGCTACCTTAGTCGTACCTCAGCTTAGGCCCCATTATGTTAATTATGGTACCAGACTACAGTCTTTTTATTTACAATTAGCAGTTATGTGTTCACTAATAACAGTAACTCCCACCAATCCTTATTGGTATGACAATATGCACTCCTATACTCTAAAGAAAGCTTAACACCTAAGCAGCTTACATCAGCTTGAGAAATGCATTTTATTCTCTATAAATTTTGTTTATTTTACCTTGTTCGTGGTTTTTTTGGTTGGATGCTCCTCAAATAATTGTCTCCGTGTATCCTTCACTCCCCTGCAACATAAATATTTTTTTTCAAATAAAAAGAAAAAGAAGAACATTATGTTGATTTGGCTTTATATATAAAAATAGGAGGATCTGTTATTGTTTATCTCTTTCTTTTTTTATTAAAAACAGACCCGTAGGTCATTACAGTTTACCAGTATCCTTCTTTAGAACTATTCCTATTACATTAATCTGTATCCCCCTATAGTTAAGTACCTAAACAGATTTTATTCCAAACCTATTACATAAAAGGAGGAGCTGTTATTGTTTATTTCTGTAACAGCATAACAGGTTATAATAATTTTACACGAAGGATCCCGATTTTCTTATATGGTTAGTGTAGTTGATTAAGTTCTTCAACTGGAACAACAAAAAGGAAGGTAAGTTCTTTAGCTGAAAATTCTATTGCAAATAAAAATTCTAGTTACCAAATTAATGAAGAGAAAAATTACATTATAAGAGATGTCTTTACACTTATAAGGAATTAGAAGCAGCAATACTCATACCTTGATGTTTAGACAAATGTTCTAAAAGAATAAGCCATAGCAGCATATATACACGAAACTATTAAAGATTAATAAACCAATAGCATATAGAACCACCATATCTTGTCGATTTCAGTTAATAAAACTATTAAAAGATTGAAATCAAAATCTAATTTGTATACACATTTTTCATATCATTGCCACAATTTCCTAGAAATATAACAGAAATGATTAAGTTGCTTTTGTAGCCTAATAAATTATCACAGTTTTTGTGAAACGATTGTCAAAATAGCATATAAAAGACCATTTTTTTTTAAGTTGGAGTTGTACCTTGCTAGCTTGAGTAGACGCAGATGGCTCCTCATATTATATTCTTTGTTTTTGCATTGGTTCTTGAAACAATTCTAGTGCTCAAAATTAGATCTATCCTCCTGTTATTGCATTGATTAAATAGTAGTCAACTCACAAATGTTTTCAAATAAGTAAAAAATAATAAAAGGAAAGCTTGATATTGTTGTTTCCCTTCAGACCTTGTAATTTTCATCTTTGCACTGTCTTAGTCTTCTTTGCTTGCCCCTCTCAATTTCATCTTTTATCATCTAGTCCCCTAAAATAAAAGGTAATATATGAATTAGGTACTGGTACAATTAACTGGTGAAGATCTGAACCAACTCCAGATTAATAATCTAATACTCATTTGGAAGTTGGAACAAACATTGCATCATTTGATAGAAAATAAGGTCCAATACGAACTGTGGAAGCAAAGCTTCTTATTATATTGTAATTACATGCTTCAACTCTAATTTACACACATATATTGACCGAACTAACACAACTTGTTGATTCTTTGTGTGCAATCTTGCATTTGTAATTAATCAATGAAACAATAATTTGCAGATTTAAAATATCCACTTGTAAAAATTCTAAAAGATAAACAAATAACTCCTAACTGATTGCAGCAGACAAGCTATTAGAATAAAGCTTTCAAATCAATTGTGTCCCTAACCTAGCTGCAGTAAGGTATTAAAACACAGCGGAATAGCAGCACACTCACTGTTCAATCTCATTTTATTTTCTAGAAATTATTTTTTTCCAATTGAAAACCTTCAGCCTGACTTTGTGACTCCGATTGGGTTTCATTTCTAGCCTACCCCAACTTGTTTGGGACTAAAGGCTTGGTTATTGTTGTTGTTGTTATTGTTTGAAAACCTTCAGCCTATACACAGAGAAAAAACACAGACTTTCACCTAACCAAATCAAGCTAATAATATAATTCTCCCTGAAGAGATGATTTTTCAATCTCAGTTGTTAGCATTAAAATAAATGAAAAAAAAATCTGACAGGCTTTAACTATCTTTCAGCAAAGTATATTTCATAAGATCTTAGCCTAGTCAGATTTAATGAAGAAGTACAAACATTATTAACTAAAAATCTTAGCAAATCTCGTCACCAAATCAATGTTTTCATTATTTTATAACAGCTTAATTGTATCCATGAACTTCCCTTTTATATATTTTTTTTCACTTTCAACTATGATTCTGTGAGGTTGTGTAATATTACCAACTAAGTCTTTATTTAATTGAAAATCAATTCCAACTTAAATTTAATTGATACCTAACCTCCATGTAGATGCAAATTACACTGTTGAAGTACTCATCAAATTTAAAGGAACTCAATCAAGAACAACAAACTAAACGGCACCAAACATACATGGAACCATATAGAAAGTCTGAGAAATTTAAAAAGAAAAAGACTAACCTCTTGATTAAATAGGGTGCGAGCAAAGGCCCAAATTTAACAACGGCCTTGAAAGCTATTCTCACATCTCTACAGCGGTACATCATTAGCACTTAGATCTCAATTTGGCAACCATGTACAACAATTAACAGTGAACTTTGACCTGAAAGCAATTATGTTTGCCCAGAATTCAAATGCTCGTTTCATTCTCTAAATTCCAGTCTGACCCTTTTTATTATGCATGCCACTTTGCGCCATGGTTCCTCTGACCAGTTCAAATGCTCAACCTAGGGAATTTTGTAAATTTTACCCTTTATGTATTATTTTTTGTAAATAAGCCCCTGGAACAATCAGAATAACCTACCAGTAAGCACGACCAAACTGGTAAGGACGGGTACGTACCAATATTTGAAATGAAAGAAAACAAAGAGAATGGTTTTGTACGTTTCTATGTCAAAACTTATCAGTGAGGAGATGTTGTACAATACTGTGGAAGATATTAATTTAGAGATGTGAGACACCAGTTAAAAATTGTTGGTTTCTCAATTTCACCTCTTTTGCACGGATGAACCTGATGCAAGCACACTGCTTCTCTGCAATGTATTTCCCGTTATATTTAAAAAATGAAAAGAAATTGAAAATATAGACAAACAACTCAATCACTCTTTACTGTTAATTATTACTCAAAAGTTTGCTACTTGGCATAGAGCCTCTGCCTTTGCTAGTAAATTTATCAGTGGCAATTTTTTTGTCTTAAAAAATTTAGCTAATTACCCTTGCAAATCAATTGAAGAAAATAATTGAAACATAGTCTTAAACTTCTGAATTATTAAAATCATACAAAGAAGATTGTGTTTTACATTTCGTTAAAATAAAACAATGGATATGAGATTCAAATATAATAAGGGACACAGAGACATAAATTAATGAATTGAATCTCTCAATTATCACCTACCTATTAAGCAAGCTTAAAGTTCGAATCAACAGTCAAACAACACCTCAAGTTGCCTAAAGCTCCAATTTTGCAAAACCCTAAACCTTGAAATCTAAAATTGGCCATCTCTTGTCAAAATCGTACAGCTAAAAACTTGAAACAACCTGAAACCCTAAATCCCAAAATCTACCCAATGTGAAATCAACCATTGTTTTAGAACCATTGCCAGAGAAGAAATCCAAAGCAGCGAAAAACGTAAATGAAATCGGTTTTAAATGTTACCTCGGCCTGGCTGTGGTTGAAAATCTTATTGCGCGGAGAACCGACAACGTTTTAGAGAGTGGAAATCGCTGCAAAGTTTGGTCTGTCGCGCGAGATGGAGAGTGGAAATCGCTGCAACGTTTTAGAGACCGACAACGTTTTAGAGAGTGGAAATCGCTGCAACGTTTTAGATGATTTTTTTGAAATTTTTAAAAGAGGAAAGACGGTAGAATTCTCAGGAGGGAAATGGAAGGAGCAGGGTTTAGAAAAGTTTAGGTGAAGATAGGAGATGAGGAAAGGAAGACAGGTGTCGATGGTAGGAAGCTAGATGTAGATCGGTTACTGTAGAGAGTACTGTTCACTTGGCCATCCAAAATTAATCTATAAGATAGATATGTAGAATAGAGAGAGGAGTCCGGCTACTATAACACTAGTATCATTCCAAACTAAATAACACCACATCTTAAATCATTGGATCTACTTTAATATTTGTGCACAAGATAGGGCTGGAATGACACTAGTGTCTTGCACGAATATTAAAGTAGATCCAATGGTTTAAGATGTGGTGTTATTTAATTTGAAATGACACTAGTGTTATAGTAGCCGGACTCGAAAGAGAGATAAGGTGGGGAATACGTATGAGAATAGAGAGAGGAGTCAGATCTGGTTTCATATTAGAAATAAGGAGGAATAGAGAGGATTTAGGCTCGAATAGAGAAACTTATTTTTGAAATAGAAGTTTTTTTTTTAACAAACTGGAATAGAATAGATTTTGAGACATAATTTCTAGTATAGGTGCGAGCTTTATTTCTGGAGCTCTGATACCACGTATTAATCGTGTATGTTTGATTAAAATGACATGACACTTATTCATAGACTTAATTATGATTAATCCTAAACAACTCCATGTACTCTCAGAAATATCCGTATCTGTACTTGTATCCATATTTATATATATTAGAATGTGTTTATTAATTATCCATTTTTTTTATTTTTGAACTGCCTCGCAAATTTCCAGGACTGGCATGACTACCTTAGGTCCAACTGAAATAGTTTATGACAAAGAAAATCAAAACAGCACTACTATGTGATGTGAGGCCAGTATCAGCAGGTTGTTCTCATGTCTTGGATCCAACAAAGAAATGAAAAGAGAAACAAATCCCCAAAACCCCTGAGCTGTAATGTAATCCATCTACCAAGAAACTAAAAAAACCAATATATATCGACCTATATATCTCAGGAGCAGAGCAAAAATAGAAACACAAGCCCATTGGATAAAAGAACACAGGCACGGTAATGCCCTAAGTTCTCTCTCTATTTCGCCCATGCAACCGCATCTATCTCAGATTGAGCGCTTCGGTACAGTTCAAGTCTTTTTGCAAGGTTAGCTCGGCGCTCCATAACTGCCGGGTCTTCGTCTAGCAACTTTGACAGCTGCTTCATCTGTAAATGCAGAGGTTCAGAGATATGGTTGAAATTTCTGCAATGTACGTACTTATGGTGATCCCAAGGCACCAAATAGCCCACTAATTTTGTCTAAAATCAGTGTTTAAAATGACAAACCCAAACTGTAGAATATGTTTTGTATCATCTCTGTTGTTTCTATTAAAAACCAACAGATATGGACACATTTTATTGGATATTAAGAAGATGCAAGAAATAAAGTGGAGGAAATCAAACTCTTGGTCTATTTTACCGACTTTTGTTTGTTTTGAATAACTATTTTACCAACTCAAAACAATACAAAATACTCAAAAAATGATTTTCATGTGCATAATTCTAAATTGTATTCAACATACAAAAATAGTAAGATTCTTTTATATTTGAACCATAAAATTTCAATTTATATGCACTGTGGCTACCAGAGCTACCAACTTTGAACTATACATGGTGTTCCTGCCAGAGCAAATGTTTTCTTGGTACCAAGTTTTCAAACCTTAAAAAGGACAAAAAAAGAAAAGAAACATGAAAATTCTCACCTCTCTAGCACCCAACTCGGTGAAGAAGTGATCAAGCAAAGAGCGCTTGGCCTCACGGACTTGACCGTACACGATTGATTTTGGGATAGAGTTCCTCAATGTTGCACACACCATATTAACATATGCCAGTACAGTAGTTCCTGTTCATACAAAAAAAATAATAAAATAAATTGTCACAATATATGAAGCATGAAGGCAAGAGCGCCCATCAACCAGATACTAGTTTCCCAATTGTGGAAAAAAAAAACAGAACGTACCGATCCTTCTGAGGTAAGAATCATTGTACCGGTCAAAGATGGAGTGAGTAGGGTTACCACCCTTCTCAACATCCTGTGGAAGTTTTCTGAAGAAATCCACAGTCAAGTAACTGCATTCCATGTCAACCAGCTTAAGGGTTGCCTTCTTGCTTTCTTCTCTCATCCTCTCCAGTGAATCAAATGCAGCACTGCTAACCTCCACTCGCAGAGTAGGGAATTGCTTCAACTCCTGTATGCAAGAGATAGATAAAGATTAACTCAGGCTTCTTATCAGCACTATGCCAGTACATGCCTTCTGAAATCATGTCAAAACAAATTCAAGGGTGTGTAGTTTATGCAACAAATTATTTGTTTTGGGGGTATCATACATCCCACTTCTTTTTATATGAATTATTGTACAACATAAAACAGGTACAACCTTTCGGTACTTCAAACAGGGTGTACAGTTTATCATCCAATGGTCAACAAACATGAGATATAGAGTGGAACTTACAGCTGTTTCACTAATTGCCTTGTGGACCAACTCTTTCAGTATGCCATGAACCTGTAAACATTTAAAAAAAAAACAGAGAGAGAAACACAAAAGAAACAAAGTTAAAAAAAAAAATGCGCAGCCTGCGTTAAAGTAATAGCCCCATTCAAATCAAATCTTTGTAGTTAGCATTAGGCTATATAATAAAAAAATTATATATATCACCTTCATCATCTCCCGTGCCCATGGTCACTTTCTAGTTTAAATTTTATATTCAAGCCTCAAATCATAGTTCAAACTTAATCAGACAATGCCAGTCTTAAGAACATTTGGCATGAATCTCTGCCATGAAGTAGCCCTTCATTACCGAATCATCAGTACACACCAGCATGCTACAAAAATTCAAAAACTATCTCCCTTGATGTACTGAATCATCTAACAACACTAAAATTTTATTGTACCTAATGGACCAGTACCAAGCCACTAACCTTGTTCTATGTTGGGCCAGTGGCTAAAGTAACATATTGATAAATTCATCCTATGTTACTAAATGTTTTGCAGAGAGAGAGAGAGAGAGGAGCGAATTGCATACAGCATCAACAGCTGCTTCAGCTGGACCTCTGATATTAACAAGGCAAGATTCGATGAGGCGGCGGTACCCCTGCTCAGGAGCAATCAAGTGAGGCTGGTAGCCATCAGCCTCAGTAATAAGCTTCCTAACATTCTCCATTGACAGATGCTTGTCAAATTGCAACCGTTTTAGAGCAGCCGGGAAATTGTTGTCAAACACGTTGTATATCTTCTCACCACCAGCCCGTCTGAGAGATAATCAGATGTAATAATTAATTCTAAGAATAGCAACTAGTGAGTGCCACATTTTGTCTGGAATCTAGAGGCTCAACCAACAAGGTACTTTGACTCTACTACAGATGCTTGACCCAAATTTCATTTGAAAAACAACAGAAGGTTCAAATCAGCTCCATTTACCAGACTGGTACATATTGAGCCCAGTACTGTTAAGTATGAGCTGAAAAGTGACAAGAAACTGTTGATATTACCACAGAACATGATTTCATCGATTAGCTTGGGAATACTAAACTTGAAGTCATTTCAACAAGTAATGATGTTTACAGAATTTCAATAGGAACTGTGTATGATAAGAATAGCTTAATATAACAGGGGCTAAGATATTAGGATAATAGAATTGGGTGGATACTCCAGCCAACAACAACAACAACCAAGCCTTTAGTTCCAAACAAGTTGGGGTGGATAATCCAGCCAAAGGTATAAAAAGAGTCTGAAGCATACATGCCATCCAGATGTTCCTTGTAGATTCCATCAAAAATACGGCATATCTCCATTATGGTGTAAAGCTTGCCCTGTAAATGAAAGATAAAGTAGCCTTTGTATAAATTATGCCATAAAAATAGTGCCAAAAGATAAAATAAAATAGAAGAACCAATGTAAGTTAATACTGTAGTTACTATAGAGAATTTATCCAAGTACAGGTGTACATATCCAACCTCAGTGCTTCAACCTTCTGTATCTCATGATATCTCATGAGACATTTAAAAAAAAAATGACCAGATATCTCATGATCAAGAACTCTTTTGTAACCCCCCTCATACTAAATTTGTCAATTAATGCACCTACCAGCATAAACTCTATTGTCATCACATGGTGGTAAAAGGAAGTATGATTTATGGCAATACCTATGATGGCACAAAGAATATCAAAACAAATTGTTCATCATTAACACCAAGTAAAAGGTACAGGTATACTTATGGCATTAGATGATATCAAAATTCCACCATTTCAGAAACTTGTCTATTTTATTGGAAGGAAAACAAAATAAAATTAGCAAAAATACTTACGCCAGCATCTGAAGCAATTGGTTTTCCCAGTCGGTTCAGTTCTGTTTCAAGTTCATTAAGAGTCTTGCTGATGAGAGACTGGATCCCGGGGATTCTAGACTTGATCACTTGTTCCAAATGCTACAGAAACCAAAATGAATTAATAAACCCTCCACATCCACACCATACAATACAATAGTAATGCTGCTCCACCAAAAGGTATGGTTCTGAGAGCAGATTTAAGAAACACAAACTCCCAGAACCTTCTGTAGACAATTTAACATATAGATTATAATGGAAAAACTGAGGTTGTTTCTACCTCAGATGTTGAACTATTAGAAAAAACCCCGACTAGCAAATTAAAAGCCAAAGGTGCCTCAGTTTTTCCTCAATATCATATACTCATTTTGAAAAGAATCAGAATGACCAATACTAGCAAAAATCATAGTAATCAAAATAAGGCTAGCCTTTTTGTGGAATGCTAATATGCAATCAGAACAGTGTACTGACATCTAATAAGCTTGTTATTCTTAGCCCTTACACATAACAAGAAACACAGAAATTTGTAAAAACCAAAGTCTTGCACAAACCTTAGAAAGCACTTTTGCCAAATGCTCAGACCCCATTCTATGAGCAAGGTGCTTGTAATCTGGTGAATTAGCAAAATACTCTCTTTCCTTGCGCCTAGCTGCAACCATGTCTACATTTTTATTAATGTCGGCTTGGGAACGATTAACAACACCAATCCATGGGAACTGTAGTTTGTACGCTTTTCCTTCCAGTATCTGAGAGAGAGAGAGAGAGAGAGTTAGGTACAAAGGACATACAGGTCACTACCAGTACATTCTTGCACAGCTCTATTGGGACCTAGAATCAAGTCTAAGCATTGTCTATGTTCTTTTTTTCCTTACGTGTTTTGCAGCCACATTTATTCATATTCAAAGGTCAAATATTAGGTTTTGGCAAAAATAGTAATCCATAACCATTAAGTTGGCAGTCATTGTTTTAAGATTTCACTTATTCAAGGACAATAAAAGTCAAGCAAGTCCTCTTTAATTGGAGGCTTAATTACAGAAGCAACTTACATCAACTGCATCAGTACCCTTGTCCATGAGATCAATCTTAGTAAGAACACCAATTGTTCTTTCACCTACACTCAACAAACAAATACTGCATTAATATGACAAACAAGGCGTTTATATTCATTAGTCATAAAAATGTATTCTCGTCATCACAGAAAAAAGATGACAGATTTAAAGCACCATCAGTTCTTGTGATGAAAATCAACATGTTCACAGACAAAATAAAGGAATTGTTGTAATACCATACCAACAATAACACACCGCCAAGAATATATATTTACCAGATTACAGTACAGTTTATACCAGCATACAGGTAGAAGGTGACCACACTTTCTGTACTATACTGTTTCCTTTGCTTTCCTCTTTTACATTGCTAATATTTAATTGCGCAGATGATGGTGTTGACAAAAATGAAGTTTAGTTGCATGATTTAGGGTTAAGTGGGGATTAATTGGACTAAACTAGAGTGTAGGTTGAGCTGGTTCTTAAGATAGCAATAAAAATTTATAGTATCAAAATGTTAAAGCACCAGCAATTATAACATGAGTTTTAGTTAATAATTGTCAGCTAACATCCTGCATTGTAAAATAATACCTTTTGGGTCAACTTCACGGGAAATCTTGATAGCATCAGATGTAGCAAGATCCTGATTTGCTGGAGAAACAGCCAGAATGACACAGTTTGGCTGAAAAAGATATTTAGAAAAAAAAAAAAAAAAGTCAACCAAATTTCCTGGCCAACACTCAAATGAACGAAGGCTTTGGATCTGTCTGCTATATTTCTACACATTAGATTCAGAATGTGCATATCTAAGTTGGAAAGGGAGAACAACAAGGAAAGTGCCAGGTAATAGTAAAAGCAACAATTATATTATTAATGGTCTCAATAATGCCAAACGTACAGCTAAGATTTACATAGTTTAAATAAGTACAACCATTAAATTAAATAGCTTGGGAGTACAAGAGGAGTGCAAACATTACCTTCTCAATATATGCACGAACCATGTTTTCGATATCTTGCACAACACTTTCAGCCTGACCCTCTAGAAAAGCATAGGAAAATATTTGTAGGCAACAAGTTCGAAACCAGAAAACCCAAGTTTCAATATAAAATAAGGAAAATAAACTCACCAACAGCAACCTTTGTAAGCCCAGGAAGATCAATAAGCGTCAGATTCACAACTGCCATTGTTTGAAAAAAAAAATATTATCATACATGATGGAATAAGCTCTGATTTGTACACAAACAAAAACTAATTTCTCATTGCCAAAGCAAACAGGCAATTGTTTTAACTATAATCGAGAAACTTTCAGTAACAAATAATCAAACTGATGAGAACAAGTATGCCTGCAAATTGGGTCTGAGATGGATACAGTAACAGTACATTGGCATGAACCGATTTGGATTGTTAACTACTCAATAAACATAACCTGAGTGCATGTCCACTACTCCTTTATCATATAAAAAGTCTCTATAATATTAAATGTGTTGTACTTTACCATGTGGAGAGTATACACTTAAATGAATTGGAACAGGAGAGATTCCTTTGGTTCGACCAGTCTCTCTATCAGTCTCATCTTGAATTTCTTTTCTCACAGCAGCTAAATCAGATAAGATATATATAAAAAAAAAATAAGGTCAACAAAGGGGTCAGAAAATTAAAAATACATCATTAAAACAGGTAGTACATTTTGCACCAAGATAAAAGTTACTGCACATATTATAACCATAAGAAAGGCCTTGCAGTGTGCAAAACAAAGTACCATACAAATTTCACCCAGGAACATTCTGGTACTATCCAATTATACAAGTAACTGGATCTAACTGGTACAATATCTATGCACTTTTCACAACTAGAGGCTTCATAGCATGCAGCACATAAGTGCAATTCTGAATAGACCCATGTTTTGCAAATATTAATAAATCTTATGAATTCACTGCATTCTATGTAAGCTACAATTAATCTTCGAACATTATGAGATGTTGGGTATGTACCAAAATCAGTGAACCTCTTTCTTGGAAGATGCATGAACTCTGCATATTCTCTCCCTTCATCTAACCTATGAAGTTGCAACACTAGGGGACGTCTTGTGACGATACCTGAAAATATTGATAAAAACATCTTTTATTAATTTATTATTTCAATCTCAGGAAATTTTCTTATGCTTTCTACTTGAAAGAGTTTCCAGTATACCCATATAATAAAAGAAGTAGATCAAATGTTCATCTGGGGAGTAGGAAAATGCCACGTAAATCTCCCTCTTTTGATTTATTTAGAAACCCCTATAGTATGTTTTAAGGTATTAGGATCTTTTCTTTATTGAGGGCATACATTGTGTTTTTCAGAATTTGCAGAAGTGAAGACCAAATTTTACTTTACTGGTACATATTCCTTGTGAGATTACCTGAACCCCTCGGAAGGAAATCCTTTCCAACTACACTCTCCAGCACTGAAGATTTACCTGAACTCTGCACAAATTCAAGGTAAAAACGTGTTGAGTACTTCAGTTTTATATGTTTTGAATTTGATTTGCATTGTAAAATTGAATCAATTTACACTTAAACCTCCTCACTCCTTTATATGGGAAGAAATATGGGGAGAACTGGACAACATGACACGTTCACACAGCTTAGGGATATACAATTCACAAGAACAAGTGAACAACCCTATCAAAATTAGAACCAAAAATATACAAATAGAGGTAATATTTCAAATTTTAGTATTATTTCCTCATCCAGGGGACCATGCTGAAACATATAGTTCGCACAAAATATACTTGGTATAGACAGCGACTAAATCGTGTTGCAGGTAATAGAGTCAAAATTTTCAATCCGGGCCAAAGAGAGAACCAGATCTGAGATATAGCAGTAGATAGCCAAAAGATATATGGTAAAAAGAAGGATCGGTTACCTGGCCTCCGACCACGGCAATCGAGGGAAGAGAATCCCAAAGAGTAGGGAGCGCGCTATCCTCGCCATGGTCGCCGAGAGCCGTACAGGCTCTCTGGAGCTTGTTAACCAGAGTGATCAGACTCTCCATCGTTTATGGATCTAGATTTTCGGATCTAGATCAGATCTGGCTTTCAGATAGAGAAAGGAAGAAGGGAAGACAGAGAGAGAGAGAGAGATCGGAGCTGTTTGCTGGTCGACTTCTACGAGAGAGAGAGAAGGAGACGAGGAGAAGTGAAGGCGATTTGCGAACCAACCGCGTGTAAGGACCGAGCTTAGACGGTTCCTGGGACAAGTTCTGAGTCCGTGAGGATATATTTTTTTCAAAATTCAATTTTGAAATTGAACTCAACTCCCCGAAGCAGTTCAGATCCAGCGAAGTAACTCAATTTTTGGATTTTAGATCGGGACCGTCCGATTCGAATCCGCGACTGAAGTGAAGCGCCATCCGACGACAGATTCGAATCCCGAAATGACCCGAGCGACGAATTCGAATCGGACGGTCCCGATTCAAAACAAAAAAATTGAGTTACTTTAGGGGATCCGGACCCGTCTGAGTCGAGACTCGAGACTTTATTTGAGAAGTTCTGATTCTCTAGAGAAGATGCGGCCATTTCATAAGGTGTTGCGTGTCTTTGACTCTGTGCAGGGCATTCTAGACTTCTGTTTAAGAGTGAATAGTTAATGGATCCCACATGTCAGTGATTATATTATTACATTTACGTCACCGTCAAGCTAAACAAGTAAACGATCCACGATAAAACGAGTAGCTTTGAAGGGTCCCACTAGGGCCACTAGGGGCCGTAATAAAAAAAAAAAGTTTAGCTTGTTATTTAATTTGAATTATACATTGATATATTTTTGAGCAAAACTTTGATGTGATGTGCTTCAAATAACGAATTCAAACGGTTGAAATTCATCGAGTTCATATCACTTACGGATTATTTTCATAAGTTATTTTAAAAATGATTGAATATTTCATAAGTTATTTCAAAAGTTGTTTTATGTATTCATTTTTCATTATTTTTTTTATCACTTGACTTTGTATTAAAAAAATTCAAAATTTTCAAAATTTTGCATGTACATGCATCACTCGTGAATTAAATGGATTTCAACAGTTTGAATTCGTCGTTTGAAATCAATCCAATAAACTTTTGGAGTTAGTGTTCACCAAACCTTCTTAGTGAGCACATCACATCCTAGCTTTGTTCTATATTTTTTGTAAGCCTTTAAGATTTTTAACAAGAGTAGAACTAGGGTGTTCTTAAGCTCACCAAGCCTCTTTGTGAGCTTAACTCAAAAATTCATCAAATTGGTTTCAAGTGACACATCCAAACCGTTGAAACCGATCTACTTCACGAGTGATGAGTTTACATGTCAAGTTTTTAAATTTTCAAACTAATTTAATATAAAGTAAAGCGGTCAAAAAGTGATGAATAATGAACACATTAAAATTAACTTATAAACCATTTTTTTTTTACCGCTTGACTTTATACTAAATTAGTTCGAAAATTTATAAATTTGACATGTAAATGCATCACTCATGAAGTAGATCGGTTTCAACGGTTTAGATGCATCGTTTGAAGCCAATTCAATAGGTTTTTGAATTAAGCTCACAAAGGAACTTGAGCTTAAGAACACCCTAGTTCTACTCTTTTAACAATATCACGTTGTCGATCCTCTTATTCGTATAATTTAGTTGTTTTTTTCTTAATTAAAAAATGTGTTCGATATATTTAAGCTTAACTTTTTAAGAATTTTTTTTTATTAAATTTTTATACGGCTAATGATCTGCAAAAATATTTATTTATACTGAAATGTTTTTAATATTCTTATTTGGAGAAATTTAGATATATATATATATATATATATATCCATCATAACTTGTATATTTAAATATTTTCTCATCAAAACTTCAATAATAGCACTTAATTTATCAATATCTCCGTTTCTTTAAGTTAATCACTTTATACATGTTCCGTGACATCTCCTTAAGCTTCTTTTAACATTAACGGATTAACCCCTCTTAATCCAGCCGAACAACAATTTAGTATGCACATGCAGCCAAGCCTGAAAGCAATTAACTTTTAATAATTACTGGTGGACAAACAAAAAATAAGGCAGTAAGCCTTGCCTTAACTTTTAGCAATTTAAACCAAATTACTTAATTACACATCTTACAATATAATAAAGAAATTCAAAATCAAATATGAGTAATAAGAACACAAATATAGTTCCTGACCCAAGCCAGGAAGCAATTCAATTCAAGTCACAAAGAACAATTACAAAAATTGTGAGTTCGAAAAAAAAAGTTTGCTAAGAGAATCTTTGAAAATTAGATTTCATTCACAAAAAATTCGGATGTCTAAACAACATACGACTCATGCAGGCTAGTAAGCACAAAGAATTTCAAAGCCTGTGACTAATAACCGGGACAATCCCTGTTATTATTGTCAAAGTTAAAACTATAATAAAAGAAAAAAATAGTCAGATTTTGAGTTTAGTAAAAGTCAGATTCGACTGTTGCTTCCACATCTCCATTCTTGATGTGTGCTTGCCTCTTTTTGTTGGATCATAATCCAACGTTGAGTATATATGTAATATAATTATATATTGTATACTGTCATATATGATTGTCACAATTAAGTGATATAATATAGAATTAAGATATTAGACAATCTATGTATTCAATAGAGTATGGTCCATAAATGTGTAGAACAATTTAGGCAAAATTAAATTATTAATGAACTGATTTTGAGATTTGCAATTCAGAAAACTGCTTATTCAGATGGTTTGTGCGGCCATAGGTGCGACCCTATGAGGCCGCACAAAACCAGAGTAAATGTCCAGAGATGCACATCGAGTTGGACTGAAAACAGAGAGCCCGTGCGGCCATAGGTGCGGCCCAGCATGGCCACACAAAATCCCAGAGTTTGGTATTAAGCCTTACAAGCAATCTGTGCGGCATTCGTGCGGTCAGGCAAGGTAGCACAAACTGGTGCAGTAATTTTGTGCGGCCGTTCGTGCGGCCAAGCAGGGTAGCACAAATTGGTACATGTTAATTTTGGACTTGGGAACGTGGGCTAAAAGAAAGGCGGTTATGTAGACATGTCTGGTTGTTTGTGGCTGCCGCACATATTTTGATGCGGCCGCACGCGTAGTGTCAGATGTGTTACCCTATATAAGGATGGGTCCCAAGGCACAAGATACAACACACAACTTAGATTTCTGAACAATAGTTATTTTAGATAGAATCTGAGTGCCTTCTCCTTTCTTTCACCATCTAAGAACTGAGAAAAGAAATCCATTAAGAAATTTGGAGAGGATTTATCAAGGGCCGTATCTTGTTGTCTTGGAAGATTTGATCCACGACCATACGACGTAAAGGCGAGAAGGGCTTCTTGCGATTGAAGACTTGTCTCGTGCTCACGGAGACGGCTCTTCAGACTTAAGGATTCCATGGCCAATGTTATGGAATTATGTATTGTATTATGTATTTATGATTATGTTTTATGAGTCGGCTTTGGTATAGGACAGTCCATAGGTTAAGGAGGGGAACTATTTCTCCTTCCCCGGGGTGCAAGTGTTTGACCCCTAGATGAGATGTAATTGTTTGATCTTTAGATAAGGCGTAATTGTTTGGCCTTTATGATTCCCCAACACTTCTTCCCTATCCCCAGCCTTAATGAGTTCCCCTCACCTGCATCGTAGTTGCTGAAAAGGAAGCAATGACGGAAATACGCAACAAAACCTATCAAGACGGATCTCGATTAGAAGAGAACCTTAATGTCAAGCACCTTGTAACATCAAATCAATGAGTTCGTCACCGGCGAACTCACTACGGAGGTCGAAAGAAGATGATTTTTATTTTTGCGCGTCTAGGGAAGCGCTCAATAGGAGAGAGAGAGAGGAGACACAGAAAACATAAAAACATGGAAAGAGGCTTAAGCTGAGGATAAAATCGTAATTAAAAAAGGTCTTTTGGGCTTAAAGGAGATGCTTATTTCTCAAGAAATGGAAAATCTAAGCTTAAGATTTGGAAAGTTAAGGAGAAGCTCTTAAGTCTGTCTAAGCCACACATGTTCGGTCCGCTCAAGGCCTTAAGAAAGGCTAAGGAGGCTAAATCCACCCTGCCGAACAAGTACTTAAAAATGAAGATTAATATTAATAAAATATTAGGAGGACAATTTTACCCTTCTTCTTTATCACAACTTTTAAGTTTTAACAGAAAATAACACAAAAAACGTTAGAATTGAAATTCTTCTTCCTGTAATCAGGGGTGGACCCATATGTATCGGGGGGGGGGGGGGCAGTCGCCCCCCATGGATTTTGAATTTTTATAGAAATATATAGGTCCGGATCGAGTTTGCCCCCCTTGAATTTTTTTTACCTCCTCTGGAATCCTTATTTGTAAATTTGGGTTAAATTTTGGATTAAAATTGGAATAAATTCTTTGAATTGTGATTGATAATTATGATTACAAGTTAAAACATTGAAAATTATAAATCGGAGTATTGTTTTTATATCTAGTGTTCAATTGGCTAATGAATTTGAACCTAATCCGCTATTTTTTTGCCCTCCCGTGACGAAAATTCTAGATCTGAATACCTTCGAAGTGGTTCTTATTAGGTTTCGTTGCAGGTCACAATGTTATTTGAAAACTAAATGGGTTGGGAGTATGTCAGATTTACCATATAATAAAGTTGGGTTGGTTTTGGGAATGAATATATTTGCAGGTAGCAATTAAGTGTCAGGTTAGTTATTTTCGTATTTCACTTGACTCTGGTATTTCATATGTACACTAAGCACTAAAAATCGAAAGCAAAAAGAAACATGAATCAAACAAAACAACGCAAAACACCACCATCACTCGATAGGTTCAGAGTGAAAGATTTGTCAGGTGTGAAATTTCATCGTATTTGGAGAACCAGGAATTTGCTAGGAATTTCAAATTAAGATTTAAATATGGTGCAGAAAGACTAAATTCGAAATGAATGAAAGATGTCTCTGGTAACCGCTGTGGATGACTGTCTCATTTTCCAACTTTTGTTTTAAGTTAGTGTATATTCTGACGTTTTTGTTTTACTCTTTTGTTAAAGGTTGTGATAAAGAAGAAGGGTAAAACTGTCCTTCTAATGTTTTATTTATATTAATATTTAATTTTAAGTGATGAAATTAAGAAATGAGATTATTAATACATTAAATGAGTTTAGATGGGTAAATAATTAATTTTAATTTTTTTATGAGAAAATATCTACATAAGTTAAGTTGGATATATATCTAAATTTCTCTTTTATGATATATATAAAATCTTTACTTTTCTTTTGAAGAAAAAAGAAAAAGAAAAATGGGACTACATCACGACTCCGCTGGGGATCGAACCCAGAATCTCTGGTTCCGTAGACCAGCGCCTTATCCATTGGGCCACGGAGTCATTATGTGATAGCAATCTTAGATGTATTTTATTAACTTTGCGCATTACTGTCTGGACTTTGCAATTCGGCTTGAACGAGTTCAATAACGAGTCTCGCAGTGATGACACTTTAAGATAGGCGCCGAGTAACGCTAGATTAGGTGCTGGCGTGGAGCGAGCTTGTGAGCCGTTAGAATTGTTTGAAGATTCACATTCTAATGGACCGTTAGATGAGGCTAACGGAGATGGAAATAATTAAAGAAAGTTGCTCCGTTAGAATTTCTCTCGTTTAAAAATTAGAACTTCGAAGAGAAATAAGAGAGTTCAAATGTCTGGTTGTGTCTCATATTTATTATTATTATTTTTAAAGTCTAAACAATCAATCTAAACTGATTAACATGATTTTCATATTATAAAATGTGTTTGGAGACCAAATTTTATAATTTTTGAAAATCGCTTACTATTTTTAGATAGATACAAAATCACTATTTTTTTATGGTCCAAAAATAGTAATTTTGTACTTAGCTAAAAAAAATAGTGAAAAATTTCTCAAAAATATAAATTTTGGTCTCCAAAAACATTTAATATGGAGATCATGTTGATCGGTACGAAATGAATGTCTAGACTTCAGAAATAGAGATAAATAATATGATTACGATAAAACATGAAAGACATGGAACATTTGAATCCTCCTTAAGAAAAAGAAAAGAAAAAGAGAAACGTGAGATTTCTAAATCGAGTCTCTTCCGTTCTCTCTCGTATTTGCTACTCTCGCAATCTCACTCAAAATCAAAGGGTTCTCCAAAGTTTCGTTGGATTTCTTTGTGGATGGATGCAAGATGACGTCCCGAACGACGAGTATCTCTGATGAGTAAAAATGAGCAATGAAATCTCAAATGTGAAATTCAAATGGCCGATTTGAGCTTTTAGGGTCTGTTCGGATGTCACGGGATTACACAGGATGGGATTTAACAGGAATAGAAATCTACTTTTGAAAAAGCGAGAACACAAGGAATTGATTATGGGAGTGTTGAATTGAGTATTCGGTTGTACCGTGAGATTAGTTGTGGAGAATCCTATTTTTCATCAAAATTTAATATTATACTATTTTCTTTATTGGTAAAATTAATAATAATACAATTAAATAAATAGATTAAATAATAACATAACATTTCTGAATTATGTTAGATATATATCAAGTAGAGACTAATTAATGTACTTTTTGTAATGTGTTTTTATATTATTTACTATGTTTAATGCAAATAGCATGTGTTTTTTTTTCATTTAAATAATCAACCTTCATAACAAACATGTTGCAAAAGAATTAGTACTGTTAAACAGCGTACCAATTCGGAACAATTGTTTAGATCTATTATAAAATCCAAATATGAAGGACCTGCATGTTTCCTCAAACATAGAGAGAATCACAGCAGAGCATCAACTTGCGTTTGGAATAGAAAGAAAAACCAAGTGCTGGTATTAAAGACTGGTACGGGATGCCTCAACTTGCATTTTAAAGACTGATATCAATGGGAACTGGTACATGAGTTTTTATGCATATATACATGGTGCTTCAAATAAAATAAAAAAATCAGATTCCTAGAGAACAACCTGACTTAAAAATTGAACTTGCGCAAATAAAACAACAAGAAAAAGGATAATATGACAAGAGTTAGAACAGAAAACATGAAAAACTACAACCAAGTCCTTCTATTTATATCATATTACCATTATTTTATATATCATTTTTTTACAACTCAATGCTTAATTTCCTGTTTTTATTAAAATATAGATGTATAAATAGCAGATTCCAAAAAAAAAGAGAATAATTTCCTGTTTATCCGAATAGGCAACCGTCTTTTTCAGTTCATTTTGTTTAACAACCTGCTAACATGGCATTCCAAGAAAATATCTCTCTTAGGCATTTTGTCGAACATCTCCCGAGCAGAATCAACCACACCAGTCAGCCAATGCAGTAAGCATGAAAGTGATTGTACCCAGATCCGAGTTTATAATTTCACCAAAAATAAGATAAGCATGAGAAACCAGACAAAGTGAAGAATACATATGTGTAAGACTGCTTTGCACATGGCGGTCGGGACCAAATCCAAAGGAGATTGAGAAATAGAGACAGAGAAAGAGAAGAGAACACGCGCCGTAGGAAAAAAAAAAATCCAGTCGGACTGAATTGTTTTTTTTTCTATCTTTTTGCACTGCGTGGGAACTGTTTTAGAAAGAAACGATGAGAACAGACGGAAATGAAATGAACCACCGAATTCCTACTAATTCCAATTGGTCCGATATTAATCCAATTGGTCCGAATTCCTACTAATTCCCATCAAATACTTGTCATCCGAACAGGTCTTAAAGTGTTATACATACTGAATTCCTCTTGAATATGAAATTTTGTCTTTTTTTTAAATTTATTTATGGTTTTTAACAAATCTTAGTATAGAAGTCACAGTGAAAGATATGCATTGGTCTTCAATTTGAAGTTGAAAATCAAGATTTTTTCACTCCTAAAGCATCATAACACGACATATGTGCGGTGCGTAGACACATGTTTCAAACTGAACCGAGCAAAATCTGGTCTAGACCCACTTGCAGGGTTAAACCCTGGCTCAAGGTGCGCCTCCCCTGCTGCCCATCGAGTCCATACCACTTGAGGTAACATAATATTTGAGCTCATGATCAGACCGTCCAATCATAATCTAAGTCACTATCCTGTCCAAAGTAAAATGCACGTAGCCAGGAGCAGAGTTAAATAAAATGAATGAGGACCGATTAACTCTATTTTATTTTACATTTTTAGTATTTATATATAATTTTCTATATAAATTAGAGTAATATGCATAGATAGTGTAAATTGATTTTCATTCTCAGTCTGAATATTTATATGATTGACTTTTAATTATTGCGTGTTTAATCCTTATAGTTCGAACGTCTGACTCTATCTCTGCACAAAGTCTTTTTCATATTTGTGCCTAAGCAAATCAGACAGTCCACATCTAAACTAAAAAAAAATTGTTACCTCAGGTGATATGAATTCATGTCCATCTGCCGCCCTAGTCCCTCTCCTAAGTTTTGCTTCACTAAAGAATATATCTTTGAATGATTTGATGTATCTTACAATATTTGCTTTTTCTTATTTAAGGCTATATAATTGAATTCTTAAGCAATTGAATACAAGAATTCTCTAATACTCTCTTTATTGTAATCTTTATTTTTAACTCAACTTACATTACTTTATTATTCAAAATTACCGAAAACATCTCTTCCTTCTCCAATTATGAGAATCACCGGCCACGTACAACCCTCGTACGCCTCTGTTATGCCCTTTAAAGTTTAAACCCATCCCACTCTCGAATTCAGATCATCCTGGATACTGCACATTCAATTATTAAATTCAGATCTTTTTTTTTTAATTTGACACAAATCTTAAAACATACCCCCTCGGCCCCTCCTTCTAAATAGACATCAAATACGGATTGGGTTTGATCGGACTAGGAATAAATTTGAACTATAAAGTTGTGGACTCCAATATGCGGTACCTTAGACGATACGGGCTCTCTCGCTCCCCCCCCAAAAAAAAGAAAAAGAAAGAAAGAAAGAAACTCCAAACAAACCTTGTGTTCTATCTAGTCTCCGTCCTCTTCATCTTCATATTTTATTTTCTCCAAAATGCCAACCTAAATGCTAAAATGCCCACAAACTGTTGTGAAACGATATATATTTAAAATATATTTTATAAATCTGTGGGAGTAACATATCCCTTGTGTACCTCTATTCATGTTATTAACCTTTTTAATTAGACCCTTCGGAGATCTAATAACCAAAATATACTGATAATTTTTTTTATCATCTGTATGCATATAAATTTATTTATGCTAAATCAAAAAATATATATCACATATTACTCAAACTAAGTCCGCTTAAAAGCTTTTTACGTGCATATGTATGCATGTTCTTAAGCAATTTTTGCTATATTTTAGATCCTATAATCGTCGAGATTGTCAAATAATATCGGACCATTCAGGGGCGGAGCTAGACTTTCGAACAATGAGGGTCAAATACGTATGAGGTCAATCATATAAAAAATTCCGAAGTATGAGAGTCAATTATATAAAAAATTTATCCAAAAAATGGAGGTCAATGTTACCGTATCATGACATTTTGTGCTAAATTATATAGAAAAATAAACATAAATACAAAAAATTTATAATTAAACGGGGGTCAATTGACCCCATTAGATCCAAGTAAATCCACCTCTGGGACCATCAAATACTTGAACATAAATTCTTATGTTGTAATTCTAAGATATTAAAGAACATGCATACATATGCACGTAAAAAGCACTTAAAAGTTCTAACATGCAATTGCCCCAATTTGGGAAGAGTCAAAGAGCGATCAAGAGACAACTAACAACAGTGTTGATCATTTACTCTGCTGCATCAAATTAAGAGCAGAGTTAGACTTTCGAATCATAGGGGTTAAACACATATGGGGTCAATTATATAAAAAATTTCTGCAAAGAATACAGATCAATTTTACAGTACCATAACAATTTATTCTTAATTTTATAGAAATCATATAAATCCATTTTTTTTAAACGGAGTTAAGTCCTAAGGTAGCAAAATTCATTGTCGGGTAAGTTCCGACCCGCACGAAAGGCGTAACGATCTGGGCACTGTCTCGGAGAGAGGCTCGGTGAAATAGACATGTCTGTGAAGATGCGGACTACCTGCACCTGGACAGAAAGACCCTATGAAGCTTTACTGTTCCCTGGGATTGGCTTTGGGCCTTTTCCTGCGCAGCTTAGGTGGAAGGCGAAGAAGGCCCCCTTCCGGGGGGGACCGAGCCATCAGTGAGATACCACTCTGGAAGAGCTATAAATTCTAACCTTGTGTCAGCACCTACGGGCCAAGGGACAGTCTCAGGTAGACAGTTTCTATGGGGCGTAGGCCTTACATCTATTCCCAATATTTCTTCTTAAATCTGCCTCTGTGCCAATTTATGAAGAGTCAAAGAACGAAGAGATATTTTAATATTTTTATTACATACTAATCAATATATAGACATTTTTAGAAGTGACGCGTCATCATCAACATTTAGAACATTCTATCTCAATTGCAAGATTATGTAAATGATTCCATTATCTCCATTCTTATATTAAGCACGTTGATGTCCTGATCCGCCAACGGCTACGATTGAAAGATGAAATTTCGTATTTAATATCAGCCCTCCAATGACATAATCTGTCATCTTTTGATTAAATGCATCTCTTTTATATGTAGAAGTTTAAATTTAGTTAAAAGAAGACTCGCCACACCATATGTTACAATTAAATTTGAAGCGATTCAGTTTTTAATAATATTTATCTACGGGAAATATATTTCTTTATTTCCCCTACATCCAATTATGTAGACAATAGAAATATAATTCCTTATTCTCCTTCTTCAATTGAGCATAATGGAAATCGATATTTTTTTTTTCCTTAAATGAAGATATCTCCTTTTTTTGGTTCTCTTTTGATTCTTTGATATCATAATTTCATGATTAAGCAATATAATTGACCGGGTATCATGATTAAGGAATTTTTATTTATATTGATCCGATATCAAAAATATTACCTGTCTCATTTCACGATTAAGGAATTTTCATTGATATATCTGATATTATATCAGAGAATTTTTTTATATCAAAATTCCTAAATATAATTTCACAAATACGAAAATATTTGATCGGACCATTATTATATTGATCCGATATTGATATCATATTTTCTCCGAAATATTGATATCATAGAAAATATTGATATCAAAGAAATGAAAACATTGATATCACTCTGGTGTTATTGCCTCCGTGATCTCACTTAGGAAATTATCAATATCTACTTGTGGTTAATAAAAAAACCCTTGGTGTTCTCTTGGTGAAGATAGGGTTACCGAGAAACTCATTGTATCGGTAATTAAATTCAACTTATTTTTTTTATTTCAATTCATCTCATTGAAACCCCTTTTAGATGGTATGCTAATCTCACATGTCTTTTTTTTTTTTTTTATGGATTATGTTCACCGTTTAAGTAAGAATTTCAATATAGAGAATATTTTTGTTTTTTTCATAGTGTAAAACCCTTAAATTTAGTCTCTTCATCTCGTTGTTTCCAAAATCAAATTAAATTCTCATATTATATTTCCTACTACACGTTTTTATCGATTGTCAGTTGCTCTATGACAACAAAAGGTGTCTTGATTGTTATTTTTTAAAACTCATGTGAATGAAGATGTCGCTGATAGCAAACTACAAGTCAATATTGTTGAGTTATATGTCACAGTTACTATAGGAGAAGATGGACTCAGTGGAGAAAAAGAATTTACCCCAAAAAATAAGTTGGAGATGGAAAAAAATGAGACATGTGAATAGTACTTTTGCTTTATGAAAGTTCAACTTAGGAATCTATTTTTTGTATTATTTAGTGTCAGAAAAAAATAGCCTTTGGGCCAGTTTTTATAAATGTAATTGTCACATATTATGAATCATAGAGCTCTAGTTTTCATATTTTGTTTGTTCATTTTCAGAAATGTTGGACTACATCGAAGAGGATCACACTGGCAATGATACTTCAAGAATTTTTTTTCATGTTATATTTGATCTGTTTGTTGTAGATCAAATGATTTTGTCTTTGTTTTCTTGATGTAAATAGTAAGAAAAATCACCTTCCTATGACATTATTAATTGAATAAATAAGAACATTTTTTTTACCATCTGTATTGAATGAAGAAATAAAACAATTATTAGTTCCTATTCAACCTAAAATTTAGTATATATTTTTCATTTGTGTTGTAGATAATTTTGAAAATTAAAAAAAAAATGTGTATGCACTGACAAGCACAAAAGGTTGTTGAATTAAAACAGTCATTTGTTATTGTTTATTTTACTGTTATTTATTGTTTGTCTCTCTATTCAATATTAATGTTCAATCTTATAATATCCCGTTGCAACGCACGGGTACGATACTAGTAAATTTATAATGATAATTTCAATTACAGTTATGTAGAATAATCATTGATTTAATAATCTTGTTAGCAGTATTTGAAAATACAATATCAGCTTGTAAAAAGTATAAAATTATTAAACATAACCGAAATTTAATATATAAAAATAAGAGCCCGTCTACTGTGTCAAAGTCTCAAAGACGACATTTAAGCATAAGTGCCAA
The DNA here is from genome assembly GCA_011114355.1 of Carex littledalei. Taxonomy (NCBI): domain Eukaryota; kingdom Viridiplantae; phylum Streptophyta; class Magnoliopsida; order Poales; family Cyperaceae; genus Carex; species Carex littledalei. The sequence goes on along the minus strand of CM022096.1, from coordinate 5,642,228 downwards.
CAACCTCCAATTAATATGTACGATATAGGTCATGACAAACTAAATCGTTCAAACCAATGTTACTACAATCGGACCAGACATCAATCCGATAAAGATCAACGGTTCACTGGTTGAACCAGTGGGTTGATCGGGTTGACCGCTGATTTTTTAAATACTTGTATATTTATGAGATATATTAAAAAAATAAATATGTTTTTATATAGTAAAAATCACACATACATTTCATAATAATAAATATATAGATTAATTGAAAGTTTATCCCCTATAATATAATAAAAGTATTTATTTTATCAACAAGTGACAAATATATTTTTTTTGGAGAGAAAATATAACATCCCATCATTTTAATTTTTTATATGATAAGTTTATTATATTACAAAGATATATGAATTTAGAATATTTTAGTACCAAATTTCACAAAAATGTAAATAGTAATAATAATAATAATAATAATAATAATAATAATAATAATAATAATAATAATAATAATAATAATTGTTTCAGGATGAGTATATGAATAATTGTGGTGTATAATATACTTGATTGACTATTTTATAATATCTAAAATATAAGGGTCTTTATGAAAAATATATGAGATAAAAAAAGTTGTATTAATATTTGGTGACATGTGACTAAAAGTCACACCCGTCTGTTATTCTCTCTCTTCCTCATTATGCGTGAAAGAAAAGGTATAGCAGGTTTCAAACCGGAGTTTTTTTAATTAATTCGGTTTCTCCGGTTAAGCAAACTGAACCGAACAGTGACAAGGCCGACAATTTTATTAATATCCAAAGTTTAATACAAATTATTATTTATACCCAGAATCGGACCCAATATCGAAAAATGCCCAAACCGGCCAGAAAATGGCCGGTTTACTCCCCCCTAAACCGGCCAGAAAATGGCCGGTTTAGTCGTTTTTTTTTTTTTTTTTTAGACACTATGAAGAGAAAAATAATGAAATCTAACACTGAAAATTTGAATTTTGTGTTTAAATTATTTGTTAGATTACTTCTTTTGATTTATAATTAGCATATTTATACTAAAATACACTAGATTACTTGAAATTATGTTGAATTACACTATATTACAATAAATTATGTTAAATTACGCTAAATTACAATAACTTCGCTAATTATGCTGAAATACGGTAAATTACGCTAAAATAGACCGATTCTGTGCCATCTTTCATGAATCATAAAAAATAGTAAAAAAATTCCAAAAATAGTAAAAACTGGTATTCTACAAGTTCATTGTGTAACTAATTTACTGAGCTACTTGGATTGAATAATAGAAATGAAAATCTTAATCGGAAACTTCAACTCAAGTTTTGAGGCTCTTCCCTTTGTTTTTTGATGATTCTGAATTTTGGAATCCGGCATCGCGGGCACGGACGCATGCGTATTTTTGCAAGCTTTCCGAAAAGTGGTCATTTGCTGAAATCGGACACTCGAGCGCCGTTTTATGACCGTTTGAAGTTTCGTCGTCGTTTTTCACCTTTTCAGTAAAGATATCGTCTCTATTCATATGTAATTTACCGTATTTTAGCGTAATGTAATGTAATGTAATGTAGTGTAATTTAACTTAATATAGTGTAATTCAACATAATTTCAAGTAATTTAGCATATTTTAGTATAAATATCAAGGTTCTAAATAGCGTTTATAGCGTCGTAGCGGGAAGGCTAAAAAAAAAGCTATAGCGAATAGCGTCGCTATAGCGGAAGCTATTCCAAATAGCGTTTTTTTTTTTACATTTCGTATATTCAATATTTGTACTAATATCAACATTATCTAAGGTCTCATAGAACAATAAATAACACCAAAGTAATTAAGAAATTATAATATTCATATTGAACCCGTACAAAGTCCAAATTGCGGTTCAAAATATCCATAGTAATATCATAAACTATCGATTTTTCCTAGTAAAAATAACTTAAGTATCATGATTCATGACATAATCTATTTTTTTTTTCTATTCAAATTTTAATTCCGGTTTGGACTTTTTTTCTATTCAAATTTCAATTTCTATTCCCAATTTCAAATTGATTTATTTGTAGCAAGTAGCAACAAATTCAATTTCGGTTTGAGATTTTTTTATCTTTATTTAAAACCCATATAAATTGCTTAAAAATAAAAAATAAAAAAAAACCCATATTGTATAGCGCAAATAGCGCTGTAGCGGACCGCTATAGCTCTGTAGCGGCCGCTATAGCGGCCGTAGCGCAAATAGCGCATTTTGATGTCGTAGCGTAGCGTTTGGGGTCCAAAAACGCTATAGCGCGCTATTTAGAACACTGATAAATATACTAATTATATATCAAAAGAAGTAATCTAACAAATAATTTAAACAAAAAAATTCAAATTTTCAGTGTTAGATTTCATTATTTTTTCTCTTCATAATGTCTCTTAAATAAATAAATAAATAAAAAACGACTAAACCGGCCATTTTAAATCAAAGAAGTAATCTAACAAATAATTTAAACACAAAATTCAAATTTTCAGTATTAGATTTCATTATTTTTCTCTTCATTGTCTAAAAAAAAAAACGACTAAACCGGCCAGAAAATGGCCGGTTTAGGGGGGAGTAAGCCGGCCAAAAAATGGCCGGCTTACGGGGGAGTAAACCGGCCATTTTCTGGCCGGTTTGGGCATTTTTCGATATTGGGTCCGATTCTGGGTATAAATAATAATTTGTATTAAACTTTGGATATTAATAAAAATGTCGGGTGACAAGGTCTGTTTTTTTCCGTTTCAATCGATCAGTCCGGTTGATAACACTGGTTCAAACTGATTTAGTTTACGAATGATGTATTTACACGTCAATTAAATAAAATTTTAAATTAATTTAGTATCAAATTAAGTAGTAAAAAGAAATGAAAAAATGAATATATTAAAATTAACTTAAAATTTTTTTTCTTTGACTTGATACTAAATGAATTCGAAAAATTATAAATTTTATATGTAAATGCATCACTCATAAAGTAGGATCGGTTTGAATTCAGCATCTGAAGTCTATCGAATAGATTTTGGAGACCATTTACATTTAAATTGAGATGTCACCGTTGCATAATAGCCAGACTTTAAATATAATATGTAACTTATTGAGAAATAATTGTTTAAAATTTCTTGTTTACGAAAAAAACAATTATTTTCTCCAATTTTAAATGTTCAGATGCTCCTGACAGTACGGTGCAGATCTAGATCGAAAATCTAAATTTACACCGCCCCTGATTTATAATTTTAAAAACAATTATCTTCTATAATTACTTTATATGATTGATTCTCATTATTAAAAAATCTGACTGCTCTATCTCAAATTTCCGGATCAAAACTCAAAATTTCAGAAAAACACTTTAGGGGATCCGGACTCCCGCAAACAGGCTCTCTTATAAAGTCGCCAAGGGCACATCAGTAATACACATAATGAGCATATCACCAATTCACCACTCATCTCTTGAGTCCATATCCTCGACGGTACCGTAAAAGATTCCCTTTTACAATTAGCTATTTACGGTTGAGATTAACTCTCAGCCGGTTTGGGATGCGGGCTGACTGAGGGGGCAGTATTATTGGGCTTTGAGATTCGTGCCAATTTAAAAAGAACGGTCCAGATCAAGTAATTGTAAAAGATTCCCTATTACGGTACCGTCGGTGATATGAATTCTCATCTCTTCCCAGTTGTTGGTTTCTTTGTAGCGACAACTTTGTCTTCCTCCAAAGTCCAACTAACCTCCGCCCATTTGTCAATACCATTTCTCTTTTGAGAAAAAAGAAGAAAGCTACAAACTTGATCCCCGCGGGATAAATCTTCAAAACTCTCCTCTCATGGCGGGTTCCCCTGACGAACTGCACCTGAGAAAACGACCGCTGAAGATAAACACCAAAACAACCCCAGGGGAGGAAACCGCCACGAACGCAACCAAATGGGAAGGCGAGCCGGTGAGTCCGGCCGGGCGGCTATTTCATCAGCCAAACTTCAATTGTCATATAATTTCTATCTTTGGATTTGGCACGCCGGTTAATGTCGACACCTTCATCGAAGGTCTCGAGGCGACACTCGTCAGACATCCCCGCTTCTCGAGTATACCGGTGAGACATACCTTGCAGCCCTTTACATAATTTTTTTTACTTCATTTTATATGGGTATAATGATTAATTTAGTTGTATATAGTAGTTTGCTTGATCTTCATCATCACTATTTTGGTTTGCACTTTGCACTTGCGTCCTCCGAAAGTTGCGGTTTACATCTTAGGCCCTAAAAAGTCAGATTTGTGGATTGTGGTGTCCAATCAGTGATTAATTTATCTTTTCATGATCTCCTCTCTATTGGTCCAGTACTCCAAGGTGAATCACCTTTATATCGTATTTTTTTTTTAAAAGATTTTGAGTGAAGCCCTTGGTCATAAAAATTTGGACCATTTCTCCATTTATGCTTGTCATTCTTACGCAGGGGCCATGCTTATCTTCTTTGTATGGTTCCAATTTTATCGGATGTCCCGAGACATTTTTTTTAATCCTCTCTATCATGTGTTTTGAGTGTTCTACTCCTAACTTCTAGAAGTTATTTCCACAAAAGCCGTTGCATATTTCAACCTTCCTAACGTCAAATATTTTTTTCTTTGGTTATAAAGATCTTGTTTATATCTACATTCTACAAGATATTTTTTTTCTCGGCTTAATTACTTAGTAGCGGGTTATACGTAGAACTGCTAAACAAGTTCTTAGTTTGTGATTTGATTGACATCGATTCGAAAAAAAATTCGCAATTAACTTGTTCAATTGAAGTTTGTTCTGAAACAAATCAAACAAGTTCAGTTCGAATCTTATTCAAACTCAAACTGGATATAGTTCAAATATGTACAAATAGGTATCTGATATGATCAGATAAGATCCAATGCAATGCTTAGTTTAAGATATCTAATTTTCAAAAAATAACTAAGGGCGGTACGGCTGCCAAAAAAGCTCGTAGTTCGTGATTCGATTGACTTCGATTCGAAAAAAAATTCGCAATTAACTCGTTCGATTGAAGTTTGTTCTGAAACAAATCAAACCGGTTCGGTTCGAATTCAAACTCAAACTAGAGTAAGTTTGATTTGGTTTGATTCATTTGCAGCTCTACTTATATGTATCTTGAGTTAATTCTTGTTTATTTAAAAAATAGAGAGTAGGGGATTAAAAGAAAGATTTAATCATTTAATTTCCGTCAGAGATACTGGTCGTTGTCTTTGTCGTTAGGTTCCACAGTTGTTGCGTACCCGAAAGTTTCAACTGCTCATCTTCAGAGATTGTACTGTAGGCTTTAATTGGGTAGGTTGCATCTTAAAAGTGCATGATAGATTGATAGCTTCATTTGGGATTTTTTTATTGGTAGTAATTAACAGAAAATAAGAAGGAGAAACAGTAAGAGTACAGTAATATTTATATTCATAGTAAGATCGGTAGGAATTTTACCGATCGAAAAAATCAAAACATTTCGAACGGTATAAATCTCACCGATCGTAAATATTAAAAAGTTTCGAACGGTATGACTCTCACCGATCGTAAGTCGTAACTCACATTTATTTAACTTTTCCGAAGCATTGACCGTTAAGACTTTCTCATTGTAAGATATAATTAAAATACTGTCTTCTCTTTTCCGAAGCATTGACCTCTCTGTTTTCTCCTCTTATGAGTATTTAATTATATCTTACATTCTCCTCTTATATAAAGATAAATAAAAAAATGCTTCAAAGTTTAAGATCGGTAAGAGTAGTACCGATCCAAACTCAAACTTTCTTCAAGTCTGTAGCAATTTGAGTTGCGGTGGACAAATTAAAAAAATAACAAAAGTGTTACGATCGGTGGGAGTCACACCGTTCGAAACTTTTTGATATTTACGATCGGTGAGATTCATACCGTTCGAAACTTTTTGATTTTTTCGATCGGTAAGATTCTTACCGATCTTACTACGAATATAAATATTGCTGTACTCTTACTGTTTCTCTTTCTTATTTTCTGTTAATTACTACCAATAAAAAAATCCCGCTTCATTTGCTATTCCAATATTCCTTTCATTGTTCCTTGCATTGCGTTTTTAAATCCTCCTGTTACTTTATTTGGCAAAGTATATTTTAATATTCTGTTGAAAGAAAAAATGATCACTTGCACCATTCATTATTTTAAAATATCTATAATAGCTTCACGCAAGACGCAACGGATGAGTTCTATATTTTTAATTCTCTATCTGTTAATCGTGCGTTGTATGGAATCAAAGTAACTCTGTCGATATTTTTATCTAATGTCCTGTCTTCAGGTCTTGTCTTGGGTGATTTATCATTTATGAGATAAAATCCGGAAAGTAATAACTAATAACTTATTTTTTTATTTTTGGGATGTAAATTTTTTAAAAATATTTGGGATTTGAATCATTTGATGCGCGAACCTCGGTACAACCAAATTTGTCAAGGCTGCTTTCTTGTCTATTATGTTCCTTTATTCGTCACTCCAAGGTCCGCATTGATTGTTGCTTTCTCTGTTTTTCTCTCTCTTTCACAGTTTCATTTCACGGCCATTTTGCATGTTGCACTTTTCTAACTACTTAACCAATACGGCGATAAGATGCTGACACCGAGTTACTTATCTTGTACAAATTCTTTTTGGTAGAGATATATTACCGCTACTGATGATAATTGATAGCTACTGTGCTGGGGACATCTAGTTGTGAATAGCAAGTAGTACACGTAGGTTTTTCTAAGTGCAAAAGAATTTTTAATATTATTATCCACGTAATTATTAGTCAGCATGTGATTTTTTATCGATAAATTATTTGAAAATCTTAAAAGTACTTTCAGATTAATCCAATACAAGTTTCAAAGCCGAAAATAAAGTTACTGCTTTGATGGACATATAATTGATTATGATAAGATATGCATTAAAAATTATATTTTAATACGTATATATAGCATGTAGATTATCACTAAAATAATTGATTTAATTTTATATGATAGCCATTAAAAACTACAAGTTAAACAACTATATATATGAACGGAGAGAAACAACCTTTCATTTAATGACAAAAGGCGATGTCTGTTGAATGAAAGATTGCAAGCTCGAAATTCAAATATAGATTATTTAATTAATTTGAGAGGCCAAATCTTCATTTTTATTTTAAAAAACCACAATGAATAGAATAGATAATAATCCTTAAAATCATATTATGTCGACCGAATAAATATTGAGGTGTTTATCCAACAATATTGATAACAAAAAGAATTAATTAAATAAACATTAACCAAATAAATAGTTCATAATTTTCAATTGTTCTGATTCTTACTTGTTGGCCTAACTCTAATTTTGAAGACATTTGATTGTGGTCTAAAATTAATGAGGCCTAACACTACAAGAATGAGACAGTATCCGTGAGAGTAAAAATTGACTATCCGACAGAAATGTGCTTTTTCTATTAGCGACTGAAGTATCCACGAGGGTATACCGACAGTATCTCTCGCGGATACTGCCCCATTCTTGTTGTGTAAGTTAGTTATTCCAACTTAGGCTGACTAAAGTTATTCATATTTGGTTGAGATCTAAAGTTAAGTCATAAATTGAGTTATTTCTTATTTGGTTAAAGTTTGTGGTTTAAGTTATGACCAATCAAAGTTATTCATATTACATGTTTTATATTTTTTATTTAGTAATTTATGATAAAATTAATTTATTCAACATTTTATGTAGATTTTTAATTAGTAATTTTTGACAAAATTGATTTATACAATATTTTATCATTTCATTTAGTTAATAATTCATATCTTTTAAATTTTATTGTAATTCGAGAATTATATAATTAACAAGTTTGATAGACGAAATGTAGATATTTGAATTATATTAAATTTGATATTTGTAAGCTTAGGCCACATATGTGGACTAAACGTTAAACCACCTTGATAAGTGGCTTAACTTTTTATGTTTTAGGTCAGCCTAAAAATCGACTTATACTATCTTAATCCAGCTCAATTAAATCACGTTTGACAGTTTAACCGAGACATAAACCCTTTATTCCATAGTTTAGGCCTCAATCAAACATGACCAAATAGAAATAGCATTTGAGATATACCACCAACAATATATACACACGCGTAAATATAATATGGCAATGTTTTTTTCTCGTTATGTTAATTTAAGGCGTGCGCGCCTAAATGCGTAGACTGCATTGATCCCAACAATATAAGACAGCGGCAACAATTTTGCAACCAATTATTGCAAAAAAAAAAAAAAAATCAATGCCATGGATCAAGCATACGGCATATTGTCTTTAAATTAATCGGTTACAATAAATATTATTTGTTGCACTATTGCCGAAAAAAACTCGCGCGCTAGTCTCTTATTTAGATTCATCTTTCTTATTTCGTTTTGGCCCCTGCGGCCCTGCCGTTCATATTTGTTTATTATAAAATATTATATAGTCTTAGATAAATTGCGGTTTTATTTTGATTTGGTACAAATAATATAATTTAAAATTCGGTGCATTTTAAGAAACCGAATTTGTCAGTTGGGTCTGTAGAAAATTTTCAGTCCCACCCGCCATATGAATGGCTACACAAAAGGGTTGGGAAGTTGGAAGGAAGAGAGAGAAATCGCATGAGTTAAAGATGAAAGAGGATTCGATTTTCTGTGGCAAAGGAATACATGTAAGTTCGTGATACCAAACTCTAAATTAACAATTCAGTTTCTTAAAAGTGTGAGGCTACGGTACTATGCATAGCACGGTTTGGTCCGTGCTACGGCTCAATATTTGAGTTTTCAAAATTCTAATGGTCAATTCGAACCGTTCAACATGATTATAAAATGAATATGTACTTGCAAATCAAATTTTACATTTTTTCAAATATTTTTACTATTTTTTTAGATAGGTAGAAAATCACTTGATCTGAAAATTCTGGACCATCCAAAAACAATCATTTTCTACCTATCTACAAAAATAGTAAAAAAATTTGAAAAAATTTAAAATTTGATTTGCAAGTGCATATTCATTTTATAATCATGTTGAACTGTTCGGATCGACCGTTAGAATTTTGAAAACTCAAATATTGAGCCGTAGCACGGACCAATCTGTGCTATGCATAGCACCGTAGTCTCACTCTTCTTAAAATGCACTTAATTTTGCATTCGGTTCTTTCCACCAAATCAAAATTCAACCACAATCCATCTAAATATATATATATATATATATATATTATTTTTCATAATATTTCTATAAATTAAATATTTTCCCTGTAGCTTGTCTTTTTCACAAAATTAACTCTTTTACGGTCGTCTCTTTCTCCACAAAATTATTCTTGTCGAATTTTTTCAGTTACCACCTCAATATTTCAAAATTATGACATTACTACCGATTTCTAAAAATTCAAAACTTAGCAGTTAGCACATCTGTACCGTGATGCTGAGTACGACTTGGGATACTTTTTTTTCGATGGTACCACCGATTTCATATTGAAACCATAAGAATTCTTTTTACCAATTTAAGTAGCTCAGTATAAACCTATCGTATAAACTTTAAACTTCAATTTAAGTAGCTCAGTAAATTGTTTATATAATGAACTTGTAGAATACCAATTATTATTATTTTTGAATTTTTTTACTATTTTTTATGATTTATAAAAGATGGCAAAAAATAGTCTAAAATATTGATAATTTTTTTTATTTTTAAACTATTTTTTATCATATTTCATAAATCATAAAAAAGTAAAAAAAATTTAAATTTTTTAAAAATTAGTATTCTACAACTTCATTATATAACTAATTTACTGAGCTAATTGAATTGAAGTTTGAAGTTTATACGAGTCTTACTCAATTTTGAAATACTGATAACTAAAAAATTTAGAAATGGATAATGTGTCAGTTAAACCAACCGCTCCAGCGATGGTTAGATCGGAGACCTCCAGTTCGTCGCGCGCCTCTTCCCTCTCTCGCTCGCTCTGCATGTATCTGCCACGCTCGATTTGGGATTGCGACGTGTGGATTCTCTGTAATTGGGAAACCTTGAGTCCTACTAAAATCAAAAGGCCTCGTGTCTCTCTTGATTCTTTGGACTAAAAGGTACGGTTCAGCAATAGTCAAATTGATATAATTCGTATGAATTTTTTCTGGCATAGTGCTATGCTAGGACAAAGGAAGATGCATCCTTTGCAAACAAAATTCTGTGGGGGCTAAATAAATAAAAAAATCTAAAGCAATACTGAATTCACCAGAAAAGTATATATAATACAGACTTATTTTGTTATTTTGCTCGTCACGACTGTACGGATGCTGAATTGTTCCAAACACTATTAACACTTCTTAAGCGTTCTATACTCAGCTTTGATGTTTACACGTACATAAGTTTGTATTATTGATACGTCAATTGGTATTATACTCGTTTTGACATACTAATTTCATACTTGTGCGATAAAATTTGACAGTAACTGTGAATATTTTTCTCATTATCTCTTACTGTTATAGGTGCTTGATGAATCAGACAGTAAGAAAGTGCTTAGATGGAGACCGGTAGAAGTAAACGTGAAAGATCACATCATCATTCCTTCTCTGTCCTCGGACCCCACCTCTCCTTCCTCCAACGACCGGCTAGTCGAGGACTACATGTCCTCTCTCTCTCTGACAACTGTGGACCACAGCAGGCCACTCTGGGAGTTCCACATCATCAACATCCCTTCCCATGAGTCGGCTTCGGCCGTAGTGTTTCGAGGCCACCACTCGCTTGGTGATGGTATGTCTCTCACCTCCCTTCTACTTGCATGCACTAGACAATCTGATGACCCAACCAAGCTTCCTTCACTACCGCCACGCCGTGCTGGATCACTCTATGCCGGGCCAAGGCCGGAGAAGGGGATTTGGGCTTTTCTGTTGTGGATCTTCTCCTTTGTAGTTCTTTTGTGGCACACGTTTGTCGATATGCTATTGTTTGTGGCTAGCATGCTGTTTTTGAGGGATACTGAGACGCCATTGAAGGGACACAAAGGGGTGGAGTATGCCAGGAAACGGTTTGTGCACCGAACAATACGGCTCGATGATGTCAAGATTGTTAAAAATGCCATGGGCTGCGTAAGTGTCACTTTATTTCGTCTTTTTATGATTGCATTCTAATTTTACAGTGTACAATGTGATATACACTTGAGCTAGTTACACGTTGGAAGTTCAGAGATCAAAATCTATATGATCCATAGCTTTTATTAGGTCTTTTGCTGCAAATGCATTAAATTTTTTCTTTATTCCTTTAAACTTATGGGATTTTCATGGCTGCCAATACTAAAAAGTAAAAATGATATTAAACATTACTTTTGTTACATTCTGCAAGGAAGTTTGCTACTCTTCCTAGGCTTAGTTAGTTATCTCTTTATGAGAACATGACAGTATTTATGTCATCTAGGAAGGGAGATGAACTTTTTACTTTAATTTATATCTTGTAAGCAGGGATAAAAAACATTAGTATAATAGTTTCTGACAATACCACAACTTTAACAAGTATCAACTGTTGCACATAGACGCCCCTGAGAATTCTTTTTACCAATTTAAGGTTCAAAAGAGATTGCTTTTGTTTTCTTGCATGTAAAACCTCTTTTTTTCTCAATTTATTTTTAGGATTAATTAAAGAGATAGATGATAGCAGAAAAGCTCAAAATTACACTAATGCTAATTTGTATTCACAGACTGTAAATGATGTTTTGGTGGGGGTCACATCAGCAGCTCTTTCTCGATATCTTTATAGGAAACACTGTAAGTAATCACACCTGGACCAAATATTGATTCAATTTTTTGTATATCAATACATGCTAATATTGGACTTCACTTCTACAGTACCATTTATACTTACAAGCCTGATAAAAAGTTGTTTCTTTGCTGGTACGCTAGCAATCTATGATGAGACTTGGCAAGTGCTAAATTTATGCCGGAGCATCAAGTAATTGCTAAGAAAAGCCAAAATAATAATAACAATAAAAGTGATCGGGCGTTATGATTGTTTATTATAATCACCTGATAATTCAGTAAGATGTTGAACTGCACTTTTTTGGTTTTTCTCTAAGAGAATTATCAATGAATAATTTTTTCTCTAAATTGCATTTTTCAGGTGAGACAAACGATGAAAAGAAGTTTCCCAGGAACACCCGTGTAAGATCAACACTTCTTGTGAACATACGGCCGACACCTGGAATACATGTTAGTCTTATTTTATAATCAAATAGTTCTTGTGTGAGCCATAATGTAGTTATTGGCACAAGCTCGTAATGGTCAAAACTTAATAAGCGAACCAGTGAACCAAACTTATATAGTTCAGAGGACAACAATTCTGAAATTTACAGCAGAGAAAAAATCAGAAGCCGTTAATAACTAATTAATCAAAATATTGCCCTGAAAGGAGAATAAGCTGCCAAGGAGTGATTTTGTTATGTTATTTTTTTTTGTTCCAAAATAGGCATCACAATATAAAATGGAGAAAAAAACCTCAATTATGATTATGTCACAAAATAGAAATTAGGATATGTTTTGTGATTATTTTCCTAACAAGCAGGATTTAGCTGAGATGATGGAAGGAGGTAAAAATAATGCAAAATATGGAAATCTCATAGGATACATGATGCTTCGGTTCCCTATTGTAATCCATGAAGATCCTTTAGATTATGTACGCCAAGGAAAGGCCATTGCTGCAAGGAAGAAAAACTCACTCGAAGCTGTATCAACTTATTTCAGTGGAAAACTGATCCTGAAGCTCTTTGGCATTAAGGTTTCCATCTTACTTTTGAGATATGCTCATAGTTGAAGCTTTTATTAACCTATACCAGTCAGTGCTGATTGGATCTTAAGTTAATTTACTCTTTGGCTCAACTTGAGGCTAAAATTCCCTTGGTCCATTGAGGTTTTAATTTTCCATCTTGTACCATGGGTACCATGCATATACTTCTCACATCAGATGATCACAGACCTGAATTGTTGCGCCCCTACCGTACGATTTTGTTGTTCCAGGCATTAGGGCTAACAAGTCAATGACAGCTGTTCCCTGCATTTATGTTTAATTAAGCACCAAATAGGACAAGAAGAACATAAGTACTGAAAAATGCTGAACTACAGAGTTCTCAGGCACCCAGCTGATACAACTATTAGACTCCATGTTAATGAATCTACAGTTCCTGAGCAGGCAGCTTGTTACCAGAACAAAGGCCTTGGTTGAAATTACCAACTTACCACCTTTTTAATTACTGTTTCTCTCTGGAAAAGATTGAATTTTTAAGATGAAATTTTTTAATAGGTTGCATGTGCACTGTCACATAAAGTACTTATGAACACGACCTTGTCCTTCTCAAATCTCATGGGGCCGCTTGAGCAGATATGCTTCTATGGTCATCCTATTGTCTACATTGCTCCTAGTGTATATGGCCACCCACAGGTTAGTTTTCCTCCATAAAATAAACCCCCTTCCCTCCTAAGTCCTAACACACACATGTACACACAAAAAGATGCATATTTTAGTAGCTAAAATACTGGAAACCCAAATAAGATAAGTAATCAAATTTTAACTTCTTGGCAGGCTCTAACACTTCATTACCAGAGTTACATGAACACGATGAAGGTTGTTATGGCAGTAGATGACTCAGTCATCTCAGATTCACACCAACTTTTGGATGATTTTGTAGAATCTCTCAGCATTATCAGAATTGCAGCTGAAAAATTGTCGAAGAAGAATTAAAACAGCCAAACCTTGTATGATTTCCCAAAGGCTGTAGAGAAAGAAACAATGGATGGTATTGCTGGGTTATGGCGCAGGATATTCATTATTTTGATTACATTGAGAGAAATTGTAGATAGGATTATTGAATTGATCATTGACTTGATAGTTAAATTATTGTTCATTACTATGATAGATTGCATTGTATAAAGCGACCCGGTTTTCCCCAACATTTACCATTTTATGTGGTTTTACTTTACACTAAAAAACCTCCAAAGGAAGGCCGCAAATATTGTGGGTCAAGAAACACTATGTTGCAATTTGATGATACATTTGTTTCATTTCTTCTTTTACATATTAAAATTTTTCCTTCGCTTTTCATAAGATGTTATATAAGAATCACATAAATACATAATGCACAGGGGACAAGGCAAAAAGCAAATGTGCGGCCCAATAACCAGTGTATAGGTACATACTTTCCTCTTTAATTAGACAGTACTGGGCCCAAATATCAGATGTAACTTTCTCATTGATGAAGAATTAAATCATCTATAAGAATTTTCCATGTTTATGTATTATTTTGTCCAACATAATTTATAGTTTAATTTTGCTATACATTGTAGTAACTATTCTTGATGGGCCCTTGAAAGTTGAAATATTGATCAACCAATAGAAAATAATGAGGAATTTTGTTGTGTCTGCCGCCTACCATCGATGTTACTATTTGGTAAATTAATAACAAGGTTGAGCCACATTTGGATTCGGGTAGGCAGTCATCTATTTTTTAATTTAAAATAAGTCTCTGGTATTGAAAATTAAGTCTAAATTCACACACTTTTTGTCTATCGAAAAATTCATTTTTTTTGTCTACCTCTTTAACTTTGTGTAACTCAGTTTTTTTTTTTTTTTTTTGCTTAGTCCATTTTTAATTTTTGTCAGAACTGGACTTTTACCAACTCCTGAACCAATTCCTATTTCCTAGTTGTCCCTTGATTATTAAGAGCGATGGTTATTATAGCTATTGTGCTTTGCAAAGTAAACCCCTCCGTTTACTTCGGGCCATATTTTGCATTTTGAAAATTCAAACAACCGATCCGAACCGTTCAACATGCTCTAAATATTGAAATGTGCTTGCATACTAAATTTTATATTTTTTGGAAATTTTTTACTATTTATTAAACCACTTTGAAAATCGCTGATCCACTGTGAACAGTACAAAAACAGTAAAATTTTCTGGACCACCGGATCAGCAATTTTCAAAGTGGCTTAATAAATAGTAAAAAAATTCCAAAAAATGTAAAATTTAGTATGCAAGCACATTTCAATATTTAGAACATGTTGAGCGATTCGGATCGGTTGTTTGGATTTTCAAAATGCAAAATATGACCCAAAGTAAACGGGGGAGTTTACTTTGCAAAGCACAATAGCCCATATATATATATATATATATATATATATATAGGAGTTGGCTACGGTGCTATGCATAGCATAGAGACCCTCCGTGCTACGGCTCAATATTTGAGTTTTCAAAATCCTAATGTCGATCCGAACCGTTCAACATGATCTCCATATGAATATGTAATTGCAAACCAAATTTTACATTTTTTTTTTTGGATAGGTAAAAAAACATGGTACATATTATAGACTTGGCTACCAAATTTGAGCGATGGTTATTATCACTCTTAAAAAATCACCTACTTTAATTTCATCAAGCACGATTTGTACAAAGTTCATTTTTGTTAACTATAAAATCATACCAAAAAATGTATATGATTCATTTTTTTTCATGCGTCAAGAATCATGCCAGCACACGGACAATGCACATATATATTTTTTTATAAAATAATTGTTGATATAGCACCGTGCTCAGTAAAATATACTTTTTTTAAGCACACGGATAATGCACATATATTTCTCTCTTGAATAAATAATGTTCACAATTTTTTTTAGCAACAGATCATACACATGAAGGAACTAAAATATAAATTAGATAATATTAGTAGATTTTGTGCCCTTTTTTATTTGTTTCTTTTGATTTGCATTAAGTTGCTCAAATAAGAAAGCTGATATGTTTACATAATCATAATGAACCGTTGGTTTATAGTCCACTGGACCTGTCTTAAAAATGAACCAATTTGGAAATCAATATGGTTCCGGTTTATTCAGCTCCGGGTTTAATAGCACTGAATGAACTGCCTTCATTTTCTTTATTCACATATAAAATATCACGGTATTTCAATCTTATTTTGATTGGTATTAAGAATTTGCAAAATGTACTAATGTTACGTGGATAACTTTTAGTTAGGTGTTGATTTTTTAAATTATTGATTTATATAAAACTAAAATGAAGGGTGGTAATTTTTATATGAGTAGAACTAGGCTGTTCTTAAGCTCACCAAGTCCCTTTGTGAGCTTAATGTTAGTGTAATAATCTAGAAGTCAATCATAGAATATTTTTATTCTATATGTATTTTGTTCATGTAATAGTTGATTAATAAAATTATCATTTTGTTCTTTGAGTTTTATCGAATTATGAATCATTTCAAGTTCATGACTTGAAATTCTTTGCTGTATTTGAAGCAATGGTACAACATTTTCATTACGTTTCCGAATGAGCAGAGCTTTAAGGCTGTGTGAAGGTTGTAAAACTACATAATAGATGATAAATACTCTTAATAGTCACTGACCGAGGTAATTAGCAAAGAACACTAATTGACCAATTAAATGTTAGTATGTTGATTAAATGATGGTTAAGTTTTACAGACCATAGACAAAGAGTTGTCAATTTAATCACATAGATACATGTTAGAGAACATGGTATTTGACAGACCCTCAATGAAACATTATACGGAATTGTGTTCGTATCATTAATGTTTTCATTTAGTGTTAAGTTCTAAAGTATGAGGTGGTTCGTCGTTTCCTACATGAGAAATGTATATTCGTGAGTGTTATTTAACGCTATCCGTAAAAAGTAGCTATAACGATGACATTTCAGTATACATGACTTTTGCAGAGGAGAGATGTTCAGCAAGACTACTATTGTCCCTCGTATTTAATATGAGTGATAGTATTACTTGGCTCCTTGATAAAGTAGGATTATCTGTGCACGGTATGATTAAAGAGTTAATCATATTTGATAATTTACTTAAGATCGAGAAAAGATTAAGTTTGCAAGGATGACACATACCTACCTTGAAACTAATTTGATACTATGAGACATAAGAATTAACACGAGTAAATTGTTTACTGGATCGTGATATTGTATTGTACAAAATCATCTGTGTCAATTGGGTAGTCATAATGCATTCTGCCGCCTACTTGTAGGGATTATGGGTCCTGATTTGCAGAGGCGATTCATGGATACCAAATCCTACGACATGTGTAATCAGCTCAAGAAAATATTTCAAGAGCAATCACGTGTTGAGAGGTACAAAGTGACCAAGTCTCTGTTAGGTCACAAAATGGCAGAGAGCAGCTCTATCAGTGCTCACATACTTCGTATGACGAGCGATGTGGAGCAACTGGAGAAGCTTAACTGTCCGTTGAGCAAAGAGTTGGCAACGGACATTATCCTGAACTCTATTCCTCACAGCTATTCGGGGTTCATTATGAACTTCCATATGCATGGGATGGATAAGAGCTTGCAGGAGCTCCAAGGGATGTTGAGGATCGCTGAGGGCGACATGAAGAAAAGTTCTCATGTCCTCATGATCTAAGACGGTGGGAGAAAGATCAAGAAGGCAAAAGGGAAAAAGGCTCCCAAGTACAAAGGCAAAGGGAAGTTTGTTCCGGTAACAAACGCTCCCAAGATAAAGGTTTCTCCTGACAACGAATGCTATTATTATAATGGCAAGGGTCACTGGAAATACCACAAAACTTAGAGGGCATTTTGGTCATTTATGAACCTCCTCAAAATGCCTATAAATAGGTGGGCAGGGGTAAGAGAAAATCACTAATTCTGATCTAATTGATTCGAACATATATGTTCTCTCTCTCGGTGTCTTTCTCGCAAATAGTGATTTGCGTAGAAAAGAAAGGAATACGTAATCCACGTATATTCTTACGAGTTGTGAATAGTGTTTGAGCGAATAGTCGGTATAGTATTTCTGGCAAAAGAAATACCGACTCTCTGGTTGTTCCTGGTGGATAACTGATAGAGGCATCAGACAGTTGGTGCTCCGCTACTCGATCAGACTGCAAATCCAATTTTTCGAATTTGGACCAAGGTACAAATGTTATTTAATTTATTTAAATGTTAAATAAATTTAGTTTTTAGAAATGAATCAAGGAGTAGATGTTAGTGTTGTGATCTAGAAGCCAATCATAGGATGATTGTTTTCTAAGTTTCGTTCATGTAATTGGATGATATGTTTATCATTTTGTTCCTTGAGTATTTTATTACTTATAGATCATTCGGGTTGAGGACCTGGAATTGTGGAACTCTATACAGGAGTTAATAAATACTCTAAAGTGTTCATAGTCTTGGTAATTAACAAGGAATATTAATTACCAGCATAAGATTAGCATTTGGATTAGATGATGATCATGTTCTGCAGATCATGTGACAAAGGTGTTGGGATTTCACGTGTATGCCTATGTGGTGAGAATTTAAAATTTTTCCATCACCACTTGACTCAATACACAAACGATCTTATTTTTACGATAAAAGCGAACAAGATTTTCTTGAACAAACTAAAGTGTACTAAATTAATATAAATTAATCTCATTTAATTTATTGCAAGAGAAAATAATAGAAACTTTTACCTAAAGAGACTGTCAAATCTCTTAATGGAGAGAAGCCGGTTTTCCTTCTAGATCTCGTGTTCTTCTCGAAAGCGCCTCTTAGTTCACCTTGAACCTAAACAACGAACTTACACACCTCTTAGATAGATGGATGTGAAGTTCAAGGCTTAGATCCAACCACCTAACAAGAAGAGATGAAAGCCTTCCTTGTACTTTTCGGTCTAGGAGCAAAACCCTCAAGGTTTTGGCCTAGAGAAGAGAGAAAGAGGAATTTCGGCCTTGAGAAAAAAATGGCTGCTCTTGTCAATATTTCGGCCAAGAGAATGAGCAGAAAAATTAGAGCCAATTTTCCTTAATTACACCCCTTTAAATAGGCAAGGGGTTAGGGCTATCATTTGTGTAAAGTTCGAACTATTTACACAATTGCCACTAGCCTTATTTAGCCATTTTATCATCTCTAATCTCATCTTGTGATTGGTTTAATAAATTAATTTATGAACAAATAATATTAATCATATTATTCAATTATGCAATATTCTTATTATTCTTATAATGCATTCAAACATTATACCAAATAATATTTGCATAACTTCACAAATTTATTTATGATCTAAGCATGTCATATTATGACATTTTATTTTAGTATTTCATCTCATGTATTTTATCTAATACATCATTATGAAATATAAAATACTTGTTGTTTCTCTTCAGTTGGTGTGACCGTACAGAGAATCTATGTCATCTTGGCAATAATATAAAACTTTATATTATTGACTATAAGAGGTTCTATCATTACATTATAGTTATCCAAACGACATAGTAATCATTTACTCAATCCACTATTTCCGTGTCTATCATTGTCACATGATATTATGAATAATATGCAAAATAGGATCGTGTCATTATTACATTATATTCTTTTCTTGGTCTCTCAAGTGAATTATAACTATAACTACATCAGTTATATTGCATGCGATATAATTTCACTTTACCAAGGGGCCCAGTAATATCATAACTCAAATTGAGGGACAATGATAATATTAACATATAGATTTCTCCCGCACAAGTTGTACACAATGAACTACTATTTTATTTCTATCATAAGATAGTATTTAAATAACAATCACATTATATACTTCTCATGTGAAAAACCTACACATCTCATATCTAAGATTTCAAAGACACAATGGAAACATTAATGACACAAAACACAATCCATATAATGTTCCATTCATTTAGGTCATGTTCAATATATAAAATACATATTTATATATTCATGTTATTAAATGATAATGCTTTATCAACTTTTATAGAACTTTAATGTACTTTAATCAACATGACAATCTTCCTCGGTAATTAATGCTCCTCTTTAATTACCACGATTGTGAACATATTTAGTGATTAAATGTTTCTCATCTTTGTAGTTCTATGGTTCAAGACCAAGAGCATCTTCTTGAACACTTCCAAAGATATAACATATAAATCTCAAGGAACATGAATAATAATATTCGTAATAAAATCATGAACAACATATAAATTATTATTAAAAAGATAACTTTCAAAACACACAACCTTCAGTCTCCCACTTGTTTTTAAAGTTTCTCATATATATAATAAATGCATAAACTCTAAAACTAGAATTCTCTTTTAGTCTTCATGCCACTCTCCATGATCTTGTAGACCCATGGACACGAAATGAATTTTGCTTTTGGCTTGTGATAAGGGCTTAGTGAAGGGATCAGCTGTGTTGCTGTTGGTGTCAACCCATAACAATGAAATTTTGCCTTCTTTTATAAAATCACGAGTTACAAAGTATTTTCTGTCCATGTACTTTGTCTTGTGATGTGACTTCGGCTCCTTAATTTGCGAAATAGATGCACTGTTATCGCAAAATAGCTCCAAGGGACCTTCGCTGGATGAAACGACTCCCAGTTCCTCAAGGAACTTCTTTATCCAGACTCCCTCTTTGCTTGCCTCTGCGGCCGCCATGACTTCTGCTGCGGTGGTTGAGTCAGCCGTAGTTGATTGCTTCCAACTACGCCAACTCACAGCTCCACCATTCAGAAGAAAGACGTACCCAGACTGAGATCTTCTGTCATCCGGGTCTGTCATAAAACTAGCATCAGTGTAGCCTTTTACAATGAGCTCTCTTTGACCACCATAGACAAGAAACTTGTTCTTGGTCCTTTTCAGGTACCTAAGAATATTCTTGACCGCAGTCCAATGATCAGGACCAGGTGAAGCTTGATGATGACTTGTCATGCTTAGAGCATACGCAACATCGGGTCTTGTGCTAGTCATAGCATACATGATGGAACCTATAGCTGAAGCATAGGGAACATTCTTCATGTATTCAATGTTTTTGCGTGTTGTGGCACACTGCGACTTGCTAAGATGCACATACATACTCATTGGTACATTTCCTTTCTTGGACTTTTCCATATGGAACCTTTCCAAGATTTTGTCAATATATACATTTTGACTTAAACCAATGAGCTTACGAGACCTATCTCTATATATCTTAATCCCTAAGATATATTGAGCCTCGCCTATGTCTTTCATTGAAAAAATCGTTTTCAATGAGTTCTTTGTTTGCTCCATCAAAGATTTTTCATTACCTATCAGCAATATGTCATCGACATATAAGACCAAGAACATAATGTAGCTCCCACTAACCTTCTTGTATACACAAGGTTCTTCCTTACTTTGAATGAATCCAATGGTTTTAACCTCTTCATCAAAGCGCTTGTTCCAACTCCTTGATGCTTGCTTCAAGCCATAAATGGCTCTCTGAAGTTTGCACACTTTGCTACTATTTTTCAGATCTTCAAAACCTTGAGGTTGTACCATGTACACCTCCTCATCCAATTTTCCATTTAGGAAAGCTGTTTTGACATCCAACTGCCATATTTCATAATCATGAAATGCGGCAATAGCTAGCATTATCCGAATAGATTTAAACATGGCAACTGGTGAAAATTTTTCATCATAGTCAATTCCTTGAATTTTGATCATATCTCCCTCATCCGAAGCTGTTCTGAAAATTGCCGCACACGTTTTTTATTTTGATCATATCTCCCTCATCCGAAGTAGATTTTGGGAGTTCTATATCTTTCTGGAAAGGTAAGAGAAAGATCTAGAACTTTGTCTTCTGGAGGGAAGCCAAATTCGAATTAGATCATGGTTAAAAACGTGAAGGAACGTGGGGTTAGTTTTGGAAACTGAATTCACATTCCTCATTTGCTATATATACTTTCCCTCTCATTCCTTTTGAGGGTGATTTTCGTTTTTAGAGAAAATGTTCTGCCAAGAACTCTCTCTTTCTCTTTTGTTTCATATCTCATGTGTTGAGAACCCACAAACCCTAAAAGATCAAGATCTAGTTCTCTTGAATGATAGGGATTAAGGAGCAACCAAGTTAGTACTCGCTAGCAAGAGGAATATTTGGTTTCTGATTAATTTCTTGGTGGATACCGTGGAGGACTTCTACTTTGGAGTCTCATCTTGGTGCATGACATTCTAGGTCACGCACATATCAACCACCAAGGCGCTGCAAGGCATCAACCACCATTAGCATCAACAAGGAGGTGGAGGCTACAACCCTACATCTCAAGGACCTTCCTTTCTTGTTTGGAGACAAGAAACTAAAGGTATGATGTTTGATGATTTGAAAATTGATTTTGGTTTGATTTCAATCGCACATGATGATCTCCTTTGGTACTTTTCTTGACAAAAATTTTAAAATTCCGCTGCCTTAAGTACCATAAAACCCAACAGTAGATCCTCGTAGGATTAAAATGTTATGTCAAGAGAAAGACTGGAAAATAAACTTTCGGTGGTCTTTCCGACGTACCTCTTTTAATCCTCGGCTTATGGTAGAATGTAAAATTTTAAATTTTATGTTCTTTCCGCACCATAAGCATTAACAAGGGTACACCGTAACCCAACACTTAATTCAAAAATCTATTGAATTGACTTCAAACAATGCATATAAATCGTTGAAATCGATTTACTTCACGAGGGATTCGTTTTACATGTCAAATTTATAAATTTTCGAACTAATTTAGTATAAAGTCAAGCGGTAAAAAAATATGGTTTATAAGTTAATTTTAATGTGTTCATTTTCATCATTTTTTTACCGCTTGACTTTATATTAAATTAGTTTAAAAATTTTTAAATTTGATATGTAAACTTATCACTCGTGAAGTAAATTGGTTTCAACAGTTTGGATGCGTCGCTTGAAGCCAATCCGATGGGTTTTTGAGTTAAGCTCACTAAAGAGCTTGGCGAGCTTAAGAACATCCTAGTTCTACTCTTTTTATAAATAGAGAGAGAGAGTAAAATAAACTATTGACATCACCTCTAATGATTTAATTTGAAATGTAAGTTTTAAATTTTTATTATGACACAATGCACTACAGTAGAAAGGACCATCAGCGACCGGTTTTCCGGTCTCTGAAAGTATTGGCGCCGGTCGCGGATACTATTTCCGGTCGCAGAAAGTCAAATCCGGTCGCTGAAAGTCCGGTCGCTGTAAGCCTTGTCGCTGATACTCTTCTGATGACGTCACCCGGTCGCTGATACTCTTTTGCGACCACTTTTTTTTGTCGCTGTTATTTTTCTGACGTCAAGAAAAAGATATCTGCGACCAGAAAACTGTCGCTGATACTTAAAACCGGTCGCAGAAAGTGTTCTGTCAGGTTTTTGAATTTTTTTTTTATTATTTAAATTTGCACCATTTAATAATTGGTACGACACGTACCAACATACAACATAAACATACAAACAAATTTGCCGGCAAATTGAAGGTTGAACAAGAATTTCAATTAATTAAAATAAAAAACTAAGAGGACAAGGAAATAAATAAATACATGGTCTTTATATCTTATCAATCCAACTTCCATTATATTGTTTCTCTGATTGATAATAAAAAAGTCTAGTCTAGAAAAGTTTAAGTTGAAGATCCTTTTGAACCGTACTTAGCCTTGTTTTTCTCCAATAGCTCTTGCATTGCCGCTACATATTGCGCATGCACTTCATTTACCTGCCATGGAAATTAAATTAAGATTGAAAGATCATTAATTTTGTTTCATTTTAACCATATCTATATATGA
This sequence comes from Carex littledalei, assembly GCA_011114355.1. Lineage (NCBI taxonomy): Eukaryota > Viridiplantae > Streptophyta > Magnoliopsida > Poales > Cyperaceae > Carex > Carex littledalei. The sequence continues at coordinate 5,618,681 of CM022096.1, read as the reverse complement.
AATCAGTAATGCAATTAATTAATTAATGTACCTCATCGTTAGTAGGCTGAGGATTCTTCTTGAACAGAATTGGTTTACCAATCACAATATGCATTGGCACTCCAAATGGTATAAACATGCCGCAACGCTCTACTCTCTACTCTCTAGAATCCATATCCTCGACGGTACCGTAACAGATTCCCTTTTACAATTAGCTATCCGAACCTTGACCTGAGCCCCTTGCCCTGCTCCTCCCTCCAACTGTGCTCTTCTCCCCTCCCTCTACCCTCTCCGCCACCCCATTCTAACTCCCCTTCCCTCTGCTAAGCAACTCCCCTGCAACCTGCCCGCATGGAGGCCCCCTTTCCGCGCCGTCAACAACTGCAAAGGCAATATTGCTTCCTGTCTCCCCTTGATGAGCAGCAGCGACTTCTGCCGGATCTGCGGGCCTCGGTGATCCTTCGCTCTCATGATTTCACTGCGCTTCCGCCTATTCACCGGTTAGCGGACCTCCTGACAATAAGGTATGGGGGTTATCCTGCAAACTGGGTATTTACACCCATTCATGAGGCGTTCCTTCTCAGGGTACCGGCCTGGCTGGACGCGGAGGAGCTCCTTTTGGACGCGGATCACTGGGAACGGACACCTTCCAAATCCTGCCGTGGCACTCCTTAACCACTGCCCATCCATTACCCAACCTTACTCGAGTGAGACTAACAATCCGAGATTTTCCCCTTGATTTCTGCCACCCATACTACTACCGCCAGGCCACATCATCAATGGGCTGTTTTGTGGGAATAGACCGAGAATGTCTCCGGGGAAGCCACCGTTCTTTTGTAAGGGTTTTTCTCGACTGCCCGGACCTAAATCTTATCCCCTTATCCTTGGTGATTGGCCACGAGGGCAAGTGGACGGAGTGTACAGTACAGGTCGAGGTTCGCTCATCCCCACCCGCTATTCCACCTGTTCCCCTGCCACCCCCAATTCCGCCGGACGAGCAAGCACCTCTGCCCCACCCCTTGGTGCAACAGGAGGTCATCGAGGGACCCCAATGGCACCAGCTCCTACAGCAGCGAGTGCCGATGCTCCGTGACCCATCCCATGAGGCGGCACCCGCGGCCTCCGACCAGGAGGGGTTTTGGTCCATGGGCGGCGTCTATGGACCGGGTCCATATCGTCTCGCCTCTCCTGCATTACGGGTACTGACGGACTGGCCTCGTCCAGGAATTCAGAGCAGTCCTGAGCCCTCAGGGCTGACAAGGAACCAGCCACTACGTCGCCACATGCCACACTTATCAGATTACCCTTCCCTATATGGGACAAGGTCCGGGAGGGCAATTGTTCCCCAGAAAAGTCCAAAAAAGGTCCCCACTAATCCCCCACGCATCTCCCCTCCCTCTCCCATTCCAATTCCTGACTCTGGAACATTCCATTCCCCCATCAGTGATATCTCCTGTCCATACCTGAGTCCTATTCCATCATTGTTGGGACCCCCACCTATAGTCCGACCCTCCACTCGGCCTATCTCTCTCTCTCCCCTATCTAACACTTTCTCCCCTCTCTCTAAGCATACCAGCCATCACTTATCTAACATGGCCCCCATTACGAAGGAGGATGAAGAACTGATCCAGAAGTTCATTGGGCTATCTACTGATGACCCACAGGGCCTTAAGATTCACCTGCCTAAGAATGATTCTTAGGAACCGGATTGGTCGCGCTGCCTCCTCCTCAAGGTCCTGACCAATAAAACAGTCATCGATACCGCTTTCCAGAGTGCTATGGTCTCTATGTGGCAGGTTGATCCGGACACAGAAATCACCCCGTTGTCTAAGGGTGCATATATGGTGCAGTTTCTCAACTTGGAGGAGATGCAGAAAATCTGGTTGGGAGGGCCGTGGACGTACCGTGGGGATTTGGTGGCGATGCGCCAGGTGGCGGGTCATGGGGATCTGAATCCTGACTACATACAGACGGTGGAGGTTTGGGTCCAGCTCTACAACATACCGGTGGCGAGCCTGACGGAGGAGGGTAAAATGCTGCTAGGTCAGGCCATTGGCACGGTCGTCTCCATGCCTGTTGATGGGTTCACAGGTGGCCGACGGTTTGTGAAGATGAAAGTCCAATTGCCGATTAGCTCCCCGGTGCTGGACCGGGTCCGGGCAGAGCACCCAACTCTGGGGGAATTGGTGGCCCACTGCCACTACGAAAAGATAACAAGGATCTGCTGTTTTTGTGGCCTATTGGGCCATGTAATATCAGAATGCCCAGATCATTCTAGGCTGGCCCGGTTAATACAGGATCCGGCCCTTAAACAGCGGCCCGGTATGTCTTCTATCCTGCAGCCCAAGAAAGGGAGATGGATCACTGATCTCAGCCTTATACCTAAGGTTGAGCTCCCCTCTCCACCTAGCGCAATCAAAAGGACCTACAGGCAATTAAAGGAGGGCGGCCTGGCCATTACGGGACCGGGCCTCGGGTCATTGTCGGATTCGAGTACGCGGGGAGATGGCCCTGCTGAAGATGAAATGAATGCTGCTCACTCTCTTCTTGCCAAAAAGCCTAAGCCGACGGGGCGTAATGCGTCGGCAATGGATATATGAATATCCTGTCGTGGAACTGTCGGGGTAGTGGAGGCACGACAGTAGCCACGTTAAGCCGCTACCTCCACTGCACAAAGGCAAATTTAGCATTCATCACGGAGACCAGGTGTAATGGTACGGTGGCTCTCCAGAGAATAAGTAAACTGCCTTTGTGTAATTCGCATGTGGTTCGGTCTCAGGGCCTCTCAGGTGGCTTGTGGCTAATCTGGGGCAATGAGTGTACAGTGTCGTTAATTTTTAAAAATGGTAGTGTCATAGTTGCAGATGTGCGGAGTCAAGGAGAGGAATGGAGGCTGGTGGGTGTTTATGGGGATCCGAATCGGGTCCAGAACTCCTCTATTTGGGATCTAATAGACTCCTACATTGGGGATGTCGCCAAACCTACTTGTCTGGTGGGAGACTTTAATGCAATAGTGGCGGAGGAGGAGAAATGGGGAGGTACTGCGGTTCTGAGCTCTCAAAATCGGCGATTCAGGGACTGGATACATGGTGCGGAGCTGCTGGATCTGGGGTATCACGGGCCGTGTTACACATGGACAAACAAAAGGGTCGATGCCGCGAATGTCTCAGAAAGATTGGATAGAGGATTGGGGAACCTTGCTTGGACCCTTAAATTCCCAAAAACCGCGGTGTTTCACCTACCGCGGTTTAATAGCGACCACATGCTAATCCTCGTCCGTACTGACCCGCGGCCTATCTCCGGCGCCAGGAAGTTCCGAACGGAGAATTGGTGGCTATCTCAAGAGGGGTTCAAAGATATCTGTCAAAGGGCGGTGCTGCGAGGTAATGGGGACTGGGTGGCAGTAAGGAGGTCGCTCAAAAAGGAAATAGCAACATGGGAGGTTACCCGTTCCTCACCACAGGTCATGCTCGGGAGTGTGGAAAAGGAGATGTTGACCCTCAATTCTCAACCACAAACTCAGCAGGTGGCGGAAAGGGATAAGGAGCTGCAGAGACAGCATGCTGAGTATCTAACTCAGCTGGACATTTTCTGGCGGCAAAGGTCTAGGGTCAGCTGGGCCCAGTCGGGTGATCGAAATACCCGGTTTTTCCACTCTATGGCGGTGGTACGACATAGGCGGAACCAAATCCGGGCAATTCAGGGAGAAAGTGGTGAACGGGTGACTTCTGACAGGGGTATTCGAAGGCTGATCCTAAACCATTTCCGGCGGATCTATGCGGGGTCTGATTGTACTCCTATTAACACAGTTATCCCGGCAGAGGTCACTGCCAACCTACCCCGCATCCCTCCCCTTGCCTCCAACAGTCTGCAAGCTCCCCCGGGGGAACAAGAGGTCCTGCGGGCCCTAGCCGCCTTAGGCCCTGACAAGGCACCTGGGCCGGATGGGGTCAATGCGAGGCTAATTCAGCAGCATTGGGATGTATTCAAGGAACCGGTCCTCAGGCAAGTAAACAGATTCTTTAGAGACATGCAGCTCCCCTCGGTACTGGCGCGTTCGAACCTAGTTCTGGTCCCAAAGTGTGACACCCCAACCAAGGTCACGGACTTTCGGCCAATTTCGGTGTGTAATGTCATTTACAAACTAATCTCCAAAACTTTGGCTGCCAGGCTCCGACCTTTCATTGCAGGTCTCATCTCAATCAACCAATGTGCTTTTGTGCCAGGGCGAGAAATTTCGGAGAATGTCATATTACTAAGGGAAATCTTGCACTCGTTCAAGTCTGCCGCCTACAAAAATTGCGATTTCTGCTTAAAATTGGATTTGTCGAAAGCTTTCGACCGCATGAGTTGGTCCTACCTCCAGTCTATCCTGCCTCTGTACGGCTTACCACCCTTGTTCTGTGAATGGCTGATGTTGTGCGTCAAATCAGCAGAATTTTCAATTGTGGTAAATGGACGGGGTGATGGTTTCTTCAAACCAAGGTCGGGGTTGAGGCAGGGCTGCGCGTTATCACCTTACCTTTTCATCTTGGGTATGGATATCTTGTCAAGGAACCTCGCTCACCTAACGACCATCGGGCGGCTGACTGGTATCAAATTGGCGCCCTCGGCCCCACCTATTACAAACTCTTTGTATGCTGATGATCTCCTCTTGTTTGGTAAGGCCACCTCAGAAGAGGCTTCAGTCCTGATGGCTGCGGTGACAGCCTTCTCACTCATCTCGGGTCAGCAAGTGGGGTCGAACAAAAGTGAAATTTGGTTTAGCCGATCTACATCTATCGAGGTGTGTCAGGAGGTGGCAACAGTGCTTGGAGTCACCCGGAGTGACCAGTCGGGCAAATACCTGGGAGCCCCCATCAGCACGGCTACGGGGGCTTTTGATTTTCTAATTGACAAGTTCTTGAGTAAGCTCCAACTCTGGAAAGGTAGAATCTTATCTCCTAGTGGAAGATTGGTGTTGATAAAGTCAGTTCTTCAATCGGTTCCGTTATACTACTTCGGTACTGCACTTTTGCCGCAGGGGGTACTCAATAAGCTCACTGCCATCATAAGGTGCTTCTTTTGGGGAAAGGAAGTAGGGCAACGATACTTAGCGTATGTGGCATGGGACTCAATCACTGCCCCTACTCACATGGGCGGATTAGGTATCCGGGACCTATCTCGGGTCAATGAGGCATTACTTATGAAAGTTCTGTGGAAGCTAGCGGAGGGGGCAGACTCACTGTGGGCTCAGGTGCTACGGGCGAAATACATACCGAGGTCGGGCTTGTGGCAGTCCAAAAGGACGTACAGATGCACCCTGCTCTGGCGAAGCATCATGTCTCTCAGGGACAAGCTCCGGCCAATGGTATCATGGGAAATTGGTGATGGACATCGGTGCTTAGTTTACGGCCAACCGTGGTTCCCTGGGGCCCTCTCTTTTGTGGCCACTGGGGGGGGGATAAACGAATGGTGGTTCGGGATCTTACTATCTCGGGTCAAGTTCAGTGGGATGTCACTCAACTGACGGAGCGCTTTGGTGCTGGCATTGGTGCCCAAATTCTCTCCTGCATCCGGCCGCCTGACGACGAAAGAGGGGGAGATCAAATGAGGTTCAACCTGTCCTCAGACGGATCCTTTTCCGTTAAGAGGGCGTATAATCAGCTAAATGACTCTTGGAGGCAGGCACCGGGTCAGCACCCAGCGCTTTGGAAGAAACTGTGGAGGTTCGGTTGCATCCAGCCGCGCATCCGACTGTTTATGTGGAAACTAGCGAGAGCGGCGCTCCCTCTGGCGCAGGTCATCTCTAGAAGAACAGGCCACGGTACACCTACCTGTTCGCTATGTCTTCAGGCAGACGAAGACGAGGTCCACATGGCTTTCAAGTGCCCATTTGCAAGATCCTGTTGGCTAGTGTCAGAGCTCCATCTCCGTACTGAACAATTACCGAATACGGTTACGGAGGTGCTGGGGTTCCTTCTTGCTATGGTGACGGAGGATCAATGGTCATCTTTGGCTATGACTCTTTGGGCAATATGGAGGTGCCGGAATGAGAAGATGTACCGGGGTCGTCAACCATCCGTCCGGCTGTTTCAAACCTATTTCGAGCAAATTAGAGCCGAAACGGGACTGGTACAGGACGCCTGTCAACACCGTCCTGAATCTATGCTGCAGGCCCCGCAGGTCATGCGAAACTGGGTTTGTTACACGGACGCGTCTTGGCTTGCCACCTGGGATACTGGTATCGGGTTTGTTCTTCAAGAAGGAGACTCTCTATTAGCATATGGGGTGCACCATACCTCCTCCACGTGCCCTCTTCAGGCTGAAGCTAAGGCCCTCCTGTCAGCCGCAAGGTATGTTCTACAAAGGGGGATTCCGGAGTGCACCTTCTGCACTGACAACCTCACATTGGCTAACATGGTGTCACAATTGCAACCGCCAACAGCAGTAGACTGGAGAGCCTCAAGAGAATTGTACCTCATTTGGGAGATGTTCCAAGGGAATTTGGGCTGGAATTGTGTACATGTAATGAGAAGCCACAATGAGTTGGCTGATCAGTTAGCTAAATGGGGTAGAAGGGAAAGGTTGAATTTTGTGGGTTTTACATATCCGATAATTGGGCTTTAGGGTATTGATGTAACTTGTGATCGTGAGTAATTGAAATTGCCTACGGGCGTGTTAGAAGCAAAAAAAAAAAAAAAAAAACTCCAAATGGTATTGGTGACCTAATCATTAATTAATATAGAAACACACATCATATATATTGTTATGACAAATAACATGTTAGTTTTTCCAGAATAAATGTGAGATTAATTAATTAATTACCCGAATCTTCCCCAATATAAAACAAGGGGGTACTTAATTGCAGCATACACTTTTTAATATTGTTTTATTCCGCTTCCACCATTTGTATGCTTGGCTCTTCACAGATCAGGTAAAATTCATTAATGTCATTATATTAAAAGGTCATGCTTTCTTTTTGTTTGTTTGCCTGAAGATGATGATGATGCTGCAGCTCAAAGAATTCAATTAAAACTAATATAGTTTTAGAGGTTGTTTTGGATATTGTTCATCAGCTTAATGGTACTAGACCCTTAAAATGGTTGGCTATATACTTATATCAGATCTCATTCTTAATTGTCTTTGTTTTCATTAACATTGAGTTATAGTTCAAAACAACAATAGAAATAGTAGTGAACTAGTGATAGTAAAGGGGACAGAAGTATAATAATTAAGGAAAAGCTTGCCTTCTGTAACACTTGCACATTTTGCTGGAGATTGCTCTCTTGAGGCATTGAATCCAATTCTCCTGATCATTTTTACTGCACCTTGATTGTAATCCTTGAGGCATCCATTCAAACCAAACACCTTCACATTGAAAACCATGTTGCCTTCATACCGAATTTGGCATTGAAATGGGAAATAAATTCCAAGGGTAACAGATGTATGTGATTTATATGTGATTTGTTTGCGGAGTTTCTAATTCGATTCTACAAATTTTACTATTTTTAGCATTACTTTTATTCTTGGCTGGTCTCCAATTTGAGGACTCGAATTAACCAATTAATTTCAGTAACACCATAGTAAGATTTGTGGACTCAAATTGGAGACCAGCCACAAATAAAAGTATGCTAAATATAGTAATATTTTATTTGCAGACTCGAATTAGAAACTCTGCAAAATAAAACACAGCAAATTGGAAAGAACAGCTCAGATTTGGTTATTCACATGCCTTTCCTATAATATAATGCTCTCATGACCAAAATTCACAAAATTCATACTTTCTCTTCTAAAAAATATAGGATTCGATGAAAAAACATGACAATAATAATTTGTTAGAATTTCAAATAACTGCAATTACACAAGTAAGCTATTTAGTAAAAGCACGGCGTAGACGTACTTAGATCAAGATCAGACCTTCTAAACAAAACAAATGCAGATCTCCTTCCAAATAAATGTCGGAGATGAACCAAATATGAGAGAGGGAATGAGAGTTTAGACCTTACTATATTATAAGTTATATCGTACCAGCAACTGGTACGGTGCCAGTAAAGAGGAGCGTCACGGCCAGAAGCAGGCGGAGAAGGAGTGTCGATTAGGAGTCGCACGCCTGGAGAGCAGGAGGCAGAGAAGGAGTGTGCTCCGGAGTCGCGCTCCTGGAGAGAAGGAGCTAGCCGCGCGCCGCCTGGTGCGTAGGTTGCGGAAAGTGAGAGAGAGAAAGAGAAGTTGAGGGGCGGCGCAGGGTTTGGGTTGTGGCGGACATATTTTGGGGTCTTTTTTTCACCAAAACTTTCAGCGACCGGTTTTAAAGGTGGTCGCTGAAACTTTGGTCGCCCGAAACTTTTGTGATTTCATTTTTTTGGGTGGGGAAAAAAGCATCAGCGACCGGCGAAAGTATCGGTCGTTGATACCGGTCGCTGATGCTCAATTTTGCTGTAGTGATGAGACATAAAAAAGGAAATTTGAACCCTCGTTTTTTTTATTAATTTTGTGTCAATAAAGTTTGTAAAATCCATATGTTTAGAGGCAAGGTTCTAAATAGAGATTATCGCGTCATCGCGGAAATGTTGAAAAAAAAGGCTATCGTGAATAGCATAACTATAGCGAAAACTATCTTACATAGTATTTTTTTTTTAAATTATATTATATAATTCTACTAATTATCAACATTATCTAAAATCTCATTAGTCATAGAATAAGTAACACTAAATTAATTAAGAAATTATAATATTTATATTGAACCAATACAAAATTCAAATTCTTATTCAAAATATCTCTAGTAATATCATGAACTATTTATTTTTTATTCAAAATAATCTAAGTATCGTGACATAAATTAATTATTGTGGTGTCAAACATAATGGAGACTCAAAAGATATCGATACCAACCAATATTGTGGTGTCAGGAATTGCTTAATTGTTTGTTGGAGAGCTTGTTGAGACAGGCAAGCATATACTCTTCATTTACCTTTTAAGCATATTATTTGCATTATAGTTGCCGAATATATTGCCACGAAGCTTCACAAGGAATATTTGTTGTACATACTATGATTGAATTGAGAATAGTATTTGCATTATAGTTGCCGAATATATTGCCACGAAGCTTCCAATCTGGGTTGTGGCGTAGGGTATTCATTATTTTGATTACATTGGAGAGAAATTGTAAATAGGATGATTGAATTGAGCATAGACTTGATAGTTAAATTGTTGTACATACTATGATAGATTACATTGTATAAAGCGACCAGGTCTATTCTCTCCCAAGCAATCAGTATTTGATAATTTTACTTTACACAGAAAACTCTAAAGGAAGGCCGCAAATACTGTAGGTCAAGAAACAATATGTTGCAATTCGATCATTTGTTTCATTTCTTCTTTTATATATTTCAAATTTTCCTTGGCTTTTCTGTAGATGCTATGAGAAGCACATGATGCACAGGTAAAACGGTATGGATAATATCTGATCCGTATTCGAAAAATTAAATGTGGATATATGATATCCGAATATCCGTGTGGATATGGATACTAATATGATTTTACATTTCAATTATCCGTATCCGAATAGTAGATATATATATATATATATATATATATATATATATATAGACCGGCTAATGTCATAACGTTATAACTTCGGCTGAAGTTATAACGAGTCGTTTATTAGTTTTTAAAATCCAAACAACTGATCCGAACCGTTCAACTTTTTTTAAATATTGAAATGTGCTTGGAGACTAAATTTTACATTTTTTAGAATTTTTTTACTATTTATTAAGCCACTTTGAAAATAGCAGATCTACTGTAAACAGTAAAAAACAGTAAAATTTTCTGGACCAACGGATCAGTATTTTCAAAGTGGCTTAATAAATAGTAAAAAAATTCCAAAAAATATAAAATTTAGTCTCCAAGCACATTTCAATATTTAGAACATGTTGAACGGTTCGGATCGGTTGTTTGGATTTTGAAATTGCAAAAACGACTCGTTATAACTTCAGCCGAAGTTATAACGTTATGATATTAGCCAACCTCTATATATATATATATATATATATATATATATATATGATTTTGCTAATATGCTACGCGTATATAAGGGCCCCTCCGTGCTACGGCTCACTTTTTGAGTTTTCAAAATCCTAACGGTCGATCCGAACCGTTCAACATGATCTCCATATGAATATGTACTAGCAAACCAAATTTTACATTTTTTAGAGTTTTTTTACTATTTATCAAGCCACTTTGAAAATCGCTGATCCAATGGTCCAGAAAAGTTTACTGTTTGTGTACAAATTAGTGTTTTTTCAAAGTGGCTTAATAAATAGTAAAAAAATTCTAAAAAATGTAAAATTTGGTTTGCAAGTACACATTCATATGGAGATCATGTTGAACGGTTCGGATCGACCGTTAGGATTTTGAAAACTCAAAAAGTGAGCCGTAGCATAGAGGGGCCCTTATATACGCGTAGCACCGTAGCACTGTCCTCTATATATATATATATATATATATATATATATATATATATATATATATATATATATATATATATCATATATTTTATGAGGAGGGTTCAAATGCCTCCATTTTTAAAAACTTTAATAACTTAAAATTTAAAACTTAAAAGTTAAAATAAAACCGTTAGATATGATCTACATTATTTTATGTATGTGCTCATAAAAAATTATGACATTTTATGTGAATCAATAAGTTGAAAAATCAACGTCTAGAAATTATCTACATTAGTACGTTTTTTAAAAGCTCTTGATGACAACCAAAACAAAATTGAAATGTCATAATTTTTTACACGTGTATAGATAAAATGATGTAGATCATATCCAACTATTTTATTTTGACTTTTAGGTTTTAAATTTTGAGTTATTAAAGTTTTTAAAAATGAAGGCATGGTGGAGGCATGAAAAATGGAGGCATTTGAACTCTTCTCATATTTTATATATATTATGAAAAAATATTGTTATTCACCATTAAAATTCAATAAATATTATGAACTTTAGTATTTTTTAATATTATTTTAATAAATATCCGATTTGATCCGTATCTGTATATGTATCTGGCTGATATCTGATTCGTATCCATATCCGGAAAATTAAAAAGAGATATGGATATGGTTTTACCACTATCCGCTCTGTATTCGCTCCATTTTCACCCCTAATAATATCTGACCCGCTTCCCCCTACTCTGGATACTATCATTGGTCCCGTTCGGCAACATGGATTAAGGAGTGAAGGATTAAGAACTTAAGGAGCGCTAAGGAGTTCGCGTTCGGCAAATAATAAAGATTAAGATTGTAGTATATATTTGAATAAAAAATATATATGAGAAGTGAAAGACTATTTTACCCCTTCAAATGTTGTTGTCGTCATATGATATGATTGATCAATCAAATTGACTTATAATTTTAATTAAAAGTAATTAATATATTTCATCAAAATTAATATGTGTTAAATGTGACCATGGTTTATATTTTTTTTTCTCCAGAGACGGAGTTATGTTGGATAAGTCAAATATAATTAATGTGTTATGTCAAACGAACTAGAATTTTTTATCAAAAAAAGACGCTGATTAAAATTACCATTACAGTTGTACCACCCATGGACTAGTAGCTGTATCGGCCACCGTTAAAAAAACTGATAAAACATATGCGCATGCCAGTAATGTTAAGCAAGCAACACTTTTGTAGTCACACGGGAGTTCGACAATATTAGAAAAAAATATTCTCATATCAATAATATGAGATTCTGAATAAAACAGTTTGAAAAAAATATAAAACTGCAACACTGTTAACTATGTAAGTATGAAAAATAATAAATAATTAGAACATTCAATGTATAAATAAAGTGAACTCTTGGAAAAGAAAAAAAAGTTAACAATTTTCATAGAACAAAGTGTCCAGCACAATTCATTGAGACAAAATGTAATCCATATTAGATATTAAAACAAAAAAATATGATATCACTAGAGACACAGTTTGGCATATTCAACAATATCTAATTTCTACGCTCTCTTTGATTTCTTGCACGGCTTGGCATATTCTCCCACAAATTATTTCTAATGCCCGTTCGAAGTAAGTCTCCAAGCTGTGTTTCGTTGAGACCAGTGGTAATTCCGGATTGCTCAACATCTTCATCATCATCTTCCTCGTCTATTGCCCGCTCCTCATCCAAGAAAATATCATTTTCTGTTTCAATCTCATTTTGACGTTTGATGAAATTATGTAAAATACAACATGCAAACACAATTAGTGCTTGCTTTCTGTATTTGTAAGGGTGCATGATTCTAAGAATCTTGAATCTCATTTTTAATACTCCAAAAGTCCTCTCAACAACATTTCGAAGTTGGGCATGGCGATGGTTGAATAAATCTTCTGCTGTTTGGTACCGATTTGATGTAGATAACTGTTGAAATTGTGCCAAATGATATATGTGGCCACGATATGGGCAAAGAAAACTACCTGTATTTGCATAACCTGAGTCAGCAAGGTAATATCTACCCGAAGGAACGATGAAACCACCATCATTTAATGCTGAACGCAAGACCCTCATGTCTGCAGCTGAACCCTCCCATCCGACTGACACGTAAACAAAATACATGTCAAAGTCAACTGCAGCCATGACATTTTGAGAAACAAAACCCTTTCTATTAATGTGTCTTCTTCGCTTCTTTTTCTTTACGAAAGCGGGGATGTGAGTACCATCAATAGCGCCCAAGGCACCCTAAATTAATAATAACAAATATTTATACAATGTTTTGAATATCTCTAGATTTTAATCTTATAAATTATTCAAAATGACAATACCTTAAATGGAGAGAATCTTGTGTGTTCCCCGACACAAGCATGTTTTGGTGCATTGGCTTCGGGCAACTTGATGTAGTCGCTCTTCATCTCAATGATGCTCCATAAAACATCATTGAATGTTCGATAGACAGTGTCCAAAGAACGTTGAAAATGATAGCTAACACCTCTCATATTTGAGGCATGGCCAACTATGTGCAAGAACATACCAACTTGTTCTTCTATTGTCACCTCATCAATATTGACAATACCTTTTGCTAATATTGCATCACAAAGGACAAGGAACTTAGTTTTGTTCATTCGTAAATAATCATAAGGTATATTCAACACCTGACATTCTCCTCATATCTTGATCTTGTGTGGAAGATGATGATGAACCTCCAAATGTGGTACTTGGAAGTATATTATTCATAAAGGGGCTGTTCGACAACAAGAGATTAAGTCTCCTTAAGGCTTAATCCGCTTCCTTTAGCTTCTGATAGGTCAATGTGCAAATTACCCTTAATAAAACTTAAACCTAGCCCACAAATAACTTGGGATTCGGACCCCATCAAGGGCCAGCCCAGAGTAGAGTAAAATAAGGCCCCTAATATGATCATGGCCTAAAAAGCAACCCAAAGCTCGAACCTCTTCGTGGGGCCAGCCCGAGATCAAGAAGTGACCCGGAGCTCGAACCCCTCCGCGGGGCCAGCTCAAGACCAAAAAGTAACTCGGAGCTCGGACCCCTTCGCGGGACCAGCCCGAGACCAAAAACAACTCGGAGCTCAGACCGTCCCGCGGGGCTAGCCCGAGATCAGACGAAAAGAGGCCCGTAGTCCAGCTGTTTGCCGGCCTGGCAAGAACTAAGTTGGGCCTCGCTCCATCAATTGGGAACAATCCGGCCCGCGAAGTCAAGTTGGGCCTTTGCTCATAAGGCCCAGTCCAACTTCAACTTCGCGTCACTACCGAATATGCGAGCGTCACCGCCAATTATGAGGGCATTACTGCTCCTATGCGAACCCCCTAACCGTTTTGACAAAACGTCCTAACGGTCCTAGCCCTCCTATTTAAGGCGGGGAATTCCCGGTAACATGGGTCGCATTTTTTCGTAACACAGGGTATTATAGAGGTTAGAGCACAAATACCCTCAAACATTTACCGTTTTTCTTAATCTCAACTGGAGACGGGACGAGCCCATTTCCCTTGACTCTTTTCCCGTACGGCCTGCTCCCCTAGGACAGGACGTATCAGCTTCCTTAGCCGCTTAATCTTGCCGAACACCGGTTCCTTAGCGCGGATTAAGATCACCTCATTTTGCCCGGATCTTAATCCTCTGCCCGGACCTTAAAGCACCTCTACCCCTTTCTTTAGCCTCCTTAGCTTTTATCCACGGATTAAGATAACCGAACATCGGTTCCTTAGCGCTCCTTAAGCTCTTAATCCTTCACTTTTAATCTCTTGTTGCCAAACGGCTCCAAAAATCCATGATTCTTCATCATCATCCAAAACATTCATAAGCTCCTCGAAATTAAAATTATCCATATTACCTAAGAAATAAAACAAACAAAATTATTAATTTTAGTGCCACAGTTTAATTTGAATAAAGTTGGTATTTTGTCAGCCGAACAGGCACTTAGGTATAAGTGTCGGTCATGGGTTCTTATGAGGCTAAAGTCTGGTAAAAAACCCTATACAAACACAGTTTAATTTGAATAAAGTTGGTATTTTGTCACTTGTTCTTATGCCCTTTTCTGGTTCTTTTTGAAATCCCTCATTTTACTCTTTCTCTGTGCTAATTGATATGTGCTTTGCTTGGTTCCAGTACCATATTGTGTCTGTGAATGCAAGGTATAAGATTCAATAGGCTGTTTCCTTGTTTTGACAGATTTTTAAAAATGACAAAAAAACTAAGGACCTTATAGTAAATTATGAAGAGAGGATATGTGTAGCATGATCTTTGAACATGACCGAGTTATTAAACTCACCAACATCCTATGACCTTCTACAAAAATATGAATATCTTATATATACACAATCACCATTTTCTTTGCTAAAATAAAAGAATATAAATAATGAGGGCCCCTGTGCATATATGCATTACATCCTGATTGTCAGTACAGACAAGGCAATGATACATAGAAGTGAACTTGATTTCACTATTCTTTGAGCCTACTGTCATGAATAAAGTGAACTATATAAAATAAAAATCAGGGCTGACATTGCATATTAGGAATAGAATCCATCTGTGTAGCTCAGTATTGATTATGCATAAGATTTCACATATACCAGCATTGTGTACCTTCTGAAAATGGTTTCATCATCACAGAAATCGTTATTTTTTGTTTGCCAAATAATTAATGATGTTTTCAAGGTAAATTGAGACAGCTTGTTCAAGTTCAATTATAAGTCAGCTGTACAGTTCGAGTTCAATTGCATAGAAAGTCAAACTTGTTTCGGCAATCGGCACATGCTAAATATATTGCAAATTGGAGTAAAACTGTACCATACTCTTACTGGTACGGTATTGATTCTGACCGGTACAATTAAGCCGGAGACAAAAAATTACTTCAAATATCCAACACATGCATTCACTTATATGGGCAATTACTTCCAAATATCCAACATAGATTTTATCCAACAGAAACTCAATTGTGCAATTAAGCATTTAATTAACCAAATTGAGTGCTCTACGGGTGCAATCAAGCATTTAATTACCAATCAATTCCAATTTTCCAGTATATAATAAAATTGCATCTCGAGATATATAATAAAAATTACTCAAGAAAATACATAGTGGTTTGTACCCATCTATTTACACAGAGCTCTCAAGTAGAAAAATTTCTTAGTCGAACCTTTATTTATCCGAAATTTTTATTTATAGGAAAATGGAAAAAAAAAAATAAAAAATAGGAAATGCCGTATGGAAAATTCAAAAATGGAAAGGAAGCTAGGACTCATGGCGTCCCTGCCGAATGCCATATGACATCTCAAACCAGGAAAAAAACAAAAAATTACTCATGGGATGCCATGACCCATCCAAACCGGAAAAAAAAAAAAAAAAAAATGGGCCGCCATGACCCATCCATACCCACGGTTTGCAATGTTTCTCTTCTTGCGCCAAAAACAGAAAGAGAGAAAGAGAAACATTCCTTCAGGTTTGCAATGTTTCTCATATATCCAGTTTGGATGGGTCATGGTGTTCCATGAGTATTTTTTATTTTTTTCGTTTTTTTCCTGGTCTACGGGATGCCATGACTCCTTCATGCCTTTCTATATTTGAATTCCCCACACAACATTTCCTATTTTTAATTTTTTTTTTCATTTTCCTATAAATAAAAATTTCGGCTTATTTATGTCCAAACTCTCTTTCATAAAAATTCCGTACTTGTAGGTGAAAACAAAAGAATGAAAAAAGTGAAATTTCTTAAGTAAAATTTCTTAAGTGTCGTTTGAGAAAATGCAAAATGCAAAATTGAAAATCATATCAAGGATGACACATTTTGAGAAAATCAGATAAAAAAAACTATCAAACGAAAAAAAAAATACTTATGAATAAATGGGATGTCAATAGAAAGAGCGTCTCGAGAAAAATAGCCGTGAGGCGTCGGATTTGGGAGTTGTTGGTCGGACAACCGTCAATCTCCGACGGAGAGAACAAGTTTTTTTATTTCCCGTGCCTTGGTAAGTGTGCTTTTTTGAGGAGGAGACAATAAAAAATAATAAATAAATGTAAGGGGTGTGCTCCAGAAGAGGGGAGGGGAGAGGAGAGAAGGGGAGGGGAGAGAAGGGGTGGCCGGATTGTCCGAAGGGTATTTACTTGCTCCACAAACTAAAATTTTAGAGGGAAGCCAAAAAAAGAGAACGGAAGAGAAGAGGAACCAAGACACACAACTAAATAGAATTTCCCTCCAATCTCTACCCTCCGATTTGGAGGATAGCTCCCTCTCTTACTCCTTCCATCCCCTTCCTTTCCCTTCACTTCTATTTGGAGTTTGTGGAGCACAAAGGAGGGTCTCTTGTTGGGAGCATAATTGTCCAGAAAAAAACACCTTTTTGGCTCTTGAGGAGATCTAAAGGAGGCATAATTCTTAAGGAAGGGATTTGTGCTAAGGAAGACATCTTGATCCTGTTTAAGGAGCAGCTGTTCGGACATATTAACACGGATTGAGAACTTAAGGAGCATTAAGAAAGCTTAATCCTACTCAGTCGAACATGCACATTGGCACTATAAGAGCACTTTAGTCTTCAAATAGGCGCTCCGCGCTCCTATAGGGTATGTTTGGTTGGATTGAGAATAGGCTATTCGGAATAGTCTATTCGGTATTTGATTGAGTTAGAATAGCTAGAATAGTGAATCTAAACTTTTTGTCTTATTAGAATAAGTTATTCCTAAGAATTTTGAGATTTGACTATTCTAATAAGACAAACAATAACTATTTTTAATTTGACTATTCTAACTATTCTTGTTTTGCAACCAAACATACCCATCAAGTATAAAGTCCCAAGCGCAAATCAGTATTTTTTTATTTTGAGGATAATTAATACACACAATCAGCATATATATATATATTTTAAAGGTTGGCGGTGACCACAATCAGCGTATTATAATTATACTGTTCACCACTCATCTCTCCCAGTCGTCGGTTCTTTTGTAGCGATATCTTTCTCTTCCTTCCTCCAAAGTCCCCCCCCCCACACACACACACATTTGTCAACACCAATAGACTCTCTATTGGAAAAAAAAAACAAATAATACAAACTAGATCCCCGCAAGACAATTTTCAGAACTCTCCTTTCATGGCGGGTTCCCCTGACGAACTGCACATGAGAAAACGACTGCGGAAGATAAACACCAAAGCAACCGCAGAGGAGGAAACCGCCACGGGCGCAACAAAATGGGAAGGTGAGCCGGTGAGCCCGGCTGGGCAGCTATTTCATGACCCAAGCTTCAATTGTCATATAATTTCTATCTTTGGACTTGGTACGCCAATTAATAATGTCGATGCCGTCATCGAAGGTCTCCAGGCGACTCTCGTTAGACATCCCCGCTTCTCGAGTATACCTGTGAGAAATATATACATCCCTTGAAATTTTTTTTTTTTTTTAATGTTGGTATAGGCTGGAAAATATACACGGCTTTATATAAATTTTTTGCTTACAATAATTTGGGTATAATGATTAATTTAGTTGTATATAGTAGTTTTTGTTTTTTTAGAATAATGTTGGTATAGGCTTGGCGGATCCAGAATTTCGATCAGGAGTAGGCACAAAATGTTAACAAAAGTATATTTTTTTTCTCCTGACGAATCAGAGCAGAGTAGCGGATAGAGATCTAAAAAAGTCACGGTACGACACAACACGTGTGCCGGTCACGTGCCGTGGATCGTGTATTTCGTATCGTGTCCATTCACGTGACGTGACTGTTTTTCGAAGATTTGGCACGAATGGCACGCGATCATGCGAAGGTTTTGGTCACGGCACAATACACAGTCACGTGAGTCACGTGTAATTATGACTATTTGATTTTGATCGAATGGTGAATCTTGAATAAACTAATCTAAATTATAAAAAATAGTTAAACGTGACCAAATGTGACTGGTCACGTTTGAACACGTCAAGTGTGGTCACGACGTGCCTTTGTCATGGTGTGACTAACGTGTTGTGACCATTCACGTGTCATGATCATGCTTTCAAATTTGATCATAGAACGGCACGACACATAAATCTGACTTGGTCACGGCACGACACGTGATCTAAGTCACGGCACGGTACATATTAGGTGGAGTAGCGAATCAGATCTTTTTTTTCTGTTGGCAAATCAACGATTCTTCTCATTGGAGTAGCAAATCGGACCGCGTCTTTTTTTCTTTCTTTCTTTTACACGAATCAGACTGGGCTGACTTTCTTTTCTGCATAATTTTCTTTTACTGGACTATAAATTAAATTCAAAAGTAGACATTATTTCCATCCAGAAATAGACACGGATATAAAATATCACTGGATCTGAAAAAATTCGAATTCAGAAGTAGACACGTGTCTACCCTGCCCCTTCTTAGATCAGCCGTTGGCCGGAAGATAAAGTAGTTTGCTTGATCATCATCGTCACCGTTTTGGTTTGCACTTTGCACTTTGGACTTGCGTCCTCCGAAAATTGCGGTTTAACATCTTTAGACCTTATAAAGTCAGATTTGTGGTGTCCAATCAGTGATTAATTTACCTTCCCCTAATCTCCTCTCGATCTGTCCAGCTGTTGATGAAGCATCTTTATATTATATTTTATTCTCTCTATCATATGTTGTGATCCTAACTTTTGGCTTCAATTGACCAAGTAGGAGCGGGTTATATGCATTTTGAGTAAACTATTTATTTCAAAGAGAATTTAATATAATCTATTTAGTTAAAAATAGGGAGTAGGGAATAAATTAGAAGATTTAATTTCCATCACTGATACTGGTTCCACGTTCAACTGGTCATCGTTCAGAGATTTTAGGCTTTAATCGTGTTGATAGCATCTTTTTATTTTTATGACAAGCCCGTAGGCGTATGTTGTAGCATCTAAAATGTGCATAATAGCTTCATTTGCTATTCCAATATTCCTAGCATTTCCATTTTAAATCCCTCTGTTACTTTATTTGACAAAGCATATTCCAATTTTTAGTTAAAAGAAGAAAGATCACTGGACAAAATTTTATTTTTGTAATCTTAAAAAGTACAATTTAAATTTAAATTTAATATTATAGATATAATTTATGTTGTCCACATACAATGTCAATGAAATTTTTATGTCAAATTTATGATCCTTGATGTATCATCGAAAAATACTTAATTATATAAAATTTGATTATTACATTATTTTGTATGTTGAATTATATACCTATAACTTTAATTTTTAATTCTAATTTTTTTTTAAATTAATTGTCAAAATCATTAAAATAAAAATGATCAATGATCCCTCTCCCTCATCTTAAATAAATGCTTTATCTTCTTGTTTTTGTTTCTTCGTTCAAATGACGTCAGTTTTATTCAGAGTTCTAAATAGCGCGCTAAAAGCTATGGCGCTATCGGTGCTATAGTACGCTATATGGACATAGCACCGTTTTTTTAACCGTTCTGCTATAACGCGATAAACGCTATTTAAACCTTTGATTTTACTCGCTCACATATACCTACCTTTCTTTTCCTCAAATATAGCAAAATTTCCCATTTATTGCATTGACTATAGCAAAATAAATTCAACCAAGGCGATCCTTAGCTCATTGTTAGAAAACAAGGTTGGTTAATAAATGTAGGATTTCTGCTAGAGGGGGGCACAATTCAAATAGCTTAACAGGTTCAAATCCATTAGTTAATTGGATTCAGATATATTTTCTCAATATATATTAGCGTAGAAACGAAGAAAGAGGAAGGGATTCTTTGAGCAGAAGGGGAAGGAACTAATCCAAATTATTAATTATATTCTTTATAATGTTAAACTTAATTAACCTCTAATTAATCTCAGGTTTTGATTAATTGGATAAATATGTGAGTTATTAGATTTTTAGATGGTAAATACGTAATTATAGAAATTCAGATGATAAATGCATAATTTCACAGTTTTTGAGTAGTATATATGAAATTATCCCTATTTTAAAATACTTGTGATTTGAATCATTCGATGCGCGAACCTCGGTGCAACCAAATTTGTCAACTATTATATTCCTAATTTTCGTCACCTCCACGATCCGCAATTGCTGATTTCTCTGTTTTCCTCCAGTCTGATATTACTGCAGGAGTCTTTTTCACCGTTTCATTTCACAGCCAATTCCGTGCAGTTTCATGTTGCACTCTTCTAATCTAACTACTTATCCAATTTATGGCGATATAAGATACTGACAAATTATTTTTGATAGCGATATAAACAGCTACTGATGATAGCTACTTTTTGCAGGGAATATCTAGTTTTGAAAATAATAGCACTTAAGCAGTTGAATCGGTAAAAACCGATTTAATCGGCTGGGTTTTTATAAAACCGTCAAACTAGACCGATGTAAAAACCCAGTTCCAAACTGATTTCTTGCCTTTTCTCAAATCGCTAAGATGGAAAGCACCGAGAATTTAGATCTCTTTCCTCCTCTCAATTCTCAATATGGTTGCGTCCTTCAATATTCTTGATATTTCAATGTGGCGCACTATCATTCTTAAGGATTAGCTCTTGAAACGAAATCACAAAAAAAGTTGCCAACATCAAGTACTGTAAGTTTATTTAATCACTAAATTCGAATTTGTAAAATATGTGAAATGTTTGAATTAATTTTATTACATTGATGCATGCCTCTAAAGTGTTTGATGAAATGTCCAAACCAAAATAGAATTTTAGATGAGAGCAGTGCCACCAGTGCGGTTGCCAATAACTGATAACATAGAAAGATTAGTCTGGTAATCTTTTAAACAATTAGTGAGTGGCATTTTACTTAGTCTTAGAATTCTAGCTTTTAGTATTTTAATTTTGTTGTTGGTTTATTTTCTTAGCCATTAGAAATATTAAACTGCTTTAAAAGTGTGAGGTTACTTGTAGAGTATATCATAATATTGAACTTATATTTTGTTGTGGTTTATTATATTTTCTTTTCCTTTTTACATGCTACTCATTAGTAGAGTAATCTATATATTTTTTTGCTTCTCAAAATGCCCGTAGGCCACGCTGAAATCATAATACCAGTTGTACTCGTATTTACCCTATGAAACCTGACTATGCTAAAATCCTAAATAATGGATATGTTTACTCTACATAAATTATGAATGTTTTAAAAAAAATCAGCGGTTGAACCGATTAACCCATCGGTCCGACCAGTGAACTGTTGGTCCGAAGTTTTACCGAGTCAATGTCCGGTCCGATTCTGATAATATTGGATAAAACCGATCTATTCACGAGTAATGCGTTTGCATACATAATTTATAAATTTATAAATTAAATTAGTATAAAGTAAAAATAATGAAAATTAAATGCATTAAATTTATATATAAAACTTTTTTTTACCTCGTGACTTTATATTAAATTATTTAACATTTTATAAATTTTATATGTAAATGCATCACTCGTGATGTATATTGATTTCAACAGTTTTAATTCATTATTTGAAGTCAGTCCAATTGATTTTAAAGTTAATTCCACCAAAAAATGTTATGACCATAAGAACACCCTAATTTTACACGTACTGACATAATTTCGTATTATTGATAGATAGGACAATTGACATTATACTAGTTACGACATACTAATTTCGTACTTGTGCCATAAAATTTGACAGTAACGGTGAATACTTTTCTGAGTTTTCTCATTATCTCTTACTGTTACAGGTGCTTGACGAATCAGACAGTAAGAAAGTGCTTAGATGGAGACCAGTAGAAGTAAACGTGAAAGATCACATCATCATCCCTTCTCTGTCCTTGGACCCCACCTCTCCTTCCTCCAACGATCAGCTAGTCGAGGACTACGTGTCCTCTCTCTCTCTGACAACTCTGGACCACAGCCAGCCTCTTTGGGAGTTCCACATCATCAACATCCCCACCACTGAGTCGGCAGCGGCCGCAGTGTTTCGAGGTCACCACTCGCTTGGTGATGGCATGTCTCTTATTTCCCTCCTACTAGCATGCACTAGACAATCTGATGACCCAACCAAGCTTCCTTCGCTGCCACCACGCCAAGCCGGACCACTCTATTCGTTGCCAAGGCCGGAGGAGGGGATTTGGGCTTTCCTGTTGTGGATCTTCTCCTTTGTAATGCTATTTTGGCACACGTTAGTCGATATGGTATTGTTTGTGGCTAGCACTCTGTTCTTAAGGGATACAGAGACACCGTTGAAAGGACACAAAGGGGTGGAGCGTGCCAAGAAACAGTTTGTGCACCGGACAATACGGCTCGATGATGTCAAGAGTGTTAAAAATGCCATGGGCTGCGTAAGTGTCACTTTATTGCATCTTTTTATGATTGCATTCTAATTTTGCAGTGTACACAGTATGATATACATTTGAGTATTTGACCTAGTTACTCTTTGGAAAGTTCAGAGATCAAAACTTATATGATCGATAGATTTATTAGTCCTTATGCAGCAAATGCATTTAACTTTTTCTTTGTTCCTTTAAACTAATGGAATCTTTCATGACTGGCAATACAAGAAAGTAAAAAAATGTTATTAAACATTACTTCTGTTACGTCCTGCGAGAAATTTTGTGACTCTTCCGAGGTTTAGTTAGTTATATGTTCAAGAGAACATGACAACATGCATTTGTGTCATCTCGGAAGGGAGATGAACTTCTTGCTTTAATTTACATCTTATCAGTAGCCAGCTTAATTCCTTATTTATTGACTTGTTAGCAGGGATAAAAAAAACATTTACTTGTATAACAGTTTCTAATAGCAACACCACAACTGTAACTGGTATCAACTGTTTTTTTTTTCTTTTTATGGCAAGTAGCCCTTAGGAAACTAGTATCAACTGTTGAACATTGACGACCCTTAGAATTCTTTTTACCAATTCAAGGTTCAAAAGAGATTGTTTTGATTTTCTTTCATGTAAAACCTCTTTTCTCTCTCTGTTTTTTTTTAAAAGCTTCGCAAAAGCTGCTAAGTCGTGAGCGAGGCTAGAACTCTCGACTTTAAGGTAAACACAGTCCTAGGACTTTTTCTCCTAGACAACTGTGCTACCGCCCCATCTCACAAAAACCTCTTTTTTCTCAATTTCTTTTTAGGATTAATTAGAGAGAAAGATGATAACATAAATTGCCACACTAATGCTAATTTGTTTCATAGACTGTAAATGATGTATTGGTTGGGGTCACATCAGCCGCTCTTTCTCGATATCTTTATAGGAAACACTGTAAGTAATCACACCTAGATTAAATATTAATTTCTTGTCTATCAATACATGCTGATATTGGACTTGACTGGTACACTACCAAACCATATACTGCCAAGTCTGATAAAAAGATGTTTCTTTGCCGGTACTCTAGCAATCTATGGTTGAGACTTGGTGAGTGCTAAATTTATGCCTGAGCATCAACTAATTGCTAAGCAAGCCAAAATATAATAATAATAACAATAAAGGTGATCTGGCACTTTGATTGTTTATTATAAGAACCTGATAATTCTGTATGATCTTGAACTGCACATTTCTGATTTCTCTTAGAGAATAATCAATAAATATTTTTTTTCTATAAATTGAAATTTTCAGGTGAGACAAAAGATGAAAATAAGTTTCCCAGGAATACCCGTGTAAGATCAACACTTCTTGTGAACATACGACCGACACCTGGAATACATGTTAGTCTCATTTTATAATTAGAAAGTTCTTGTTAAAGCCTTAATGTAGTTTTTTGCACAAGCTTGTAATGGTCAAAACTTAACAACTGAATCACTGAACCAAACTTATAGTTCAGAGGAGGAAACTAATTTGAAATTATCAGCAGAGAAAAACAAAGAGCAAAATCAGAAGCTGTTAATAACAGAATTAATCAGAACATTGCCCCCGCTGGGAGAATGAGCTGCCAAGGAGTGATTCATAATTTCTCAATTATGATTATGTCACAAAATAGAAATTTAGAATAAGTTCTGTGATTATTTTCCTAACAAGCAGGCTTTAGCTGAGATGATGGAAGAAGGAAAAACTGATGCAAAATATGGAAATCGCATAGGATACATGATGCTTCAGTTCCCTATTGTAATCCACGAAGATCCTTTAGATTATGTACGCCAAGGAACGGCCATTGCTGCAAGGAAGAAAAACTCACTCGAAGCTATAGCATCTTATTTCAATGCAAAACTGATTGTGAAGCTCTTTGGCACTAAGGTTTGCATCTTACTTCTGAAATATGCTCATAGTTGTCACTTGCCACTTGTACTAAGTATTAACCTATACCGGCTGGTGCTGATCGGATCTTAAGTTATTTTCCTCTTTGTTTCAACTTGAGCATAAAATTCCCTCGAGTCCATTGAGGTTTAAATTTTGCCATCCATGGGTATAGGTAGCATGGAAACATATACTTCTCAGGCCATACGTTTTTGTTAAAAATTCTGTTGCTAGAGACCTTAGTGCCAACAAGTCAATGGAAGCAGCTTCCTAGATATAGGTTAATTAAGCACCAAATAGGAGAAGAAATTAAAACATAAGAGAAAGGTACTGAAAAGGCTGAACTACAGAGTTTTCAGGCACCCAACTGGTACAACTCTCCATGTTAATGAACCTACAGTTCCTGAGCAGGCAGCTTGTCACCGGAATAAAAGCATTGGTTGAATTACCAACTTACCAGTTACCACTTTTTATTTCATGTTTCTTTCTGGAAAAGATTGAACTTATTTTTTAGGAAAATAAGGATCAAATCCTTATTTGTTATATTTTTTTTTTTTTGAGGGTTAGATGGTTTACGCCACTAACAAATTTTATAATAAGAAAAGGTTATTTAGAAAACTCAACACACCCCACGTCCTACTTATTTGTTATATTTATTGCAAGGCAAAATGTCATAAGGTTATGAAAAAAATTGAATGTTTAATATGAATTTTTTTTAACAGGTTGCATGTGCACTGACAAATAAAGTACTTATGAACACGACATTGTCCTTCTCAAATCTCATGGGGCCGCTTGAGCAGATATGCTTCTGTGGTCATCCTATAGTCTACATTGCTCCTAGTGTGTATGGCCATCCGCATGTGAGTTTGTCTCTATAAATACACCCCCCCCACAAACAACACACACATTACACACAAACAGATGCATATGTTAGTTACTGGAAACCCAAATAAGATAAGTAATCAAATTTTAACTTCTTGACAGGCTCTAACACTTCATTACCAAAGTTACATGAACACGATGAAGGTTGTAATGGCAGTAGATGACTCGGTCATCTCAGATTCACACCAACTTTTAGATGATTTTGTAGAATCTCTCAGCATTATCAGAAATGCAGCTGAAAAATTGTCGAAGAAGAATTAAAACAGCCAAACCTTGTATGATTTCCCAAAGGCTGTAGAGAAAGAAACAATGGATGGTATTGCTGGGTTATGGCGCAGGATATTCATTATTTTGATTACATTGAGAGAAATGGTAGATAGGATTATTGAATT
This sequence comes from Carex littledalei, assembly GCA_011114355.1. Taxonomy (NCBI): domain Eukaryota; kingdom Viridiplantae; phylum Streptophyta; class Magnoliopsida; order Poales; family Cyperaceae; genus Carex; species Carex littledalei. The sequence goes on along the minus strand of CM022096.1, from coordinate 5,592,837 downwards.
GATCATTGACTTGATAGTTAAATTATTGTTCATTACTATGATAGACTGCATTGTATAAAGCGACCCGGTTTTCTCTCTCCCCAACATTTACCATTTTATGTGGTTTTACTTTACACTAAAAAACCTCCAACCTCCAAAGGAAGGCCGCAAATATTGTGGGTCAAGAAACACTATGTTGCAATTTGATGATACATTTGCTTCATTTCTTCTTTTACATATTAAAAATTTTCCTTCGCTTTTCATAAGATGCTATATAAGAATCACATAAATACATAAGAGTGAGGCTATGGTGCTATGCATAGCACGGATGGGGTCCGTGCTACGGCTCAAAATTTGACTTTTTAAAATCGTAACGGTCGATCCGAACCGTTCAACATGATTATAAAATGAATATGTACTTGCAAACCAAATTTTACATTTTTCCGAATTTTTTTACTATTTTTTTAGATATGCTGTTTTTGGATGGTCCACAATGTTCAAATCAAGTGATTTTCGAAAAAATAGTAAAAAAATTCGGAAAAATGTAAAATTTGGTTTGCAAGTACATATTCATTTTATAATCATGTTGAACGGTTCGGATCGACCGTTACAATTTTGAAAAGTCAAATTTTGAGCCGTAGCACGGACCCCATCCGTGCTATGCATAGCACCATAGCCTCACTCAATACATAATGCACAGGGGACAAGGCAACAAGCAAATGTGCGGCCCAATAACCAGTGTATAGGTACATACTTTCCTCTTTAATTAGACAGTACTGGGCCCAAATATCAGATGTAACTTTCTCATTGATGAAGAATTAAATCATCTATAAGAATTTTCCATGTTTATGTATTATTTTGTCCAACCTAATTTATAGTTTAATTTTGCTATACATTGTAGTAACTATTCTTGATGGGCCCTTGAAAGTTGAAACATTGAAAATAACGAGGAATTTTGTTGTGTCTGCCGCCTACCATCGATGTTACTATTTGGTAAATTAATAACGAGGTTGAGCCACATTTGGATTCGGGTAGGCAGTCATCTATTTTTGAATTTAAAATAAGTATCTGGTATTGAAAATTAAGTCTAAATTCACACACTTTTTGTCTATCTAAAAATTCATTTTTTTTGTCTACCTCTTTAACTTTGTGCAACTCAGTTTTTGTTTTTGTTTTGCTTAGTCCATTTTTAAATTTTTGTCAGTACTGGACTTTTACCAACTCCTGAACCAATTCCTATTTCCTAGTTGTCCCTTGATTATTAAGAGCGATGGTTATTATATATATAGAGAGAGAGTTGGGCTACGGTACTTCGCGAAGTAAAGCAAGTATTTTACTTCACGTTTATATCTTCAATTTCAAAGTTTAAAACGTCGATCTGAGCTGTTCAAGTTGATCTCCATATTAAATTGTGCTTGGAGACAAAATTTTACAATTTTTAGAAATTTTTTACTATTTTTTTGGAAATTTTTAAAATCACTGTTTTTCAGAAAATCGTGGACCATAAAAAATTAGTAATTTTAAAACATTCCGAAAAAATAGTAAAATTTTGTCTCCAAACACAATTTAATATGGAGATCAACTTGAACGGTTCGGATCGACATTTTAAACTTTGAAATTGAAGATATAGACGTGAAGTAAAATACTCGCTTTACTTCGCAAAGTACCGTAGCCCAACTCTATATATATATATATATATATATATATATATATATATATATATATATATATATATATTTTATAGACTTGGCTACCAAATTTGAGCGATGGTTATTATCACTCTTAAAAAATCACCTACTTTAATTTCATCAAGCACGATTTGTACAAAGTTTATTTTTGTTAACTAAAAAATCATACCAAAAAATGTATATGATTCATTTTTTTTCATGCGTCAAGAATCATGCCAGCACACGGACAATGCACATATATTTTTTTTTATAAAATAATTGTTGATATAGCACCGTGCTCAGTAAAATATACTTTTTTTAAGCATACGGATAATGCACATATATTTCCCTTTGAATAAATAATGTTCACAATTTTTTTTAGCAACAGATCATACACATGAAGGAACTAAAAAATAAATTAGATCTTGATTGGCGGATTACTTTTTTGAAATCTATGCACAAAGGAAAATTATTTAAATTAGATCATATTAGTAGATTTTGTGCCCTTTTTTATTTGTTTCTTTTAATTTGCATTAAGTTGCTCAAATAAGAAAGCTGTTATGTTTACATAATCATAATGAACCGTTGGTTTATAGTCCACTGGATCTGTCTTAAAAATGAACCAATTTGGAAATCAATATGGTTCCGGTTTATTCCGCTCCGGGTTTAATAGCACTGAATGAACTGCCTTCATTTTCTTTATGCACATATTAAATATCACGGTATTTCAATCTTATTTTGATTGGTATTAAGAATTTGCAAAATGTACTAATGTTACGTGGATAACTTTTAGTTAGGTGTTGATTTTTTAAATTATTGATTTATATAAAACTAAAACGAAGGGTGGTAAACTGGTAATTTTTGTATGAGTAGAACTAGGGTGTTCTTAAGCTCACCAAGTCCCTTTGTGAGCCTAATTCAAAAACCTATTGAATTGGCTTCAAACAATGCATCCAAATCGTTGAAATCGATCTACTTCACGAGGGATTCGTTTACATGTCAAATTTATAAATTTTCGAACTAATTTAGTATAAAGTCAAGCTGTAAAAAAAAAGATGGTTTATAAGTTAATTTTAATGTTCATTTTTCATTATTTTTTTACCGCTTGACTTTATATTAAATTAGTTTAAAAATTTAAAAATTGATATGTAAACTCATCACTCGTGAAGTAAATCGGTTTCAACGGTTTGGATGCGTCGTTTGAAGCCAATTCGATGAGTTTTTGAGTTAAGCTCACAAAAGAGCTTGGTGAGCTTAAGAACATCCTAGTTCTACTCTTTTTATAGAGAGAGAGTAAAATAAACTGTTGACATCACCTCTAATGATTTTATTTTGAAATGTAAGTTTTAAATTTTTATTATGACACAATGAGACATAAAAAAGGAAATTTGAACCCTCGTTTGTTTCTATTAATTTTGTGTCAATAAAGTTTGTAAAATCCATATGTTTAGAGGCAAGGTTCTAAATAGAGATTATCGTGTTATCGCGGAAAGGTTGAAAAAAAAAGGCTATCGTGAATAGCGTAACTATAGCGAAAACTATCTTACATAGTGTTTTTTATAAATTATATTATATAATTCTACTAATTATCAACATTATCTAAAATCTCATTAGTCATAGAATAAGTAACACTAAATTAATTAAGAAATTATAATATTCATATTGAACCAATACAAAATTCAAATACTTATTCAAAATATTTCTAGTAATATCATAAACTATTTATTTTTTATTCAAAATAATCTAAGTATCGTGACATAAATTAATTATTTTTTTTCTATTCAAAATAACCTAAGCATCGATCATGTCATAAATTAGATATATTTTTCTATTTAGAAGCAAAAATAATCTGGACCTTAAAAAAATTGAACCTTAAAATAAATTTTTAATTTTGATATTGAAATAAAAATCTATATAACATAGCGTACACTATTACTGTCATAGCGGTCGTAACTGAAATAACACATTTTTATTTCATAACTTAGTATTTAAGGTCCAAAAACACTGTAACTATAACAAGTTATTCAAAACAAATTCAAAACACTGTTTAAACGTAATCCAGCGTTCCAACCCAACCCGAAAAATTGTTCGCCGACCTTTGTACAAGTTGTCACATAATATATATACAGTCGTACAGTAACAAGTACTCAAAAATCTCAGAGGAAACGAACGAAAACGAAAATAAGGAACACCGCCTTTCCCGGCAATGAAGGATCCGTTCGAAGCGGCAGCTGAGGAGCAGGAGTCGCCGCCGGAATCTCCGGCGGCAGAGGCGGAGGAGGAATTCAACCCAGCCGTGGAACCCGACGATGACGTGGCAGGCGCCGCTGCTCAACCTTCTACCTCAACCGCAGCCAAGCAATCCGCCGCTCTCGCCTCTGGTAGTGGAGCGGCGGCGGGGGCGAGAGGTAAGGAGGACGAAGAGGAGGAGGACGAGGAGCACATGGAGGTCGATCTCGACAAGCTTCCTCCTGGTGGCGATCCCGACAAGCTCGCCAAGATGCAGTTAGTACAATTTCTCCGGGATTATTTTTGCTACTCCTATTTTTTTAATGCCAGTGCGATAATAGGTGTAAACTTCATCTAGAAGAAAGCAGTTTATTTCACCCAATTTGACAAGCCTTCTGATGTTCTAAATTTTGAGATGATCATATGGATAGTGTGTTTTGGCTTGGACTTGATCATTAAGGTACAATTAGGTATTGTCGTATTGATCATGTTGAATGAAGACAATATAAGTTGACAAATTAGAACTTAGGTGATTGACAGAGGTGTTGTTGACTGTGGTTAGTTGTTCAAATTGCTGCATAAGAGAATTGTTGGTAAATTGTTGTCCCTGAACTTTATTTTACGTGCTGACCTAGACATTGTGGAAGTATGGATCATCCAAGGAGATTAATTCATTAGAATATGCTGCAATGAGTTATTTTACTGACATTAAATTTCAACCAACACCAAGATTAAGCTTATACCAACATCATCTTGTAGTTTCCTAAGAGTTATTTTGGAAAGCTCTGACAATTAAAAATGGATGAAATTAAGCATTTGTATGAAGTGTTATAAGCTGCATTTCTCAAAAATCAGTTTGTTAATGTTATTTGATTTCTTAGGGCAATTTTATCCCAGTTTTCTGAGGAACAGATGAACCGGTATGAGTCATTTCGAAGGTCTGGATTTCAGAAGTCTAATATGAAGAAGGTATTGTAATAATCTACCTTGGTTCTACCTAATTAAATTAATCAAGCATGAAAGGTTACTAACTTCAACTAGAAGCTATTGATTTTGCCTCTAACACACAAGTCACCTAACATGAAAATGTTAAAAATATATGCAGCACACTTCATTGCAAAGGTCCAAGAGCTTTTAAATCAAAATTAAAGAGCATTTAGGATAAAGTCAGTTTTGTTCACATATCATTGGTTATTGAGCACTTGAATGCATGTAACGCTCTATTGCAGTGCCAGAATAACTCATGATTAGTGCAGTTTGAAATCCTTCCTTGTAGATAGTACTCTATCGTTTACCGAGATCATTTAGGTACACGAGTTGCTTCTAAATTTTTTGGAAGTTAGGTAAACCTCAAAAGTTATCTTTTGAACTTCACTTGGTAAGATGAGATTATAATATTGCTCTCTTATGCTTTGTTTCTTGTTTTCTGTATGGATGTGCTTCCGCAGCTTTTGTCAAACATAATGGGGACTCAAAAGATATCGATACCAACCAATATTGTGGTGTCAGGAATTGCTAAATTGTTTGTTGGAGAGCTTGTTGAGACAGGCAAGCATATACTCTTTATTTACCTTTTAAGCATATTATTTGCATTATAGTTGCCGAATATATTGCCACGAAGCTTCACAAGGAATATTTGTGTCCACAATTTGTTGAGACAGGCGAAGTAATAATTGGAAAATATATTGCACCAATTAGGGAAGTAGTAGTTCAAGAATATATATCGTGGGTTTATGCAGCGTGGTAGATAAGGAACTGTGAGAATAAAACTTGAAAAAAATGTATTTTGATAATTAGGAAATCATTACTTATGCTGCGAAATAGACTTGGTCATTAAATGGGAATCGCTAACTGATGTTGATTAGTTGTCAGAAGTTGCGACAACTACTTTTTTTTTTTTCTGAATCCGTACAAGCTACAGAGCAATTAATTAAGGGCTATTTGTCCCAGAATTCAAAAGGAGGCCCTCTATTCACAGCAACAGACTTTTCTATTTATGGCAGCATCCTTGGGATTTTTTTGTCTATGAATTTGCCATATGAAGGCTACTTAAGCCTAAAACATTGTGAGCTAATAAAAGCATCTCACAAAAAGTTTGTGTTGTCGGATACGTACAAATTCTATAACATAGCATTATTTGATTCCTTTGTCGGTGCTTTTCTACCTCACTTAAAATCTGGCTTTGTAAAGGATCATCTTAACCCATTGCAAAATGACTTGAGCAATTTCAATATGCAGTCGTTGATTATGATTTATGTGTTTTACCAACTGTGATGTAACTTGTGCATCTGTTGTTGATATGATCTTTGCATCTGTTAACTCGCTCTCTCAATTTAATACTGAAATTTCAGCAAGGGTAGTTATGAGTGAAAGAAATGATAGTGGACCAATCAGGCCTTGCCACATAAGGGAATCATACAGACGACTGAAGCTGGAAGGAAAAATACCTAGGCGCTCTGTTCCTCGACTTTTTCGGTAGCTTATTTTAAGGTAAGGATTCTTTTATTATATTTTTAATTTCACAGCAAATAGGATATTTTATTTCAAAGATACTTTTTGACCTATGACCTAATTATCTCAAATACCAAACAAATGACCACAGAATGGTGTTTCTGTGTTTTTGGGTACAAATTTCACTTTTGGAGGATTATGGGTAATTTGATAAGTGCAATCTGGTTATATAAGATTTAAGAAGGTTGTTGCTATGTATAGCACCATCCATTAACTCATTAATGATTTATCACCTAATGAGGCTAATAATAATAATAATAATAATAATAATATAAAATTAGTTAATAGACTTATAGTATAGCTAGAGTACCAATTACAGCTTACTAATGTTTTTTGAAAGTCTTATTTGTTCAGGTCTTTTCTTGTGAACTAGGATGAATGCATTGCTGGTGCCTCTTCATATGCACCTATTCAAGAGCAATAAGTTCTTCCGAAGCACTCTGAGATGTTTCTATTAAGTAGGATTAAATTAATTGAAGCTCCAGTTGGCAATCTCTCTGTGGTAGGCTTACCGTTGTATTATTATCGGTATTGTATTCTACCATGTGCACCTTTGTCATCAATGGTGTTGTAATATCTTAATGATACATTGCTAATTTACAATTTACACCCCTTGTGCTGTGTTGTAGTATTTTCTGATTATGTAACACTTGCCATGGCTTTGTGTTCCTTGTGAACTTATATGCTGTGCACAAGTTGAAATGTTGTATTAGCTGGTATCTGACTAGACTACTGAACAATAGCTTCCTTTTGCCACTGTTTAATCCTTGGCTGCAAGTGTTCTCTTGCATTTAATATGGATCTTTTGTCTATCTTTCTCTGCCTTTATCATTATTTAGACTAGAAATAATAGAATGGCAATTATGCGTGCATCTAAATATGCGGTTGTGGACCATTATTAGCTTGTTAAAATTAAGTTCTCACAAATGCAAGATCTTCTTAAGGTTTTAAATAATTCTTTTTTCTTTTCCTTTTAATACGGGGCTTGTAGACATTTAATGTATCAGTTAAACAGGATCAAGAGCAAAGAACTAGCAACACAAATCGGAAAGAAAACTAATCAATAAAAGAAAGACAAATGACGTTTCATATTTATTTCTCGTTTTCAAGTGGCTATACCATAATACTATCACTAATCTGCAAGGTCTTAGATTTCATGTCAGAAATTAGTGCATCTCGCAATAACTCCATTATTGCTAAAGGGGAGGTCATTCTGATGTATTTATTGCGAGCTAATATAAAGGCAGCTAGTTAGCTTATAATTGAAGAACATGTTTGTTAAAACAACCGAAAACAGCAAAGCAAATAGAAAGGTTTGGTCAAACATTAGTTAATTTCAGTAGGTAACATTTCAACCAATTTGGGAGCTTTATGGAGTCATCAAGTAGACAATTAAATATCTTTTTATCTTTGATGATCTATCGTAACAGGATTTTCGTCTACTGTTCCTAAACACACATTTTTAGGCTGGAAAGAAATATTATCAACTTCATTTTTTCCAACACTTTACAAGTTATTTTTTTTTAAGATAAAATTGAAAACTAAATTTCTCAATTTTAATATAACATTTCTCTTTGCCACCCGGGACATGGTCAATTATGATAATTTGTCCTATGCAAGTATGATAAAGTAGCTAACAAGTTGGCAGACTGCTGCATATATTGCCTTTCTTACCCAGAAAAATATCAGGTACTTCCAATAATATGAGAATCTCTGAGCTTTAGTATTTATTATTGTATTTATTTCAGCCAAATAAAATATTTAATTGTAGATATTCGGTTGAATTGGGGAATTAATATAGTGGGATTCTGTAGGAGTATCTGAGGTGCGAGTTCAGCGGTGTCAGGTCAGATAATGGAGATGTCATTTAAGTCGGACAAGTAGTGTCTAAAAATGACACTTTTCGATATTTAGAGTTGATGCTGCAGAGTGATTTGCGAGATTGATGGAGATGTTAGCCATAGGATACCAGTGGGGTGGGTCAAATGACGACATGCATCTGGTATCCTATGTGACAGAAAAGTCCCACAAAAGCGCAAAGGCAAGTTCTACAGGACGGCGATCAGGCCTGCGATATTGTATGGTGCAGAATGTTGGGCTACTAAAAGACAACACGTCCAGAAGATAAGTGTAGCAGAGATGCGTATGTTGCAGTGTAACTATGGCCATACAAGACGGGACCGAATTATAAATGATGATATATGTGACAGACTTGGGGTAGCACCGATTAAAGAGAAGCTCGTCCAACACCGCTTGAGATGGTTTGGCATCACCAACGGAGGCCTCCCGAGGCGCCGGTGCATGCTGGAATTATAAGTCGTATCGAAAACACAAGGAGAGGCAGAGGTCGGCCACGATTGACATAGGACAAAGCAGTGAAAAGGGACTTGAAGGAATGTAATGTATCTAAGGAGTTGGTTTCGGACAGGAGCGCGTGAAAGTTAGCGATCCACGTATCAGAACCATGACCTAGGAAATATTGTTTAGATTTAGAAGTAGCATTATAGGCTTTAGGTCATAAAACTAGTGATTTGGAGTAAAAAAACGTAAAGCTTAGAACTTTGACCCTATAATCTATAATTTAGGTATAATATAGTTAATATTAGTATTATTACTATTATTACTGATACTATTATTACTACTATTATTATTATTATTATTTTATTACTATTTACTTCGACTTTATAATTATGATTGAGTTTTATATTTAGCCTACTTCAGTTTGTTTGAGACTAAAAGTTTGATTACTTTTATTGTTTTTGTTGTCGTCGTTAGATTCTGTGCGCCGTGAGTTTTGACCGCAATATATGCAGTGGGAATTTAATTGTCACAACGGAGTGTGCCTTGATCAATTTTTGTTGTATTTTGTTTTATAACTAAGATATGTACTAAAAAGAAAATTACAGGTTACTATAGGAAATTTTGATATGTTGGCGTTTTAAGAGAGATTAAAAGTGCTAGCTTAACTATTTAGTATTTGTCTCATCAACACATTCAAACACATTTAAATGTTTGGATGAGGTAAAGAATAGTGCTAACCCGAGTTAGCGACTATTTTGAACTACTCTTCTACGTTTGGATGTGTTTGGGTTAGCAAAAATGAACTATTCTTTATTTGTGTTTTTGTAAATTAGCATATTATTTTACTAATTTAACCAAAAGTTAAGTTAGCTCACTCTTCTCACTAACCCAAGGCTCCATCCAAAACCACCCGATATCTCTTATACTATATTATTATATCAAAATTTATAATTATGCTCGAGAAAGTCTTTTTTGTCATCATGTAAGTATATATATTTAATTAGTTGGCAACTTGACAATGATTTCTTTGATAAGGATCAAGGATGTACCCAGTTTCTGAACTCAGTTTTGTTTGTTGCCATTCCCACGTTGTGGATCTTCTTCAATGCTTAGAATTGTCGACACAGAAATCACTCTCTTGAATTTATACGGTCAAGTTTTGAAGAAAATTTGGACAATGAAACTTGAACCTGGAAAAAAAAAATTATCGTTTTATCCGACGAACCTTGAAACATAATTTATTGTTTGATGTTTGAGTTGGACTATGTGTGATATGGTCATATGGATGGTATTTCAATCTAAGCCCTGCTAATCTCCAAAACCTACTGTATGTCATGTTTTTTTTGAGTGGTAAATTCATAGGATGGTAAATTCTCGCTTGAAAATTGAAATAATGAACGCATGCGGACTGCGGTTGCGTTTCTGATTTCAGCGATCACATGATTGGCTGCATAACGCATACGATCATCTGTGGCTTCCGTGCAGTATGTACAGATACAATGAACAGCTTTATGAAATTTTGGGCCGTACATTTTAATATTTTATGGTTCAAATTAGTTACAATTTGTTCCCAAGCTAAGCGGTCGAGACTCGAGTCTCGAGAGCAATATGTTGTAGGTCTAATCTGAAAAATATATAACTCGGATTTGTTTACGATCATCATCCCGTAAATTCTAGGCAGGATAGGGCAGGAGCAAAACTGACAGTCCCTAGATGAGCAATTCAAAAAAAATTGTCATGTATTATTTGTCCGTGTCAGTATATGATCCCAGTCCAGATATTTGTCTTTGTTCAGTTTACATTTTTATGATCCCAGTCCAGATATTTGGGCTCTCGTCTCTCTCGCGTAGTCTCGCTGTAACACAGATCTAAGTAACAAGTTTAACAAGCACTTAGTTGCAACTTGCAAGTAGCAACGTTATCTTCAGATAAACAAAAGCAAGTAGTTAAAGAGAGGAGAGGAGAAAAAAAAAAATAGTAGAAAAGACTGACCAACCACTACCCCACCCACCTGTCTCCCTCTCTCTCTCTCTCACTCTCCCAAAAGACACTTGAGCTACTGCTACTCTCGATCTCTTAGATGCAACCTCCTAACCTCTCTCCCAAAAAGCTCCCCATTTCTACGTCTGGCATTGCAAATCTAGATTTTGTAGAATTCTAGACTGGTCTAGACTAATGGGCCGAGATTCTTTTCTTCTACTGTTTCTCTGCCTAACTACTGCTGCTATTGCCGCAGTCGATGCGCAGACGCTTAACGGCTGCTTCGCCGAGCTGCCATCTGCGATTGCCGGGAATTACTCGGGCCTCGATTGCACCATTTTATGGAATACTTTTGTTTTGAGGGTAAGTCAGTGCAATTTATTTGTTATTATTGAATTGATTCGATATCTGTAGTTTACATTGTTCTCTATCTTTTGGTCCGATTTCGTAATCTGATTGCTGGTTTAGCCACTGTGGATGAATTTTTTTGAAGTTATTGAACATCTTATTTTTCCATTTAGTAAATAAAGGTAAAGGAAAAGGAAAATAATTTTACATTTCTAATAATTTGCGCTCCAAATCTAGTCATTGCGGACCTACAGTGTAGTGTGATTGACATAAATCAAAAGATTCAAAATCAAGTCTTATTTTTTTTCTATTTGGTAAATTTTAAAGGTTTAATTTGTGGGAAAGGGACGCTGGGATGGTACAGTAAATTGTCGGTAGGTGATAGTGATGGAAAACCAAACTTACATTACCTTATTATTCAGTGACTTTTCTCTCGTGTGTTTATTTTGGGTATCAAGCTACAGTAGGAAAATAAAAAACTTTTGAAAGGTATTGATAGGTCAATAGCTGTTTCTCAATAATTGATGGTATACCTTGTTCAAGGAGCAAGTTATTAGATTAGTTTTTTTTTTTTTTTTTTTGAGGAATAGCCCTTGGACATAGTTATTAGATTAGTTGTTTTGTTACATCGAGGTCAGATCTGAAGTACATTGGCAAAGCTTAGTTATGACCTCGTTTTGCATGTGCTGCAGTGCTGCCTTTGTTTGAGCAAATAATTGTGGCGAGAATTTACAAATCTGAGATAATGGGTAGGTGAGATGCTTATTGTACAAGATATATGTTAGGTGATTTCTCATTGGTTTTCTTGTAAGGTTGGCAATCAATCAGATTCCACAAGAGATGTATAGTGATTACAAGTGTAAAAAGAAAAAAAGAGTTCATCTAGATGGTAAGATTAATTTTAGGCTACTATTTGACGAATGATGAAGAAGTGTATTTTTGTCATAGTAAGGGCTAAATTAACTAATGAGTTCCAAGCTGATTTAATTAGAAGCATATCATGCTGTAAGAATCAGTTATAATATTACTATTCTCAGTTTTTGTTACTCTTGTACTGTAGTGATACCACTGGTACGCCTAATGCATAAACAAGCCTTAGTTCAGTATCATTCATGGTCTTTTTGTTTGTTCTTAATTGAGGTTACATTTATCATTTATGAAGGGGCCACAACTCAAAATAGATTAAAATTAGCTTTTGGTAAATTGTAATCTACGGTTCTACCTAATCAACTTGGTTCCCAGATAGAAATATTTAGCTGGTATATTCGCATCTGCTATAGAAAATCTTAAGATCTTGCCCAAATTACACCTACCCTAGCACTAAATATCAATTATTTCTATACTGCAGTACTCCCAGAACAAAGACCATGAACTGAGCATTGTCGTCTCGACCATTTATACAACGGGATGGGTCGGCATGGGGTTTTCAAAGGATGGCATGATGGTGGGATCGAGCGCCATGGTTGGGTGGATGGGTAAAACCGGGGTGCCCCACATCAAGCAGTTCTTCCTCAAAGGTCAGACCAGCTCTCAAGTGGTCGTCAACGAGGGGAATTTGTTGATGTCTACCAGTTCAGAACCCAAGGTGTTTGTTGATGAGGCGAAAATATATCTGGCTTTCAAGCTGAAGTTTCCTGATAAAGTCACTAAACAGCAGATTTTGTTTGCTTTTGGGACGGATATCCCGGTGGAGAACAAGTTGAAAAAACACGTGGATAAGACGTCTATGGAATTTGATTTCTCTACAGGTTTCATTTTTTTCCCTCATGACTTGTTAAAGTAAATTATTTGATGGCATCACAAAACCAGATTTCAATTGAGCTAGGGACTGCTTGCTTTAGTTTTCCAATTGAGCTAGGGACTTGTTAAAGTCACGTATTTTATGGCATTGCAATAACAAAACCAGCTGTCATATGCTTCTATTGATATTGGCGACTTAAATTTTGTATTATTTTTATTATCTATTTTTGCTTGAGCTCCCAATTAAGCTAGGGACTGCTTAGTAGTTTTTTTTCTATGTTAGTTGACAAAAAAGCCAACAATGGCCTATATTTGGTCTAGTATGGGTGTTAGGTAGTGAGTAAATCCTTGGTTAGGAGGAAAGATGAATAAATTCAGTAATTATGGTTGGTTAGTAGCCTGCATATTTTTTAAAAACTATTCCTATAATCGATGGCAAAATCTGACGAAGAGTCTTGATTGCTTCTATTTCACTTATAAAATAAAAATTGCTCTCTTTTCTTCAGGTAGCAATGCAGGAGGGGCCTACCCATACAAACTCAAACAGTCCCACGGTGCACTAGCCATGTTTGGATGGGGTGTGCTAGCACCGATCGGTGCTATTATTGCAAGATATTGCAAGAGGTGGGACCCAATGTGGTTTTACCTTCACGTAGGCATTCAGTTCGTCGCCTTTATCATCGGCTTAGCTGCTGTTGTGGCTGGTGTTGCTCTATACGGCAAGCTGCATGCCAACATTGTTGCACACAGAGGGCTTGGCATTTTCGTCCTTGTCTTAGGTATCCTTCAGGTATGAAATATCTCGACTCCCCCACATGTTAGTTATGGCAAGGAACTTACATTTCAGAAATTACGAACCAAAATGCTAAAATTATCATTTTACTTTTTATACAAATATTCAAAATGCTCAAATTAGTTCCCACTATGCAGACACTATCTTTCTTTGTGAGGCCCGATAAGGACTCAAAGATACGCAAGTACTGGAACTGGTACCACCAATGGGCTGGCCGACTAACCCTATTCTTTGCTGCCGTCAATATCGTATATGGAATCCGTCTTGCTGATGCTGGTACTTCTTGGAGAGCTGGCTACGGTGTTGTTTTGTCTCTTCTTCTTCTCACAACCATAGTTTTAGAAATCCTTCTTTGCACAAGATGGAAGGGGCAAACAGTCAATCCCCCGACATACTAAAATGTAACATGATGGGAAATGTCAACATATTGTCATCACTGGAGTAAGCAGGGAAGGTGAAAAAAGAAAAAAGGTTTTTTATTTCTCCACCGATTGTTTTGTTATTACTTTGATCTCCGACTTGTATTAAATTTTTATTAGCTAGAAATATTCAGTTTTTTGGTTCTATCTTTGGCGAGAACATGATTTTGTATTTGTTAATTAGCAAGTGATGTATTTGCATAGTATTGTAGCACTGTTATGTTACATTTGTAGCTTGATTGTATGGAAAGAATTTCTTTTTTTTGGGGTCTTTTCAGGTATTTTACCGAGCAAATTTGTTGTAAGTATCTGTTTTTTAAAACGACTTTCATTATGATTATGATTATGATTTAGATTTTTGATTAAATTTGGGTATGGTATTAACTTTAAAACACACCAATTAAGTAACTCTTTGATAGGTAAAGTGGATTCCATTCTCTTGCTTGCACTTTGTTTTGCTCAACTTATCTGGACTTAAATTTAATGTTGCAGGGACTTGATTAAGAAAAGGCCGAAGCAAACATATTTGCCACTTTCTTTGGTGCGAAGTGAAGTGATCGGCATCAGCATGAGTTAACTAAGGATGTGCCAAGAAACTAAAAAGAAAAAGAAATGTTGTGCACGGAGGTGTTTTTTAAATGGCTCACTGTTTTCAAATTTAATACAAACAATAATAAAGAATGACACTATGATACTATGCATATTGCGGATTAGTTTGTACTATGGATCAATATCTTTGTTTTTAAAGTTCAAATGGTCAATTTGAACTGTTCAACATGACCTTCATATGAAAATATACTTGCAGACTAAATTTTACAATATTATTTTTATACGATTAAGTGATTTTTTACCTATCTAAAAAAATAGTAAAATAATTGTAACAAATGTAAAATTTGTTCAGCAAGTACATTTTTCTATAGAAATTGTGTTGAATGGTTTAGATCGATTGTTTAAACTTGAAAACAGAGTTATTGATCCATGAGTAGAATTCGGGTGTTCTTAAGCTTACCAAGCTCCTTGGTGAGCTTGACTCCAAAATTTATCGGATTGACTTCAGATGACAAATCCAAACGTCAATCTACTTCACGAGTGATACGTTTACATATCAAATTTTAAAATTTTAAAATTAATTAGTATAAAGTCAAGTGGTAAAAAAAGATTGTTTATAATTAATGCGTTCATTTTTCATTCTTTTTTTTACCGCTTGACTTTATACTAAATTAATTCAAAATTTTATAAATTTGATATGTGAACACATCACTCATGAAGTAGATAAGTTTCAACGGTTTGGATTTATCATTTAAAGTCAATCCGATAGATTTAAAGTCAAGCTCACTAAAAAACTTGGTGAGTTTAAGAACACCCTAGTTCTACTTTTCATCTATATTATAGACTGATTAGTACGATGCATAATAACATATTATTAACATAGCCTCACTCAATAATAAAAACATATTATCAGAAAAGAAAAGATTTTAATGTCATTTTTTATGTTCCCATAAAAAAATTTAGACATTTTGGTATTGATTGACAACTAGAGCTTGTGAAAATTTACTAATGTGAATATTTTGGTTTAATTTTGAATATTCTTGTAGAGGATGTAAATTATAAAGAAAAATTCTTCATTACACAAAGTTTCTTTTTTTAATATCCTCTAAAAGGCTGAACTTTGTATCGAAGCATTTTATATGATCAGCAAGTTTTATGCGATCTAACGGTTGGTGTTGCTGCAGTTGGTGCAGCCCATTGAATGGATTATAATCCTCTACAACAAAGTAACTTTTTTGCATCGCGGATCAGACGGCTATTACTGCATTAATTTATGATCTCCCATCAATGGCCTATCCTAGAAACTAAACAGGATAATCGCCTGTGGTGAATGAATTCGGATCCCCTAAAGTAACTCCGGGTTTGAGTTTGGATCCGAACCGGATTCCAATTCCAATTTTGATTACATCTAAAATCAGTGTCTACTAGGGGTGGCAACAAGCTGCTAAAGAGCGAGCTAGGCCTCACTCGTAATCAGCTTGTTTGTGGATTAAGTTGAGCGAGTGAGTTTGAATTTTAGATCCTGAGCTGAACTGCTGCTCAAGACTGAATCGTGGCTTGTCCGAGCGAGCCAAGTTGGCTCGTGAACCGTTCAACTAATGAATTTAACAGACTGTGTTGTGCTTTTCAAACCATTTTGGGCCAGGCCGCCAGGGTAGACACTTCATTGTGCCAGTGGTAGACACATGAACCAATTATAATGTCTAAAATTTTAGACACTGATTTTGAGCCATTGGTAGACACTAGGGCTCGCAAAAAAGACATTGGACCGAGCTAAAATTAGCTCGCTTGCCACAGACTTGAGTTAGAATTAATGAGTTTGAGTTTGACTTGGCTCGGCACAAACCAGCTCGTTCATTAACGAGCTATTTAATATACGTAGTTTAATAGTTTAATCGGATTTGTTCACTTCAGTTTGGGAATACTATGGTCTATGAATGTTATAGCCAGTGTTATGGTAATTACACTTTGGACTGTGCTTAAGTTGATTGGTAATTTTGTATGGAATATGTGTGAATTAATTATAAGCAACTAAGTTAAGATTTGGTTAACTGTATATCATGTTCTTTCAGTTCGGATATTTCAAAATACATATCATTCTTATTCAGATTGTTTAGGATTTGAATCATCTCAAATTCGAAATTTTCGATTCTCAAATAGTTTTTAGAAAGAAAAACGTGTCAAGTTCTTATTTCCTTTGTACTCCATTTTTTAAAAGATAATCTAAAGAGTACCAAGTTGAAATGAAACGAAGAAAAGGGTAACAGAAAAGAGAACTGACTCGAGAGATTTGAGGCAGTTAGAAAAGAAAACAAAAATAAAAAATTGAAGACGATCAAGATTTTATTAGTGCAGAGGCCTTCACTTTTTATAAACAATTACATATGGAATTAAACACTTACATTTCAGAAAAGGAGAAACAATTCTCCACTTTAATCTTAAGAACCGTCCTCTATTAAAATTGACTCAAAACTTAAATTTGAAGTGTGGAACTAATATCTGATTTCATAGAAATTTTCATGGAATAATTCGATCCTTTGAGAGATCACCAACCGTCTCCGTGAGCGCGAGCCTAGACTCTAATGACAAGAAGCCTTTCTTGCTGGTTAGTCGTGAGGTCGTAGGACTAGCTTTTCCAAGACAACAAGACTTGGCCTTTGAAAGATCATCTCTAATTTCTTTAATGTGTCTCTCCTCTTTTTTCTTAGATGGTGGAAGAAGAAGAGAAGACACACACATATGTATTCTCTCTTGAGTAACTACTATTCAGATTTTGTGTCTTTTCGATGTCTTGTGCTTTATGGACCAATTCATTTAAATAGAGAAACAAGTCTAGGGTCATTTGTGCGGACCTCACAAATAGCCAGACACGTCGTGAGAACCGACTTTCCTTAATTAACAGTATTTTGTGTGGCCGCACAAAAATGTGAGTGGTCGCACAAAACTCTAGAACTTAGCCAACTCGATTTATAATTTCCAGATTGGAGAGTGAGATCGCACAACCATTTTGTGGGGCCGCACAAAGTTCTGGAAATTGTCTGATCTACTATGTATTTGGTGGTTCTCCTTAATTACAAATTTCACAATCAGTTCATCAATGATTTGAATTTTGTCCGTATAGGTCTACACATTTATGGACCACACTCTATTAAATTTGAGTTTGACAATCAGTCCATCAATAATTTGAGTTTTGTCTCCGTATAGGTCTACATATTTATAGACCACACCCTAAAATACATAGATTGTCAAATATTCTTAATCTAAATTAGATTATTTTAATTAGACAATCATACACGACGGTATACAATTCATAATTATATTACATATACGCCCAATGTCGGATTACGATCCAACATTTCTGTCAATTTTCAGTCATTTTTGCACACTTATTTAAAATTCTGTGGCAGTGTTCCCTCTATACTACATATGCTCATCTAAATTTCAATAGTTTGGATTCATCTCTTTAGAGAGGATATGAATTATGCAGGCAGTGTTCCCTATATAAAAAATAGTAAAAATATTTAAAAAAATGTTAAATTTGATATCCAATTCACACATAGATCATGTTAAATGATTCAGATCTACTGTTTGAAATTTGAAAACAAAGATATGAATTCATTGCACACGCTGATATATGTAATATTATTATCAAATCCTCACTTATTATCTGGTCTCAATCTTCATTTTTGATAATTTGTATATATTCTTAGATTTCAAATCATTTCCGGGTTCAAATTAATTTAATTTTTTTTAATCCTAATTTCGATCTGAATATAATCAAACTAATTGTTTGGAGTCAGAATTTGCCAAATCAAAATACAACCTATCAAATAAGGACATGTCGTTGCAGTTTTATTTTTATTTTTTAAAACCTAGTGGGGACTACCAAGGCCCAAGGATATGTCGTTGCATTTACTACCCTGTTTTATGGATGAAAATGTTCATTAGTCACGAAAGATCACGGAACACAGGTGTTGGATTTGGAGAATTTGGTGACATGTCCGTGGATTTGTAGACAATAACTTGGTTCCTTTGTTGTCTGTCAATTTTTGCATACAAGCCAACTGCATATCAATCGCTAATCATTGATGATTCAGGTAATGGAATAGAACAACACAAAAAAGGTGTTGTGAGATCAGATGAAAGTAAGAGGAAAATCCATATCCTCTCATCTATTTTTGAAGGTAGAATATTTTAAGTTGAATCAAAATTAATTTAATGTCTATTTAAAATATAGAGAGGGTCTGTTTTGAAATTTGTGTCAGGTTGAAATATATAGACAACTCAGATCTCATTCTACACCAAGAGCTGTCGCACTTTCTCACCATCTTTTAGTTTGTAACTGAAGCGAAGAAGATGAAGATTTGGTTGACCTTTTATCAGCATCAAATCATTTCTCGTCAAATACCTACGTTCCATGTGCGATTTCATTGGACGGTTTCAACGCTTCCAAATCGCGACAAATCTTCCCTTCTCTCGTTTGCTTCTTCGTTTTGATCGGCTGAAACAACGTCAATTCTCATTCCGATTCGCGTTTTCTACTGCAGAGGAGCTTTCCGATCAGACCCTAAGTATAATGGTCTTTTTATTTTATATTTCCAAGTTCGGAATTAAAATGAATTAAAACAATAGATTTTTATCTTCTTCACAGTTAAGATATTTCTGTAACTTTTTAAATACAATGAATGCAGAAAATTGACCGTATTATATTAAAATTGGTGAGTTCGTCTGTTGAGATGTTAATTTTATACAGAGAAATTCAAAGAAAATTGAATTTTACCTGAATGTATATGTTGTGAAGACGGCCAATATTTTTGGATTGTATTAGTAGGTTTAAATTTCAGGTTTTAGAATATTAATTCAAAAGATAGGTTGTGACTGTTGGATTTATTGCCAACCTCGTTGGATTTAATGCCAACATTGAGCATATATGTAATCTAATTATGGATTGTTTACTGTCATATATGGTTGTTAATTAAAGTGATCAAATAAGGTAATAGACAATCAATATATTCATTAGGATGTGGTCCATAAATGTGTAGAACAATTTAGGCAAAGATCAAATCATTGATGGACTGATTCTGAGATTTGCAATTCAGAAAACTGCCATTTAAGAGGATTGTGTGGGCCACACGGATATCAATGCGGCCGCACGGATTTTGATGCGACAGCACGGTTTTTTATGCAGTCGCACAAAATACCTTTTTCAAGTTGGCAGATAACCAGATAGGTTACTATATATAAGGATTGGTCCCCAAGGCACAAGATAACACAGAAAAACACAGAAACTGAAAAGACATTTTTCTCTTTAGAAAAATACAATTCTGTGTGCCTTCTCTTCTTCTTGCACCATCAAAGAATAGAGAAGAGAAATCCATTAGAAAATTTGGAGAGGATTTCTCAAGGGCCATATCTTGCTGTCTTGGAAGACTTATTCCTACGACCATATGACAAAACAACAAGAAGGGCTTCTTGCCATTAGAGTCTAGTCTCGCGCTCACGGAGACGGTTGGTGATCTCAATGATCGAGTTATTCCATGGGAGCATCCATGGAATCATCCATGGAATCAGGTATTATGTTCCGCACTTAAAATTTATGTTTTATGAGTCGGCTTTGGCATAGGACGGTCTTTAGGTTAAGGTGGGGAACTGTTTCTCCTTCCCCGGGGTGTAAGTGTTTGACCCCTAGATGAGATGTAATTGTTTGATCTCTAGACAATGCGTAATTGTTTAACCTTTATAATTCCCCAACAAGTGGTATCAAAGCCTTCCTATGCCGAATGATTAAGTCTTTTAGGATCTAGAGAGAATTAGGAATCATTGATGATTTTTTCGTTGTTTTTTCTTGAATTTTTCTAGATTGTTTTAGATCTGAAAATTTTGATTTGGAGAGCACAAAACTTGTAAAAGTTTACAGTCATAATTGTCTATTTTTCAGTTATTAAGTTGGTTATAATTTGCTAGAAATTTCCAATTAAAATCGCAAAATTCTAATCAAAATTCGGTCCTGACATAGTTTGTGCGACCCTCTTTGCGGACGCATAGAGGCCACACAAAATTCCGCACAAATTTTAATAGGCATTTATGGAATTTTGGGTTTTGGTGAAATTTATTTTTTTTGATAAATTTCCTAAAACAAAATATACAAATTTGGAATTAAACTTCTAAATTTAAAAGGTTATATAGATTTGGAATTAAATTTCTAAATTTGAAAAGTTATTTAAGTTGCTTCCAAAATTAAGAAAAATCTCTCTAGATCATGGATCAATTTCAGCATAATAAATGCAGTTTTACAGTTACTCAGACAAAGATACGGCCACACGGATTTTGATGCTGTCGCACGGTTTTTGATACAGATGCACAAAATACTTTTTTAATTTGGCAGACCGCACAAAATTTCGTGGGGGCCTCACAACTCTCTGAAAAGTTAGAGAATAGTTTCTGAGATTAAAAATGCAGTTATTATGATGCAATTATATATATATTTATTTAATTGCACTTTTGTTTTATGACTAAGGTATAAATTATAATTCTTATAAAGGCATTAAAGTTATATGTATCTTGAATTAAATTAATTGAGTCCTAATTGTACCCAAAGGTACCTCTTTTGACAAGATTGATTTAAATTCATTTTACAAAATGATATTAGGTGTGCATTTAATGGATGCAATCATTTATCGGCCCAAAGGAAGATAATGGTTGTTGAAGTTATTTGTACAAGTGAGTGATAATAAAGTATAGTGATGACCAAAAATTTTACACATATGTCAACATTGTCGGCCCAAAGGAAGGCATGTTGTTCGGTATGTTCTAGGTTATCAGTACCTTATTATTGTGCCAAAGTATCATAAGAAATTGACCCGTTACCCAAAGGTAGCCGCTTAATGGAAACCGATACTTTGGTTTTAAGATGGTTTTAAGACTCATAAAATGTGATGATTTATTAAGATAAGTTACGATACTATGAATGTAACAATGTCTAGGCAAGTCGAAATTTGAAGTGAATCCTTAGGGATCCCTGACTTACCTGGGAACTTACCTGGTTGTGAAATTCATGCGTATAAAAAACGAAAGGGAAAATCATCTCATATATTTTGAGCAAGTTGGGCCTTTATTTGAATGTAATTTATAAATTCAGAATTTTTTATTCGTGTTGTTCTTTGTAATTTTTTGTTTGTAATTTTTCAGTTAGCATTGTTAAAGGCCTAAACAACATTTTTTTATGTTGAATGGAACAAACTTCAAATTTTGACATGAGAACATAGTAATAGTTCTCAGTGTCAAGGATCTAGACCTTGCATTAAGGAGGTATGTCCCACACTTACGGATAAGAGTACTTCTGATGATCAGAAGGAAAATGAAAAGTGGGACAAAACAAATTGCATGTGTCTTATGATAATGAAGAGGTCCATTAAGAGGTATTAAGGGACGTGATTTCAGATTTGATTGTTATTATTAAGGAATTTTATAATCCCACAGAATATTTAGTATTCGAGACGGAAAATGCAAATTTTTTTAGGATGTTGAGTTTGCGGGAGGAGATACAATAATGAATTTTGAATTCAAAGAGGAGTATGCAAATATTTCCATAGGTGTTGAGAGTTTTATGGACATAGATCTCATTTTAACTCAAAATACAAGTATCGAAAAAGGAACCATTATTGAAGACCAAACTCAACATAATCAAACAACATAAAGATTCTAGAATCTCTAGAAGATGTTGTTGTAGACCAGATTGTTTCAGAAAATGCTGGAATTTCTCGAGAAAATTCAGAAGTGTCAATAAGGAAATATAATAATTGGCTGACAATGACATTGGGAAAATTACCCCATTACCTAAAGATACGAGACCCATTAGTTTCAAATGGATATTTAAAAACTAAAAGGGATTCGAAAAGTAATGAGGAGTAATATAAAGCTCGTCTAGTCACTTAAGGTTTTAGAATCTTTCTCTTTGGTTTCATTTAATGAATGCAAGCATTAACCGGTCCAAATGAAGGTTGATGATTGTTAAAATTATGTGTACATAGAGTATAGTGATGATTATTATGTTTTACGTATAATCAATATTGTCGGTCCAAAGGAAGGCATATTGATTGATATGTTATTTGAATCATCAATACTCTATTTTCGAAAGTCTCTTTAAAGATTATATTGGCATTAGTTACGCACTTTAATTTGGAGCTTTAGTTGATGGATATTAAGAGAGCGTTTCTAAATTGTGACATTAATGAAACAATCTATATGGTGCAACTAGAAAACTATGTGTCAGGAGACACAAAGTCTATGGTGTGCAAACTTAAGAAATTCATCTATGAACTAAAGAAAGTGTCTCAACAATGGTATTGCAAAATTCATAGTGAGATTATCTCGTTTGGTTTTGAGATAAATTTATTGAATGAATTTATATACCTTAAGTTATGTGGGAGTAAGTTTGTATTTCTATGTGGATATCATATTGCTTGCCAATATCGATATAAATATGTTGCAAGAAACTAAGAATTTTTTTTGATAAAGAATTTAGAGATGGAAGATCTTAGTGATGCATCATTTAGAATATGAAACAATGCTAAACTAAAGTAAGATAAAGTAAAGGAAAAAGTACAGAATGGTGAACTGAAAATAGAACATGTAGGAACAGACTCTATGTTAGCAGATCCTTACTAAGGGATTGACACCGGCTAATTTTGAAGAGCATGTTGCTCATATTGGTGTAACATCTATTGAGGATATTCAGTTTTAGTGGGAGTCTGTTACTTGTAATTTAATGTTCTATTTTTCATTGTAATTTTGGATATGTAACTTGTGACATGTAACAAGTGTTATATATATTATGAAGTTTTGATATTATGTTTCTCGTTTATGTTTGACATCTAATTCAGTTAATTTATGAAATTCAGTTTCAAGATTTAAGTAGGAGACCAAGTTAGAAATAGGCATGTGAAGATCACAATTGCATGTAATTTCTATGCTACACATCCACATCATGATTCATGTCATTCAGCTGTATTAGTGATGTGATTATTGAGGATTTAGTTGCGAATAAATGCGATGAATGCCGCTTTAGTCATTTGTTGATATGGTTGATGGACCGAATTGGTTTGGAAATATATAAGGAAGACAGTAAAGAAATGTGCGCACATAAGGAACACAATGCATAATTAAAAAGTCATAACATATTGCTCAAGTGGGAGATTGTTGGATTTATTGCCAACCTTGTTGGATTTAATGCCAACATTGAGCATATATGTAATCTAATTATGGATTGTTTACTGTCATATATGGTTGTCAATTAAAGTGATCAAATAAGGTAATAGACAATCAATATATTCATTAGGATGTGGTCCATAAATGTGTAGAACAATTTAGGCAAAGATCAAATCATTGATGGACTGATTCTGAGATTTGCAATTCAGAAAACTGCCATTTAAGAGGATTGTGTGGGTCACACGGATATCAATGCGGCCGCACGGATTTTGATGCGACAGCACGGTTTTTGATGCAGTTGCACAAAATACCTTTTTCAAGTTGGCAGATAACCAGATAGGTTACTATATATAAGGATTGGTCCCCAAGGCACAAGATAACACAGAAACTGAAAAAACATTTTTCTCTTTAGAAAAATACAACTCTGTGTGCCTTCTCTTCTTCTTGCACCATCAAAGAATAGAGAAGAGAAATCTATTAGAAAATTTGGAGAGGATTTCTCAAGGGCCATATCTTGCTGTCTTGGAAGACTTATTCCTACGACCATATGACAAAACAACAAGAAGGGCTTCTTGCCATTAGAGTCTAGTCTCGCGCTCACGGAGACGGTTGGCGATCTCTCAAATGATCGAGTTATTCCATGGAAACATCCATGGAATCAGGTATTATGTTCCGCACTTAAGATTTATGTTTTATGAGTCGGCTTTGGCATAGGACGGTCCTTAGGTTAAGGTGGGGAACTGTTTCTCCTTCCCCGGGGTGTAAGTGTTTGACCCCTAGATGAGATGTAATTGTTTGATCTCTAGACAAGACGTAATTGTTTGACCTTTATGATTCCCCAACAGTGACAACCTGTGATGACAAAAATGTGTGGCATTAGAATCTTCATCTTTAGAAATATTGATATAGAAAGGGTTGAAATTTCAACCTTTTTTTAAATATTAAATTTTATACGTGTCATTTATATTTTCATTGATATTTATACAATTTTAAAAGTGTCTTCAGCTTTATAAGGTAAAATCTTAAAAATCCGTTTTTAACGATAT
Organism: Carex littledalei; assembly: GCA_011114355.1. Classification (NCBI taxonomy): domain Eukaryota; kingdom Viridiplantae; phylum Streptophyta; class Magnoliopsida; order Poales; family Cyperaceae; genus Carex; species Carex littledalei. The sequence continues at coordinate 5,568,068 of CM022096.1, read as the reverse complement.
TATTAAAATGAAGTTTATTGTATCAAAATTGTATAATGAGTTTGTTGACACTTTCTGTTGAATACCTTGATTGCAAATTAAATTTTATGTAGCTTGAATAGCAGTTAGTATTTTACAGGAGGATGTTTAATAAACATATCTGAAATTTCTCAAGTCGTGTGATAAACGGTACATATATGAAAATTTATCATTTGTACACACATTCATGAATGAGTGAGGCTATGGTGCTATGCATAGCATGGATGACTAGTGTACTACGGCTCAATATGGTACTTTTTAAAATCCTAACGGTCGATCCGAACCGTCCAATGTGATAACCATATGAATATGTACTTGCAAACTAAATTTTATATTTTTTCGAATTTGTTTACTATTTTTTTAGATAGGTAGAATTTTGATGGTCCAGAATTTTCAGAAAACACTGATTTTTCTACCTATCTAAAAAAATAGTAAAAAAATTCAAAAAAATATATAATTTAGTTTGCAAGTACATATTCATATGGATATCACATTGAACGGTTCGGATCGACCGTTAGGATTTTAAAAAGTACCATATTGAGCCGTAGTACACTAGTCATTGGTGCTATGCATAGCACCATAGCCTCACTCTTCATGAATTATTCATGATACGTATCATATGAACTTTGCTGAATGTATATTTTTGAGCCGAATTGCTATTAAAAATTATTTTTTTAGAGAAAAAATTAATTATATATGACCAATAATTAATTGTGAGCATTGCTTGGCTTGGCTATCTCGACTTTTACGTAAAAGATGTGAACACGACATACTTTAAATTATAGATTTTGAAAAGGAGTATGTTTATTAGTGTTTTTTTCCTTCCATTTTTTTATACTTTATCTAAAAATGTATTCTCTTCACATAAAGACAATCCTTGTAATTCTTTAATTTAACGATCTCAATTAAGAACGGTTTGTGTTTTAGTGACAAAAAATAATGCTCTCTGAGTGGCAGGTCATAAGTTTAAAATTCAGATAAAAAAATTCTTTATAATAACAAAAATAAAATGTGAAAGGCAAAAACCTTCATCTCTCTTTCAAAAAAACAATCTCAATTATATGTTTTAAATCATGTTAAATAATTTCAAAACTAAACAATCGATATAAACATATATTCAGGAGAATCAGTCTTTGGTCTATTGACAAAAAAACTGCTTTCCGTGTAGCAGATTACAAGTTCGAAATTCGAAAAAGACAATTCATTGTAAATATTAAATAGTTAAGTGACTTGATGTCCAACCTTTACTCAAAAACATAATTCGGACTCGAAATGTATTGAGTTTTATATAATTTTAGTTTGATTTGTTATCCCATCAAAATCGTTATGTAAATACTTAACTAGTTCTTTTTTATATTTAATATTTTCTTTTAATCCGCAAAGCGTGCCTAGTGATGGTACGAAAGTCATAAGAATTATCATCAGTACACTTTCGTATCATTATCAATATCGTGAGAATTGTGAATATATGTGTTAAACGGAAAAAAAAAAAGAAATGTTTAAAAAAAGTAATTAAGAATTTACAAGAACAATATTTTTTGTTAGAATTAACAATTTAATGTTTAAAAGTAAAAACACAATGTTATATGATCATTTTTATTACTATTGTTAAAAAAATAACTAGCTTATTAAAAAAGATAAATAATTAAATATTCACATGTTGTATATGTTAAAAATATTAGATACTAAATGCATTAATAAATAAATATTAAGATGAACACTTTAAGAGGTGGTCTCCACAATTTGTGATATTTGTTGCTTTTCATTGGTTAGAAGAGAAAATGACTGGGACTAGGGGAGAAGTAGAAAAGAGCGACTAATTGAGCGAAATAAACAAAAATCCAATGTTCTATTTTTTATTATCAAATAAATGAGAAATATGAATATTAATTGTGATAAAAAAGATTCAATAGTTACTAAAGGATAACAGACGAAACACCGACAGCTAGTTTGCGAGAAGGGTCATAGTTTAATGGCCTAACTGCACAGTTCCTTTTTCTTAATCCATGAAATGGTTTAGTTTTTTTTTAATATTAAGATGAAATCATTTTGTTGATTTCAAATACGCAACATACTGAAATTATTATCTTAACTAATTGAGCTAAGTGTGGTTATTCTTACAAGGACTATTATTCAGATTTTGTATCGGAAAAAAATATATGTTATATAAACATTAGTTTAAAAAAAAAAAGGTTTTGTAAAAAATTATTTGCATTAAGAAAATTTTGAACATAATAAATACTTTTTTGGAAACTTTAAAAATATACAATAATAAACAACATGCGATAATTTAACAGCAAAACAAAAAAAAATAGTCTTTAATATTATATTGCATCTTAGGCACGAAAACATATATCTTTTAAATGAAAAACAAAAGCATAATTCATGAGTCATCCAATTAAGAAATCAAGAGAAAAAAATTTAATCGGACGAAAAAGAATATAAATGATGCGGCATAAATAAAAAAATTACAAATTTAATATTCTTTATGAAATATCAATTACAAAATTACAAAACTAAATGATAACTTATAAGGACAATCTTCACTAATTGCTGTTCTTTATTCTATATCTCCGTTAATCGTTAATTATATATCTATTAGTTCTATCATTTGGTAAGACCGTAAAGAGTAGAGCGGAGGATATCGAACCTACTTTAGTTCGATGGGCACTAAAGTTGTTTGATTCGTTTTAGAATTTGTGTGTTACGCTTTAATTTTTGTGTACACCTGCTTTAATTTTCGTACGCACAAATTTTAAAGCAGATCAAAGGGTCTTGAAGTCCATCATACCTACTCTACACAACGTACGACATGCATGTGTTGATTAACACTTCGCAACAGGAACAAATATATTGTTAATTCAAAAGGAATAATAGGAATATGTTATTCTGATTTCAACGTTCAAACTTGTTCATGCACAAATCTCAACGAAGTAAGTTTTTCATATGCGAATCGCAACAAAAATCAACGAAAATAAAAAAACTAAGCTTTTCCTTGAGAATAACAGCAGATTTATTTCCTCCGTAAGAGACCTAAATTATATTACTGTCTTCTTTGTCCCAATTCATGCTAAAAAGCAGTGTTTGGCAACGGCCTTTCAAATATAGGAAAAATTTAAAATTACCAAAACAATGCTAAAACTTGTATCAATCATACAAATGGAAAAGGGTATCCATGTGAGAAATGGAGGTTCCTTGTGGCCTTATTGCAGAATTTTTTATTTGTAGAAATTATATTAAAATAATATAGGATATTAGACAGATTATTTTTAAATTTTGATTCCGTAGAAGGAAATCCAGTGCTAATAGAAGTTGCTGACTCCCCGTACTCTCCTACCATATAATTTATTTCACCGGACTAATAAAAAAATTCAATCCCTTCAAAAAGTTACGTAATATTTTTTCTCGGTCCCTTTAGAGACCATACAACACGTACATCACTTTCTTCCATGTTGCAAAAGAGCCGGCTCTTAAAGGACTTACAATTTCTTTTTGGTTTCTTTGAACTGATTCAAATCCATACAAATGTGATTTGGGCATAAACTCCATTTATAAACATAATGGAAACAAATGTGCAGTTAGTCCGATAGAATAATAGGAACTTGTTATTCCTATTCCAACTGTTTAAATTTTTTCATGCGCGAATTTCAATAATTTTTTTTTCCATGCATAAATCTTAATGAAGATCAACGGTTGGGATCCAAATAAGAGGTTCCTGTTAAAGATTTATGAGGAGGCTTCAAATGCCTCCATTTTTAAAAACTTTAATAACTCAAATTTAAAAGTTAAAAGTCAAAATAAAACCGTTAGATATGATCTACATCATTTTATCTATGCACGTGTAGAAAATTATGACATTTCAACTTTGTTTTGGTTGTCATCAAGAGCTTGTAAGAACGTATTAATGTGGATAATTTCTAGACGTTGATTTTTCAACTTATTAATTCACATAAAAACAAAATCAAAATGTGATAATTTTTTATGAGCACATAGAGAAAATAACATAGATCACATCTAACGGTTTTATTTTGACGTTTATGATTTAAATTTTGAATTATTAACATTTTAAAAATAGAGACATAATAGAGGCACATAAAATAGATGCCGATATTTTTATTAAAACCCCCAAAAAAAAACAAATTATCAAATCTGCTCCCACTCCAACTTTATTTTTTTTTCTACCCTAACCGCCCGTGGGCTGGGCGGTCCACTTTTCCCACCTGACCGCCCAGCTGCCGGGCGGTCCACTGTGCATTTTTTTTTTAGATTAGAGACAATATGAATATCAAGATACTGAATTCTTAACGCTAAAAGTTCGAATTTTGTTTGTAAATATTAATTAGATTACTTCTTTGAAGCATATTTATACTAAAATATGCTAAATTACTTGGAATTATGTTAAATTATGTTGAGTTACACTATATTAAGTTAAATTATACTAAATCACATTACATTACGCTAAAATATGGTAAATTACATATGAATAGGGACGATATCTTCACTGAAAAGGCGAAAAACGACGACGAAATGAAATCTTAAGTAATTTATTCAATATGTAATTACTTAAGTGAGTTATACTAAATTACTCAATACGCTAAATTACTTAAGTGAGTTATTCTCAAGCTTTCCGAAAAGTGCTCATTTGCTGAAATCGGACACTAAAATACGCTAAAATATGCTAAAATACGCTAAAATACGCTAAATTACTCAATACGCTAAATTACTCAGTACGCTAAAATACGCTAAATTACTCAATACGCTAAACTACTCAAGACGCTAAAATACGCTAAATTACTCAATACGCTAAAATACGCTAAATTACTCAATACGCTAAAATACGCTAAATTACTCAATACGCTAAATTACTTAATACGCTAAACTACTCAATACGCTAAAATACGCTAAATTACTCAATACGCTAAAATACGCTAAATTACTCAAGTGAGTTATACTAAAATACGCTAAATTACTTGGAATTATGTTAAATTACGTTGAATTACACTAAATTACGCTAAATAACAATAACTTCGCTAATTCTGCTGAAATACGGTAAATTACGCTAAACTACGCAAAATTACGCTAAAGTAGACCGATTCTGTGCCATCTTTCATGAATCATAAAAAATAGTAAAAAAATTCCAAAAATAGTAAAAATTGGTATTCTACAAGTTCATTATGTAACTAATTTACTGAACTACTTGGATTGAATAATAGAAATGAAAATCTTAATCGGAAACTTCAATTCAAGTTTTGAGGGTCTTCTCTATGTTTTTTGGCGATTCTAAATTTCAGAATCCGGCATCGCGGGCACGGACACATGCGCATTTTCTCAAGCTTTCCGAAAAGTACTCATTTGCTGAAATCGGACAATCGAGCGCCGTTTTATGACCGTTTGAAGTTTCGTCGTCGTTTTTCGCCTTTTCAGTGAAGATATCGTCCCTATTCATATGTCATTTACCGTATTTTAGCGTAATGTAATGTGATTTAGTGTAATTTAACTTAATATAGTGTAACTCAACGTAATTTAACATAATTCCAAGTAATTTAGCGTATTTTAGTATAAATATGCTTCACAGAAGTAATCTAACTAATATTTACAAAAAAAATTCGAACTTTTAGCGTTAAGAATTCAGCATCTTTATATTCATATTGTCTCTAATCTAATCTTTAAAAAAAAAAAAAAAAAAAACACTAGCGGACCGCCCAGCTGCTGGGCGGTCAGCTATGGAAAGTGGACCGCCCAGTTTCTAGGCGGTCAGCTGTGCACAGTGGACCGCCCGGCAGCTGGGCGGTCAGGTGGAAAAAGTGGACCGCCCAGCCCACGGGCGGTTAGGGTAGAAAAAAAAATAAAGTTGGAGTGGGAGCAGATTTGATAATTTGTTTTTTTTTGGGGGTTTTAATAAAAATATCGGAAATAGATGCATTTGAACCCTCAAGATTTATTTACAAACAGAATTGATAACATAGCACGTTCAGCCGTCAAAACTTGACCATTTGATTTTGATTGGACGATTTCATAAAATTTGAAAGAAAAATTACTCGACTTTAAAAGTATTACTAATTATGACCGCACATCTAAACAACAGGAATCTGCCAAAATATACATCTTCTAATAGTATTATTTTACTTTTATTGGAGAGAGACCTGGATAAAAATGCATATAAAGGAATGCATGTTTGGCAATAAGTGAAATTAAAATAGCACAGTATCCAAATAGAGAAAAAAGTAATTATTGCCTGTGTATTTTAATTTGTTCGTCAACATCACTGAAATAAAATTGAAAGTCGTAGATGTAAAAAGGCTAATTAGTGTTAGGAACTATAGCAAATTACCAATACAGCCTTCCTTATTGATTTCTTATTATCGTTTATTTATGATAAATATATTTAAATTTAAATTACAAGATTTCGCATGATAAATTTTCAATCAAAATAAAATTTATAAATCTCAAACAAGATAAAAAATACATATAGCGTAGGTCAAAACCTAGTTTCTATTCCTCAGAAAGAAAAAAAAGTTGCATATCTATCCAATTCCATAAGTTTGTTTATTTGAGAACCGTGAACTGAGTGTAGTAACACGTGCTTTGTCTCTCCATGGTGAGTTGTAGATTCAATTTTCGTAAAATATATATAAAAGATGATGAGATGTATTGATTTAAGAGAAGGGTTCAAATGCCTCCATTTTTCATGTCTCCACCGTGCCTCCATTTTTAAAATTTTTAATAACTCAAAATTTAAAACTTGAAAGTCAAAATAAAATCATTGGATATGATCTACATCATTTTATCTATGCACGTGTAAAAATTATGATATTTTCAATTTTGTTTTGGTTGTCATCAAGAGCTTGTAAAAAAACGTACTAATGTGGATAATTTCTAGCTGTTGATTTTTCAACTTATTGATTCACATAAAAATAAAATCGAAATGTGATAATTTTTTATGAGCACATAGATATAATGATGTAGATCATATCTAACGATTTTATTTTGACTTTTAAGTTTTAAATTTTGAGTTATTAAAGTTTTTAAAAATGGAGACATGATGGAGGCACAAAAAATAGAGGCATTTGAACCCTCCTCTTGATTTAATAAACAAAAAAAAGTTTGCTTATTTGAACGAATTTATTTACTTCTCCAACTAAAAATAATAAAGAAACATCCATTTTTCCAACTATAAATCATGTCCAACTTATTTGGCTTAATATGTCGACTATATTCGATAATATTAAATCATATTTGTCATTTTTTTTAATTAGCATTTTAAAATAATAAAGATTCAAAGTTAGCAAGACTTTGAGAAAAAGTTCAATGTTACAAGAAAAGTAGATCTTGTGTGCACACCACTAAGGGTGATACGCAGACAAGGTATTCACACCCTTTTTTGGTGTACATACTAACTCTGCGTGCCACCTTTAGTTGGTGCGCAGACAATGTCTGTGCGGATATAAGGTATTTTTAAAATATTAGTACTCAATTTTAGAATATTGGTTATTTTCAAATTAAATTCTCTCAAATTGACGATTTTTGTTTGAAATAAAAGAAAAATACACAATTGTCGATGATCAAAAACTTCAAGTCAAGTTTTGAAACACTAAACCACATTTTTTTGGGGTGAAACTTTGTTTCGTGTTGAACCAAAATTGATTGTAGATCTCTTCACGTTCGTTCTGAAAAGTAGTTATACCCTGAAATTAGATTTTCCTATCAAAAGTTACATTTGTTTAAAATTTCAAAAACAGTATATCGACGTTTTATTGCAAAAACTTCGACGATGCGCTGATGTTTTGTATCTCAATTATTTCTGATAACGTGCATTGATGTATTATTGCAAAAATAGCGTTGACATACTATACTTTGTACACTCGTGGAAAAAATTCTTATTTGGAACATAGACTAAGTCTGTACATGCAGGGGCGGATCTAAGGCTTAGCCAAAGGTGGTTAAGCCACCTTTCTGATTTTAAAATTTAATTAAATTTTCATTTGTTTAAAGATTTTATATAGTTTAGTCCTCCTTATAAAATAATAAATGTCTGCTTGTATCCTAGTGGTTAGAGTTCTACATGGTGTTTATGAAGTCTTCGTTTCAATTTCTAATGAACACATTTTTTTTCTCTTTTCACATATTATGTATTTTATAATTTAGTCCCTTATTCAAACATTATAGTTCTGCCCCTGTGTACACGAACTAAGAATGGCACACAAACTTAGCCGAAAATTTATTAATATCCAAAAATAAATAAAATTTCAAAATTTGCACCCAAATTCGAGAAAGTTTCATATCTGCCCAAAACGAAGAATAATTATCCAGATCCAGCCTCTCTTTCCGATTCAGAGGTGCCTCAGTTAACGCGGATCTGGAGAATTATTTTCCAGTTTGGCGGATCCAGAGAATATAATTCTGATTTTGCCTCTAAATTGGCCTTTCCGCAGCCCCTTCTCTCACAACTCACAAATCCTTTTTTTTATATTTTTCTCCCTTCTTTGTTTGACTGTCTGATAGAGCGGTTCTTCGGTTCAGGTATTTTTAATTTTTGTAATTTAATATTTTATTAAATAAATTAGTTTAGAAATAATTAAATGGTTTATAAATTGTTTAGAATATTGTCCAAATAATTTTGAAAATTACAAATTGGTTTAGAATAGTGATCGAATAATTTAGGAAATTCAAAAATGATTTAGAATATTATCCAAATAATTTAGAAAATTACAAATTGGTTTAGAATAGTGACCGAATAATTTGGGAAATTCCAAAATGGTTTAGAATATTGTCCAAATAGTTTAAAAAATTCCAAAATGGTTTAGAATATTATCCAAATAATTTAAAAAATTACAAATTGGTTTAGAATAGTGACCGAATAATTTTGAAAATTCCAAAATGGTTTACAATATTGTCCAAATAATTTATAAAATTACAAATTTGTTTAGAATAGTGACCGAATAATTTAGAAAATGACAAATTTGTTTAGAATAGTGACCGAATAATTTAGAAAATTCCAAAATGGTTTAGAATATTGTCCAAATAATTTAGAAATATACAAACAATTAAATTAAAACTAATAATTGAATAAATAATTTCAAACAATTTAGAATATAAAAACACAAACAAATATTAAATATGAAATATTAATAATTGATATGAAATAATAAAAACTAGAAAAACAAACAATTAAAATAAAAAAACAAAAAATTATTCCCCAGAAAAGCCCAAATCCGGAGAATTATTTTCCGAAAAGAGCGCCTCTGGATTCAGAGAATAATTTTCCGGAAAGAGGGGTTGGATCCGGAGAATTATTTTCCGGTTTGGGAGATTTGGAATTTTCCCCAATTTAAATGCAGATTTTGAAATTTTATATATTTTTTGGATATAATAAAAATTTCGGCAAACTTAGTACGCACACACAATAAAAAGTGCAGATTTAGTATGTGTATCAGTCTCGAGTAGTATTAATATTAATTTTTTGTTCAAAGCGCTTCCCATTAAAATGACAACTAAAAAAACCGGTTCTATTTGGTGCAAAAATAACATTTGAAAAATAAACACGAGTAGAAAAGGGAGGTATCCAATGAATTTAAACAATTATAACAGCTGCGGTGCAATTACGCGACAATTTAAAACGAGCATTAAAATTTGAAGTACTAGAAGAAAAAAAAAATTGAAGTACTCACCAAGTCACCATGGAACTTTCACATTTTTTTTGCCCATTAATAGCCTCTTTACTTTGGTATGTTGTATCCTCAACCGATAGACAATCAATGGATGTGTCCGGCTTTGGCAAACAGGAGATGGTCGGAAATTCGGAATTACTCTTCTCATGAACCACTTGGAAGTTTTGGGAAGAAACGGACTGGATGCACCCTTCAAAATTTAGATTTAAATAATAAAAAGTTGTTCAGAAAGGCCTTACATAAAAGTACCCCGTATAGCGAGTCACGCGGTCAAAACCGCCTCGCAGAGTTGCTGTTCAGATCCGGAATTACAGTCGTCGTCTAAATTCTCAAAGAGATTCTCTAAAACTCACGATCACACCGAATTATCCCTAAAGAAATCGACACGGGAGAACCAATTTAACGGTAGGAGCTAATAGCAACAAAGATCTTTTTATTCGAACCCAATGGGTATTATGTGCAAAACTGTTGGATGTTGTAACCGCTACTCGCTACACAAAATCTACAGAATCAGCATCCTCAGAGAAACAAGTCTCACTCGAGGAGCCGTGTGTAATAACCACCTGCGTGGCTGCCTTGTTAATTTAGTTGGGCACACCTAAACTCATATCAACGGTTGAAATTTTCTAGATCAAATGACATCCGTCGATCTGGAATCTGAATCCCCGAGACGGGACCATAACAGCGTCACGAACACATGTTGCAGCAATAGATATCCATTTGTTCTCGGCTCAGAGATTCAATCATTCAAATCCATACCTCCTGAAAACCAAGACCATTGGATTACCCTTCAACATAAGAAAAGCGTTCTAGACACGTATACATGTACCAAGTCCGTGCAAATCTAGTTAAATTGAGGACCGGTGTTGTTGCTACCCTGTATACACCCGGTGTTGCTAAAGTTAAGAGCGAAAGAAAACATGACTTGTGGGACCGGAAGCTGTGCTTGGAGCGTAAGGCAGCCGGTGGCCTGTAACTACGTGACATATATCCAATTTACAAACAAAATTATTTTTATTTAGGAAATGAACGGATAGAATTTGATAATCCAGCAACATCTGGACCGCTGCGCGCTGGTTAGATTGGATGAATCTCCAGCCGTACGTACGAACAAATTTTTACTTGAAATATTAACTCTTTGATTGAAATGGACGGTGTGGATGTAGATGCATTGATAGGCAGATCGGGTAATCAGGACGCATAAAGGCACTCGGGCTTGGCTCTGCTAGATTTTGGTAACAGGCCCAAGAATTGCATTTTTTGCGAGAAGACCCCGAAATAGGGGCAGTTTGGGAAAATAAATCATAAGGTATTTGCCGTAATAAAGCAGAGTTGCGGGGGCAGTATAGGAATAACGCGTGCGATAAAGCGCTTATTAGAACCTCTCTTCTCTCCCCTCTCTCTACCGTTTTGCTTCAATCGCCATTGCTGCTGCTGGCTCTCTCCTCTCTGTTTCTTTCTTTCATCTCTTACTTTCGATTTCTCTAGACATTCTTGAGAAATTAGTCGATTAAGTTTCTTGCTCAGTTCGTATTAGCGAGAAAACAAAGAACGGCGCAGTTCATCCACTTTTGGAGTCTCCAAAGCGCCATTGATGCGAGCTTGTTTGACGGTTACAATTTGAAGAAGGCGCTTCTTCAATCTACACAGCATTTGACATGATGAGGTTTCTTTCAGATCCCTGCTATACTCACTCTCTTCACCACTATGTTGTTTTCTTTACCTGGATTTCTTTGATTTATCTCAGATCGAGCGTTTGTATTTTCTTTCTCCCTTTCTGATCTTGGTTGCTGAAATTGTTTATTTCTGATATCTCAGTGTCGATTTAGTTATTTGTGGATTTTTGGAGTCTTATTTGATCAGACTTAAACTAAACACATGTTTTCAACCTTTCTGGAAGACGCAAGTGTTTTCTACTAATTTCGAATTGAATTGGTTTTTGATCAATTGTGTTCTTAAAATTGTTATCCGTGGAGCTTCGATTGCCTGCATTATACATGTATTGTGTCTACTTTAGTTATTCAGCCTACTCTTTTGTATTTTCATCAGGCAAAGGAGAAAGCTTTGTTCAAGTTATTTTCTTCGTTACTTTGAATATCGTGGTAGTTTTTTACATTCATTCTCGATATCTCTTAGAAATTTTATAAAGGAGCATATCTTATCTACCGTTTGTTTTTGGTTGGCTACAAAATTTCTCCCAGACTGATTTTTCATGTGTCCAGTCAAACAGATCAATTTAATGGATTCATATGTTTACCTGATTTCCTGTCACAATTTATGTGTAGATTGAATCCCGTCGACCTGAATTCTTTTTCTTGAAATTTTCACAAAATGCAACTTTATGTGTGTCAAAATTCTCCAGAAATTCAAGACGATCCGCATGAATTTTGAACTGTGCTTCTTTTTGTTTTCTCGCAGATACCAGAGACTAAGCCCAGATTGCCTTCCTCTTCCCGCAGCAACCACGGGAAGAAAATCCGACCTTACTCCCAATCCGAACCCAACACCGGTTTCGAACTCCAACCCAAACGCGAACCAAGGTCGGGTCTCTCCCAACTCAGATGCCAAGTCACGCAGTGGTAGATTCACATCGGATGCTCCATCTACTTCCACTTCAGCAAATCATGGGGAAATCAGCGGCGGGGATCTACTGCTCCAGTGGGGCCACAACAAGCGGACACGTGGACCCCGGACTGGCCAAGCCGGAGATGATTCGGCGTCCCATTTGCGAGCGTCTAAGATCCAGCGCCGATCTTCTGTGGGGACCACCGCTGCAGAGAAGCTGATGCCACCGCCACAACTTCCTGTTGGATCCTACACTAGAGGCGCCAATCTCAGGTCCGCTGTCTCTGTGCCTAACCATCATAGGTAATTTCTCTTTGTTTCGTCCATTTTTTTGTTTTGCCTTTTTTTATTTTTATTTTTGGGGGAGATGCTTACCTCCGTTAGTCTGTTTAGAATTTGGGGGAAGGTAGGTTGTTTTGGTCCTAATTTCTTTCAAGGGTTGGGTCAATATTTTCGGATCAGTCCCAAGTTTTCTTTCCTTTTTATTGAAGTCCTTTTTAGGTTGTTTAGTCTCTTTCTTTATTTTTTAAATAAAAATTACCGGGATTCGCCTTTACCTTTCTGAACAGCTAATCGTGTTCGTTCCAGTTTGAAATTCAAAATCTCTTTTTAGGCTGATAGAGCTTCAGTATGTAATTTCAAATTCGTAAGAAAAGCCCTTGCATTGGTCCCTTTAGTGTGCCCTAAAATTCTTATAGATTGGTCTTACATTGATTTGACTTTTATGCCCTTGGTCATTTGGTTTAGATGGTGTGATGGTGGTGGGAGCAGCTATTGATTTTTTATATTTGCTGTTGTTTCTCTGGTAAGCTGCCAGTGGTTTGTCCTTGTGGAAATTGATGGGGTTAGATAAGATCCTCTTTTCTTCCTCTTCTCTTCTTTATTTTTTTTCCTTCAATTAATTTTCTGTTAATTTAAAAAAAAATTATACTTCGAAATATTTGTCAATACTGCATTTATTGGTCCTATATTCTATTTTTAAGCTGTTGTTATTTTTGGTAGTTGGATTGTAGTCAGAATCAGGTATATCCGGTTTTAGATTTATCTATTATGTTGTTTTAAATGTTGGTTCTTGCATACACGTGTATATGATAAGTATTAACCAGTTGTGTACATTATTATCGACATTTTTACCCCTTTTTTAAAAAAAAAAGTGTGATATATCTTTATGATTCTTAAACAAGGACTCAATTGTAGAAAATTTCCCTTCCGTTCCTGTTCTTGAATTCTCTGAGAATTGATAATTATTTTCTCTTTTTTTAAAAAATTATTATAGTTCTCTGGGAAAAAGATTTTTTTGGTAGAAAATCTTAAATAAACCTTTGACATGGCAAAATACTTTATCCGTCTTGATATGTACACACCCATCTTTGTACCACTCTCTCCCCCTCCTCTGTTTTAGTATATAGGCATATTTACATAGCTGTAAGGTACAAGTGTGGTGGCCTTTATAAGTAGAACCACTTTCTCTTTAATTTTCTTTTGTTTAGTGTGGTACAAGCACTACCATCTCGCCTCTCTTGGGGTCCCTTGTTATTGTTCTCTCAACTCCTTTTCTTTTTCCTCCCCTCAACTACTCCCCCTCCAATTCTAACCTGCCACGTTGTAATCTAAAATGATCAGGGCCGTTGAAGAGCACCACCGATCCCGGGGTGAAAAGAGATCCCAGCAGTCCGAGAAGAACCACCACAAGTCAAATGGTCACCACCACTCCGAAGTAGGCACGATTCTGACCGACGCAAAGCAGCACCAGCCGTCAGATCACGATCTGATGGCCGCCAGCAACGGGACTGGAGGAGATAAGGGTGGGCTGGAGCACTTTGAGTGGCCGCGGATCTACATCTCCCTGTCCCGGAAGGAAAAAGAGGATGATTTTCTTGCCATGAAAGGTACCAAGCTTCCGCAGCGGCCGAAGAAGAGAGCAAAAAATGTCGATAAGACCCTCCAGGTATATACTTGTCTAATCTTGACCAAATTATTTTTCTTGTCTAAAATTGGTTGTTTTAATTCTGATTAATTATTGTATGTTTCAGTACGTTTTTCCTGGGATGTGGCTCTCTGATCTGACCAAGGGACGGTATGAAGTGAGGGAGAAGAAATGTGTGAAGAAGGTAATTTGAAGATATATTGGTTCATTCTTAGTTTTTTTTTATCTCTTGAATTATTAAAATGCATTGTCATATATTTTTTTTAATAATTCATGCGTAACCACTCGAAAAAAGAAAAAGAAGAGTAATTTATGCGGAACTGGTCCACAGACCACAGATAATTCATTCAAAATTGATGTAGAAAACAATGTTTGATTCCTCTCCATTTTTTTATGGAAGCTGGAATATGCTTGTACCTTGTGAAGTTATGATTTACACTCTGGGTATATCTTCAGCTGATGTGGCAAAGAAAGGAAATCTCCAGTATTGCTTAAAATGGAGAGATGTCTTGATTTAAAGATAGGAGTGAAAGTAATAGGTTGGCTTTTCTTATTCAAATGTGGGCCTCGCTGCTCCGTGATATGTGGTGAGGTTATTGATGGACGTTATCAATTCGCTCAATCCCCTTTAATTTTTAAGTTTTGAGTTCGTCTGCGGCATAGTAGTTGCATCTTACATTGATAAGTGCATCTATTCAAATCTCATAATTATAATATGTTAGTGTTTTTTCTATGGTTGCAGAAGAGGAGAGGCTTGAAAGGAATGGAAAGCATGGACAGTGATTCAGAGTAATCTGCGGGTACCGAAGGAAAGATCGCCGCAGCAGAGCTTTAGGCCGAACGGCAGGAGGAGAGATCAAAGAGGTCATTTTGAAGTTTTCCCTTGGAGAAGAAAGAAAGATCAGAGAGAGATGACAGTTGTTTCTTTTGCTCCTTGTAGAAAGGATATCTAACCAGGCATCGCCTCTTGTGGAAGAGAGGGATTTCTGTTTTTGGTTTAGTGGGGTTTTCTCCTCCGGCCCCGGGTCTCTTGTATTTTTGCATTGGTTGGTTGGGATAGGGATAGGACTGGGACAACACTGCCTTGGCCGTCTTTGCTTTCCACTTTTTTCTTTTTTTTTGACTTTTTTTTTTTTGTTAGTAAAAACACCGATGATATGTGAAAATTATCAGGACTCTGATGATGCTTTATTTAATTATTATTTTTACCAAAGACTTATTTTATATTAAGCAACAGGCCAATGAAGTTTCAAGTTGGCAATTTTCCTTCGTGCACAAGCAACAAACCCCACTTGCTTTTCTGATATTCTCTCTTTGAACGGAATTACCGCGCAATTTCGAGTAATTCATATTTAATATATACCTTTATTGCGCCATTAATGTATCACGTACAACTCGGGCTACTGACATCGTGGCCCACTTATTCACTAAATCAGAATGTAAGACCCCCCATTTCAGATTGGCGTATATGCTGAACTTCATACACCGAGAGTATTGTTGTCCAGTTGCGCCTGTCGCGATGCCTGACATAGTGCCAAGTAAGTTGGCAATTGGCATGGCGTCCGACCCGTAAATATTTGTAATTTTGGTCTTACATATTGCAATATTTGCAACAGGGAAATTTTCTTTTTGATTTTTTTTATAATTTCTGTCCAGATTCAAGAATATCTACCATATTTGTCTCCTAGTGAAATCAACAGCTATACGCTCAGTTTCAAACTTGACAAATAAATGAATCTTCAAATCGAGTCCGGCTACTATAACACTAGTGTCATTTCAAACTAAATAACACCACATCTTCAACTATTGGATCTACTTTAATATTTGTATACAAAATAGAACTAGAATGACACTAGTGTCTTGCACGAATATTAAAGTAGATCCAATGATTTAAGATGTAGTGTTATTTAGTTTGAAATGACACTAGTGTTATAGTAGCCGAACTCTTTCAAATCTCAGCGTTTGTTCCTAAACTCTTCACAAATGTAAACATAATCTCAGAAGCGAGGAACAGCAACGATGCCTCTTACTCCATAATTACTTCTGGAAGAAGCGAGCTTAGTAGGACGGGTCTCTGAACTGTGGGGCCAGACCTCCCGGCTTCCTTCAAAATCTTGTTCTTGGTACAGCCATGGTGAGATCTGAACAGCATCGGAGAGGAGAAGATAAAAAGATAGGGGGTGGAGAGGCGAAGAGCTCAGATCTGGAATCAGGAGGGATTGGTGGGGAGAGGTACGCAAGGATTTCATCATTTTAGAACGATTTTTCTCATTGTTTATGTGAGGGAAGATGCATGGTTGCGTACCTTTTCATCTCGAAAAACCAGGGGCGCCCCTGGTTTTAGCAAAGACGGTTTTGTCAGCGGTTTTGTTGCTAGAACCAGGATTCCTGGACCTGGACCTGTACACCTGGTGCAAGATAACGCCGATCTTTTGTGGTGCTTCTCTGTTGACCGACTTGTGTCCTATTGTGCAAATAGGAATGAAAATTCAGAACTAACACAGAGTTTGCCGACATTTTTATTAATATCCAAAGTTTAATATAAATTAATATATATGCCAAGATTTCCGGGTTTTCGCCAAAAATGCCCAAGCCGGCCACAAATGACCGGCTTACGCCCCCCACTAAGTCGGCCATTTTGTAGCCGGCTTACTTTTTTTTTTAGAGACACTATGAAGAGCAAAATAATAAAATCTAACATTGAAAATTCGAATTTTTTGTTTAAATTATTTGTTAGATTACTTCTTTTGATTTATAATTAGCATATTTATACTAAAATACACTAGATTAGTTGAAATTATGTTGAATTACACTATATTACAATAAATTATGTTGAATTATACTAAATTACGTTAAATTACAATAATTTCGCTAATTATGCTGAAATACGGTAAATTACGCTAAACTACGCTAAAGTAGACCGATTTTGTGTCATCTTTCATGAATCATAAAAAATAGTAAAAAAGTTCGAAAAATAGTAAAAATTGGTATTCTACAAATTCATTATGTAACTAATTTACTGAGCTACTTAGATTGAATAATAGAAATAAAAATCTTAATCGGAAACTTCAACTCAAATTTTGAGGCTCTTCCCTTAGTTTTTTGGCAATTCTGAATGTTGAAAGCTTTCCGAAAAATGGTCATTTGCTGAAATCGGACATTCGAGCGCCGTTTTATGACCGTTTGAAATTCCGTCGTCGTTTTTCGCTTTTTCAGTGAAGATATCGTTCCTATTCATATGTAATTTAGCGTAATTTACCGTATTTTAGCGTAATGTAATATAATTTAAATTAATATAGTGTAATTCAACATAATTTCAAGTAATTTAGCGTATTTTAGATAAATTTGCTAATTATAAATCAAAAGAAGTAATCTAACAAATAATTTAAACAAAAAATTCGAACTTTTTTTATTATTTTGCTCTTCATAGTGTCTCTAAAAAAAAAAAAAAAAGTAAGCCGGTCATTTTGTGGCCAGCTTGGGCATTTTTGGCGAAAACCGGAAATCTGAACATAAACATTAATTTATATTAAACTTTGGATATTAATAAAAATGTCGGCAGAGTTTGTCTTGAAAATTCTAACACAATCACGAACTGATTTGAATCATTTAAATTAAATGAAACAGGGAGAAATCAAGTCTATCAATCTTAAATTCTTAACCAGTAACTTACGGATACATCTATAAGTCAGCTGACTTACGTGGCAAGATTTTGGTCGTGCATTTTAAATAAATTGTTCAAATTTATATAAATCAATTTATAGTGTGTCCTTACAGTTGAAGAGGTAATTCAATGAGTTTCTATATTTGTCGGTTCGCTGATAGTATAGTTATGATAGTGAGGTGTTTAAAATTAAATTGTTTGCGAGATAATAATAATTTTGATTATATAAAAACTATTAATAAGAAAGGAGGAATTTCATGTATATCCCTCAAATATCTCAAAATTAAGTATTTTTCCTCAATAAAATTAATAATATCATATTTATCCTTTTAAAATTTGAAAAACTCTCAATTTCACCTAAATTAATGACTTTACTATTAAAATCATTTTAAATTTATAAAATATCTATTTTTCTCTTCATTAAAAAAAGTATGTAGTTTGTGTAAGAAAAATGTTCTATATTCTAACCGATCGGTTGTAAGACAAATGATTCATTTCTTACTTGGGACACACAAATGTCATTTAGGCATATACTTTTGTGTGTGTGTCACAATTAAAAATGTGAACCATTTGTTCTCACAACCGACTAATTAGAAGACAAAATATTTTGCTAAAACAAACTATAATTTTTTTTTATCAATAAAGAGTAAGGTATATTCTTTATAAATTTGAAATGACTTTAAATAGAAAAGTCATTGTATTGGATAAATCTTTGAGTTGTTGAAATTTTGAAAGGTAAATATAATATTATGAATTTTAAACTGGAAAATAAGTAATTTGGGGATTTTTGAGGAATATACATAAAATTCCACCAATAAAAAAAGGCATTATTGTTTCGAATAATAACAGCCTAGCGTCGTCCGTGTCACAAACTTTGAAATTGAAAATTTAAATCAAAATTACCAAATCAAGCTTTCAGTCGAAGTAAAATAAACCAGTTACTACAAAAAGATGCAAAACAGCCTCTGCATAAAGAGCAAACTTTTAACTCAAAATTAGCTAATTACATCACTTGACACCAAATTACCTAGCAATATTAACGATGTTAACAAAGATGTTGTGGTGGTTATTTACTTATAATCACATGCATACATACTTCGAATTAATCGTCAATCTTAATACGAATACTATGATCGCCATCGAAATTTGATAAGATTTGATTTAATCAATGTAAATAGTTTTAAGTTGATGAGATTCTAGATTCTAAAATGTTATTACAAAATCATAAAATTACGAACTCCCTTAAATTATAAAGTTTGTTACTTAAATTCCAAATTAGAATTAAAAATAGAAAGAAAGAGAGATTCTTTTGTTTTATTAAAAAAAAAAGATATTTGACTCTAGGAAAAAAAAAAAAAATAAGCTGGCGTGGTTGAGGCTCAAATAAGGCTAAAGCCTCTACATGGTATGGTTGCTTCATTTGCTTCCACATCGCCAACAAATGAAGACAATAGGTGCACGATTCGCTGTCGCCAACTTCTGTCATCGTCGATATCACTCCATTAAAAGTCGCATAGCTTCTGATCTTGGAGTCAGCGAGATAAGAGAAGTTTGTAATTATAATCCAAATATTGGTGTCTGCAAAAAAAAATTATGTGTAATTCTATGTTGTCATGGTGTGTGAACTAATAAAATTTGCTTCAAGTTCTATTATTTTTAATGTACCGTGTGGAGAACTAGAGATAGGCTGCAGAGCATATTCACATGTCGCATTTAAATTTAAATATTTTTTAACAATTATTACTTATAAGTTTGCCAATTTATATTATTTCCAAGGGAATCCATCGTTAACTATTGATATTAATTTCTTGCAATTACGAAATAGTTTGATCAATGGTCAAAGTAACATCAGAGTTGTTCATTTGTAATGTACATGTTATTGATGCATCATGCATATATCGTAGAGAAGATACTATAGGGCAAATTAATTTTTTTAACGTTATTAAGATTATCAAATTAATTAATTTTCTATGAATTTCGTCATTAGTATTGCGTTCAATAACTTAGGAGTGAGGCTACATTGTTCGTGCTATGAATTATTATCTTCGTCTACAAAGTTCAGACAATTGATCCAAACTGTTCATCATAAATCATATATAAAAACACTTGAATACTAAATATTACATTTCTTTACTATTTTGTAGATAGGTAGAAAATCAGCTGATCTATAGATTTTGAACATCTGAAAAGTAGTTACTTTTTATTTATTTTTTAAAAAGCAAAAAATAAAAAAATTTGATATCCAAATACATTTTCATATGATTATCATGTTGAGCCTGCTACCTTCTTCTCGGAGAGCATTATATTTGCAACTAACT
The DNA here is from genome assembly GCA_011114355.1 of Carex littledalei. NCBI lineage: Eukaryota > Viridiplantae > Streptophyta > Magnoliopsida > Poales > Cyperaceae > Carex > Carex littledalei. The sequence goes on along the minus strand of CM022096.1, from coordinate 5,547,908 downwards.
CAAAAGTTGATTATCTTAAAAAAAAAAATCAAATATATATTCACCATACCCTCATTTGGTTAATCTATCCTCGGCGTCATCTAATCTGGTACAATCATATCTTAAGGATGTCAACCTCCGAGTATTTTTACATGAATCGATTCATAGGTGATCGTGAGGCAATTTTAATACTCAGTAAAAATGCAATTTTCATGAACAAGGTGGTTGATAATGGTCCCTACTTCCACTGTTAAGTTCTTCTGAAATATTTTCTGTGATGTTGTGTTTTATATAGAAAAATCAAATGTTAAGAAAAAAAATCATGTTTTATATAGTTTCCTTTAGTCAGCTCTGGCAACTTAAAAAGGAGTTTTTACGGTAATGAAACCTAGAAAATGAATGACTAATTAATTAATTAATTAATTAACTAATAACTGAATATCTGTTGAGGGAAACGTGTACCGCAATTTTTTTTTTTTTATGAAATCATTTTCTTCAATCCTGCATTTGAAAGAGCAAAAAATACATCTCGAAATGATCGAATGCGTAGTTAAATTGCGTTGAAAATCAAATGAAGCTTATATAGGGGTCAATGAATAATTATCTCGCCTGAATCCATTTTGAATCTAAATCAGTAACGGTCGAAACAAGGGTAAATCTAAAATTATAATGGCCGAACTTATCACATGAGCTGTCCGTTTGGATTAAGTCCGAACTATGCGTTCAGCAAAGATAATTTTATAAGAACCTTTTTTTTTTTTTTTCTTCTCGCAAACCCACTTTTTGAGGAGGTTTTTATTGATTTTTCTTGATTTGGAAGGACATCAGAGATGTCCTCATTAAAGGAGGTTTTTAATTCTTTTTATTGATGTTGCTTCATTTAAAAAAAAGTATATAATTGTTTCACACTTTCGTTCATAAGTGTAAATTCTTAGCAAATTCAAATTTAGACAGGACTATACTTCATATAAAGTTTGTACATAATTCATACTTATTGTATTTAGCGGAACGTGATTTACACATGTTACGTTTTAGACTATGTAACCAATGACATCTCTGATGTCCTCATTAAAAACCCACTTTCTTTTATTTTTTTAGACTATGTAATCAATGACATCTCTGATGTCCTCATTAAAGGAGGTTTTTTTCCGTTTATATGATTAGTAAGAGTACGGGTGAAGAATATTTCTTACTCGTTATCCTATCAGATAATACTTAAAAGTAACAATTATAAAATTATATATATTTATATAGATATGGTGAATAATATGATATAGTTTTTTTCATGGCTCGTATATATCAATTTAGTGGCGTTTTTTATGTGCTTATCCAATTCGTAATGTATTTGAAAGAGAACGGAGTAGGTCCGATGCCCATCGGACCTACTTTTAGGTTCAACGAGCACAATGACCGTTCGATCTAACTTACGATTTGTGCGCACGGACATTAAACCAAAGACGCACGCATTTTAAAGCATCCCGCACGAATCTTAAACCAAATCGACGGTGATTAAACCCGTCGAACCAGAGTAGGTCCGATAGGCATCGGACCTACTCTCAAGTGTATTTGAAAAGATAGATACAAATATAATTTTATATATTTCATTTAGCTTATCAGACACGGATAAGAGTAACTTTTATTTGTTAATATAACAAATAATAGTATGAAAATGCTTTATTCGAATGAAACTGTTTGCCTCTTTTTAGCGAATTCAGATCCTCTCCGGTACCTCCTGGGCTAGCCTGAATCTCAAAGTGGTTGGGAGCCTGAATTTCAAAGCGGTTGGAAGTAAATCTCAGGACGTAAAGTGAGAGGAATCTTTTACAGTAGCTGAGAGAGGACACTTGTCCCTTTTTAGCTTGATTATTCACTGGAAGGCTAGAAGCCTAGAATGCTCTTAATTCCAATCCGCCATCGAAATCTATCAAAATATATCATAACAAGGCTTTTAAACATGCAGCTACTGTTCTCAAAACAAATCCGTACCGTCCTGCCATTTCTTTTTTTAGTAGTAGGCAACGTGCCTACTAAAATTTCATTAAAAAACGAAAAAGCTTTTCATAGGTTTACAGTTTACACAGTGTGTCGGAGTCGTTACAATTTGTTGATTTAACAAGGGTGACTAACATTATAATTTTCTGCAACGTGTCTTGCGGAATTATGAATCCGATATGATGTATAAATATTAAATAGGGAGGATAATATTCATAAATTCAGTACATAAAACAAAACATAAATTATTGAATAAATTCAGTCGGTTTGGAATTCGGACTAGCACAAAGAGCAGTATTATTGGGCTTTGAGATTCGTGCCGGATTAAAAATAACGGTCCAGATCCACTAATTCTGAAAGATTCCCTTTTCAGGTACCTGGTAGATGTGAAATCCCTCCGCTCCTCCAATTAATTTGACTCAAGGCTTTCCAATTTGTGCTCAAACCGGACTGAACCAATTTCAGATTCCACAAAAAGAAAATTGTAGAGCAGCCGAACTTTGAAAGTAATTTGCAAGCCTTTAAAGAACTGATATAACAAAAATCCAAACCGAACTCAATCTGCGAGATCCAGATCTGATAATACGCCTAACCAGATACCAAATAGTGCACGGCACAGCCGCACAGGTACTGTGATAGTGTAAGGGAAAAGGTAAGGATCTGGTTGGTAATCCCTCTGTATCCCTCTGCACCTTGTTCAATTTTCCGATTGGATCACAACAGAAGCCTCAAATGAAAACCTATTTTCCTTCCTCATCCGAATCGTACGGCGGTAATGTAAACAGCAAGCAGCAAACACAAAAAAGATGCATTCGGCCAAAAATCGAAGACGATGAGTGAAAAAGAAGGAAAAAATACATGAGAAATTGAGAATTGAATGGCGCAGGCGGCAGGTCGCAGGAAGCTTCTAGGAAGCTGCATTCCTTTTAACTCTTGTAATTATTTGTCTAGGATCCTGCTTTTTTAGAATGGTGGGTATAGAATATGGCAAATCAGTACCTTAATTGTTGGATCTCCGGTCTCCACGATATAATTAATATTCAGCCGTTTGATTTTCTTGTGACCTGATCGGTACGTATCTTAATGTAATCTGATGGTTAAGACAAGGATAGTACGTGCTGCACTGCGGAGATCTTGGCACAGATAATAGATCTGTTGGCACATCACACCTTCTATAGAAGGCAAGGCATAGACTTGTCAATTTGTACTTTTATTATTATTATTATTATTAAGGAAATTTTCTCATTCCCCGAGTTAATATATTTGAGCGCGTTCCTCAACTAGTTTAATCGAAAAATCCTTCTAATTTTACTTAATTTTTATTTTCAGCGCTCATATCTAGACTTTTAAAGTTCTGTTTATAACATTTTACAATAGTACTCGCAAGCATTTAAACATTTATTTGCAAGCATTTAAATCTTAAATCTGAGTAGTTTTAACTTCTAATTATTTTTGTCTTCAAGCCAAAAAAGAAAAGATTCCTTCCACCTATTACATTATTTTTTTATTTTTTCTCTGATCATTCTTGTCCATTTTTTTTTCTGACGACGCGTGATGAATTTTGCAAATCTAAAAATACGAACGTTTTGTACTAGATTTTCTTTTTCAAATGAGATCCATGAAGAAATATTTTTGAGTTATTTTCAACTCATTTTTTTTTAAAGTAAAGTTCATGAGCAATTTAAATTCTTAAGCTTTTAAATCTTAGTCTACAACCATTTAAACCTCTGACGTCTACCATGTAAAGTACTACGTTCAAGCGTTTAAACATCTGATGTCGATCATATAGTATCACGCATTAAAACCTCTGTCTACAACCGTTTAAAGTTGTTGTGTCAAATATTTAAATAATTTTTATGTCAGGTTTAAATGTTGTAGACTGAGGTTTAAAAACTTGAGAATTTAAAGTGATCATGGGCTTTACTTAAAAATTAAAAAAAACAACGACTTGAAAATAACTCAAAATTATTTTTTCATGGATCTCATTTGAAAAAGAAAATTGAGTAGAAAATGTTTATATTTTTAGATTCGCAAAATTTATCACGGATCATCGAGAAAATTGACGAAAATGATTAGAGGAAAAAAAAGAATGGGTAAAAGGAATCTTTTATTTTTTTGACTTGAAGACAAAAGTAGTTAGGAGTTAAAACTATTCAAATTTTGGATTTAAATATTTGCAAATAGAGGTTTAAATGCTTGCGAGTAGTATTGTAAAAGATTATAAACAGAACTTTAAAAATTTGGCTATGAGTGGTGAAAATCGAAGTTAAATATTAAATACTTGGGTGACGTGCTCAGGAATTTGTTTGGAGAGCAATTAACAGGCTTATTATTATTATTATTATTATTATTATTATTATTATTATTATTATTATTATTATTATTATTATTATTATTATTATTATTATTATTATTATTATTATTATTATTGTTACGACGTATCCCCTTTCTCTATAAATTGTCTGAACGGACATCATGGTTCCTTTGTAAATATTGATCTCGGTAATTTGTTTAGAGATAGGGGTGTCAATGGCACCCTTTTATCCGTTTATCCGACCCGTATCGTATCCGAAAACATGGGTAAGGGTAAGATTATTTTTCGTTAGCTTATCATGTACGGGTAAGGGTAAAAATATTTTTTCGTTATCTTACCAGGTTATCATGTAAGATAAATTTTAAAAATAAAATTATATATATATATATATAGAGAGAGAGAGTGGCTAAGGTCAAAGTGGTATAACCAAGGCCTTGGTGCTACCAATTAGTTTTTGCAATTTTAAAGTTCAAATACTCAATCCAAACCATTAGATGTTCAATCTATATTAAAATATGCTTGGAGACCAAATTATACATTTTTTGGAATTTTTTTACTATTTATTAAGCCACTTTGAAAATTGCTGATCCGGATGAACAGTAAAAACAGTGCAACCAAATTCTGGACCATGTGATCAGCAATTTTCAAAGTGGCTTAATAAATAGTAAAAAAATTCCAAAAAATGTAAAATTTGGTCTCCAAGCAGATTTTAATATATATTGAACATCTAACGGTTTGGATCGAGTATTTGAACTTTAAAATTGCAAAAACTAATTGGTAGCACCAATGCCTTGGTCATACCACTTTGACCTTAGCCACTCTCTCTCTCTCTCTCTCTCTCTATATATATATATATATATTTGTATGAAAATGATATATGATACAATAAAATTTTATATTTTATTAAATTTTCATAATACAAATTAGTTGTATTCATTATTTTTTTTTCTTGTTTTGAAAAATATTTTATCGAAAGTACAAATCGAGATGTCAATGGCACTTTTTTATTCGTTTACCCGACCCGTACCGTATTTGAAAAAATGAATACGTGTAAAGATTTTTTTCGTTATCATAACGGGTACAAGTATGAAAATGCCTCCACCCGACCCATACCGTATCCGTTGACACCCCTATTTAGAGAGCAATTTTTATCGGGCTCCATATTATTGTTATTACGACGACGTATCCCCTTCCTCTTAGGTGCTGCAAAGTAACTATATAATAAATTCGGTAAGTTTGACATAAATTTAATTCAAACATTCATTATATGGTTCTAGTCTAAGAAATGACCTATGTGGGCCCATATATCCAACATGTTATGAATCTGTATCCTCTGCATTAACTCAAATTGTTTAAATAAAAACTCAAACGGTACATTAATGCAGAGGATGCGGATTCGCGTTTTATGGGAATCGAATCCTCTGCCCACAAGTGAGTTTGGCCGTCAGATCCAATTTTCAAGGGTTGTATAGATGTTTGTTTTCTGAATTTACTGGTACAAATTTAACCCTTGTTACAGTAAGAACATTTATTTTGTTAATAATTAAGATTTATCATAATGTAGGGTCTTGGCTGCAAGAACCAATATGACTTGGACTTTCTTGTAAAAAATTGGAATGCTATGGAGATTGAAAAGACTGAAACTAATTATTTGTGCATTATAATCAGCAGAAGAATGAAGAGTTCCTTAATAGAAAGAAAGCTAGCACACCATTAATTATTATGTTTTTCATTTGAAGCTATGTATATGTATTATGTGAATGTTAATGGACAAATTTTGTTCTTTATGTTTATATTTTTGCTGACTATTGTTGAATGTTGTTAGTGTAATGGTAGTAGGTACCATGTCTTTCTCGCTAATGGTATCATTTTTAATTGTGTGTAATGGTACTATTTCTTCAATTTAAGCAATGCTAGTAATAAATTATTGTAATGTAAAAATGATGTAGAACTAATGTACATTAGCTGATGAAATTTCAGTTGTTCCTTTTGGATTATTGTAATGGTATACAACCACTGGTTTATCAAGCAACTCACGCGAATTTCGGATGACAAGTTGACAACCGACACAAAAAAGCAATCCTATACATTGCACTATAGTTTTGTCACAGTTAGTAAGAACAAAAAAAAAAGCATGCATCAGTACCATTAAGTGTGCACAAAATAAATGTCAAACTGGAAAGGTGAATCTTGTATAAAGGCAAAAGAAGAAAGTATCCTGAAGCTAGTGTATGAAACACAAACTTGCCACATAAGAATATTACCATGTCAACATGTATCACAATTCTTTTCAAGATTTCCATGTTACTATTAGGATTGTTATTCTTTCTACAATACAAAGCTATCAAAAATTGGAAAAACGCTTGCGGTATTGGTTCCTCCATGTTCCAATGAATTGAAGCCTAGAATACTACAATACAAAGCTTATCAGGATCCATAACAGACAATATTGTACAAAAAGAGTTAGAGGTATATAAAATCTTACCTTGAAATAATTCTCTACAAAATCTGGATCGGTTAGAATCGAGTGAGGATGGTCAGGACGCCTTGTACTTTGATTGGAAGCATAGCTTGTTCTGTAGTCATCTTCTGATTATGACTTAACATCTTTGAGTTCATCATTTGTATTTATATGCTTCGACTCTTGGCTCTTCTCTTGAGAAGAACTATCAGTATCAGAAAAGGTGGGTTTAGTGACTTCCCCTTTACATTCGTCAAGCATAAATACTTCACTTTCAATTAATGGCCCTTGGTAATTCGATCTAGAAACACCCTTTTCAGCAAAGAAGGCAGAAAGTTTCAGCTGGTACAAAGATCCAACCATGACAATAATAGTTCCCTTTCCCATTCCCTTAAAGATCCAACCATGTTAATAAACAATCCCCCTTCCCCATTCCCTTACAATACCAGTTCCGGTACCCTTTTCCCATTTTCTAACAAGAGCAGCTCCGGTACCCATACCTAAAATTACCAGTGGCGGTACAAAGATAATAATAATTATTCAAAAATTGAGGGACATGTTATTAGAGAATTTATATTATTCTCTATTAGATAATAATAATAATTTGATAACTGTATTTTTAAGTACCAATGGCATCAAATAATAGCTCCATTCGAATCTAATATCAAATAATTACTTTTCTCATAACATACATAATAGCTCGATTCGAATCTAATATCAAAGATCGTACAACAATTCAATATCGATACAACATGATATCAAATAACATAAATAAAAACTGCCATCATATATATTGATATTTTTTTTACAAAGTTACAAAATTACAAACTCTAATAAATCAATTGTACTGTTATAGAGAGAAATTGCCTCAAAAATTAAGTGCAAACCAAACCTAATTATGCTATCTATTAACATTACAAGATTGTTACTGGTATCATTGCCATATTCACTTACATTAGCATATGTTGTTGCCATTCTATTTCGAAGTATTAAAAATTTATTTATTTTCTAAAGATGTTTCTTACATTTGTAGTGAAACATAGATTTCAGCGAGTTCTTTTCGAGCATTATGATAGGCTATGAATCTAACAAATGCTAATGATAGTAACAACAATTAATAAAAGGTACCAAGCAAACTTATTTGCAAATTAGGACTTATTGCAAATTTACTTATTAACACTAAATTTCTAGAAAAAAAAAAATATATTGTGATATCATGCAGTTTGGCACTGGTACAGGTAATTATAAATGAAATAATTTCTCATCCTTTTAACAATTCTGATCAAGTGATTTGTATTAGTGTACTTGTACCGTATCAGTACTGTACCAATGTCTAAATAACAGATCAAGTGATTATGGTCAATGAGCCATACTCAAAGTCTATGAAATAAAGTTTACCTATCCAAATAATAAATATGGAAAAAGCATAAGTTACTCTTAATTGACAACCACATATTTCACACCGGCATCCGAAATATGGGTAATCATTAACCAAAAAAAAATGAGACAAACAAAAAAACAGTAACAGTTCACCCCCTTATTGTTAGTTTCTTGCCATTTTTCTGATTTGGTTACAGAGTTTCTGGTTCTTTAGAATTTTACATCACTTTTATTTAGTAAAATAACAATAATGCAAAACATCAAGAATTATTTATGATTACCATAACTGTGTTACTTTTATTCTTACTGTGTTACTGTGATCCTAAATAAAAGTTATTACTTTTATTCTTACAGAATTACCATTTGGTCCTCACCATCACTTTTATTTAGTAAAAAACAATAGGGGACCAGATCAATATCAGACACACCAACAGAACATTTTTGATTGGACCTCATACAATGGCAAATCAGGCAAGAAGATCAAAACAATTGCAGGACATTAGATAGGAAGCAACTCAGTTACAGGGAACACAGTTGCAGACATGGCAAAAATTGGATCCGCAGCTTTTCAAAAGGGTACCAAGGAACACAATGGAGGTCGGAAACATTTGGTAGTGGCTTCATTTTACTGGCACGAAATCCAGCATCAAATGGAGGGTTTTTGCATTTACTGGTAAGAGGAGTTGAAGCTGTTAGAGGGGAGGAGAATATTCCGGAAAGCACCTTCAAGTTTCTTCTATTCACACTCATGATGACACGCGGGGAGTTGGGAGTCATTTAGTTATTTTATTTTAAATTAGAATATTTCTAATTTTTCTAGGTAACCTTTAATAGTAGAGTCAATTTACAATTTTCCCTTTTCCTTTTTTATGTCACTGTAAGACTTTGAGAAGTTTTTATTTCAATATAGTATGCCTACGGGCTTTCACTACAAAAATAAAGAGTAAAACAACAATAATCCCAAATCGTCACAGCACAAATCGTCCCAGCACAATAGAATTGAACAAATAATCCCAAAAACAAGAAATTAAGGCAACTAAAAGAATACATTGCTGATCAATTTCTAGAAATCCTTAAATTTCATTTAATTTACAGTTTTATCACTGATCTAGGGTTTCAGTTTTTGATTAAAAATATAAGCAAAATTCAGTTTTTGATGAAGAATGACAAAATAATACATTTCTTCATTCTTCATTAAAAAAATACAAAAGAATGACAGAAAGCACAATTTTGTCATTCTTCATCAAAAAATACAAAAGAAAAAGTTTTTTTAACAGAAAGAAATTTGGGGAAGAGCAACTATTAAGGGGAACCCCAACAGGAAGAAGAAGGAAAATAATACATTTCAAACTATCAGTTAATGTTTGGCGACCCTTCACTCCTCACCGCGGAGAATAACTATTATTCGTTCTTTGTAGCGTCTCTTTCTTATATAACTTCCGATTACGCGACAAAGAAAAGCAGTATACGGTTACAATATCGTGTGACTGTATGTGTGGCGAGTATGTTGTTAATTAAATTTAGACTTCTACATATAAAAGAGATACATTTATTTTAAGAGGAGGGTTCAAATGCCTCCATTTTTCATGCCTCCACCATGCCTCCATTTTTAAAAACTTTAATAACTCAAAATTTAAAACTTAAAAGTCAAAATAAAATCGTTGGATATGATCTACATCATTTTATCTATGTGCTCATAAAAAATTATCACATTTTGATTTTGTTTTTATGTGAATCAATAAGTTGAAAAATCAACGTCTAGAAATTATCCACATTAGTACGTTTTTTACAAACTCTTGATGACAACCAAAATTAAATTGAAATGTCATAATTTTTTACACGTGCATAGATAAAATGATGTAGATCATATCCAACGGTTTTATTTTGACTTTTAAGTTTTAAATTTTGAGTTATTAAAGTTTTAAAAATGGAGGCATGGTGGAGGCATGAAAAATGGAGGTATTTGAATCCTCCTCTTATTTTAATTGAAGGGCTCATATTAAATTCGAATTTTCATCTTTCAATCGTAGCCGTTGACGAATAGGAACATCAAGATGCTTAATAATGGAATGAAGACGAGCAAATTTTGCATTATTGCTTTATTTAACTCCAACTTTGAAACCATCAGGATGTCTTTGGCATCTGCGTCTGCATGCACGCCGCATGGCAAATTAAAATATCCAATGACCATCAGCCATTTGGCACTTGGCCTGATTCATTTTTACCATTTAAAATAGTAAATCATGGAAGTAAAAAAAGAATTAAACTAAATAATGGCATTTAAACCTACCTCGTCCTAGGCCGGATATTTTCTGATGCTCTTCAGTCTTCATTGTTAGTTCAAGTATGGCAGGTTCCTTATTTTAAATTAGAAATACCTAATTTAGTTAAAATTAGTATAGCAAATTTCATTGTATAGATTACATATCCTATTAATAGTGAAAAGCAGATCCAATTGATCCCTTTTTTTCCTTTCAAATACCAGCGCCCTCTCCAATTCATTCATTTTTAGATCGGACAATTTTGATTTTTTGTTTTTTTTGTTTTTTTGACAGACTTGGTAGCGCGGACAATTTTGATTTCATTAGTAAACATGTTGATACGGGTCCTGAGTTATCATATAACAATTTAGGCTTTATTTAGAACCTTTAAAAGGCCCATATAGATAATTTCCTGGGATCGGTATCTGTAGTCCATTAAATATTCCATGGACTCGGTTTAAGAGAATGCGAAACGAATCAGCCCACTTGACACCAATTCCCGCCTCCCATTCCATGGCAATCCTATTGAGTATCATTTGGCAAATCAAAAGAATTCTATAGGGAAACTAGCCAGAAACCTAATTTTGGGCCTAATTTGAGCCGACATTACATCCTACAGGCAACAGTATAACCACAATCGAGCCACAAAGAAGGAAACTGTATTTCCAGATCACTTGATGCACCGCACTCCTTTAGAAAACCACATGTCAGAGAAAAAGGAAAAATGAAAAGGTCAAGGGCACAGAAGTCATGAACAAGTGCCTTATCTGCAAAACCGAAGCTTCCCTCGCCTCGACACAATTCAAAAAAGCTATACCCATCCGTGTTTAAAACCTAAGTTAGATTGATTACGTTTCAGAACAAGATTAACGGAAAAGCCGAGGAACTGTACGTTGGAATGTCTTTCCCTCGAGCTTCAAGCGTCTGTATGACTCTCTGATGTGGCAAGGTCTGATTGGCCCACTATCTTTCCTCTCTGCCATAACTACTCTAGCTGCATTTGAGATTGCATTATCAAATTTAAATTAACAAGGTAAAAGATCTAACCACCAACAAGAAGCAACATTCCTGATAAAAGTGATGCAAACAGAAATTTATTGATCACAGAAGCATAAAAGATGATAATGGTTTACATATAATGTTCAAATTAAATAATACAATATACAAGTTAAATTACATGTAATTTCTTGATTAAATTTATACAACAACAACCTATTCTATAAAAAGATAGCGAAACAACTTCCACTCAACTTTCACAGTCAACCCTTGGTTAAGACATAGATCACACAATGCTCAAGAATCCAAAATTTGCACATAATTTGATTCATCTAAAATCAAATTTGAACCATAGATTTGGGAATAATTTAGTTGCATAGTAAAACAAGTATAATAATCCAAATATGCATTTATCTGATAGAAATTTACCAATTTTTTTTTTAGAAATTTATGAACTGCATTGCAACTTGCAAGGTCTTGTTAAGCACAGTCACGAACACCAATACACCATGGTTATTTTTTTTTTTCTAATTCTTTAACCTGGGAAAGCTTTGAGTTGAAATAAACTTCAGGAAAACTAAGCTTTTGTCTGATAAAAAATGTACAGGAGGATCTAGAGGCATAAAATTTCAAACAAAATAGAAGTTATTTACACTTACCTGTCTCAACAAGGTCTCCAACAAACATTTTACCAAGTGCAGACACCACAATATATATGTCTGCATTTCCTTGCTGAACTCCTATAATTCTTGTCAATATCTGTCATTTGTAAAAAAATAAAAAATAAAGAAAAATAAGGAGAGAAGTTCAAAGTTAAATCTAAGTTAACACCCATTGAAATAATGCAACATTTGAGTTTTGTAACAGTACCTCGTACTGTACCTTATGGGATTAATTACACTGGCAAGATACTGATACTCCAAAACACATTTATTTTTATTTTCCTTCTATCATGGGTGCATACTTCTCTCTGTTCCCATACGTATTTTAGCACATAATAACAAAGATGGGGGATCACTTGACAATTATTTATTTTGACAATCTTAAAAAATAAAGCTCAAACTTGAAATCCAATATTACATGCACGATCTATATTATTTGTATATCATGCCTATAAAAAATAATGACATTTGATATATATTTCATCCTTTATCAAGCGACTTGAAATTTCATTGGTCCTAAATTAACACACTGTTAAATTTACTTTTAAATTTTCAATATAATTTGCTATTTTTTTGAAAAAAAAACCATTATCAAGATTGTCAAAAGAACCATTGTTAAGTGATCCCTCATTAACAAAAGCTAAAATAATACGGTAGGTGCTAAGGTGCTTACTTTTTTTATTTCACTTTTCGGAATAGCAGATCTCCTGAATGCTTCATAACGGCTCATCTGTTCCTTAGTGAAACTTGATAAAATTGTTCTGTCAAAAGACAAAAAAAAAGTTAACAAGCAAAACTGTAAGTTGGAAATTGCTTGTGTTCTACTATGAGCACATGTTAAAAATCAGGTGCCAAGAGTCCCAAGAAATCAAGAAATCAATCCAGTACTTGAGAAATGTTGCATAAAAAAAATTAGAGTGAGGCTATGGTGCTATGCATAGCACGGATGGGGTCCGTGCTACGGCTCAAAATTTGACTTTTCAAAATCCTAACGGTTGATCCAACCGTTCAATGTGATAACCATATGAATATGTACTTGCAAACTAAATTTTATATTTTTTCGAATTTTTTTACTATTTTTTTAGATAGGTAGAAAAATCAGTGTTTTCTGAAAATTCTGGACCATCAAAATTCTACCTATCTAAAAAAATAGTAAAAAAATTCGAAAAAATATAAAATTTAGTTTGCAAGTACATATTCATATGGTTATCACATTGAACGGTTGGATCGACCGTTAGAATTTTGAAAAGTCAAATTTTGAGCCGTAGCACGGACCCCATCCGTGCTATGCATAGCACCATAGCCTCACTCAAAAAATTAAAGTAGAACTACATAAGGATATTTTGAGATTTACAATTGCATGCACAAAATGACCTTCTAATTAACAGAGAGCATAAAAGCCCTTCTCATTTTGAAAATCAGAAAGGTCCTTTTTCCATAATTGCAAAACAGGAAAAGTAGTCATTTTAGAAAGTCTCAAATAGAGGTCTCTTTTTTTTTTTTTTGTGCTTAAAATCCCACAACATCACTTCAAGAGTGTTGTTAGCTACAGAGACAACAGCTCTTTTAGAAGTAAACGAAGCTTTTAATCAAAATCCACTAATGCAGTTATGAAAACTATACAATTCTGTGCAATATTCCACAAAAGTACCACTACATGATAGTAAAATCCATCTTTTTGTTAATTTTTAGCAACAGACAACAGCTCCTAAAGTAAACCGAGATTTTCATTAAAATCCACAATTGCAATTAGGCATGCCTTGCAATTTTTGTGATAGTAAAATCCATCTTTTTCTCTATTCCATTTATGCAATAATAGCTGTACTCAAAACTCAATTATAGTAGAGATGCTTCTTTGAATATGTTCAACGAAAAACAGATCTTTGCAATTATTGACAATGTGAGGACCCTTTGTGCAATGACATGCAAATTCGCCTTTATTATTATTGAAATAGTTTCTATAAAAGGTAAGTTTGAAGTTTGTAGGTAGACATTCCATTTAATAATGTATCCAATCGTAAAACCTAACTATTGCAAGGATATATCTGAACAAAGAGGAGCTCCATATTTTATTTTTCATGTAACTTACCGTCGCCAGGCATAATACTCGTCCGAATAATTGCTGGAAGGAAAATCTTCATGCTGCACCTCCGTGCGTTCTTCCTCTTCCTCATCGTCATCTCCGCCACCCCCATTGGCGGCGGATGGCGGAGGTGGTACGGCGGAGGGAATAGAAGGTGGAGCATCGTAAGGTCGCCGGGGAGAGCCCAGCAACGCCTCTTTCGCCACCGCCGCCGCCTCCACCGCCTGATCCTTCAGCCAGGCCTCCTCAAAGGGGTCCTTGAATATCATTCTTCGATTACAGTGAGTAGGGAGACATTCCATTTAATAACGTATCCAATCGTAAAACGTAACTATTGAAGGGATATATCTGAACAAAAGGAGCTACATATTTTATTTTTCATGTAACTTACCGTAGCCTGGCAAACTCGTCCGAATCATCGCTAGAAGGAAAATCATCACGCTGCACCTCCGTGCGCTCCTCTTTCTCCTCATCGTCATCTCTGCCACCACCATCAGCGTCGGATGGCGGAGACGGTACGGCGGAGGAGGGAATCGAAGGTGGAGCATCGTGAGGTCGCCGTGGAGAGCCCAGCGACGACTCTTCCATCGCCGCCTTCGCCTCCACCGTCTGATCCATCAGCAAGGCCTCCTCGAAGGGGTCCTTGAATGTCGACATTGTTCGCTTAAAGCTCTCTCGACGTCTGATCGAGGTAGAGCGACTGAGTTACTGAGTTTGCTTTTGTTGTTTTTGTAGCGAGAGATACCACTGGCGAGTTTATTCTATTTGCGTCATGAGAAAGAATCAAGAATTCAAGATATAATATTTTTTTTTTGGTTCAAATAAAAGATAAATTAATATCGGAGCCTGCTAATAATTATTATTAGTTGGAAAAATTTCACTTATTTTCCAGTAACCAATAGTGTAAACTATATTAACAAAAAAATATTTATATAAGATTTTGTACTTTTTGAAATTGTATTGGACTAAAATATGGCGTAAAAAACTTGTAATCAATCCGGACCGAAATTTTATTTATAGCATAACAAAAAAAAAAAAACCAAAACACTCTAATTTTGAAGAAATTCCACATTTACTCAGGTCGCTCAATGCCGCTGCGGCCCCAAAGACCGGGGGCCGCCCAATGCCGCTGAGGCCCCAGTCTAGGAGCCGTCAAATGCCTCTGCGGCACCTCTTCTTCTTTATTTTATCAGAAATTGTTTTATTTGTTTTGGTTTTTGGTTTTTTATTTTTTTATATAGTTTATATATTATGTGTAATTGTTATTTTGTTTTAAATGTCGTTTATTTTGAAGATATTGTTCATTTGTCAGATCAAAATTATGAGTATGTTGTTTATTTTGGAAATATCGTTCGTTTGAAATATCGTTTATGTACGAAGAAATAATGATATAATGAACAATATAAATAAATAACAAAACAACAAATAAAATAGATAACAAAACAACAAAATAAATAAGTCATAGTATCTGACAAAACATCTAACCAAGTACAAATCAAATCCTACTGGGGTGGACTAAATATCGTCTTCGCCCTCTTAACCCTAAACCCCCGACCCCGCCTGGAGAGTGACCTCTCGTCAGTATCTGAACCTCCTGGAGAGTCATCGTCCTCCGCCTGGACATCTTCCGGCTGAACCGGCTCGTCATGAACCGCCTCAATCTCGGATGTCTGCTGGACTCTAGCACCAAAAGCCGTAGTCTGTCCAAACTCACCCTGCGTGAATAGGTACGCATGTCTCGCTATGGGGTCATCGATCAAAGGGTACGACATGGAGAATCCAGAAAACTCCGGGATGGGCTCTGTCTGAACATACCCCGGCTGATAGGCAGGAGGTACCATCTGAGTCGGACTGTAATCCTGAGAATACATTCCTATTGGAAGACAGTATATATATTTCTACTAGATGTCATGTTGTATTTGATATATTTTGCTATTAATATTGGTACCAATTTTGGTCAAATATGATAAAAATTCTGGTTAAATGTGTTGCCATTTTGGTACCTTAAGTATAATTTAAATTGGTACTAATTTAATTGATATTAGTACTAATAAAATCTAATTTTGATACTAATTAAATTTTGGTACTATTCTAAATCCTTAATTTTGGTACTAAACAATTTAATTTTGGCAAAATAAACCTAATTACATTTTGGTATTGGTCTAATTTAATTTTGGTGCTCAAACAATTAATTTTGGTCATATTCCAATTAAATTTTGGTACTATTCTATTTAAATTTTGGTTCTAAATCCTAAACCGTAAATAATAATATTTAATTCTAAACCCTAAACCTAAATCCTACACCTAAACCTAATGACTACCCTAAACTAAAAATTGAAACTAGAAAAGAAGAAGAAAATTTACCCGAGCTAGAAGGGATCAAAAGGATGCTTGAATGGATAATAAAATAAGTTCTAGTGGCCCCTATATATAGCACAGGCGGGCGCAGAGGCGTTGGGTGGACCCCAGTTTTTGGGGCTGTAGCGGCATTGAGCGGCCTGGATAAACGTCAAATTTCTCCAAAACTGGAGTGTTTTGGTTTATTTTTTTTTTGGTTATGCTATAAATAAAAATTTCGGCAATCCGGACGAAATTTATCCGGACTAAAAAAATTATTATGATTAGAGTGAGACTATGATAATATACATATTACGGGTCAAACCGTGCTATGAATATATATCTTTATTTTAAAAATTCAAACATTTGATCCGTACTAGTTAAACATGGTTTCTATATGAAAATGTATTTGGAGATCAAATTTTATATTTTGTAAATAGGTAGAAAATCAATTTATCTAAACATTCTCGATGATAAGAAAGTAGCGATTTAATGATTTTCTACCTATTTACAAAAAGATAGTAAAATATTTTTAAAAATAAATAATTTGGTTTGTAATATATTTTCATATGAAAATCATGTTTAACGGTTTGGATTAAGGGTGAAGTTTTTTGTCCAAAGGACTTTGGATAAAGTCCCATCTAAAAGCAGTCTTAAACCGTCCGATTTAATTTAAAAATTGCATCAACGGTTTAAATTTACGGGATCATTTAAATTTATTAAGTTTTAAAAATGTTTGCACAAATCTTAATGTAAATCAGACGGTTAGATCCAGCATTGGATGAGATTTTGTCCAAAGCCATTTGGACAAAATCCAATTCGTTGGATTAAACGTATATTATCCTATAATCTCATTCTTCATTAATCTATAATACGTATTGATACGCCCTATCTCGGGAGATGAGGCCGTATGGAAGTTTTGGGCTAACTGGATTCGTCCTGCCAAGGGATTGCAGGCCGAGATGTGGGTCGAGTTAGGAACTCGGGGTGGATTGTGAGAGATTCGGACTCTGACCTGTATGATCTCTCTCTTAGTTTAAAATTGCGTCCCCCGTTTCATGGGAATCACTGCCTTATATAGTCTAGCCATAACTGCCATCTCGGGCGTTTATGGGAGAACGTGGGCAGTTATGTCGTCCGTTATCGATACGTGGGCATTAAACCAGCCGTTTCTGGGACGTGGGTACTAAACCAGCCGTTTCCCAGCTATCCCGTATGTCGGTTGGCTTGGGCCTGTATTAAAGCTCTTGTTTGGGGCCGGCATGTTGGGCCTCGGCTTAACGAGCTTTTGGGCTTTTTCATATGACGTCGGGTTGGCCTTGTTAAGGTCCGAATCCCAGTCTTTTATGGCCCAGTTTGGAATAAGTAAAAGGGCCTGTGGAACCTGGCCCTATCATTAGCCCCCGAAGTCGGAATGTATCGGCGAGATGCTTTCGACTTGAGGGTGGATAAGTCATAAAATAAACTTTATTAAACGTTATCTGTGTTAGTGATGCACTAGCTAAATCCAAACATGTCGGTTTAATTACCCCGGACACGTAACCCGGGATAAATGTGTTATCATAGTGAGTAACCTGGGACAACTAAGCTTGCTTAGTGTCTGCGGATTTTTAACATCGACTTTAGTGTATTAGTCATGCTGTAATAACTCGGGTGTGGCATATGTCGGGTACATGTCTAAATCCGATGGTCAATGTGTTAATATGTACCTATCTCGGTATGTATCCGACAGTTAATGTGTTAACATACTTGCCCCCCTTTTTTTTTTTTTTTTTTTTTTTTTTAGCGACACGGTTTCCAAGTTAGTCAAGTTCAGTAAAAGAAGTGAATCATAGAAATAATAAGTAATAATTGATATTGTAAAAGCAGAACAAGTCTAAATATATAAGAAAACATCGAAATCATACAACGCCTCGATCTAGTAAAATATCGAAATCATACAACGCCTAATTAGACTAAACATGACATGATTTAACGCAGTGCCAGGAAGTATGTTTCCACTTCGGTCATGTCACGCCTTCCAAGCACCACGTTGTCCATGCTCAGCAAAAAGACGGGTGTGATGTCGTTTCTTGGAGGATGCTTAGTACATCTCGTTATCTGTATGCTCAAAAAGATTATCGTCGTTGAGCTCATGTTGGGTAGCGGTGTACAAACTTGGGCCTCCAGCATTGCGGGATAAACAACCCGGGCACTTCCAAAATCGACGGCGAGGGTCCGAACGGCCCTCTATGTCGTAGTGGGTGAAGCAACTCCACTCGTAGCACATCTGACATTTCACCATCTCGTTTTTGGCCCATTGATCGTTGCACAGGACACACCAACGCAACTTGGGTTCGAGGTCGAACTTGTAAATGTCATTCTCGTCCTCTTTGGTGAATGGGGGTGCCTTAGCGAGGGTAAGGTCTATAAGGTCACCAATTTGGAAATCCTCGTTGTCGAGCATCCAGTCCAAATCTTCCTCCGGAAAATGCTGGAGAAGGGTCCATCTCTCGGGCCGAGATAGTTCTCTTCTCGGGTTCCGAGAGCGACGTGGATTGGGGGGAGGTTGGTTACGGCGACGTCGTGGGGGTTGGTCAGTACCACCTTGACCGTGGTCGAGAGGTTGTTTGTTTTTAAAAGCCACTCTCTTGAAAGGCATCTCGGAGGTTTTAAGGGATGGTAAAAGGTGCAGAGTAAAAAATGTGCCTGTTACCGTATGGTGAGTCTGGTATTTATAGTCGTTTAGAGAAAATATCGCCATAAATGATGTGGGCCATATTGCCTAAATAGGTAGCCGCCAGCTACTAGCCATAAATGTCATTGGGCGTTGTGTTAGTTGTACGACATGACAAGCTTTCGGCGTATTTTTCGAGATAGTTAAAATGACTCATGTTTAGACGGTATTTAAGCAGGAATGAGATGCTTATGCGAAAAACATATAGAATAATTAAAACAACACGAGATAAAGATCTCGGCTGAATGTTACGAGATAATACATATGAGTAAAATGAAAAGTTAACACTTAACAAAAGGCGGGCTATTCCCGCGACATTCTATATATGACTACTGCTATTCAAGGCGGGAGCGCTTGACCCGGCGTTCTTGATCCCGACATCTCCTGCAGGTGAATGATGTGAAGCGGGGATCATCATGATTTCGAGGTGATCTGCGGGCCAGACATCCGGGATGGAAAGCTTCTTCGCATCCGTCACAATGGAACATGTGCCGATAGTTCCCCCGGGTTCTGCAAACAGCACACTTATCCCAGGCTAACGGGTCGTCTTCCTCTTCCCCTAAGTTAATTGGGGGCTGTTCGATGCTGACCTCGGGGTTCTGATGTTGGGGAGATGGGTGTGGTGATGGAATGTCTTCTTTCTCCTCCTTAACCTCGTCCTTTATATTTTTGTTAGTCGCCATCTTACTACAACCCGAATTAGAAGTTGTATCTGGGATCGCTGGATGTCCCGTTAAAGGGAGACGGAGGTTATATATATAGTGTATCGGCATTAATTACGTCGACGCCTCGTCTTCCGTTAACCGTCGCCAGCCATCAAATCAACCGTCAAGTCAGTCAGAGATACGAGTTTACGGCGCAATCCCCGGATGACACTTGGCACGCATTAACTCGGTAAAAACCCGATTCCCTTGATACGGCGCGGGAATCAAGGCGTCGCCATGATGAAACGCGACGCTTCGTCACTCATTTTCGAAATTCGCGCAAGGTTTGAGCGGGAAAAATAGGGACCCTTATATATATATCTCCTCCCGACCCAGCCTTTCATTATCGTATATTTTGAGCAACCCAACCTCGGAGCGAAAGAGCGGAAAGAATCTCGGTATTAGCGAAGGAAGTTGAGAGCGCTCAGAGTACCGCGGAAACGACGTCGGACGAAGATCGATTTGTGAGAATCTTCAATATAAGGTAATCATTTATCACCTCGGTAGTTTACCATACATTCGTTAATCCTATTTGTGACTGTGCATGAC
This sequence comes from Carex littledalei, assembly GCA_011114355.1. Classification (NCBI taxonomy): domain Eukaryota; kingdom Viridiplantae; phylum Streptophyta; class Magnoliopsida; order Poales; family Cyperaceae; genus Carex; species Carex littledalei. Next base: position 5,527,474 of record CM022096.1, on the reverse strand, counting down.
CAGTTAAAGATGGTGAGGTTATTTACCTTTAGGATTAGTGACTTATTCTTGGCAATCGCGTAATAATTGATAATTCGGTAAATGTAATACCATAGAAATAAAGAATAGCGAGTACCTAAGCCAATCCTGTTTCTTCATAAATTTAGAAATGACCGAGGAACAAGGAGGACCTCGGGATTCGTCACCTTCTGCTTCGTGGGAGTCCCTCCCACTATCTCATCAGTACAGCGAAGGAAACGAAGGGGATGGAGAAAGTCCGTCTCGGGGAGAACTCGTTACAACTTCCGCAGGAACGTCTCGGGGGCCTGCGAAGGCCGGGAAAAAATCTACTGGCCCCCGGGATGGTCATAAGGATGATTTAATTTTTGAAGCATCCGCCGGCATCTCTCCTAAACTGGTTGTCCAATATAAGGCTTATGCTGATGCCTTTTATGAGGAACTCGTGGATGAAGCGGATATGGAGGAATATCCGCGACATGCATTGCAGTTAAGAGTCCCGGGTCCGGATGACCGAGCGCATGACTCGAATCTCGGGATGTGCCTGTATTGGAAAATGCCGAAATGCGGTTTCAAAATAAGGGTTTCTAGATTCGTTCGGGAGATATTACGACATCTCGACGTGGCCCCTGCACAGCTAACCGCACCCGCATGGTGTTATATTATGAGTTTTAAGTTTTTGTTTGATTTCCTGCCCGAGTTACAGTCACATTTCCCGAGTGTAGGGTTGTTCTTTCATTATTTCGCTCCCTTGTATAATAATGATAGCCATCTTGCAATTCGGAAGCGTGGTAAAGTCACGTTGTTTGACAGATTGTCCAAGGCGGATGATTGGAATAGTGGTTGGGTATATCTTCAGAATCCCACCGATTTGAAGTGTTTTAATGAAATACGAAGGATTTGGCGCCCCTTGAAAAAGAAAAGTTTGATTCCGAGGTCTCGTCCACCTCTGACATCAGATGAATTAAAAATCGTCAAACTTCTTGATGGTTATTTCACAAGTTAGTATTTTTTGAATTCGTACCGATATATCTACATATCGCATATGTTTATTTTTAGTTATTTCGTTTCGCTATGGGTAAATTGTTAATTCTTGCATGCTTCTGATGTCGCAGGTCGCGGTTTTATGGCACTGCCCTGGAAGGCTATTCGTCCAATTCCGATCTTCGCGAACCCCGAGGACGGTTTCGTTAAGAAGACGGGGGTTCCGAATACTTCCAAGTCGGGTCCCGCCAAGCTTCGGAAGGCCCCTAAATCAGTTCCTGCCAGTGAAACAGCGGCTCTTCCGAAGCCATCCTCCAAATCTGCTGCTGCCGTCAAAAGCACGAAAGGCGGTGCCTCCAGTTCCTCCAAACCCGGGGTTTCTCAAAAAAGGAAAGACACCCCCCTGAACGTTACAAGGGTAGATAAGGGGAAAGGGATTGCGGCAGAAGAGCCCGAGTCCAAGAGACAAAAGGTTCTTTTGGGGAAGCCCGAGTCTGAAGGACCCTATCAAGATCAACTTCTCGCTGCAGAGGAAGAATTAGAGAAGATTATTGAAGACGCCGCGGGCGACGTGTGGGACCCCGCGGAGGATCACAAGAAATTTCTCGAGTCACGCATTTCCGAGCAAGGGGGTCGGACCGGGTTTGCGTGGGGAACCGAGATTTCTCAGGGGTTCCCCGACAGTTTTTTAGGCTACCTTCCAGGGTATTCTCGGATGCAGGAGGAGCAAGATCATCCCGAGGTCCGGGCTGCGTATGCTCGGGAAACGTTCAGACTTACTACCACTCAATATCAAAAGAAGTGGGCTGAGGAAAATCCTGATCAAGTTGTGGATCAGGTGTTGAGGTCGCTGCACGAAGCTGGGGTTTACTTCGGGTTCCTCAAGGACACGTTTATCAATGAGAAGCGCGATGCTCTTGTTGTTACTTCTGACCAGGAGACGCTTAACAAGGCGATTCTGGAGAGGAACCATTTTATGGAGCTGGCGAAAAGTAAAGATAAAGAGAGGAGAGTAGCCACTGGCCAAGCTGCCGTAAATTCGGCGAAATACGAGCTTGCTCGGTACACGGGTATGAGGCTTGATGCCGAGCGCCAGGAAGCCGAGACGAAAGCGAAGCGTTATAAGCGCAAGATGGAAAGACACAAGAGCAAAGTAGCTCGTCTTAAGTCCGAGCTCGAGGCCCGAAGCCAAGAGTTGGAAGAGGCGAAGGCGGAAAATATCCGTATACGGGATGAAGCGCAGAACTTGCCAAAGAGACATCTCAGCAAGTTCTTGGGCAGCAAAGCCTTCGCACAAGCCGTTCCGTACGCGATGAAGGATATGATGACACATACCGTGTATGATTATCTTAACTTTATGGGGGGTTTTTATCCGTTTAAACCTGAGCATGTCGGGTTCACGCCGGTTGAATCGGAAAAACTCGTGGTCAGGGATCTGTCGAGCTATGGTTGGGATGAAGAAAAGGATGTATTTTTGAACCCGGATGGCTCCTTATTCAATGAGGAACTCCAACTCGAGAATCATCATCCTTTGGGAATTGTTCACCCTTGGCCCAAGGACAAATGGCCAGAACATCTCGACCTTCCGGATGGTGCCCCTGTAGTGGAGATTGAAAACCATCCCTCTGATTCTTCGTCCGAAGGGGAAGAGAATGACATCGAAGTAAGGGATGTCGAAGGGGATACCGAGGTAGGGAATACCGAGGAGGGTAATACCATGCATCAATACGAGGAGCAAGAGGATGATGCAACTCTTTTTAACGCTCCACGTGATGGAGGAGAAGATGCTTCCATAAGGCCGAATTCCCCTCCCTCATGTAAGTAGCGATTTTATTATTACTATCATCGAGGTATTTCATTCAAGCTTAACCTTACTACTTGTTTGATTTTGTTTGTAGGAAGGATCCTGTTGAGCCTTTGATGCAACGTCGATAGGAGTAAGACACCCGTACCCCGAGATGTATGGGTTTTTAAAGACCTTGAAACGTGTACTGTTCCATTTGCACCCCCGAGATGTGGGGGTTAACAGAATTGTGGTGTAATGTATTGCGTTATTTAGATGTAATATGACATTTGGTACCCCCGAGATGTGGGGGTTTAACAGAACAACTAAAATGTACCTGTTTGTTTTAATCGCGTGTTTCTTTGCTTGATTGCTTTTCAATCGATTTTATCTCGGTTGCATGCTTTGTTTTTTCTTTGTGAACATGCGAAATATGCTTGGTTGTATATCCTTGCCCCCCTTCTGTTTTTATTTTTGACAAAATGGTCAATGTGGGGGAACAGGTATGTCGCGATAACGTATGCGTTACCCCGAGGGGTTTTCGATAAATGTTCTCGACATAATGTACGTTACTGGTAAAACAGTCGTCGTCCCTTAGGACTATCGTAATTTGTTGTGTATTTCGGGTGTAGTACTCGAGATTAATTTCGTTGCCTAAAAGGCTTTCGTGCATGCATCTCGGACCCAATAAATGAAGCACAATCAAAAGTAACATCACATATATTGATAAAAGCTTAGAACCATACAAAAAAAAAAATTTGCATCTCGGTCTAAGTGAATACATGAAATAGAAAACGAAAAACAAAGGCTTATCTCGCCCTGAGCACATCGAATCTATTAAAACATAAACTAAAGTGATATTCACTAAGTGTAAAACTTTCTCAAGTGGCAAGTGTTCCACGGGCGAGTGAGTGTGAACCCACTCGGATCTTCTAACTCGTAAGCGCCTTTACCTCGTGGGCGAATGATCTTAAAGGGACCTTCCCATTGAGGAGCAAGCTTGCTGACATGCTTGCCGGTCGCTTCCACAGTTTTGAGTACTAGGTCGCCTGGCTGGAATTCCCGAGGTACGACATGTTTGTCAAATGCACGTTTAATTCTGCGTTGATACTCCATAGTACGGATGCGGGCTTTCTCCCGACCTTCTGTGATGAGGTCGAGCTCTGCGGCGCGAGCATCGCGGTTGTTGTCGGTGGAATACGTCAAAGTTCGGAGAGATGGCTCCATCATTTCCATTGGAGTGACTGCTTCCATTCCGAACACCAGCGAATACGGGGTTTGTTGTGTGGCTTCTCTAGGTGTGGTACGGTAGGCCCACAGAATTCCATCAAGCATGTCGGGCCAATTCGTTCTGTTCTCGGCAACTTTCTTCTTGAGGCCATCCAGAATGGTACGGTTGGTGACTTCTGCTAAACCATTGCTAGCAGGGTGACTGACCGAGGTAAAGTTGTTCTGAATGCCCAGGTTGGAGAGGAACGTCATAGTGCGTGCTGCATTGAACTGTGTTCCATTGTCCGAGATGAGGGCATGCGGTATGCCAAAACGACAAATGATGTTGCGCCAAATGAACTTCTCTGCTGTCGCGGCTGTGATGGTTGATAAAGCTTCGGCTTCGACCCATTTAGTAAAATATTCTACAGCCACGATAATCCAACGGCGCTGTCCAACAGCTTTGGGAAACGGCCCTACTATGTCTATCCCCCATAGGTCAAAAGGCCAAGCTCCCGAGATGGATATCTGATCGTATGCCGGAATGTTACTCAGCTTGCTGTGATATTGACAGCGCTCACATTTCCGAACTAGGTTAGCCGCGTCATGTTGCATGGTTGGCCAGTAAAAGCCTGCTCTGAGGATTCGTTTGGCGAGGGTTTTCGCCCCTTGATGACTGCCGCAGACACCTTCATGTACTTCAGATAGCATTTTCGAGGCTGTCTCCTCATTGAGACATTTGAGCCAAGGTCGCACGTACCCTCGTTTGTAGAGATGGTTGTTGAATATAGAGTACATCGGCGCGATTCTTTTCAACCGTCGGGCTTCCAGCTGATCAGTGGGGAGAACCCCGGTGTTAAGGAAATTCCACATCGGGGTGAACCAGGACTCACCGGGTTCACCGATGGCGAATACGGTTACCGTCTCCAGATTGATGCTGGATTCCGGAATATCCATAACAATCACGGGCCGGTCTTTGTCGAGGTTGCCCGCGGCGCCAAGTTTTGATAAAGCATCAGCTTGGCAGTTTTTATTGCGCGAAACATGTTGGATATCAACTTCATCGAAATGGCTCTTGAGCAGGTGGAATTGTTGTCGGTACTTGCGTAACTTCTCGTCCATAACTCGGCATTCATCATTTATCTGTTTGACTGCTAACTCGGAGTCACTGCGGAGATGAATCTCGCGGGCTCCCAATTCTTTAGCTAGCTTCAGGCCTGCTATCATGGCTTCATATTCCGCGGTGTTGTTTGTTACCGGGAATTGAAAATGGAGGGCATAGTTCAAGGTTTCCCCGTGTGGTCCGGTGAGGGAGACCCCGGCTCCAGCCCCTTGTAGTGAAGATGCTCCGTCAACATGAATTATCCAACGCCCTTCAGACTCGGGGGGAACTCCGGAATACTCAGCGATGAAGTCGGCGAATATCTGGGATTTCAGAGCGTTTTGGGGGTGGAAAGAAATATCAAACTCGGACAATTCGAGCGCCCAAGCTAACAATCGCCCGGAAGAGTCAAAATTCGCGAACGCCTTTTTGAGGGGGATTCCGGTATAAACCTTAATGGAATGGGACTGAAAGTAAGGCCTTAACTTTCTAGCAGCTATGACAAGAGCATATGCTGCCTTTTCGATCTGAGAATATCTGGTTTCGGCATCCCGAAGTACGTGCGAGACGAAATATATAGGCTTTTGATCTCGTCCCTCTTCTCGAACAAGGGCGGCGCTCACTGCATGACCCGTTGTTGCCAAATACAACACGAGGATATCGCCCGCAGTAGGTCTGCTGAGACATGGTGGATTGGCGAGGTAGGCTTTGATCTTTTCAAAGGCCGTGGCACACTCCTCTGTCCATTCGAATTTGGCCGACTTACGCATGGCTTTGAAGAAGGGGAAACAGACGTCCCCGGATCTCGCGATAAACCTGTTGAGGGCGGCCAATTTGCCAGTGAGGGATTGTAACTCTTTGAGGTTCCTCGGTGGTTTCATATCGAGGATGGCTTGTGATTTCGAAGGATGAATCTCGATGCCTCGCATAGAAACCATGAAACCGAGGAACTTACCACCGGTTAAACCGAAGAAACTCTTCTTCGGGTTGAGTTTCATGTTGGCTGAATTCAAGGTCGCGAAGGTTTCTCGGAGATCTCGGACGTGGTCGAGGTCGGACATGCTCTTTACAAGCAGGTCATCCACGTACGCTTCTACATTTCGCCCAATCTGGTTGTGGAAGACAGTGTTGACCATGCGCTGGAATGTGGCTCCAGCATTACGCAACCCGAAAGGCATAACCCGGTAGCAGTATAGCCCCGAGTTGGTGGTGAAAGCGGTCTTTTCTTCATCGTCTTGATTCATCCGGATTTGATTGTACCCGGAGAATGCATCCATGAAACTGAGGAAGGCATGTCCCGAGGTGGAGTCAACCAGTTGGTCGATTTTGGGTAAGGGGAACGGATCCATGGGGCATGCCTTATTAAGATCGGTGTAATCAATACACATACGCCAGTCACCGTTGGACTTTTTGACAAGCACGGGGTTGGCTGTCCATTCTGGGCACTCGACATTTCTGATGAAACCAGCATCGAGTAGCTTCTGAACTTCACGCTTTACGGCCTGCTGCCGTTCTTCCCCCATGTTACGTTTTCGTTGCCTAACCGGTTTTGAACCCGGTTTGATATGCAGTCGGTGTTCCGCTATTGACCTCGGAATCCCTGGCATGTCGGCAGCTGTCCAGGCAAAAACGGACTGATTTTCTCGGAGAAACTTGATGAGTTCGTCCTTTGCTTGTCCCTGGACTGCTTTTCCGATGTTGAGCGTTCTGCCTTGGCCCAAATCGAGTTGTTCGACTTCGTCAGCGGGCTCAAGGGAAGTTTTTGCCCCGGCTTTATCCACTGGATCTAGCGCCAGGTCGGTGTTTGGAGGTAAAAAGTCAGCACTTGAACGCAACCGCTGTTGGTTTGTTTTGGCGTCGGATTGGTCGACCTGGTGGACAGAGCCTCCTTGACCTTGAACAGATGTCATGTAGCATTCTCGTGCCACCTGTTGCTGGCCGCTTTCTTCTCCTATCCCGTTATCAGTGTGGAATTTGATTTTTAGGTGTGAAGGGGAAATAATCGCGCCTATTTTGTTCAAGGTTGTTCTTCCCAGGATTGCATTGTATGCAGAAGGAGCATTGACGATGAGGAAGTCCACCATGACTTCCACTGTTCGAGGGAATGTGCCGAATGTCACCTTGAGCGGCATCATTCCCCGAGGTTGAAGGGTATCACCCGTGAAACCTATCAAGGGTGAGATGTGTTGTTGGAGGGCGCGAGTGTCGAGGCCCATTTGTGTGAAGGCCGACAAGTACAGGATGTCTGCCGAGCTTCCCGTATCAACTAATACCCTCTTAACCCGGTGTGTGTTAATCTTGAGGTTCAGCACAACGGGATCATCATGCGGGCAGGAAATCTCGCCTAGGTCCTTCTCCGAAAAGGATATTGCCTCTTCAGGTCGGGGCCGTTTTTTGTCGGTTTCGACCTGAAGAATAGTGGGGTATGGTTTTTGATTGTCGCGAGGTGAAATTCTTCGGATGGTCCCGCGATGGCCTCCGCTAATCACATTGATGACAGGACTGTTCTGCCTCTCTGGGCGTCTGTTCTCGGGATCATCCCGGGTTTGGGGACCGGCTTCTCCTACTCGAGGTCCGGTATAATCCTGTCTGTAAGGAATGGGTTTCTTGAAAATCTTACCTTTGCCGTTGTATTTCCTGGAGAATTTTCTGAAGAAGTCGGGGTTGATGAACTCTATCAGCTTACCTTCCCGGGCGAGTCTCTCCAGGATGTCTTTGAGTTGAAGACAATCTGCGGTGGAGTGCCCATTGAATCCGTGGTACTCGCACTTCTGGGAGTTGTCTTGCACCGTGAAAATGTTTTCAGGCAATGGCGGGGGGAGGTCGAACATGCCTTCTATGATGTTGTACATCTCGTGCCGTTTCTTAGTGAGAGGTGCATACCTTACGAAATGTTGGCGGTATCCCTCGGTGCCAGTTTTGTGTTCTTGCTCGGTCGGTCGGTTTGGTTGGTTTCTCCGAGGTTCCCTTTGGTGGCGAAACCTGTCCGGAGCTGGCTGTCTGTTAGTTGGGCGGCGGGGAGATCGAGATCTAGGCCTCGTGGGACTCCCGTTGTCATCCTCGGCACGGATGTAACCTTCCGCAAAGGTTACGAATTCTCTCAGAGTGGTCATCTTCTTCATATGGGCTTCGTAACGCAAGGTTCCTGGACCTCCTTTGCGGAGTCCTTTCTTGATGGCGGCTAGGGCGAATTCTTCATTGAGGTTCTGAATCCGCCGAGATGCCTGTATGAAACGGTTGACGAATGCGCCTGTCCTTTCACGTTGTCCTTGGACGATATCCAGGAGCATCTCGCACGTGGCTTGCGGGGGTTTTATGATTGTGTACCTCTCCAAGAACAGTTTCGCGAAGTCTTCGAATTTGTTGATGGACCTCCGAGGTAGCGTCATATACCAGTCCCATGCTTCTCCAGTTAAGCAAGTGGTGAAAACTCGGCACATGATTGCATCGGTGGCTCCAAGAAGGCGAAGTCGCTCGAGGAACCCGTACACGAAATTGTGTGGATCCTGTGTATCGCCGCTACCCCGGAAGCTGGGAAGGGTTGTTGGGTATTTGAAGTCCGTCATTGATTGGCGGTAGATGTCTCTGGACAGGGGGCCGTCCTCGATTCCCATGGGCCGAGAGTAAGTGCCTGCCTTCTGGGATTCGAGTTCGGCTAGTTTGGCCGCGAGTCTGGTTTGGATCAGCTCTTCGACTTGGGCCATGTTGATACCTCGGGTTGGGGTAGGCGATCGTCGGTTCCTTCTTCGGTCATCGCGGCGATCTCTATCCCGACCTCGGGGTGGACTTCGTTCGCGCCCTCTATGGGAACGAGATTGGTCCCTGTGGGATGGTCTGGGCCCCCTGCCGTGGTTAGCTGATTCTCGCTCGTTGCTAAGGTGAGCTCTGGGGCCTTCAGCGTGTGGTTCTTCCGCGGGATGGGGCCCCCTATTCTCATCTTGACCTTCCGGGCGCCTGCCTACCTCGGGGTGTATCCCTACAGGCAGGGCATTTTGGTCCCTGCGTTCGGACTGGTCCTGTTGGTCGGGTAGTGAGGGGGTGTCTGTCTCCTCGCCTGTTCGGACCTGTGCGAATTCTCGTTCCAAGTTTCTTGGCGAAACATCTGCCGGTCGGCTGTGGACACGGTTTGCAGATAAAGGTCGCGGTACAACTGCAGCGGGTGATATAGTCCGATGGACAGGTCGTAGTAGTATTTGCTGAGAATATGGTGTTAGACCTGTCATGGGATATGCCCCGTGGGCGCCTCCGGGGCCCCATTGCCCAGGTGGCGTGACATAGGGATACTGGGGACCCGTGGGAGTGTAAGGCGTGTAAGGAGGTGCGCCGTAGTGATACAGCGGTGTTTGCTGAGGGTAATACGGTATGTAGGGTATCTGATAAGCACCAGTTACCTGATTGTGATAGGTACCGGCCATCTGATTGTGTTCAGCGTAGAGTGGCCTGGTTGTGTTCCCTTCAGTGAATGAAGGTCGAGTAATGTCGGGACGGGGTTGCGCTGGTTGAGGACCCTGGGGTCGCATTGTTGAGCTGCTGGGTCCCGTTCCCGGGAATTGACTGTGGGAAGGATTAGCTGTAAGTGATGCTACCACTGGAGGTGGTGTGATTGTTACTCCTGGCGGGGTCGTCACCCCTGGTGGGAGCGGAGTTGATGTGGTCGGACGAGCCATCTAGTTCTGCGTTTGAGCTAGGTGTGGCCCCACGGTGGTTGATACGCCCTATCTCGGGAGATGAGGCCGTATGGAAGTTTTGGGCTAACTGGATTCGTCCTGCCAAGGGATTGCAGGCCGAGATGTGGGTCGAGTTAGGAACTCGGGGTGGATTGTGAGAGATTCGGACTCTGACCTGTATGATCTCTCTCTTAGTTTAAAATTGCGTCCCCCGTTTCATGGGAATCACTGCCTTATATAGTCTAGCCATAACTGCCATCTCGGGCGTTTATGGGAGAACGTGGGCAGTTATGTCGTCCGTTATCGATACGTGGGCATTAAACCAGCCGTTTCTGGGACGTGGGTACTAAACCAGCCGTTTCCCAGCTATCCCGTATGTCGGTTGGCTTGGGCCTGTATTAAAGCTCTTGTTTGGGGCCGGCATGTTGGGCCTCGGCTTAACGAGCTTTTGGGCTTTTTCATATGACGTCGGGTTGGCCTTGTTAAGGTCCGAATCCCAGTCTTTTATGGCCCAGTTTGGAATAAGTAAAAGGGCCTGTGGAACCTGGCCCTATCACGTATATTATCCTATAATCTCATTCTTCTAAATATATATTTCCAAAAAAAAAAAAAAAAGCTATCCTGCTTTGGCCGTTCGGTTCCCCGCCAATTGACCGGTCAATTGGAAGGTTCCAGACGGCTTAAGCGGTATGATGCTGATCGGACGGTGTAAAAAAATATGGACCGCAAGGAGAGCTTGACGAATAGGCCCAAAAATCATACATGTCGAATCCAAACAATATATGAGTATTGATACCAAAGACCCAAAACTAAGTATTGTTTTTTGGGTCCTAGCAAAATAGATGTTTCCATAAAAAAGCCCATTAGGCGGAATGGACCTTATTCATAGTATATATACACGCTTACGATTCCAATAAATTATATGGACCTAATAAGAATTGGGGAATTTTTACGTTATAAATGAAATTGCTGCCACTAAATTAGTGTCATGGCCTCGTGGGAAGGATGAAACCTTGGAAGGTTAGCAATGCCACTAATTATATTTCGACTTATAATTCGCGATTCAATTTAAAATAATTTCCAATCTAAATAACGATATCATAATATTGGAACAAGGAACGGATGTTCCTTTTTTTTTCTCGAGAAATTTAGATATATGCCCTTCGTAACTTCTTCAATTAGATATTAATTTTCTCATCTAAATTAAAAATATAGTTATTTTTTCATTTAAACTCACTTATTCTATTAATGTCGATTCTATTTTTTCTTCTAAATACAAATTAATAATGATTAAAAGTTATATTGACAATTTTACACCCTTTCAAAATTTTGTATGGCTATGTCTTCCATCCCGCACGACTCTCCCGCTTCCCATGCGCGACCCTGCCCCTTCCGTCCAGTTCTATCTCTCCTCTCTCTCTCACAAAAACTATATATCACGGAAAATGATTTAAACAATATCAATCTATTTCCTTCATTGATAATTAGTTCTAAAAATAATTCTAATACTAATCAGGATGAAAATGTTTTGAGAGACGAAGACGTACCGGCCCATAAAAAGTTGGACTCAATAAGAAAGAGAAAAGATGTGATGACCGATTGTTCAAGGTACGTAAAATAGTAAAATTTGATTTGAAGTCATCTATTCACAATTAGAAAACTACTTAGGGCAGACTTAAGTATGAGCAATGCGGTCAATTGACTCCATTTTCTTTTAAATTTTATATTTATGTATGATTTTCTATATAATTTTTTAGTAGAATATTTTACATGATTTCCATTCTCCGTAGAAAATTTTACATGATTGAATCTAAATATATGTTTTCTGACCCCCATTGTTCGAAAGTCTGACTCAATTACCTACTTAGGATTTAACATGTGTGCCACTGCAAATAGTGAGAGCAATATTATGCGACATGTCTTTTAGCTTTTTATTCTATTTTATTGTAAACAATTGTATTTTAGTTAGGAAGATGATTACTGATATTCTGGTAACAATGTAACATGGCAAAACTACTCAGTTGTGAGAGCTACATTAGGAATTATTATTAGAACTGATGAGAACCACTACATCAGGAACAAATACTTCATAAAATTCAATTGTGAGAGCTATTTAAGCCCTGAAAACGGGTCCTCATTTTAGACCTTGGCTTATATGAAAGGTTCACTAGATAAAAAGCACAGAGAGAGAGAAAATGATCAAATCTCCAAAATCTACGCGTGCATGCGTTATGTCAAGCGTACTCAAATATGGTACCTCCAACATAATTCATACCGATAAAGAAAAAGAAAAGGAAAAAAACGAGAGGTTGGTAATACATTATAGTTTATAGTTAGGGCAAAATTGTCCAATTAATTTTTTATTAATATCAATTTTCATTTTTAAGTGATTAAATTAGAAAATGGAGATATTAATAAAATGAGTGAGTTTAGATGAGAAATAATTAATTTTCAAATTTGAATGAGAAAATATCTAATTTAAGAAGTTGCGATGGACATGCATCAAAATTTCTCCTTTTTTTTCTTTTATAGTGCCAAGGATATATACATTCTTTTCAGAAATAAATAAATCTATTGTTATTTCGATCCCTACCATTGATATTCATTGAATTTCATGCATGAAAAATTTATTTCTTTGAAATTTATGCATAGAAAAATTTCAACGGTAGAGATCGGAATAACAGGTTCCTATTATTCCTTGGGAATAACAGCAGATTTATTTCCCATTCTCTTCACCTGATTAAATGGGGGAGAAGATGGCGGTTCTCAATATGATGAGGTTATGTGCAACGGAACTCCTTAGTCAACCGTTTTCGGATTCAGATCGGATGTGAACTGAATTTAGTTCGATGCCCATCCTTTGCTCTCTACGTGGAATAGTTTATTTGAAGCAATCTTTATTACAATTTAATTTTTCAACATGAGATATTTCTTCCTCTTCTTCTTAGCATTTTTTTTTTTTTTCCCTATATATTTTGCTTCTCACCGACATTCCTTTCTCCACTTATAATATGCTGTACAGTACAGTCAAAACAGAAATTAAGGCAATACTTAAATGGCAAGAAGCGTTACAGGAGGAGATGGCGCTATTCAAGACATGGCGGTTACACCAAATTCATTTCACATTAATAAAGTATGTTTTGACTGAATTTAATTTTGTAACGTTAGAGAAGGCTTCACATATAGGCCGTGCTGGTAGAAAATGAAGTTTTCAATAAATAATGAAAATACAATTAAGAAAACTATTAAATAATTTAAAGAGATGAAAATAGGAATTTGATATTTAGAACCATCCACAATGCACAAAACTAACTTCAAGATAAGTTTAAATTATGATAGTCGTGCCTTTAATCAGATTAAAGATTGATTGTCATATGATGTACTTCGTATTTCATTGTCAAATTGTCAATATTTGCTTACACAATGGATTACTAACGTTTTAAAAACTGATAAAATTAAGAATTTTACACTATGATCCAAATCATTTTTGTAAGGAGTTCAATTGTTTTCATATGACAAGAGTTTAAAAGTGATTATTTTATGTTTTTTTATTGGATTATTAGTTCGTAAGGAAGAAGTAATTTTCTTAAAAACCATTTATACTTTTTTCATCTATTTCTAAAACTACGGTGACAAAATGCAAAAAAAGTCGGAATAACAATAGTAAATCAGTTTAAAATATTCAATTAATTTTATTTGTTTGAAGGACTTGATAGTGACTACCAAGATTGTATTAATTAAATGTGCTTACAAGTTACAAGTCCACAACTGTAAAAAAAATAAAAAACAAAATAAAATTACAAGAAACGCCTATGTTATTGCATGATTGAACCTCCCTGACCCTTGTACCCCGTTGCTAAATATTCAATTATTTTCAATTTCAATCCCAATTTACGTAAAATTTCCTTCAAATCGTGCTAATGAAATCATTAATCGTTCTATTAATCATTCCGATCAAATAATTGGTTAAATAACGAATTTCATATCTCATTAGATGGAATTTTTTTTATTTCAATCTAGAGATTTATAGCAAAAGCATATAATGGCCTCTTTCATTATCATTACTTTAAGCAATCGAGGTTATTCTGCGCAAACTTTTAAATGGTCGCCTTATTTCACGTCAAATTTGCTTTCTAAACCTCCCATAACCAACAGAGTTCAGGTCACAGTCGATAATATAATACTACAGTAGTCCACTAGAATTCTTCGTTTTATTCTTTCAAGAAAGGTCCATTATATTTAAATCCGTCATGACCATAATAAAACATTATAAAATAAATTACGAAATGCTGTGGAATGCAAAAAAAAAGAAAGAGGCTTCTTAAGAATTCAAATTAAATTTGAACTAAATTACACAAATTAAATAATGAAAATAATTGATGAAAATACTGTAACTAAATTAATTAAAATAATTCAATCAACCAATTATTTTTTCTCTATTAATTTAAATAGTAGGAGAAAAATTAACTACTAATTGTCCAAATTTATAAATTCAAACTAAATACACAAATTAAAAAAAATATTATAAACATTTCAAATTCTTGCTATGCCCCGAATGGTGACATGAGAAATTAAATCCTAGTCAATGTCATCTTAGTTGTTTTGGTTAAATTATTTGCTTGCATCATTTATTGGTTGACCAAGATCGAACATAATACGTTTCCGGTTATGCAAATTGTAATAATGTATAATTTAAATAATTTAAATGTTTCATGAGTGTATATAGAAATCATCTAACCGCTTTAGACAGATGTGAACTATTAAATTTAATTACGTTTAAAAGAAACTTATACTAAATTTAGTACTTAGATTTAGCGCCATTATAATTATATCAAACTTATTGAAGGGTCTCAAGCAAATTTAGAAGGACTAATTTAAATAAAATAGATTTTGAATTTAAAATCTAAGTATCATCCTACCGGTTCAAATTTAATCATTAAGGAATCGTACATTATGTGGATCAAGATTAATTTAACAAGCCAATCTAAGAGCAAGAAGTTAATTTAATTAAGAAATTAATGGCAATGCAAAAGTTTTATAAAAACTGAATCGGTCATCAAGTGTAGGTCTTTAATCAAATAACCACTCACCAACCAATCTAAGACTCAACTGAATTGGAAACATCGAGATTCGTATGCATTTTGGAGATAACAAGTATCTTCAATGTCAAATCTGACGAGTCCCCTTCAGTCCGCTTTGATGGACGTTAGATCGCAAGTTTGGAGAGTGAAGAGTAAGCAAAATTATTATCGAGAAGAGAAGTCATTAGAGAAGAGAGTGTTGGAGCGAGCGAATTAATAGCTTCTAAAAGAAACAATGTCAGAGACAGTGAGGCGCAGGGACGATAGAGAGTTTCACTGGTGGATACAACAACGGAGAGAAGAGAAACAACTGGGGTTCTTTAACTTTTAGGGGTAATTTCGTCCATTTTTATAAACTAAATATGAATTGTGAACTTTTTATATTATTTAACTGGGATAAAAAAAATTATTATTGTCATGGAGAAATAAAAAATGTGTTGAAGAGTTGGAGGGTATATAGAATATATTCAACTCTAGAGGAATAAATAAGAAACTCAAGACAAGTTGAAGGGTATATAAAAAATTAATTCAATTTTATAAGAATCAATATATAAAGCGAGAAGCATCAATTTTTAAATGAAGCTCCCAGCGCATACAGGGAAGGAGAGAGATGCAGCTGCTGTCAAGGTTTAAAAAATAAAATAAAAAGGAGAGAGAGAGAGAGAGGAGAGAGCGAGAGGAGGAGGAGGATTTGAAATGAATAGGTAATATTTGTTTATTTAATTTTTAAAATAATTAAATAAAGAGTTAGATAAATAAAAGGTGATAGAAAAAAATGTTAATTTTGTGGATATTATGGTGTTTTCATGGGTAAATTAACTATTTTGAAAAATATTATGGGCACACTAGAAATTTTCTCAAGATTTTAACAGAGCAATTTTTCCTTCACGCAACGCACATACTGTAGAATTAAAACCATGTTGCATATGGTTCGGATGCTTAATGAAGCCAAAATTGTTTTGTTAAAATCTTTATTCTCAATCTACTCAATATATATACGGCCGAATTGAATTGCCAGTATAGTAAATTTGAGACTAAATCTATAATGGAAAGCTCTAAATCCTTTTCCACAATTAAGAAATATTCTAAAATAAATGTATTTTGATCATTTGAACTACAAGTGTTTTAAATATTGTTAGAAGACTTAATATTTGTAGATAGCAGCGAAGACAAAATCAATAATAGCAAACGATTCCTGGCCTTTATAACAAATGAAAGAGCTAATAACTGTCCAAATAATACACAAACAGTTGGGTGTTTTAGAAATAAAATAACATACCATATTCTTGGCATATTAGACTGTCAGAATTAGCAATAATTAATACTTTGATGCCTTATTAATTAATCATTATAAGAAAGCTGAACTATTCTCACAGTTAACTAATCGTTATCGTGAAAAATAACCATTACAAAGTGTAGAAAAATTATGAATAAAACTGCAGAAAAATAGGGGCAACAATAAATAAACGTTATAATTGTTGTAAATCAAATTTAATATGATTTATGTGGATGTTCAATTCATTGCCTCACTTCTCCACTACTCCACTACTCCACTACTCCACTACTATAGACATTAATTTTCTTCTTTATTATTGTAACATCTCTTTCTAGTCTATAAATAGAGACTTTGTACAAGCAAGAAAGTACATACAATTAGAAGAGAATAAAATTCTGCTATTGCTCTCTATCTCTCTTGTCATTTACTTTACTTTTGTTGCAACTTCATTTTAATTTTACAACACGTTATCAGCACGAATTGCTCGGAAGAAGTTGCAAAGTAATTATGTAAGTAATTTATATGATTGATTATTATATCTTTCATTAATTTAAATTTCATTTGAATTTTTTATTATATTTGTTTTAGTTTATAAGAATCATTCCTTGAAGTGAATGATGGAATAATAACCTGAAGTTATTATTGAAACTAAAAATTTATCAAGAACCCGAAGTTTGTATTACTCGAATAGAATAATAACCTGAAGTTATTTAGAACCTGAAGTTCTATTTGAAATTTTAATATAAAATTAATATAATAACCAGCAGTTATTATAGGCCACTGGATGAATAATAACCTGAAGTTATTCCCAATTAAAACCTGAAGTTTTATTAGAAATTTTCATATAAAATCAATATAATAACTAGAAGTTATTATAGGTCATTGGATGAAAATATAACCCGAAGTTATTACAAATTAAATTTTACATAGCGCAGTCAAGCAATTTAATAACCAGAAGTTATTAAATAAGTATTTTATTATAACTTGAAGTTATATAATATTAACCTGAAGTTATTAATACATTTAAATTTATTTATTTATTTATGCAATTTACATATTCTTTTATTTATATTTATTCATCTCCCTTTTCACAACCTTAAGTTATGATATTAATAACCTGAAGTTATGGCATTAATAATCTGAAATTATTAATACGTATCTATTTTGTAGTACATATGACAAATCTCACAAAGTTTGAATTTATCTCATTTTTCATTTATCATAACTCGAAGTTATGGTATTAGTAACCTGAAATTATATTTTGTTATAAATACGTATTAATGAAAATGAGAAAGGAAAACATTCTGAAGATGTTTGTTACAGATGTGAGATGACAAATCATTGATTGCGTACCTGTCGTACGCCCAAGTATTTTGTAGGGCTTTATCAAGCCTCAATTAAAAAAAAAACAAAAAAGAGAAAATGTGGAAACTAAAATGACCCCGAATATGAATGCCATATAGATACACATTTTGATGTATCAGATTTCTTCCATAATGTGGATAAAGAAATAGACACTTTACTAAGGGAGAAAATATAATGTAGAAGTTTATGTTTATAAAAGTTTAGTTTACATTTTAATTTTTATATTGTATGCAAATAAAATTAATGAATAAAGGTAGTTTATTTTTATTTTAATTTATTCTTGCATTCTTTTATTTTAAAGGAAAATGACTGACGCAATAGTAAGTAAAGAAGATCCATGTTTAGTAGACAGCGGAACAACAAATACCATATTGAAAAGTAAGAAATATTTTTCACAATTGTATATTGGTGAGACTAATATCCACACTATATCTGGCACAACTAATTTAATTGAAGGCTCCAGAAGAGCTTGTATTTTGTTACCTGAAGGAACAAAATTAATAATAGATGATGCATTATATTCAAGTAGATCCAGAAGAAATCTACTAAGTTTTAAAGATATTTGAAAGAATGATTATCATATTGAAACTATGAACGAGAGAGAAATTGTGAATATCTTCATATCACATCTATTAAAAATGGCCATAAAATTATAATGGAAAAGATGCAAGCATTGTCTTCTGGACTATATGGTACTTATATAAGTACAATAGAATCAAATATGGTTACTAAACCGAAGTTAGTTAATCCAAAGTTATTTACTTTGTGGCATGACAGCTTGGGTCATCTAGGAAATATAATCATGAGGAGAATAATTGAAAGTGCAAATGGGCATCCCTTAAAGGACCTGAAGATCCTATTATCAAAAGAATTGTCATGCGAAGCATGCTCTCTTGAAAAACTAATTACAAGGCCATCTCCAAATTAAATTGGACCTGAAACTCCCTCATTTTTAGAAAGAATTCAAGGAGAATCGTGCGGGCCTATTACACCTCCATGTGGACCATTTAGATACTTTATAGTGTTAATTGATGCATCAACACGTTGGTCACATGTGTGTTTATTAGCAACAAGAAGTGTTGCACTTGCTAGACTATTATCACAAATTATCCAATTGAGAGCCAATTTTCTGGATTATCAAATTAAAAGAATCTAGCTTGATAATGCAGGAGAGTTTACATCTCAAGTTTTTAATGATTATTGCATGTCTGTTGGAATTACGATAAAACATCCAGTGACCCATGTTTATACGCAAAACGGTCTAGCAGAATTATTGATTAAAAGGTTGCAATTAATTGCTAGACCTTTACTTATGAAATCTAGTTTACCGTCTGCTGCATGGGGACATGCCATATTACATGTTGCTACACTAATTATGTTAAGGCCAACTGTAGATCATAAATATTCTCCGTTACAATTAGTCTCCAGAAGATAAATCAAATTTGTCACATCTAAAGGTATTTGGTTGTGCAATATGTTTTCCAATTTCTCCTCCACAACGCACAAAAATGGGACCTCAAAGAAGATTGAGAATTTATATTGGTTTTAACTCTCTTTCTATTATTAAATATTTAGAATCATTAACAGAAGATATTTTTATAATAAGATTTGCTGATTGTCATTTTACTGAATCAATATTCCCAAACTTAGGGGAAGAAAAACCAAAGCTGGATAAATAAGTAACTTGGAATTCATCGTTATCTTATCTTGACCCCCGAAGTGGTCAATGTGAACTCGAAGTTCAAAAGATTATAAATTTGCAAAGAATTGCAAATGAATTGCCTGATGCATTTACAGATACAAATAGAGTTACTAAATTACATATTCCAGCTATAAACACACCTTCTCGAATTGATATTACAAAAATATCTAATGAATCTAATGTGCGTAGAAAACGTAGAAGACCACTTGATTCTAAGGATGTAAATTCACATAAAAGGAAAGAGCATAATAAAACAGTTAGCGCAACCCCAAAGAGATTAATGGTAAAACTCCTGAAGAAGTCGATAAAACCCCAGAAGAGGTTGATAGTAAAACTCCTGAAGAAGTTGATAAAATTCCAGAAGAGATTAATGGTAAAACTTCTGAAGAAGTTGATAAAACTCTAGAAGATGTTGATAAAGTTCCAGAAGAAACTCATGTACCTAGTGATTATGAGATCTCAATAAACTATGAACAGAATGGTACAATATGGAACCGAAATGAAACATGTGCTGATGAAATTTTTGCATATGCTATAGCAATTAATGTGCTAAATGAGGAAGATTATGTGCCAAAAACTCCTGAAGAGTGTATGCACAGAAATGATTGGCCAAAATGGAAAGATGCCCTGAAGGCTGAATTAGATTCGCTTGAAAAGCGCAATATTTTTGGACCAATAGTCTTAACCCCCAAAGATGTTAACCCTGTAGGTTACAAATGAGTATTTGCATTAAAAAGGAATGAGAAAAATGAGATTGTGAGATATAAAGCAAGGCTAGTGGCGCAAGGCTTTACACAAATACCTGGAGTCGATTATGAAGAGACGTATTCACCTGTAGTGGATGCGATAACTCTCAGGTTCTAATAAGTCTCACAGTTACAGAAAATCTAAAAATGCGACTTATGGATGTTGTAACAGCATATTTATATGGTTCACTTGATAGTGACATATACATGAAAATCTCCGAAGGATTGAAAATGCCTGAAGCATATAAATCAATACCTAGAGATATGTACTCTATAAAATTAAGAAGATCTTTATACGGACTAAAACAATCAGGCCGAATGTGGTACAATCGACTGAGTGAGTACTTTCTAAAAGAAGGATATAAAAATAATATAATCAGTCCGTGTGTTTTCATTAAAAGATCAAATCTAGGTTTTACAATCATTGCAGTGTATGTTGATGATTTGAACATTATTGGATCTCCTGAAGAGATTGAGAATACTGCAAAATTGTTGAGAAATGAGTTTGAAATGAAAGACCTTGGTGTAACTAAATTTTGTCTCGGCCTGCAGATCGAGCATCTAAATAATGGAATATTTGTCCATCAATCAAATTATGTTGAAAAAATACTAAAGAGATTCAATATGGATAAAGCTCATCCTTTGAGCACACCAATGGTCGTACGATCGCTAAATGCAGAAAATGATCATTTTCGCCCGCAAGAAAATAATAAAAAAGTGGTTGGTCCTGAAGTACCATACTTAAGTGCAATCGGGGCATTATTATATCTTGCAAATAATACAAGACCCGATATCGCATTTGCAGTAAATGTGTTAGCAAGATATAGTTCCAAACCAACCAGAAGACATTGGAATGGAATTAAACACATATTTCGATATCTCTGCGGAACTAGAGATATGGGGTTATATTATCAAAAGGATACAAAATCCAAATTAATTAGATATGCAGATGCGGAATATTTGTCGGATCCACATACAGCACGATCCCAAACGGGATATGTATTCATTTATTGTGGAGCTGCAATTTCATGGCGATCAACAAAACAAACTCTTACGGCAACATCATCTAATCATGTCGAGCTGATCGCCTTATATGAGGCAGGTCGAGAATGCGTTTGGTTACGGTCAATGATTCAAAATATTCAAGAAGAATGCGGGCTTGAAAACATCAAGGAAAATCCTACTCCGCTGCATGAAGATAATGCAGCATGCATTGCACAAATCAAAGAAGGATATATCAAAGGAGACCGGACTAAACATATTGCGCCAAAGTTCTTTTCAACACATGACCTACAAAAGGAAGGCGTAATCAACGTTTGCCAAGTTCGATCAATCGATAATTTGGCAGACCTATTCACAAAATCTTTGCCCACGAAGGTTTTTGAACAACTCACAAAGAAGATAGGTCTACACCGATTGAAGAATATTCAATGATATCTAAATGAGGGGAAGCGTTATACGCACTGTACTCTTTTTCCCTTAATCAAGTTTTTATCCCAATGGGTTTTTCTTGATAAGGTTTTTAATGAGGCAGTACACGGTCCTGAAGTATCGTGTTAATATTGATCTTGAAGTATCATGTTAATATTGATCCTGAAGTATCATATTAATAGCGTATAATGAAAGATGAACATCCAAGGGGAAGTGTTGTAAATCAAATTTAATATGATTTATGTGATGTTCAATTCATTGCCCCACTTCTCCACTACTTCACTACTATAGACATTGATTTTCTTCTTTATTATTGTAACATCTCTTTCTAGCCTATAAATAGAGGCTTTGTAAAAGCAAGAAAATACATACAATTAGAAGAGAATAAAATTCTGCTATTGCTCTCTATCTCTCTTGTCATTTATTTTACTTTTGTTGCAACTTCATTTTAATTTTACAACAATAATGATATTAGTTAAGACTTTTACACGTTCATTTGATTGTCAAATTCACAAGAGTTTGCAGTGGTTGTTATTATTATAACGGTATATGACACATTAATACTCAATAAATTATAAATTATAAGTGATCACTTTTAATTAAGTATAAAATTGATAGTAATAATATATAATTATTTTACATATTAGTTCAACGTTGGATTAATAATATAACATGGATCGGATTGATCCGGATTCTGACTGGATATGTAACCTTGTTATCTGTGTAACACAGAATAACAAGACATTTATTTTTATTTTTAATGACAGTTTGAATTGAATAATTATTAAAATTAGACAGTCAAAAGGTTCCTTGGACTGAATATATAATTTGGTCCTCATAATACAAGGCATCATGAACTCACTCTTGTTATCCCATTAGGCAAATGTGTGAAAGAACTTTGGAAAATGCAGAACAAAACAGATTCTCTAAATGATCTTACTATTTTGGAAGAATCAAATCGGTAGCGCTCTCATGCACAAAAGAGACGTTGATTCAGATACGTTTCCGCACTTCAGATATATATTCATTAAGATAGTCTTGGGATGGTAACGATGGTTCGTCGGCTCCAATAGTCAACGCCTCTAATGCATAAGAACCATGTAACGAACGAATCAGATCTAAACTCAAAGAGTGTGATAATGCAGAGGATATGAATCCTTGTATTCCAACCCTAAAATGCCTCTTA
The DNA here is from genome assembly GCA_011114355.1 of Carex littledalei. NCBI lineage: Eukaryota > Viridiplantae > Streptophyta > Magnoliopsida > Poales > Cyperaceae > Carex > Carex littledalei. Next base: position 5,504,945 of record CM022096.1, on the reverse strand, counting down.
AGCAATTTTATGTGTTAAATTTTGAAATCCTTCATGCTCTCCATGCTTGTAATCAAGTCTAAAATTCAGTTCATTGACATGTACGCTGTAAAATAGGATATTGCTAAGATCTGCAGGTCAGGGCTTAACGGATGTAATGCTCAATACAAAATTTTGCAGCCGCTAGCTACCAAATATTTCAAAAAATAAAAAAGTCTAAAATTAGGAAATTATGGTAATTCATATGATACCTTTTGAGATTGTAAAAAAAAAATTCAAAGTTGGATTAAAATTATATAATTATTAATTAAAAATTAAGAGATTTAATACGAGGAATAAATAATTAGAGATTGAATTACAGTTGTTATTATAATTAGTTTGATTAGTCAATATTTTTTTTTTTACCAATCAAAATTAGAAATAAATCTACCTGCTTAATTTCATCTCGTGCAAACTCCCATGATATTTTTGGCGAATATCGAGTATTACTATATATGGTAAGTTGATAATTATAACATGTTTAATTAGAATCATAAACAAATAAAAAATTAAAAGTACGTCATTTCTAATGTGAATCCTGAACTAATCAAACACAGATTCTAACATATCAAAAGTAATTTTAGAGCCAGCGAAGGTGAACATGTCCAATGTAAATTCTAAATTAATATGATGTATTAAAATATGTGGGCAAGCTAGCTTTAGATAAACTGCAAACCAAGGTTTCATTCATAATATATATAAGACCAGTTGAGGGCCAAATCTCGAGAATTAGTCAAAGATTTAATTTAAAGCATTCACTGGTCAAAATAATTTGTGAGTAATGATGATATATAGTAGTGATGACATTAATATATCATCTCATTAATTAATCTATATAGAATATTGCTTATAAGTAGTTAGAAATAGTAATAGTAATAGTTGGACATGTGTATCATCTTGTACTAAAAAATAATAATAGTTTTAGCAATAATTAATCTATTACTATTACTATGTTTAACTTCTTATAATAAGATGCATGATACACATGTCCAACTATTACTATTACTATGTTTAACTTCTTATAACATGATACACATGTCCAACTATTACTATTACTATGTTTAACTTCTTATAAGCAATTCTATATAGATTAATTAATGAGATGATATATTAATGTTATCACAACTATATATATATCATCATTACTCACAAATTAATGTCATCACTACTAATTATGAGATTATATAATATTGATGCCTTCACCCTACCCGTATCGTAGTAGCTCCAAATTATCCGCATTAAGAAGTCAGTGTTGGGTAAATTAGGATGGATTAAATATCAACAAACCTTAATCCCTCTTTAATTATTCCATAACCAATAGTCATTATTCCTTAATCCCTGTCTAATTACTCCTTACAGAAGAAATGAGAATACAAAAGAAAAAAAGAGAGACCTCGAGAAAAAAGGAAATTATATATAATACAATATTTATATAATGTTTCATAATTTGTCACTCTTTATAATTTAGATTTCGGCCGATTCTGCATCATTGTGGTTTAAAAAAATCTTTACAATCTAAATTTAATTTCTCATACTTCTCTATAATTTAAATTCAATTTACTAAATTGATATGTATTAAATTATAATGACATATTTAACGGGATAGTGAATTTTTAAGTTTGTGGTATTTTAAAAAAGAAAGTATATGAAGTTGCTTGCTCTGATTTAAAAAGAAAGGATATAATTTGTCTTAATTAGGCTATGAGTCGAGTTTGAGCGAGTTATTCTCAATTCGTGCTCAACTCATTTAGTTAATGAGCGAGTTAACTCAAGTTGGAATGACAATAACGAGCTGTAAAGCCAACTCGAGTTCAGCTCATTACCAACTCGAGTTGGCTCACAACTCATTTATAACTCGTTTGACCAGTCAATTTCTTTAGTTATAGTTATATACTAGTAAGAGTTTATCTAAACACAAACAATTCAAATGACATAATAAGAGTTTATCTTAACAAGACAACTAATAAAACAAACAATCCAAACAGCAGGTTGGGAGTCATTTAGAAGGGCATAGAATTTATTGTGATGAATTTTGTGTAACTCGAGTTGTTAATAAGTGAGTTGGGGTATGCTCAAACTCAGCTAATTTATTAAACGAGTCAGCCAACTCGAATTGGAACTGACTCGAGTTGTAAATAAGCAAGTTACGAGTTTGAACGATTTTGTACAACCCTAAATTTGTCTATTGAGAGATTCATGTAAAAAGAGAAAAGCTAGAATTGTCAATTTAATAGCACTGATTTAAATATGCACAAGTATTTTTCGATAGTTTTGTATAGAAAAATACAATTATGTGTTATAGAAAAGTACTTTTTATTTCTTATGTTTTTATTTCAGTGTAAATTTGTTGGACTGTAATATGGATGCAAAAGATATAATATTACTCTCGTCACATGGGAAGTTTGACATGATTATATTATAGATTATTATCTTACTAATGTTATTAAAATGTGTTTAACTACATATGCTAAGGAAGAAAAAACATAAACAAATCCATGCAAAGAAAAATTTAGATTGTCGTTGGTTTGTGAATTAAGGACAATAAGTTTATTATACAAATATTTGATATTTGATACAAATTAATCTAATTTTATTATCCTAATAGCTCAGATAAAAAATTGAAATGATAAAAAAGAAGTAGCTAATCATATGACTTTAGGGTTTGTTTGGCAACCTCTAAAAATGTTGTTCAACACAAATTAGAAGGTTTAGAAGCGATAAAATACATTAATATGTTGTTCTAGAGGAAGACTCGAATAGTGAATTGAAGTGTGTGGAATTGCGATTATTAATATCATTAATTTCGATATTAATGGATCTACTTACAATATTTGTAAGTTACAACATCTTACAACAATTCGGTTTTGCGATTTTAAAAGTTCAAACAGTCGATCCAAACCGTTCAACATGGTATCTATATTAAAATGTGCCTGGAGATCAAATTTTACATTTTTTTTGAATTTGTTTATTATTTATTAAGTATTTTACAAAACTGTTGTTTTTTCAGTGATCCAAAATTGTCTAAAAACAACAATTTTGTAAAAAACTTAATAAATAGTAAAATAATAAAAAAAAATGTAAAATTTGATATCCAAGCACATTTTAACATAGATATCATGTTGAACGGTTTGAATCGACTCTTTGGACCTTCAAAATTATAAAACCGAATTGTTGTAAGATATTGTAACTTACAAATATTGTAAGTGGATCCCTCCTCTATTATTATTACTATTATTATTTTAGATAGAAAGATAAAGGTATGGCTTTCCAACTTTCATTAATTGTTTTATACAGAAATTTTCATTCGGATTTTGAATCCATGACTTCCCACACGGAGGGAGAGTGTTAGATTAAATGCTGGTTCTTTATTATTATCGTTGTTGTAATATTACCTACTACTATTATTATTGTTATTATTTTATTATTTGTGTTATCAGTTACACTAGTTGTTATTACTATATCATTATTGTTATCATTATTTTAATTATAATTATTTTATCATCTCCGTCGTTCCTCATCTTCATTATTATTCTATTCACCACTCTATTATATATTTTAACTATATTTTATCAAACAATATTTTCATTCTTTTGAATTAATTGTACATAAATAGCAATATTGTAGTTCCTATCCAAATAACAATATTCTAGCGTATTATTTGATCTTTGGGTAAGTTTATCTATTAAGATCTCACAACGTATGTTATATTCTCTGTTTTGGTTTCCAATTCTATCAATATCCATGTGCAATGTGCACATCCGGTTTGACTAAATTAACATATAAATAGCACAATGTATCCTGGTACTGTTCTCTTTCCTCTTTGCCGACCTTTGCAACGGATATTTCTAGTCCAACACTCAAATATTTATTTACATTATACATGGAAAAATCGATCAAGTACTTTCACCCCATTGTCGTAGATTTTTATTACATTCTTAAGCGTGTTTGTAAAATCTAACATATTATTTAATTAAGGTAAAATCATGGGAAGCTGATAACAGTACCCGCACTACAGTACCCGTACTGTACTGCATAATAACTACTATAACTATCTGGGGGACCACAAAAACTCCAGCACAAATTTTTTTTTTTCTAAAGTATTAATACATATGCAATAAAGTATTTATACATATGCACGGAAGTATTTATACCTATGAGGTGAACAATTTTTAGTAAATAATTGTCTCCCAACGAAATCTCTCAAACGTACCCGCACCATAAATACCTATGGGGGGACCAAACACGTTTCTAGAGGTGGATTTTATTCTCCGTTCAATGTCGTCCATATTTCTAACGATCTGTGAGAAATTTTGCGAATCTAAAACCACGAACGCTTTCTACGCAATTTTCTCTTTCCAATGAGATCCATAATGACGTACTTTCGGGCTATCGCCACACAAGTATTTACACCTCGACGTGCAAGTATTTATTCCTATACTTGCAAATATGTTTTACATATGACACTAGATGATGTCTGAAAGTATTAATATCAAGTACAACAAGTATTTATACCTCTGCACTAAAGTATTTATACATATGTGGTCAACTATTTTTGTTAGAGGAAGGTTAGCGCGGGACTGATTGGGTAAGGTTGATGCGGCCCCACTACTTCATTAGAGGAAGGTTGACGCGGGGACAATTGGGGGACTGGAAAAGGGATGATCATAACAAGTTATGCATCAAAGTATTAATATCTTATTTTTCAAGTATTAATATCTTATCTTTCAAGTATTTATATCTACGAAGGTTGACGCGATTTGTATTTATGAAAGTTGACGCGGGAACGAGTGCATGGATTGTGAAAGGGGATCATAGAAGAAGGGTGTTGCTGAAATTTTACAATAATAATTAGTGGGGAACATATAATATCTTTTTAGAATAATAATTAGTGGGAACCATAATACATTATTCCTCTAAATGCGGGTACTGTAGCGCGGTTACTGAAATAATTATTCAAAATTATGACAGGTGTTATTTTGAGGATAATAATTGTGTTGCTCAGCGGATAGAGAACATTTAGTCTCTTGCTACTTAATTTACTCTTTTTTCTTCTTCTTAAAGCTGTCTATTTATGGTCTACTCTTAACTATGCGAATCTCTTTGAAAGGAAATAATTTGGCTTGTTACATTTACTTATTTTCTTATGGCAATCTCAATCAATGAAGTAGATTTTTTGTGTTGCTTTTAACAGTGTGTTTTTCTAATAAACGAGCTAAACAAAGTAATTTTTAAATGCTTGAATTTTTTTTTTTTTTGGGTGAAAAGGTTTATAGGTTAGCATTAAAAAAAAAGTACAGTACATGAGAACCGTAGTAGTAGTAGCAACATGCAATTATTATTATTTTTTTAAATTTACTCAAATAGGCGAAACATTTCAAATAGGCGAAGCATTCATGGCATCTTTCCGTTCATTTTCTGATCTCATAGTACATATTCAACTGATTGCTGAAATCATCGTGTCATTAGTAAGTTTTATATAAGTTTCATTTTCTCAAATAAAATGGTTTTTTTAATCAATAGAAATAAATTTATTTTATTCCACTGTCACTCCTTATTCATATACGGAAAGCGTTTTTCGACAGATTTTGTTCCTCTTTTGTAGTTTTTATAGTTTTTTTTTTCTTCATAGAAATAAGGTTCACATTGCATCCAAATTTTAAATTTAAACCTTTTGAAATATATTAAATAAGCTTTGAGATTTAGTAACGTTATAATTTGAAATTCCAGCTCATACACATTTTTCTTTTAAAATAGAAGAAAAAAAAAAACAATTGTGATGTGGAAGAATTCAAAAAAAAAAAAAAATCCAGCTCATACACATTTCTCTTTTAAAAACCTTATTATTACTGCTTGATTTCATACTAAAAGAATTCAAAAATTTATAAATTTTGTAAGTAAATGCATCACTCGTGAAGTAAATCGGTTTGAGTTTGTCGTTTAAAATCTATTTGATAAGTTTGGAGCTGATGAAATTTAAACTGTCACCAATGGTATAGTAACCGGATTCAGAAGTCTTATCTGATAAATTTTTTGCTTTACCTTTATTAGTTAATTGAGAGTAGATAAATTTCGTATTAGTTTCTCCTTGTTCTTGGTCTTTGAAGCTATTTGGAGAATGAATCACAACCAAAGCCCAAAGTATGTAGTGTGGTTCGTAATTCGTATTGTAATTTGTATGTTTGTAGTTATTGGATTTTCTCATAAGAGTAGTTGGTTCGTATGGTAAATTTGTAACCGTGTTAGAACGAAACATGGGTGAATACAGTGGTTTTAAATAATCCAAATAAGTAAACGTACATTCTTCTAGAAAAAGTAGAAAATAGTAAATAGGATGAGTTTTAGGAAAGTGCATTAACTGCGCATAGATATAAATTATAGTTTTACAGAAGGACAAATTGGATTTTAAGAAATAAAATATTCTCTTGGCGGTTGGTGCTCAACAACTCAATTGTTGCCCTTAAAAAATAGCACTCTCCAAAATTATGACTGTACATGGAAATAATATATTTGAGCTATATGGCAATATAAGTTGCTATAAACCTATTCCTGCATGTTTTAAATATTTTTCTTCCGAGTACTTGAAACAAAAAAAATGGAATTATCATTGCATTATTAAGAAAGAATATACGATGATCATATTAATGGTTTTTCTATAAACTTGGAATCCCAAAAATAAACTATCACAACAAAATCACATTTCTTATTCCAAGGATCCAGATAATAATTACCAAACCTGAGGATGAGATAAGCGCAAGAACTTATACCCTATATATGACCCCACCGTATATTTTCCCTTTCTTTTTGTATAATTGTATGTACTTGTTATTCTTTTCTTTCTGTAACCGATACCAACAACCAACCCAGCCCCCAGGCTACACCTCTAATACGCCTTCCCTATATATTGACGCGTAATAAAACACCACTTATCTCTTGTTAAATACCCCCCACTTGGGCCATTTCCCCCACTAACACTTTAAAACACACTATCCTTTTCCCTCTCTTTCTTTCTCTCATGGCCAACCTAGGCAACATCAAACAAACAAACCCAGCGGAGCAAGCTGAGCAACCACCTCATCACCGGTGCAATCACCTCCTCCTAGGCCTAAATTATGCGGCTCTCTTCATCGGCTCTCTCGCCTCTAGCCTCCTCTCTAGATTCTACTTTGCCCATGGCGGTGACAACAAATGGACCGCGACCTTGGTCCAGTCACTCGGCTTCCCTCTCCTGTTGGTGCCTCTCTATATCTTCCCGCGACCCACAAACTACCGCCCCTTCTCGCGCTTCACCCCTCGTTTGCTCACCCTCTGTGTTTTTCTAGGCCTTTTGTTGGGTGTCAACAATCTCCTGATCTCATGGGGCGTGTCGTATCTTCCCGCATCGACCTCGTCTCTACTTTTATCGACTCAGCTAGGTTTCACACTGGTCCTGGCTGCCATCCTGGTACGGCACCCGTTAACCTTCACGAACACTAATACTGTCGTTCTTTTGACACTGAGCTCAGTGCTTCTTGCACTAAGGTCAGGCGAGAGTTCTGAGAGACTAGCCGGTGAGAGCCGGGTTCACTACTTAATTGGATATGCATCGACTCTTGGGGCAGCAGGTTTGTTCGCGCTCTATCTGCCCGTGATGGAGTTGGTCTACCGTGGCGTCACTAGTTTCCGCATGGTCATTGAGGTGCAAGTGATAATGGAGGCGGCGGCGACGTTGCTGTCGGTTGTTGGTGGCACGGCATCACCGGGTGGATGGAAGGAGACCGGGCAGTGGAACCTTGCAGGAGTACTGTATTGGTTAGTTCTCGTGATTACTGTGCTGACATGGCAGATGTGTTTCATGGGTACAGCCGGGTTAATCTTTTTAACATCATCCCTGCACAGTGGTGTTTGCATGACGGCAGTGGTGTCGGCGAATGTGGTCGGTGGCGTCGTGTTTTTTAAGGATAATTTCGGGTCAGAGAAGGCGGTTGCGACGGTTCTGTGTGTGTGGGGATTGGGGTCTTATTTGTATGGAGAATACAGAAAGAGGGAGGATGGAGAGATTAATAGGATTAGAACTGGGAGAGAATTAAAAGAGGAAAAGGAATTGGAATTAGAAATGGAGATGGAGAAAGTTGGAAGAGGAGGCAGTGCGAGTGGAAGTGTATGAATTTAATTACCAACTTAATTAATGCGCTTTATTTAACTTCTAATTTTGGGTTTAAGTGGTTCAATGTAAGTGAACTTTGCAGGGGAAAATTGGCATATGTGTACATATTTATTTTCTATGCCTAATTATCTTGTGGACATCACATTGTTTGATAATATTGTAGGAAAAGTGTCAATTTCATATTTTAACTTGCTAATCATGACGTCTATGAAGTAGGAAATAATTCTGCTACAATTCTCAGTCCTAAAATTTCTATTTTTTTAAATCCAGCTGTTGAATTTTTTTCGAGAACAAATATCGAAGCAACTTTTTTTGAGAATTTTCTGTGCACGTATCTCAAAACAATTCGACAACTGAATTTAGAAAAGCAGAGATTTTAGAGTTACTGTTCATTCACGAGGATCGCAGCAGATTTGTATCTATGAAGTATATGAGAGAAATTATTTCGGAATAATTTGAGTACTAATTAATATGCATAGTCTCATGAAGACCATTTTATACTATATATATAAATAGATAAATACTATAAAGGACTTTGTAGAAACAATGGCAGGTCAGAAGGGACTAAGTGAACTGTGAGAAGAATTTTGGTATCATAATATATACTTTTACAAAATGACAAATTAAAGCTGTTCATATCAATAGAATTATTTTAGTTCGTTTATTTGACCATTGATTTTGTATAAAATAAACTAAATATTAAAAAAAAATTATGTGGTCCCAACTTTTATAAAGAAGAATGAAATATATCAATGACTAATTAATTTCAGTGTCTTGTGTGTTAAAAATTTGAAATTTAATTTAATGAAACAAGAGATTGCGATAATTTAGGGTAAAAAAACTCTAACATCGTACCATACAGTTATTCGTAATGATAAATAATTGATGAAATAATTATACATGGTTACTATATTTTTAATGTAAGATAAATTGAATGGATAAAAAAATAACTTTTATCTCTATATATAGAGATATAGTGAGATATAGCTGTTGGATAGCGAGATACAGTTATCTCGCTATATTTTACTTAATTAATGATAAACAATATTAACAAGTAACATTTTCATATTAAAAAAATATTTTAGTACTTTTACAAATTGCAAAATCTTAAATTTGCTTCATAAATATTATTTATAGGGCTCTTCTAGGTTGCACGTTTGAAACTCAATTTCATCAACAAAGGTGATTTGAAAACTTTTAACTATCATCTCATTTTATAAAAGAACTACATACTTTTGTAGAGTATAGCTAGTATGACATCAGTGTCATTTCAACCTATATAATAACACCAGTTCTAAAACCTATCGAATCAACTTCAAATGGTGAATCCAAACCGTTCAAACACATCTATTTCATTAGTTATGCGTTTAAATGTCAGACGGTCAAATGTGGGGGTTTTTAAGCTAATTTTAGTGTATTCATTTTTCAACATTTGTTACCACTTGATTTGATACAATAATAACTTGAAAAATAATTTTTTTGCATGTAAACACATCACTCATAAAATAAATCGGTTTGAATTAGTCGTTTGTAGTCTATTCAATATGTTTTGGAGTTGGTGTCATATGACACTAATGTCATACTAGCCGAACTCACTTTTGTATAATATGGATAATTAATGTCGCTACAATATGTTCACTTTTCGTCTTCGAATATAATTTGGCAGTGGCATTCTCTCTGTTTTCTTTTAAATAAATAGTACAATGTTAGTTTGTCCATTTCTAAGGATTAGGGGATCGGGGAATATATGATCTGTATAATATATTTGTAATGATAAAGGTTTGATGAGATAATTATACATAATTATCAAATTTTAATTAAAATAAAGGGAAATTTTCTAGTGTAACCATGCAAATTTTTGAAATAGCCAATATTCTCATAAAAAAACTATAATATCCAGTATACCCATAAAAAATTAACATTTTTTATTTCTATCCCTTTTGATTATTAAACTTTTATTTAATTATTTTAAAATCTGAACTGACCAATATGCTCTTGAACTGTAAATGGAGGTGTCCATTTTAATTGTTTCTTCCTCCCTCGTGCGTCTCTGTCTCTCTCAGCAAAATAAATATTTTAAAATCGGATGGTGGAACTTTCAATAAATCATAGGGATCTTTAATTGGTCTTGATTTCCAATCGTGCTATTTGATTTTAGAACAAATATCTTATCTACTGATATTATATTCTCTAACCTTAGCACAACACCTAAATTTTTTGTATCTAGAGTTCCATGAAGAAGAAAGATTCCAAGATCCTCTTTAGCGAAGTGCATATCCTTCCACGAGCAAACACTACAATGCTTGCCGTTGATCCATATTAACATTCGTGCAGTGACAGATCTTGATTGTTATCTCCTTAGATCCTTGATCTAGGTGAACAGCATTTGGATCTTCGATATGTTTGAATCTTAAAATTAAAAGTAGTTGTGAACAACATGTAGTTCTTGTATCAAATCAAATCAAGAAAAGATCGGACAGTTGTGCACTAGTGCTGCTGAGTTGCAGAGGATCCATTCTCTGATAAGCCATAATGACATTCGACTATGTAATTTTTTTTCTTTATGATATTGTTTTGTTTTTATAGTTGATCGTTGTTTATTTCTTTCTATAACATTCTTTTTTGAACTTCAAATAATTAACCACTTAACATTTTTAGTTTTATGTGTAAACTCCAGCTAAATCAAGCAGGGAGAGAAACGCATGTGAGGGAGAATGGAGCTGAGAGAGAGAGGGAGGAAGAAACAACTAAAATGGACACCTCCATGTACAGTTCATTTTAGATTTTAAAACAAATAAATAAACAGTTTAATAATTAAAAGGGGATAAAAATAAGAATGTTAAATTTTGATGGGGATATTGGATATTATGATGTTTTTATGGAGATATATAGCCAGGGTACACTGAAAATTTTCCCTAAAATAAATTGAATGAATAAATGGATAAGCCCTATATCTCTCTAAAATATAACGGGAGATATATATATATATATATATATGGTTGGTGATATTGGGATATAGCGAGATACAATTGGAGAATTGAAAGATTTAGTGGAAGAGTTACGTCTTTATTTTTATACTTAATTTCACTTCAATTAATGATAAAAAATATTTACAAGTAATATTTTCTTATTATATTTTTTTCTTCAAACTTCTACACATTACAAAATCTTTAATTAGCTTCATCAATATTAACTATATTTTTGTTGGGTTACAAGTTCAAAACTTGATTTCTGTATTTAACTTGATTTTTTTTTTCGAAAGCTTGACTGTGGCTATCAAGGAAGTGATATGGATAATGTCATTACGACATATTCCCTCTTTCTGTCTTAAATTTTTTGGCAGCAACATTCTCTCCGGTTTCTTTATATAAAAACAGTATTTAGTTTGTCCATCCTATAATTGCTTATAACAATATTTTTTATAATAAAATGCAATAATTAAGGAATTGTATATTCGCTGGAGAATGGGGAGTGATGTTTTCTTTCATAGCTTGGTTAACAATAATTAAATAAAAATAGTACGAATATTATAAGGCTTTTTCTTTTTTTTTCCCCCTCCATCTATATCACACACCACTGATAAATTTACCACTTTCATTGGACTTACTTTTGTCATGTCACGATGGAAATTATTTATATGTTCTTTCCATAATGTTGTATTAATTATATTTGTTGTCTTGTACCTCTATTTTTTTTTATTCTTGAGAAAATATTTTTGAAATCCTCTAAAATTGGTATCAGGTCAAATTTGGATTTGAATGATGGCGGTAGTTGGGTTACAGTTTCTAAAGCTTTAGAATAATAGATATAAAAATAGAATTGTGGAAAGCACACCAAAAAAATCCACTTATTACACGCGAGCAGTGCAATTGCATACATCATCATCCTTCATTTTATTTACCAGGTCCTAATTGGATTGCTTTGCGGATTAGGGGCTGGATATTATTTTATTAGGAGAAATTTCATACATGCCCCCTTAAAAATATTTAAATTACGTATTACCACCATCTACAATTCATAATATCATATTTACTCCTTTAAATTTGAAAAACTCACAAATTTACCTAAGTTATTGCCTTTATCTATTAAAACTCATTTTATATTTATGAAGTACTCATTTTAATCTTTATTAAAAATAAAAATAAAAATATGTAGATTGTTTAAGAAAAATGTTTAGTCTTCTAATTGTCTCAGTTGCTAGGGCAAATACACAGTGCATGCCAAAATGCCACTGTTTATATCATAGGTAGAGAAAATGAGCCATTTAGCCTCGGAAGCCGACCGAATGAAAGATTGGACATTATTCTTACCCAGACTATATTTTTTTATTCTTTAATAAAGAGTAAAATGGAAACTTTATAAATGAGATTAATAGAAAATGCAATAAAGTGGGCAAATATGTGAGTTTTTGAAGTTTAGAGGGTTAAGTATGATATAATGAATTTTAGATGAGGGATATGTAATTTGAGGTTTTTGAGGAGTATATATGTAATTCTCCCATTTTATTTTAGAGGGTTTTATAAGATTGATGTTGTCCGAATTATGAGTGATTTTAACTGCATGAAAATGTGTTGAAAATTTGCAGCACATCAGAGAATCTGAAGTCTCCTAATTGTTTCACATAAATTAAAACGGCTATATATATTAAGATTCGTACTAAAAAATTGAAAATTTCTCCGAAAATTAACAAAATCAAAAGCAATAAAGTAAATAATGATTTTGATATGTGCAAAGGAAAGGGAAGGTACAAACCAATCATTTATGTTTTTTTTTCCAAAGTATTCTCAACCTGTAATGCTTATGTCATCTTCGAAAAGTCTGAAACATATTAATCTATTCCGTGTTGTTATAATAAATGAAGAGTGAGCCTATGGTGCTATGCATAGCAAGGATGGCTAGTGTACTACGGCTCAATATGGTACTTTTTAAAATTCTAACGGTCGATCCAACCGTTCAATGTGATAACCATATGAATATGTACTTGCAAACTAAATTTTATATTTTTTCGAATTTTTTTACTATTTTTTTGGATAGGTAGAATTTTGATGGTCCAGAATTTTCAGAAAACACTGATTTTTCTACCTATCTAAAAAAATAGTAAAAAAATTCGAAAAAATATAAAATTTAGTTTGCAAGTACATATTCATATGATTATCACATTGAACGGTTGGATCGACCGTTAGGATTTTAAAAAGTACCATATTGAGCCGTAGTACACTAGCCATCCGTGCTATGCATAGCACCATAGCCTCACTCATAAATGAAATTACCACATCAATTTATCTAAACATCATTAGTACCTCGTAAGAATATTGAATTAATAATAATCTTATATTTTTAAATATTAATCAATTTATCCAAACAATTTTTAAATAAGTTGTGAAAGTTTTTTTTAGTCTCATCAAAACAAAGTGAACATACTGTAATTTTCTATATTGCATGTAAATAATACAGCTTGCGGTTTTATCTTGTTATTTATTTTTTTAAATTATTAATATTTATAAAATTAACGAATGACAAAGACATGCAAAACAAATGTATTTGAAGCTTTCTCTCGGTAGATTGCTATATATAATATTTGATATGCAACATTATTAAAATTGGCAGTTGCGTCCTATTCGTATTTTAAAATTCCTCTTTGTCCACATTTATTTGACCACATCACGATACAATATACTTAGGAGATGATAACTATGTTGTGATTATATTTCACTACTATTAATTAAGTTGATTTTGAATATTGGGTGATGTCATTGGCCCCATTAACAAACGCAATGGTCATTTTAAATTAGGCTGAATATATTATATGCCCCTATGGTCGTAAAAATATCAAAAATACCCCTACGAAACATGAACAATCATGAATGCCACGGAAAATTAACCACTAAAACATCGCGAATGTCCTTGAAAATTAGTGAAAGTGTCGTCATTACATTTATTATATAAAAGGCCATCATCAAACTCCTAATTAAGGGCATCGCATGTATCATCATAGGGATGGCAAAAAAGCCCAATTGGCCCGGCGGCCCGGTCTTACCCGTCCGGTTTGTTCTTTACCCGGTCGGTCCGACGCTGTGATGGGCCAGGTAAGGGCGGGCCTAGAGACGGGTCGGGTCAGACCTGGGCTTATGCTGAAGCCCACAGGCAGCCCATGGGCCTTTATGTTAAAAAGAACAAGCAAAACAGCAGCCTTTATTTGCTATTAAACTATGAATAATTTTGTGCTCTAGTAGCAAAATCACACTGTTGTTTGTTGTTAAACTATGAATTATTTTTTCTTCCATTAAAAAAATCATACTATGAATTGTTTTGTTGTCTTATACGGTCTATTTGATGTAGTTGAATATGGATGGGCCAACGGGTATGGACAGGCCCATGGGCAAGGACAGGCAGCATGGGCGGGCCGGGCATAGATTTTTAAGCCCATCAGATTGGGTCAGACAGGTGGGCCGTCAGTTTTTAACAGACAAGCCAGGCATGGGCTTAGCAAAATATCTGTGGGCTCGGCCCATTGCCATCCCTATCTATCAATGTGATCATACTTTCCTGGTAAAATTTAATGAACTAAAATTATTACACAGAATATTTAGCCGTGAAGCCGAATGAACTCATGTAACAAACTAACAATGCTAGCAGAGTGTTGTCCTCTTTTGGTGACTTTGAAAGACTCTTCATGTTATCTCATAATTTTGGAGGCATATCTTGTTATATTGAGATCGAATTCATATCTTGTTATCTTGTTATCCACTTCTAATCTACAACCGTTACTTGAGATCGAATTCAGATCCAGTGCAATACCTGACCTTGCATAATGAGATCTGAGTTGTCTTTTTAATCTGATATGAATTTCAAAACAAACCCTCCTATATTTTAAATATATAGGCACCTAATTAATTTTAGTTCGGTTGAGAATATTCTACTCTCTCAGACACTTGAGGGGATATGAATTTCTTGTGATCTCCCTGTAATCTCAAAACTAATGTGACGTCCTAGTTTTAATTTGAAACATAAAGATCAAAATTTATTCTTGTGAAAGTAATATTTTAGCCAGCTAAATTAAACGTGATTTTGATGTTGCGTCTTAACTTGAACCAACAATAAGGAAAACGTGGATATTAATTACTTGCCAAACCAGAATTAGTTGTTTCAATTTGGATTGGTAATGCCGAACTTTAAAATATATATAAAAATTTAAAATTAAACCTTTAAATAAAACACTAAACAAATTTCAAGATTTTTAAAAGATAGAAAAAAATTAAATTCTGTCCATTACCATTTTCACCAGTTGATTGTCAAAAATAAATTTTTATCTTAAATTACAGTTTTTTTATAAAGAGAAGTATTGGACATTGAAATCACGACCTTTGATATAATCATGGTTAATGAAGGATCAAGCTTTTAAATCAGTGTCTTTGAATGACCTGACTTTGAAATCACGGCTCATGTTTTTCTTTTTCTTTTGCTTTCTTTTTTGTTCAACTGAAAATATGTATGGGAAGGAATTTCAAATATCGAATTTTGAAATTTGAAATTTTGAAATTCATTTAATAAAATTTTAGAGGTTCGATTTCGAATGTTATATTTATTGAATAAAAAATTTAATAATAAATTTCGGTTTGGATTGCTATCTCCTTCAGTTCAAGTGGGAACCATTCTTATATAGACTTTCACTAATTAAGCCACAGGTATTGCATTACATTTGAAAATAAATTATTTCAATTAATCAATGAGGTATGCTGTCTAAACTCAATTTGGTGACTTCTGGTATCTGCAATATTCAAATTCTTATCATGCGTAAAGAATGACATCCTAAAATATGAAATTCCTCTGTTGATTTTTGTATTTCTGAGGAGAGCAAATATTATTAGAATGAAATTTTATTGATCTATTTCTTTTTCACTGTGATGATCGCTATATATATTACAAGTTATCAAGTTACCGTTACTGTACCGTTGGTACCTATGTACAGTGTACCTATTGTTGACTATATGCAAGGAGACCCCTTTAACTCCTTGATTTAATCCTAGCCCTCTAATTCTAGATCTATGATGATAATTAATCTGAGATCCTAGATTCTATTTCTCAACACTCCCCC
Organism: Carex littledalei; assembly: GCA_011114355.1. NCBI lineage: Eukaryota > Viridiplantae > Streptophyta > Magnoliopsida > Poales > Cyperaceae > Carex > Carex littledalei. Next base: position 5,488,689 of record CM022096.1, on the reverse strand, counting down.
TCAAGCTTGGAATGTATATATCGTACAATCCTAGCTTGCTTGAAATTTTCTCAAATGGTCTCGGGTCCAAGCCTTTTGTGAAGACATCCGCTAGTTGATCTTCACTTCTAACATATGGTGTTTCTATTTTCTTTGCTTGGATTTTTTCTCTAATGAAGTGACAATCCACTTCTATATGTTTGGTGCGCTCATGGAACACCGGATTCGATGCGATATGTCGTGCGGAGTTATTGTCACAAAACATCTTCATTGGTTGATCACTTGTAATGCCTATGTCGTTGAGTAGTTGTTTGATCCAAGTTAGTTCACTTGCGGTTGATGCCATGGCTCGATACTCCGCCTCCGCGCTAGATCGTGCCACGACACTTTGTTTCTTGCTTTTCCATGTGACTAAATTTCCGCCTACAAATGTGCAAAAACCGGTGGTGGATTTTCTATCAAAGCTACCGGCCCAATCTGCATCGGAATAGCCACATATTGCATTAGAATGATTATTTTTCATCCAAGTCTTTTTTCCGGTGTTTTCTTTAAATATCTCAAAATTCTATTTATGGTCTCTAAGTGTGATGTTTTCGGTGAGTGCATAAATTTACTAATTTAACTGATGGAAAATGAAATATCCGGACGGGTAACCGTTAGGTAAATTAATTTTCCGACTAGCCTTTGAAATTGATTTATGTCTTTTATTGGTTCACCTTCCTCACTATTTAATTTACATTTGTTATCAATTGGAGTGGAGGCCGGTTTGCAACCTAATTTACCGGTTTTCTTTAATAAGTCTAGAGTGTACTTTCTTTGAGAAATAAATAATCCTAGTTTTGAATATGCTACCTCTATTCCTAGAAAATATTTCAAGTATCCAAGGTCTTTGATGTCAAACTTTTCTTTTAATTGACTTTTAATTTTTCTAATTTCTTCTATATTATTTCCGGTGACTATAATATCATCTACATATACTAGTACAAGAGTTATGTTTTTTTCATCTTTTTTGGTAAACAAGGAATGATCGGCATTACTAATTTTAAAATTGCAAGAATTTAAATAAGAGCTAAGTTTTCCATACCATGCTCGTGGAGATTGCTTCAATCCATAGATTGATTTATTTAACCTACAAACTAGATTAGAATTGTTCTCCAATTTATGACCGGGTGGTAGGTTCATATATACCTCTTCCTCAAGTGTTCCTTGAAGAAAGACGTTTTTTACATCCATTTGGTACAAATCCCAATTATTATTTACCGCAATAGAAAATAAAATTCTAACGGTATTCATTTTTGCTACCGGGGCAAAGGTTTCATTATAATCTATTCCATATGTTTGAGTATACCCTTTGGCCACCAATCTCGCCTTGTACATTTCTATGATACCATCACTATTATATTTGGTTTTATATACCCATTTGCAACCAACGGGTTTTTTGCTTTTTGGTAATTGTACGATTATCCATGTTTCATTTTTTTCAAGAGCCTTTAGCTCTTCTTTCATGGCATTACATCATACCGGATTGGTTATGGCTTCTTGGTAATTATTCGGCTCTAGTTCTTTCTCAATGGAGGTAAGAAGTGCATTGTAAGAGGAGGAAATATTTTCATATGATATGAATTGTTGTATTGGATATTGCACGGTATAAGTCACAAAATCTCTAAGTCAAGTAGATGGTAAATGTGTTCTTATAGACCGTCTAACTTCTAAATTTTCTTCTCTTTCATTTTCATTAGTGTCAATGTTGTCTATTTCCCTTTCAAGATTATTTGTCTCAATTTCATGGTGTGTATCTTGTGTGAATACTTGATCATCTATCCGAGGTATTATTGAATTTATTTGTTCATTTGTATGTGGTGTTTCACTCATTTCCATTTCTTTAAAATATGGCTTATCTTCACAAAATATAACATCCCTAGAAGTAAATAATTTTTTTGTAATAGGATCATAGCACTTATACCCCTTTTTATATTATGAGTACCCTAGGAAAATAGTCTTTGTTGACATATAGTCAAATTTATCTTTTCTCTTAATTTTTACAAAGCATACACAACCAAATACTCTTAAATAATCAAGATTAATTTTGCGTTGATAAAGAATTTCCATTGGACTTTTATTTTTTAAAATAACACTTGGCAATCTATTTATTAAATGAGTAGCGCAAAAGATGGCATCCGACCAAAATCTTTTTGGAACATTATTTTGAAATAAAAATGCACGAGTCATTTATAATAGCTGTCTATTTTTCCTTTCTGACACTCCGTTTTGTCCGGGAGTGTTTATGCAAGTTGTTTGATGTATAATTCCTTTTTTATTGAAAAATGTTGTGAAATTTTTGTTCACAAATTCCGTTCCGTTATTCGATCTAAAAATTTTAAGTTTTGCATCAAATTGATTTTCTACGAGACATATAAATTCTTGAAAACAATTAAAAACCTCATCTTTTGATTTTAGTAAATATAACCAAGTAGCTCTAGAAAAATCATCAATGAATATAACAAAATATTTGAATCCATTATAAGAATTAATTGGGGCCGGACCCCATACATCGGAATGGACCAAATCAAATAATGCTTCACTTTTGCTATTTGATTGAGAAAAATGAAGTTTTGTTTGTTTTGCCAACTTGCATATATCGCAATTAATACAATTTTGAAAAGAAAATTCTAGTGCACTATTTAACATCCTATCGGACGGATGCCCAAGCCTCTTGTGCCAAACATCGTGATTAATGGATTTTATCGGAAACGCAAAAATTTGATTCTTGTAAATTCAAAAGGTAATGCCCATTCTCAAGGAAACCTTCCCCAATCTTCCTCCCGGTTATTCGGTCCTGAAAGATAACATTTTCGCAAGAGAATGTTGCATTACAATTAAAATCATGAGTTAATTTTTTTATCGAAAGTAAATTTATGGGAAAAGTTTTTAAATATAAGACGTCACTAATTTTCTTGTTACACACATTAATTTCTCCTAGACCATCTATTGGTGCTTTCATACCGTTAGCTACTAACACATATTGGTTGCTTTTGGTCATGACTAAATTGGTAAGAAATTTTTTATTTCCGAACATATGATCGGTAGCTCCGCTATCTATAATTATTTGATTATATAAATTTAAATTGTTTGAGTGAGAAATAATACCACAAGAATTGTTTGAATTATGCTTGGTCATCCAGACAGAAAATTGTTCAAATAACTGCTGCATCGGATCTGACCCGCCAGCGCATAACCCATCAGCCTCATTTGAACCGGTTGGTTTATGAGATGTAGTGAACCCGGTTGAGAGGATTGATTTTGGTGCGGCTGCCTTTCTTTCTCTCCTTTCTTTTTCTCGTTCCACCGCAGCTCCTCCCGCTCCCTCTCTCGGCTTTGAATCCCACCACTTTGGTCTGAGATGAGGGTGAAGGAAGTGGCATTTTTCGGCTTGGTGACCTTCTTTTTTGCAATGAGAGCACACAACTCCCTTGGTGTTTGGTCGATTTGAATGATTTTAGGGATTAGGGTTTTTTCCGGAATTGAGATGTTTTGCGGCGAAGCTATGGGTTTCGTGTCCCTCACTGCCACCAGCTTGTGGACCACCCATAGCAAGCCGTCGGCTCTCTTCTTGCTCCACCATGGTAGTAATTTGTGCAAAGGAGGGAAGGGCGGTTGTTAAGAGGAGTTGTGATTTCACGGCATCGTAACTTGGGTTGAGACCCGCGAGGTATTGGAAGATTTTGTCCTCTTCTTCCCTTTGTATTGCTATCGGGTCTGCTATGGGTGGTCGATAAACCCGAAGTTCATGCCATTTTTTTAAGAGACCCCAGGTACTCTGTGTTACTCCTTGACCCTTGTTGTTCTTGTTGGATTTCTTGCTTTATTCGATAGATGTGGGAATAATTGTTTTGTCGGCCATACATGGTTTTTATACCTTCTCACAATTCGAATGTTGTTTCATGGCCGAGAAATAGGTCTGAGATTCCTGGTTTCATCGATTGCATGAGCCATGTCATGACTCTGTCGTTTTTGGATTGTCATTGTTTTGCTGCCTTTTTTCGGCCTCAGTTGCCTCGGCCTTTTCTGGTTCGAGTTTTTTTTACTCTCCTATGATGAAATCTAAAACCTCTCTTCCACTGAGAGATAATTTTGCAGATCTTGCCCAAGAGAGGTAATTTTGGCCATTGAGCAATGAATTGGTGAGTTTTGAGGTATTGGTAGCTTCTCTAGAGTGCTGCCCCTCTGAATTCATTGTTTGTTGTGCTAGATTGTTGTTTTATGGGTTTTGATTTTGCTTTGTTGATGTACCAGTTTTACTGGTAAGGTGCTTTGTGAGATTTTTCGGTCACAGAGATTGATGCTCTGATACCATGTTGATTTTTGTATTTCTGAGGAGAGCAAATATTATTAGAATGAAATTTTATTGATATATGCTTTTTCACTGCGATGATCGCTATATATATTACAAGTTATCTAAGTTACCGTTACTGTACCGTTGGTACCTATGTACAGTGTACCTATGTTGACTATATGCAAGAAGACCCCTCTAACTCTTTGGTTTAATCCTAGCCCTCTAATTCTAAATCTATGATGATAATTAATCTGAGATTCTAGATTCTATTTCTCAACATCGTTAATTTTATCTAAAAAAACAGAGAATTACGGACTTAGCACACTGACGCAAGTTCCGTTTCTCCACGAAAACATACTGATACAATTCTTGAAAATAACATCTATAAAATATTAGACATACCAAAGCTCTTTAATAAATAAAAAATTACCTAAAAGAGCTCTGTTTTGGCAAACCAATATTTAGCTACAACTTTCGCTATTGGATGCTGAACATGTATGAAAAATTTGACAACTAACTATTTTATTTTAACTTTGAACTTCTGATAATAATTAATCATTGATTTACTGACAAAGGTTAGTGTCATATTCGTACGAACGAGAGATCATTGATAAATATTAAAATTTGAAAAGTTAAATCTTTATTTTTCTCTACAAAACTTAGAAATTATGACTATTCGGTATTCACTCATTCCGGGAGTAAAAAAAAATGCAGTGTACTGGCTCAACATAATTGAGACGGACGGCCCAGACTTGCTTTCAGCCGGTGTCTATTCGGGATGGTGCTGGGGCAATATTATTTGTGCTTTGAGATTCGTGCCAAGTTAAAATAATGATCCTGGACCGTCTGTTTCAATCGTACTCATCAAGTAACCTGAGGGGATGTGAATTCAAGCATGAGTTGGTTAATTGATGGAGAGCTTAACCAATTTGAAGCCGAGGTCTTGGTCTGTGGTCCCCTCTGTTCTCGTCGGCAGTTTTTTTTTTAAATGTGTTCTCGTCGGCAGTTGATTGAGCACTTCTCTAACATTTGATTTATGAGGACATTTTTGTACGAATTGGTGCTTGCCTCTACTTTGTTAGTGCCGACCTTTTTGTACGATTGGGTGGCGCTGTTTTGTCTAGTTTTGTTTTGACTGAACCTTTTTTTAATTGCTTGATTTGCTAGTGCCACCCGCGCACCAGAGAATTTGGATCATCTCGGTATCTCAGCATTGCACGTTTAATTACTAAATTCATCCTGTTATTTAATCGTGGCATGAATCTCCGACATTTTTATTAATATCCAAAGTTTAATAAAAATTAATTAATATACCCAAATCCGCTGAGAAGTTATAAAAATATCCATACCGGTTATTTTCTAGCCGATATCCAATTTAATCCATTATCGGTCAGAAAATAGCCGGTACCCAATTTTTTTTTTTAATAAGGTACTGGCCATTTTCTGGCTGGTACTCAATTTTTTTTTAGGATGGGCATAACATAGTTGGCTAAAAGAAAATTCGAATTTTTTTAGAGATGCTGAAATCTAACATTAAAAATTCAAATTTTTTTTTTAAATATTTGTTAGATTACTTCTTTTGATATATAATTAGCATATTTAAACTAAAATACGCTAAATTACTTGAAATTATGTTAAATTACGCTAAATTACACTAAATTACGTTAAATTGTACTGAAATACGCAAAATTACAATAATTACAAAATGAAAGATACTCAATTTTAGGATGTTGGTTATTGTCAAATTAAATTCACTAGCCGCATGCGATGTTTTTGAGGCACTAAACGATATTTTTTTGCAATTCTGATTCCATCAGCCTCTAGGGGTGACCGATGTTTTTTTAGCACTACCCGGCTAATAAAACATCAATGTTTCATTGCAAAAATATCGATAATGCACCGATACATGCAACCGATATAACACACGCATTCAACCAAATGCATTTGTTTGATCTTAGCCAAACCGAGTGCAAACTTCAATCCGAGTTTCCTATGACTTTTTGTTCTAGCCAACTATGCTATGCCCATCCTAAAAAAAAATAAAAAACATTTGGGTACTGGCCATAAAATGACCGGTATAAGTATTTTGGTAACTTCCCAGCGGATCTGATATATTAATTAATTTCTATTAAACTTTGAATATTAATAAAAATGTCGGCATGAATCTCAAAAATAAATGTCATGTATTTAAATAGGCACTAAAATTTTAATTACTCGGCTGAAAGTTAAATCCAGCTTACTAGACTGAGTGCGATACCGCAGAGAATACGGACTTGGCACCACCGCTGATATTTCTCTTTTGATTCCTTGAGACGATCAGTTTGTTGCAAAACATACAGCGGGTCGCTAACCACATTCCTGTATAGCTGGAACAGTTGGAGTTCGGTTAGTGTTATGATTTTTTGCATTTGGAGTTTGTCGAACATATCTATTTGTAAAAAAAAATTATGATGTTCTTCATCGTTATAACCGTTAATTTTATATTTAAAATCTAGCGAAAATTTCTGATGTGCCCATCTAAGGTTTTGAAATAGTCAACTTTTCAATTAAAACATCACAATATCTAATATATTCATACAAATTTAATATTATATTCTTTTCTAACTATTTGATATTTTATTTAATTATTTCAAAAATTAAAATGATCAATATACCCTCTAATGAACATGTCTATTATTTCTCAATGTCATCTTCCTCCCTTCCTACTTGGAATCCATATTGTTGCACTTCTGCCTTCATGTTTCTTCAAGTAGCGTCTTTTCAAGCACCTCATTATTACTTCTTTTTGTCTTCTCTGTTTTTCCGGCTCCGCATATTGCTTCTTTTTGTCTTTTCAAGCACCTCATATTGCTTCTTTTTGTCTTCTTTTCAAGCACCTCATATTGCTTCTTTTTGTCTATTATTTCATGTTTTCTGTCTTCTCAATCGGTGTCACTAACTGCTCATGACCTCGTCTCCGCTTGAGCACTTTGTTTCAACATGTCTAGATCTGAACAGCAAGGTTAAATTGATTGTCATTGTTACTAGAAATTATGTTGTCAATATAAAATCTCTCCAACAATACTGTAAATAAATATGTTCATATATCAACCACTAATTTACAATCAAAATAAAAATCAACTGGAGACAAACATGAATGATAATTGTTTCTAATTAATCACCATTTCCCAAAAGGTTCGTCTCCAAAAGTCTAGAAAAATCAATTAAATCGACATTGCCATCTGCATTCCTATCATGTTGCCTAATCATCCACATGCATGCCTCAAGATTCGTGCCTTCTCTGAATCCGAGATTAACTAGTACTCTTTGCAGATCTTTGGCATCGACTAAACCATCTCTGTTCTGATAAAAAACCAGAGAACGCCTCCTTCACTTCATCCAAACTGGGTTCTGATTTCTGAAACAAAGCAGAGAACTCTCCGTACCCCATACAACAATTCTATGTCTGGTCTCCTTCTTTGGATGTAGCTTGACCTATTCTCTCCATTAAAAATTGAACAACAACGAGGAGGAGAGAGAGGTGGAGCAGGACTGCAGGAGTAGCACCGATGGATTTCAACTAAATCGTCAAAGAGTGAGCCAGTGAGGCTATGGTACTAGGCATAGCGCAGATTGGTCTGTGTAGGGGTGTCAATGATACCCTTTTAACCGTTTACCCTACCTGTACCGTATTCGTTAAGGCGGATATGGGTAAGAATTTTTTTTCGTTACACTACAACAAAACAGGTCTTCAGCGACCGGCATCAGTGACCGGTTTGGTCGCCGGTCGCTGAAGACCCCCCTCTCTCCATTAAAAAATAAAACAAATTGGTTTCGGAGACGACACCTTTAGCGATCGGCGCCCATACCTTTCAGCGACCGATTTGGCCCGGTCGCTGAAAGGTCTCCGTAAAAAAGCCGCGCCAATCCTTCTCTCTGTCTCCTCCGTCTCCCGCGTTTTCGTTTTAGGTTAGCCAAAATAAAAAAAAAGCTACGCCGATCCCTTCGCGCCCGAACTCCGCCGCCTCTGTGACCCCCGACCCCCCGATCCTGACCCCGCAGGAAGACGCCCGCCGCTGGAAACCATTCTCTAACCTTGCTGAGACCCCCGCCACTGGAAGTCACCGACTCCGACCCCGACCACGCAGGCATGGATTTGTTCTTGTAAGTATTTGCCACATCTACTTGACTTTGCTTTTTGCTCAATAATGGAAAAAAAAAAAAGTGGGGTTTTTGCTCAATGACTTTGTTATATCTTACAGTGGCGTTTTTGCTCAATAAGCATCATTATTTGTTATATCTTAGTGTAAATCGGGTTAGTTAACTTAAAGAGTAATAATACATTGCTTTCAATTAGTTAACTCAAAGAGATTGATTGCTTTCAACACAAATTCCATGTTACTGTTGTAGTCTAATATATAATGTTGTTGTTCCCCTGTGGTTCGGAGCCAATTACATGTTACTGTTGCATCTTCTAATTTGGATTTGCTTGGTAGGACTTAAAACCTCTTGATTGTAGTGTATCCTTTAATTGATTGGTTTGATTAATTGATTGGTTAATTGGTTTGACTAATTGATTGGTTAATTGGTTTGACTAATTGATTGGTTAATTGGTTTGATTAATTGATTGGTTAATTGGTTTGATTATTTGATTGGTTAATTGGTTTGATTATTTGATTGGTTAATTGGTTTTAGGAAGTTAGTTTAATCTTGGGAAGAAAGAAGGAGAGGAGAAAGCTCAATCTTGAAAGGAGTAATTGCTTGTAATCAGGCAAATTTTCTCTCTTTCTTAATTCTATGCTGGTTAATTGTATTATTAATTGTGTACTACATTTTGTTAGTTATTAATTCTATGCTGGTTAATTACATTATTAAACCGGAACATTTAGTATGCCTTTTAGGTTTATACCCGTTCAAAATTAATCTGATAGGGATTAATTTTGAATAGTCCCCGTTTTGGGACTGCTCTTTGAATGCTTTGTTTCATCTAGGAAGTGAAGAAATGTATGTGGATCTAGTATTTAAGAAAAATTTGGTATCATTTTCTCTTGTTGTTCCTACGAGTACGTATTGAATTACATGTCCAAAATGATGTGTTTCTAACGCGTACTCGGGGAACTAAGGGGAAATGCTGCCGAATTTTTCTTAAATACTATATTCACATACATTTCGTCACTACTGAGACATAGCATTCAAAGAGTGGGATAAGATTGTACACCGGCCCTGTGTAAGCCCCAAAAGACTAATGAGTTTGGACTTATTAATATTTAATGACATTATTTCATTGAATTGTGAAAATAGTAAGCAAGGCATAACTTTAAGTTTTGACCTCGTGTGCATTTTATTTTAATTAGAACTAATCAAGGCAAGGCAAGGGAAGGCAAGGGAAGCGTCATCTCTCTATCTCTGGTACGTATGTTTAAATTCATAGCTTATGTAGATGCCGCTTGTATGGCTGTATACAAGTCCTGTTGCATGGATGATGCAACACTTTATTTGATTTTGTGTTTCTTCCATGACTTGCTTTAGAGGGTCCGTTATCAATTGATGATATCTGGAGGGTCTAAAGTATAGATCTGGATTTTTTTGTTTGACTTGCTTTACCTAAATTGAATTTGTCATTCCTTTATACAATAGCTTATAAATGTATATGTCATAATTAGGAGGAATGGAGGATGATCGTAGTTGGATGTACGTGTTGGGTTTTGGGCTATTCAAACCCGGGTTTTGACTGTTCAAACCCGTTGATTAACTTTTAGGCTCAAGCTGCAGAAAGACCGTAGAACAAAAATTTCTACGTCTAATCTCAAGCCAAGGATTAAAAGATGGTATCGTTCTTTTAATCCTTTAAGGATCTATTCTGTAATTGATTTCTAAAGATTAAATCTATCTACCAAGTAAATAAATTTATATAACATTTATACCTTGTTTCCAAATTACAATTGGAATGCAGACCGAGCGAGAAGACCGGATCTGAGCAATGTCTTCTTTCGGAGCAATGACTTTCCTCGGAGCACCAAACATATGGTGCCTCTATAGGTTATCCACCAGGACTAACCAGAGAGCGATTTATTTCTTTTGCCAAAAATACCGTAAACCGCGGTATTGCGTAAAAACACTATTCACGGGAAAAAGACGAAATAGCAGAATTCCCGACCGGCAGTTATTCTGATTTTACTAATAAGCAAAACAGAAATACCGCGACTTTCGGGAAAACACTATTCACCGAAATCCCGCAAACACTATTCAACAACTCGAAAGATAATACGTATCAGATACGTATAACTTTCGTTTAAACCGCAACACTATTTGGGAGAGAAAAGTGTTCGTTTAAACCGCAACACTCAGATTAGGAGAACAGAGCCAAACAGTCATTGAAGAGGTCGTTGCAGAGAGTGTCGAGGTGGAGTCGCCAAATGATATGATTGAAATGGTTGTTGATGCTGCTGGTCCTTCTTTTAATTGGGAACAACCGAATCCGAAAGCTCAGGAGTTCTATAACATGATGAACGCTACCGAGGAGCCGCTATGGGATGGTTGTGATAAGGAACATACGGTACTTGCTTGTGTTACCGAACTCTTTAGCATTAAGTCCGACTGCGCCATAACCAAAGATGGTTTCAATCGTATCCTGTCAGCCGTGAAGAAGTGGCTTCCGAAAGAGAATAGGTTGCCTTCCGATCTATACCAATGCAAGAAATTGGTAAAAGGGTTAGGATTAAGTCATGAGAAGATCCATGCTTGTCCGAATGATTGCATGTTGTACCGCGGTGATAATGAATCCAAGGAGAAGTGTGATATATGTGGCCATGATCGTTTCAAACAAGGAACACTACGAAAAGCACCGCAGGCAATTCGATGCTGAAATTAGAGAAATGAGGCCAACAATAAGCACCGCAGGTCTCGAGAAAGCTCGTTTGAAAGAGTTCAGTAGTTGGATACGCACTTTGGCGTTTAGTGGTAAAATTGAAGATGAAAGGATCGCTGCAATTGTGCTTGGGCCAGTCACACGATGAGTTTAGTGTTACAACATATACGATGTGAGAGGTTTTCGATTTCACACCGAGTCCTACGGGAGAAATAGGAAAACATCCAATTACGGTGTCTGTGTTCAAGGGGACACTGGGGATGACACATTAAGGGACTATTTCGGCATAATTGAAGAAATTATGCGGGTGGAATATAAAGGCGCGGACAACGGAGTTTTCTTGTTCAAGTGTCGTTGGTTTGACATAAGTAGGGGGATGCGGGTAGATAAAGAGCATGGATTAGTAGAGATTAATAATAAGAGGCTTCTTAAAAAGGACGAGCATTTCGTGTTTGCCTGTCAAGCAATCCAAGTGTATTACCTGCCTTACGCTTCATCGAAGCGAGAGAGACAAGATTGGTGGGTTACTGTCAAGACAAAAGAAAAATCACGACCGCTTATTTTGTTCGATGGAGATGCGTTCTTTCAAGAAGATGGCCCACCCACTGAATTTGTAGTGCGTGCTGAGGATGGATTGAATCAACCAAGTCTTTTCATTGATGGGGCCGATCCTGAGGAAGTAACAATAGACGACTTAAGTAATGAACCGAAAAGTAAAAAAAAGGTCAAGAAAAAAACAACGCCAAATGAGAAATTTTTTAATTTATTTGTAAATGGAAAAAACATTTAAGTAATGTATTATTTTTGTTGGAATTGTTTGTAAAACTAATTTTTTTACAAACTTTATTGCAGGTATGCCGAGCAGAAAGGGTAAGGAGAATGAGGCATCATCCAGTGGATCCAAGCACCCTCCGCGTGGCCGAAATGCATACATTAAGCCGCCGTAAAGACCGGAGGATAGACCAGTGATTCGTCGGGTCGGTTATAGGTACATTCATTTTTTGTGCATTTCTGAGTATGTAGCAATATCCATTTGTAGTTGTTTCAAAACTAATTTTATTCGCAGATCTTTTGCTGGAGATGTTTTGGAAGCGACAAAAAATGTCAACAAAATAATCTCTCAATGCGCACGTTTTCACTATCCTCCGGAAACTAGATTACCCACTATTCCTGTGTGCACGAAATTTGATGACTATCCTGACGACGTACAAAAAGAGGTCAAGGCCGAGTTTTTGGTGAGTAAAATCTCCTTTTTAAAATTGGCAACCTATTGTTTCTCTTTTTAAGCTAACCAACGACTTTTTAATGATGCATGCAGATGCACTTTCAGTTTCCCTCAGGTGAAGACATGGATTCAGCATGGAAGACCTTCGCCAGCATAGCCAACAAAGCTCTCTAAAACCTGCTTCACAAGTGCAGAGACGAAGCAAAAGATAGGTATGGAGATAGCATTCTGGAGTGGAAGGGCCGAGGGGTGCCAAACACATATGATTGGATAACAGTGGGTAACTGGCCCAAATTGTGCGACTATTGGTGCACCGAAGAGTTTGCTAGGCGGAGCGAGCAGAATCAACAAAATAGGGCCTCATCTAGAGAGGGTTCTTTTGCAACCATGAGCTCAGTGAACATGCTGGTTCACAAACAAAGATTCGTAAGATGTTTTATTTCATAAAAACAATTAATTTCAATTTCAATTTACTCCAACTAACTTTGATAATTTTATTTGTGTTGAAATGTTTATTCATAATAGGAGAATGAAAACCAGCGCGAGCCTAGGTAGTCTGACGAGTTGTTCATGCCGACGCATACCAGCAAGAAGACTGGGCAATTCATATCCGCGAGGGCGAAAAAAGCACAGGTAATAGAACATAACAATCTTATATTAATATTCATTCTTTGTTGTACTTACTTTATTTTTATTTTATTTTATAAATTTTGCAGGAAGACTACGATCGGGATATGAGCGCAAAATATGACCCTGATCGAGCCATTTGGCCTGCTTTTGACGCAGACGTCTAGTACGCCAACACAGACACTAATGCTCACGGTGATAACTATGGTCTCGGTGTTCTAGGTAAAATACACATACTTAAAATTGTAAATTTGTATTTAAATTCTGTAACGTAATATTAATTATCTTCGATTTAATATTTTAGGCAAGACGAGATCGATGTATCATCCAGGTGGGTCGCAGACGTCTTCTTCGCAATCGCAATCATATTCTTCGGCGCCGCCTCCTCTCAGACAAGAAGACATAAATGCGATTTCAAGTCAGGTGTTGGGCGTGCTTCAACCACAGCTCAACCAATTCATGGAGGAGATGAGGCGTAGCGTGGGACGTTCTTCGTCTCATCAGGTACGAAATTCGATTTTTGAGTATGTTTCAATCCAATAAGAACACCAAGTATGGCAAATCAATTAACGGAACAGTAAACTCCTAAAAATTGTAAACCCTAAACAGTAAACCCTAAAAATTTTAGTTATATTCTCACAGGGAGGTTCTAGCTCGCACCATCCCGATGCTCAGGATGACAGCGGGGATGATTTAGGAGATGACTAGTTTTAGGATGTTTTGATTTGTATGTCGTACTTTAGATATTTTATTTTTATGTCGTACTTTAGATATTTGATATTTGATGTTTATGTAGTACTTTACATATTTCTTGTTTATGTCGTTTTGTGAACTGCTTCGTACGTACTAATTGAAATTGTTTTTGAATTCCTTTTAAATTGCTTGGTGCTTGGTACGTTTCGTACCAGTATTTTATATTGGTGAATTGCTTGTGAATTGTATATTTGTCAAGAACGACGACGGTGAATTATATATTTGCTTGTGAATTCCTTTTAAATTGCTTGGTGCTTGGTACGTTTCGTACCAATTGGGGAAAAGAAAAATAACAAAAAAATATAAAAAAAACATCCTTCTGCGACCGATTCTGGGCCCATCAGCGACCGGCCAAGCGGTCTCTGATGGTCTTCCGCCATGTCAACATAAAGCATCAGAGACAGATTTCATCGGTCGCTATAGGATCATCTGCGATCGGCGCCTGACCCTTCTGCGACCGGTGACGTCAGCGGGGTGGTCATCAGCGACGGAGCAACTGCGTCCGAGTCTTCTGCGACCGATTTCGATCATCTGCGACCGGCATACCCTTCTGCGACCGGCGACAATACCTTCTGCGACCGATTCGGCTGGTCGCAGAAAGGTCACGCTGCTGTAGTGTTAGCTTATCGGGTATGGGTATGGGTAAGGATCTTTTTTTGTTAGCTAAACGGGTATGAGTATGGGTAAAAGTTATTTCGTACCCATTACCCTATAGGGTAATTATATAAAATAATATTATATGATAGTGTTTGAGCAATAATTAGTGATGGTAAAATTTATTTTTGTGATATTTCATATAATAATTAGTGATGTACATTTGTAATTTAGTGTATGTTTTTTTGCTATAAGAAAAATGTTAAACATATTACTTTTATTTGCATGTTTGTTATTTTAGTTAAATAATTGAATTTATCCGAATAAATATTTGTGTTTTCAAATTCTCTTGCTTTATAAAAAACAATTTAGTTGAAATTAATTGTACATTTTTTTTTATTAGTAATGTGATTGCATATGTGTGAAATGGTGAGTTTTGATAGTCTATAAAAACATAATTAAATTAATTATTATATTACTACTATTATTCGTTATCCATCCGCTACCGTTTCGTTACCCGATAATTTTAACGGGTATGGGTAGGGTAGGGTAAGGACAATTCTTAATGGGTAAGGGTAGGGTATGGGTAAGGTCAATTTTTAATGGGTATGGATATGAAAATGATTTCACCCTACTCGTATCGTACCCACTGACACCCCTAGGTTCGTGCTACGCATCAATATTTTTATTTTCAAAATACTAACTGTTGATCAAAACCGTTCAACATGATCTCCATATGAATATGTACTTGTAAACTAAATTTTATATTTTTTAGAAAATTTTTACTTTTTGTTAGATGGGTAGAATATCACTACTTTTGGATGGTTCATAATTTTCAGTTCAAGTGATTTTGTACTCATTTAAAAAAATAGTAAAAAGATTCTAAAAAATATAAAATTTAGTTTATAAGTACATATTTATATAGAGACCATATTGAACGGTTCAGATCGATTGTTATAATTTTCAAACCGAAAATTTGAATTCATAAGGCAGGATTATGCACTACGCATAGTACCATAGCCTCACTCGTTGTCAAAATCAAAAGATCAAGAGTCTTTCTTTTTCTTTTTCTTATTCAATCCACCCCACCTGTAAATTCAATCTTGTTAGAACATTAATGAACATGTTCGATTAAAATTAGAAGATATATTTGTCAATTTTACTTTTTAAAATAATTAAGTAAAATGTTAAATAGTTAAAAGAGATAGAAGAAAACATATTACATGTGTTTTAATGAGAAAATTGACTATTTCAAAAATTTAGATGGGAATACTATAAATTTTCCTTAAAATCCAAAACATTGATTCGATAAATGACAAAATAAATACATAATAGTTAAAACTGTATTCAATGCTAATTAGTTTTTTATTATATTTACTAAAAAAGGAGAATAGCATAAAAAACTTACTAAATAATTAATGTGCATGCCGTGTTTTATCATACAAGAAACATGATCCAACTGTATTATGATATCGAATTATATTTCTTTATAAATTGAAGAATAATAATATAATTATGCCATAGAATTATCATTTTAATCCTTCATCCATTTATTTAGCTAAAGCTCCAACCCCTCTATTTCTTTATAATAACAATAAACCATTAAATGTTACTTGTGAACGCAATTTTAAAACCATGTTATTATACTATTAATGTGAAATTTGTGTTTCATAACAAGATTCTATACAATTACATATTCCTTCACACTATGAGGGGTTCAAACGTTATCATTTTTTGTGCCTCCATATATCATGCCTCCATTTTTATAACTACAATAACATAAAATTTAAATTTTTTAATGTCAAAATAAAATTGTTAGTTATAATTTATATCATTTTTTCTATGCATTGCCATTTATATTTTGTTTTAATTAGTGTTAAGAGCTTACAAAAATACACCAATATGAATAAATTCTAGACATTGATTTTTTTAACTTATTGATTCATATAAAACTAAAATAAAAAATAATTTTTTATAGGTATGCAGAGAAAATAATATAGATTACAACTAACTATTTTATTTTGACATATAAATTTTAGAATTTTTGTTTTAGAAAATTTAAAAGTAAAAACATCATAAAAGCACAAAAAATGAAAGTATTTTTTGAAATCATGAGTTTGAGGTCAACTCATCCAATACATATTCACACTCTTGTTTATATTACAGAAAATTTATCTGCTTTATGGATTTTAATTCCATGACTTTGTGCATGAGAGTCATGTAGATTAGACTGATTCTTGATGTGTACATTGTATTCGTTTCTTTGAGCGTTAGAAATTCCTCTGTATATGTGAATCTTGTGTTATATCACAAAAAATGAGACCCAAATATGGTGCGGGAATAAGCCATCACGGTCATGGGACAGGTGTTTCATTTAGTGAATATTCTTAGAGAAGGTCCACCATCCCTTGTGTGCGCCGACAGAGAATCTTGACTTGAATTTTTGTTTGAGTTAGGCTCTCCAGTCTCCACTTTTTTCTCTTTTTTTGTTGCTCAGAGAGATCTTATGCAGTAATCACAGATATGTGCAAATCAATTGTTTATATCTGCAACCAAAAAAAGATTACCTGTCTATGACTCTTTATTTATTAAAAAATGAGAGGTTTTATTATAACTGTTTATGGATCGGATTATATGATCTGAATTTAAATTTAAGTATTTTAAGTATTTATAAGATTTATTTATGAATTTATATTCAGTAGTATATTCATATATGTTTAAATGAAATAAAAAATAGAGCTAACTCCAAGATCGAGAATAGTAACTAATCCAATATAATATTGGATTAGTAGAATAGTGAGAAAACTCACAAAAGACAAACAAAGAATAGTCCATATTTACTAATCCAAACACACCCAAACGGAGAATAGTAGTTCGGATTTCGGAATAGTGCTAACCTAGTTAGTGACTATTCTTCATCCATCCAAATGCACTCATGCATTTTACTAAAGACAAAGAATAGTCCATATTTACTAATCCAGACACACTCAAACGGAGAATAATAGTTCGGAATAGTGTTAACCCGGGTTAATAAATTTTGAATCCGATTTGGATCATATTTCTTATTTTTTTTAGCTGAAATATTTAAACTAGCAAAACATGTGCCTGGCACAAATAAGAATAATTATTTTATAAAACCAAATATAAATTAAGAATAATGACTTTAATTAAACTAAATAATATAACTTATTATTATTATTTTTGTAAGCATGCATGATATATAGTTCTAGGAATAGATCCAAACATATTTGGCACAACAGATTAATCTTACCAAAATTGAGGTGTGAATTATGAATGACAAATGTCGAATATATAATTGGTTAATTAAAGTATCTCGGATATATAATTAAATAGCTTATCATGAATATTGCATATAATTGTTTCCACCTACAAGAGAATGTATTGAGATTCTATGAAAAAGTAAAAGAAGATATCTGAGATTATATTACTATTATTAATAATCATTATTTTTTAATAACGAATATATCCGTGATTTTGAAAATCTTGGAACATAGACAAGATCAATGATTAGCCACTTTCTTATAAACTAGAAAGAGTATTTTACCCAAGCATATTCTTCTTTTCATTATCGATAGTTCGAGTCATAAATAATTTGGGATTCGCCGGATTAGGGGCAGACTGGGAGCCAACGCATTGACTTTTTCATGCTTTGCGAAAGAAAATGCTTTACACAGTTAAAAACAACAACACAAAAAAAACACCTCAATTTTTAATTAACTAAAACAAATAAAACTTATATACTAAAATAAAACCGTTAGATTTGATATATATTGATTTTTATATTTAAATAAAAAATATCACTTCTCGAATTTTTTTTATATCAATCAATTAGTTAAAAAATCAACTTCTAAAAAATATCCAACCAATATATTTTTACAAGCTGTTGACAACAATCAAATCAGAATTAAAATGCCATAACTTTTTACATATACATAAAAAATATGATACAGAAGATACCTAACGTTTTTATTTTAATTTTTAAGTTTTTAAGTTTTAAAATAAATACATAATGAAGAATAAAAAAATATTTGAACCATCTTCAATATAAAAGCATTTTTTTTTTTTCGAGAAGCACTTGTCTTCTGAATACATGTGGCTCCACCTACTATAAGCAACTGAAATAATGACAAGTAAAGATAGCATGCATTATACTCACTAAGAAGACTTGGTGAATATAATTTCAAAATTTATTGAATTGTTTCAAACGAAAAATTTAAAATGTTGAAACCAACCTACTCCACAAATGATATTTGTACATGTAAAATTTTCAAATTTTCGAATTCATTTAGTATAAAGTTAAGCGATCAAACAATGTTGAAAAATGAATGCATTAAAATAACTCATATACTTTCATTTTTTTACTACTTGACTTTGTACTAAATGAATTTGGAATCTTGAAAATTTTGCATGTATACGCATCACTCGTGAAGTAAATCGGTTTCAATAGTTTGAATTTCTCATTTGAAGCCAATTCGATATATTCTGAAGTTATGCTCACCAAGCATTCTTGGTAAGCATAGTGAACGCTAACTTTAATTATTTTGAATATTAAGTATATTCAAAATATCCAAATAGACATAATTTTATAATTGTTTAAATCTATATTTTCAAATGTTTTTGAGAACAGTATAAAGTAAAAGAAGAGAATTCAAATGTCTCCATTTTGGGTGTCTCCATTATGTCTTCACATTCTAATTGTCTAATAACAAAAATTCTAGAAGTTATATGCAAAATGAAACTGTTTGATATTATTTTCTTTACATATACATAAATAAATTTATGGGTGTCAACGGATACGATAAGGATCAGGTGGAAACATTTTCGTACTTGTATCTGTTACAAATTATCCTTATCCGTACCTTACTCTTACCCACTACGAATTACTTTACTCGTACCCTACTCTTACCCGTTATGATTGTCGAATAACGAAACGGTAGCGGGTAAATAATGAGTAATGCTAATATAATAATTTTTATTATTGTTTACTAAATAAAACATTAAAACACATTCATTTCACACATATATACAAATTTTAAAGGTCTAAACTTTATTAATATTTGTTGGAGTTTATGTGTTTTAATAATTAATTAAGTGTAACACAACTATCAAAAGTAGTTGGAGAATGAATATTCATTGCTCATTAATATATAATTATATATATAGAGAGAGAGAGGTTGGCTAATATCAAAACGTTTGTTCCGGAGCCGTGGTGCAACCAATTGGTCGATTCAAATCGTTAGATATAATCTCTATATTAAAATGTGCTTGGAGACCAAATTTATATTTTTTGGAATTTTTTTACTATTTATTAAGTTAGTTTTAAAATCGTTGATTTTAATAAACAGTGAAAAATATAAAAACCGAAGCGTTTGTTCCACGGGCTAGGAAAAAACGTTTTGATATGGGCCAACCTTTATATATATATATATATATATATATAGTGGTTGGCCAATATCAAAACGTTTGTTCCTAGCCCCCCGGTGCTACCAAGTGGTCTTCTGATTTCTAAATTTCAAATAGTCGATCCAAACAGTTAGATGTTCAATCTATATTAAAATGTGCTTGGAGACCAAATTTCACATTTTTTGGAATTTTTTTACTATTTATTAAGATGGTTTGAAAATCGTTGTTTTGAAGTTTTTTCCAACACCATTGAAAACAACGATTTTCAAACCATCTTAATAAATAGTAAAAAAATTCCAAAAAATGTAAAATTTGGTCTCCAAGCACATTTTAATATAGATTGAACATTTAACGGTTTGGATCGACTGTTTGAACTTTGAAAATCAAAAAATCACTTAGTAGCACCGGGGCTAGGAACAAACGTTTTGATATTAGCCACACACACACTCTCTCTCTCTCTCTATATATATATAGAGAGAGAGAGAGTGGCTAATATCAAAACGTTTGCACCAAGGCCCTCGTGCAACCAAGTCGTTTTCAGATTTTCAAAGTCCAAACAGTCAATCCAAACCGTTAGATGTTCAATCTATATTAAAATCTGCTTGGAGACCAAATTTTACATTTTTTGGAATTTTTTACTATTTATTAAGCCACTTTGAAAATTGCTGATCCGGGTGAACAGTAAAAACAGTGCAACCAAATTCTGGACCATGTGATCAGCAATTTTCAAAGTGGCTTAATAAATAGTAAAAAAATTCCAAAAAATGTAAAATTTGGTCTCCAAGCAGATTTTAATATAGAGATCACATCTAACGGTTTAGATCGACCGTTTGGACTTTAAAAATCCAAAAACGACTTGGTTGCACGAAAGCCTTGGTGCAAACGTTTTGATATTAGCCACTCTCTCTCTCTCTCTCTCTCTCTATATATATAATTTTTTTTATAGTTACCCGATCGGGTACCCGTATCCGTATCCGATAAGTTTACGAAAAAAAATCTTATCTGTACTCATCTTAACAAATACGGTACAGATTGGATAAACAGATAAAAATGTGTCATTGACATCCCTACACATAAATAATTATCACTTTTTAATTTTAAATTTATTAATCAATAAGTTAAAAAATCAATGTAAAAAAATTATTCATATTAATGTATTTTTATAAGTTGTAGATAATAATTAAAATAAAGGTGAAATGTTATCATTTTTGACATGTACATAGAAAATATAATAGAGGGATGCTTCTGTGCATACAAGGACCTATTTGTAAAATGAGCATATTTTCATTTTCAAAGTTCAAACGGTCAATCCGACCGTTCAACATTATCTCCATATTAAAATGTACTTGGAGGTCAAATTTTACATTTTTTTGATTTTTTTTACTATTTATTAAGTATTTTACAAAACTAGTCAAATTCAGACCATTAAATTTTGTACCCATCTTAATAAATAGAAAAAAAATTCAAAAAAATGTAAAATTTGACCTCCAAGTACATTGTAATATGGAGAAAATTTTGAACGGTCGGATCGACTGTTTGAACTTTGAAAATGAAAATATGCTCATGTTACAAATAGGTCCTTGTATGCACAGAAGCATTTGCCAATATAATATAGGTGATACCTAATTATTTTATTTTAATATTTAAATTTTCAACTTTTAAAGGAAAAACATAATCAAAATAAAAAATGCCTCCTAAATACATGTGGCTCCACCACCAACTATGAGCAAATGAAATAAATGACAGGTTCTTGATTCTTCTGGTCCAACACTCCAAGTCTCCAACTGAAAGAAAGCTTTTGTCACGGAGTCGCCATTTTTAAGAATTTTTATGGCATAATTTTATGAGAAGTCTGTTTGACTAATGTCAAAAATAAAGCAGAGAGAAAAGTTATTTGTCGTTTTCCCATTTGACAATTTGACCAAATTTAATAAAGCGCAAGGTGACAACTTCCTGTGTTCTTTATTGCTGCCATCCGTACTTAAATTGTCTAAGGGGGACGCAAACGGCAAACTTCGTCATCGGGTCCGAAAATAAAGGAATTTGTATTTAGTGCCGACAATTTTATTAATATCCAAAGTTTAATACAAATTATTAATTATGTCCAGAATCGGATCAATTATCGAAAAATATCCAAGCCGGCCAGAAAATGGCCGGCTTAGGTCCCTCCCTAAGCCGGCCATTTTCTGGCCGGCTTGGTACCTTTTTTTTTTCCCGCATTTCACCCTTTATATACCCCTTTTTTCTCTCTCCTCTCACACTTCTCTCATCTCTCAACCGAATTCTCTCTTCTTTGAGGTAATTTTTTTTTTATCTAATTTAATTTTTAATTTATTTATTTTAGGGTTTAGGTTTTAGGTGTTATAATTTAGATTATGTTGTTGTAATTTAGTGTAATTAGCACAATTGACCAATATTTAGGGTATTTTGGCATTTTTTACCATAATTAGGCTGATTAAGCTTAATTACCGAAATTAGCACGTTTGACCAACATTTAGGGTATTTTGGTCCTTTTTACCATAATTAGGCTAATTAAGCGTAATTAGCACAAATGACCAATATTTAGGGTATTTTGGCCTTTTTTACCATAGTTATGCTGATTAAGCGTAATTTTACTGAAATTAGCACGTTTGACCAATATTTAGGGTATTTTGGTAATTTTTACCATAATTAGGCTGATTAAGCGTAATTTAGTGTAATTAGCACAGATGATCAATATTTAGGGTATTTTGGCCTTTTTTACCATAGTTATGCTGATTAAGCGTAATTTTACTGAAATTAGCACTTTGACCAATATTTAGGGTATTTTGGTCATTTTTACCATAATTAGGCTGATTAAGCGTAATTTAGTGTAATTAGCACAGATGACCAATATTTAGGGTATTTTGGCTTTTTTTTTTACCATAATTATGCTGATCAAGCGTAATTTCACCGAAATTAGGTTATTTTAGATATCAGGATGCCTAGAGCACGGCCTACCCAGCATCCAATAGTGGACGAGCCGATCAGTACTAGCAGCACGGAGCACATCAGTCCTCTCCTGTGGATTCCCCACAGTGAGCACCGAGTCTCACTGGCTTCTCGTGAGGTACGTTCCTTTTCTTATATTTTCATTAAATTTTGTTGGGTTTAAATTTTATTATGTTATCACCATGCGGATTACCTTTTTCAACGCAGGACACGGATCTTCTAGATGTGAAGTTACGGTGCGTGCACATGAGGTACTACGATGTGATGGAGCCATACCTCGTCAACCTGGGTCTCTACCAGATTGTGGACATCGTGCGGACAGAGAAAAGCATCATCAATGCTTCTCTCATCGCTGGACTGGTGGAGCGATGGCGTCCCGAGACGCACACGTTTCACATGTCATTCGGAGAGATGACAGTGACTCTCCAGGATGTGAGTGCTCTCTGGGATTTGTCTATCCGTGGCACACCCGTCGGCGGCGTCTCTGACATCACCAGATTAGCAGGTTATGTCGAGGAGTTGTTGGGAGATGAGCCTTCCTATATCATTGGGGAACATGGGAGGTCGAAGTTCCATTTGCAGATGACGAGGTTACGGCAGCACTTCATCGCGGGTCTCTCGGCAGATTCCACCGAGCTGGAGATTCAGAGGTAAATTTTATAACTTGTTTCTACTAATTAATTTATAATACGATGATTCTATTAGAATTTTTATATGTTTTGTATTGCAGATAAACACGGGGTTACGTGATGGACCTTTTTGGTTCTGTCATGTTTCCTGATTCCAGCGGTGATCAGATACCGATGATGTATCTCCCGTTGCTGATGGACCTTGAGCAGCCGTCGTCGTACAACTGGGGTGGAGCTGTCCTGGCGTATCTGTACTCCCACCTGTGTCGTAGTAGTGAGGTAAGTCACCAACTCTTATTTTAGTGTAAATTATTTAATCAATCAATCCATCAAAATACACTGACGTCTAATGTTCTTGAAAATGCAGCCGAATGTGAAGCAGATGTACGGGCCGGTGCTCCTGCTTCAGCACTGGTCGTGGTCACGGCTACCGGTGGGCCGTCCTATCCCCAATGAGGCGCCGGATTGGGGAGAGCCAGATGTGTTTAGATGCCCGGCATACGCCAAGAAGTGGTACGGTTTCCACCACTACCAGGATCGGACCCACGGTGCTACCGTTGGGATCAGGCCAGTCCGGTCAGAGCTTCAGAGTTTGCCTGAGGCTCTTGTTGAGTGGACGCCGTACGATCAGTTGTACGAGGAGTTCCTCTTGCCGGGCAGTGTGACTGACGAGCAGGAGCGGGCGATGTGGTTCTATCGAGGTCCACTCATACATTTCTGGACAGTGGAGCACCACTACCCAGATCGGGTGCTCCGCCAGTTTGGTCGAGTGGCGTTGATTCCCAGAGATCCATCTTTGCCGAGTTCCACGCACAGAGACCTGCACAGGTAAGTCGTAGTCTATTGTATTTATTGTTAAATACATCATATTACTTGATAGATTTTTATTGCAACTAACGTCTTCCTTACAGCGTTACCCACCGAGCACGACTGGATAGGGACTGGAGCACCCATTACGATGCATACTACGAGACGGCCCAGGATCCTCAGTATATAGACTTCTATCACGAGCCAGATGTGTATCAGCAGACCCAGGGGGATCCCCAGTTGAGGTACGATGTATGGTACACGCAGGTCTGCATGGCGAGTGTCTATCTGCAGGGTGATTACGGTGCCCATCTCCGCGACAGGATCAAAACGGATGATGGTTACCATCCCAACGGTCGTTCATGGGCTCGCCAGGTAAAGCACCTAAAACCACATAGTTTTGGTCTAACTTAGTAGTACATCAAGGTTTGATCTGACATGCCAAATTTTTTTCAGCTTTTGGCCGCGATCAAGGAGTGCGGGCATGTGATTCGTATGATGGGAAAGAAGAACTGGAGACGGCTTGGGTACCGCACCCTCAAGAAGAATGCGAATGTGGTTGAGGATGCCGGACACGGTGCAAAAATCATCGGTATGCTGCGAGACGCCAGAGAGAACATCAACTGGCGTGAGATAGATCCGCAGGAGCCCGACCCGAGCCCGATTCTGCTAGATGATATGCCATCTTCCCCCGATTCACATCCAGAGTGGGACTACCATCGTTGGGTATTGTCCGACATTGGGTGGACGGCATGGTACGACGAGCATGGACGTCCGGTGCAGCCTCATGTATGTCATACTTCAGTATCTGTCAGGTTTTAATAAATTTCTTCATTCAGATCAAATTTAATAATTTATGTGTATGATTGCAGGGTCCAGCAGAGATGCCACCACAGCCACCACCTGCGGAGACCGATACTTCTGAGTACGAGTCCCTCTCGTGCAGTCTCCATGAGTTCGAGGAGAGTTTCATGTCGGCACCGGCATGGCCCCGATATGGCACAGAGATGCCGCATGATGGAGATGCTAGTGGTAGCGGGTCTCATACTCAGCCTGCCTTTGGGACTGGGTTTGCCGCATCTATCTTCGCTACACCTCCGCCAGTACCGACAGTCTCCACGGGCGATGCCAGATGGGATACTGCCGAGCAGATACTGAGGTCTGCCGATGCCCCAGATGAGCCCGAGAGAGACGGAGCCTGGCCGCGCTGGCGCCGGGCGAACGCCGGAGTACCGCCTCAGCGATATTCCCCCTCTCCGTTTTAGTTGTATTTTTACTAGTTTTGTACTATTTATATTTGATATACTATTTATGTTTGGTATATTTGGATTATCCTATATTTCGGTTCTTGTGTATGTGTACTTTTATGGTACTATTTTTATATTTTACAGATCAAAATAAATTATCATGATAATGCTAAACAGAAAATATAACAACATTAAAATAGTAGCACAATATAGCGTATTTCAATTAATATAGCGTATTGTAAAGTAATGTAATGTAATTTAGCGTAATTTAACATAATATAGTGTTATTCAATATAATTTCAATTAATATAGCATATTTTAGTATAAATATGCTAATTATATATCAAAATAAGTAATATAACAAAAAATTTAAACAAAAAATTTCAGTGTTAAATTTCAATACTTTGATCTTCATAATGTCTCTCTCTAAAAAACGGGAAAAAAAAAATGTACCAAGCCGGCCAGAAAATGGCCGGCTTAGGGAGGGACCTAAGCCGGCCATTTTCTGGCCGGCTTGGGTATTTTTCGATAATTGGTCCGATTCTGGGTATAATTAATAATTTGTATTAAACTTTGGATATTAATAAAAATGTCGGTATTTAGTGCTTAACCTTCGCAGCCATCTTTCAATATGTGCGGTAATCAAAACTTTTTAATAAATTTATTTTTAAAATATTTAGTTAATTTTTATAATTAGTTAGTTATTTGATTTTAAAAGATACCCAAGTGTTTATAGGAAATTAGGAATGATATATATAGTTGTTAAAGAGAGTTGGATATCGGACAGATGCAGAAGTGGATGTAAAGATGGAGACTTAGTAGAACGTATTCCTATTAAAAGATTTGAAAATAAATAAATGAATGAAGAAATAAAGAGAGTACAAAAGATAATATTCTTATTTGATTGATGAAGCGAGTTTCGTAACACAAATAAGAAATGATCCGTTGTACATAGATATAACTGATCCGCTCTTTTACTTCGTATGTAAATTATTTATTATTTTTGAAGTTATGTAAAATGTATGTATACATTTGATCTATACAGCAAAATCTAGCTGGTCAAAAACTACAGAGATTCTCCGTGGTAATATTTCCTTACAGCTTGCTTGTCTACATTCATGTGAGAGTTACCGATGGTGTGCCTCTGAGCAGGAACGGAGTCAGACTTTTAAGCTAGGGGGGTCAAATATATATAAGAGTCAATCATATAAAATTTTCTTACAAAAAATGAAATCAATTTTACTGTTTTTTGACATTTTACTCTAAATTATATAAAAAATACAAAAAAAAATGAGTACCAATTGACCCATATGGCCTCTTACATCCGTCTCTGCTTCTGAGAAGAAGAGAAAAGCGAGGTGCGGAGCAATTTTTACTGTGTCCGAACTCCTCCCCTAATTTGGGCCTCTTTCGCTCTGAGCCAAGGCTCAATTTGGGCCAAGACCGTAACAGCACCGCGCATTTCATTTCATTTTTTTTAGAATTGTATTGGTCAAATTGAGATTATTCATGTACAATTATCCTCGATTGAGTTCGGATTATTATTTTTGTTAAGGATCTTGAGAAAAGAGAGGTTGATTTACAAGCAAGTTTTAAAGGAGTTGGTCGGGTACACCTCCCCCTGCAGAATTTACAAGGGATGCTGGCCTGGAATGTTATGCTTTTTTAAATGTTCCTTGAGAAACTGCATGTTCTCTTTTTTCAATATATATATTTTCTAAACATTATAAAACGACTCATCAAGGAGGAGCTTGAGTGGTGAATATAATACAAAATGACTTTCTTTGATATACATGTTGGTTTAATTTGAAGTTTCTATACATGGTTTCTGATAAAAAAATGGATCGAAAAATTCGCAATGCCCTAGTAACATTTATCTACGATGTTATCATGGGCAGGGCAACTAAAATGCAATAATGTTCTTGATAAATTTTGGATTGTTGTTATAGGAAGAGTTGGGGGTTCCACAATAGAGTATTGCTTATTAAATCATGCAGCAAAGGAGCGCAACAGCCTGACTGAATTTTTTTTTTGCAATTGTTGTATTCATACTTAGAACTTATAAATGAGGTGGGTTCAAATATTTCTATTTTTTTTGTCTTCATTATGCCTTTACATTTTAATTTTCTAATTGCATAAATTAAAAAAAAAAATCATTAGATGTGATTTATATTATTTTTTTAAATATACATAATATTTATCACTTTTCTATTTTATTTTTAAATTAATCAATAAGTTGAAAAATTATTAACATCCATAAATTATTCACAACAATATATTTTTACAAGGTCTTGATACCAATCAAAACATAGTCAAGATGCCTTAAAAAATGAAGACATAATGAAGACAACAATATATTTTTACATGTGCATGATATAGATCATATATATCCATTTTATTTTGACATTTGATTTTTAAAATCTAAGTTAATGTAATTTAAAAAGTGAAGACATAATGAAAGACAGTAACAGACTAACAGTATAGGTATTTAAACCGTCCTCCTGAAAACCTAGAATTTATACCCTCAACACTTCTCATATCTATATTTACCCTCATTTTTTCCAGGTGTTAATTAACTTCTAAGCAGTAGCCTTGCTGCCTTACCATACTTTCGGAACTACACAGAAAAACCTCTCTGAAACTCCCTCAAAGAAGCCACTAGCTTCCATCTTACAAATAACATCTTAGATTAGTTTAGGAGGAAATAAACAAGGCTGCTATGGTTTCCAACAGGGTCTATGAGTTATGTGCTTTTGGTGAGGATAGTGAAAACATATTTCAAACCCTCATAAGTGGCTCTTTTGTTTCATACCTGAGGGTGTAATGGAAGCCAAATTAATTAAGTTCAGAGAGGTTTTCATGGATAGTTTGAGAGGGGGAGCAAGGACCAGAATTAGCATGCCTACAAATTAGCCTCTTCAAATTGACCAAAATACCACTACACTAGAGACGGTGATTCTCATCTTCCATTTTGGTGTCGTCAAGCCCAACAATGCATTTAGCAGCACCCTTAATCAGTTCTTCATCAAGCCCTACAAAAAAAGGATACAGATCTCCTTTTTATTCTCTTGACAACTCATTATTTCAAAACCCGTGCTCCCTACTGGTACATAAAAGTATTAAAGCCAACCGACATAAACTAAAACAGTATGGTGAAAGAACAAATAATAGAAGTGCAGTATCTGTACACCCAGTGTCAGACATCAACTAAGACAGTATGGTTATAGCCAACCCATTACTTCTGACAGTTTTGACTTCAATGTGAATTTAGTTCACCAGAAATCCTCAAAATAAGCCAAGGCAATTGCTTCCATTTTCTACATTTTATTAATGAATATGATCATGCCTCAGCTAAATTATTGAAGGGAGATTTGTAACTATAACATTAGTAAACCCTGAACATGTCAACAGCATGAGTTTGTTACATGAAAGGAAGGATGGATTAGAGGTGAAAATGTACCAGAAATGAAGGCTTCAACATCATCCTCATTTGAAATTAATGGATATGGTGTAGCGACGGAGGGCTGAATCACATCCTTCCATTTTTGGGGATCAGAGAGGATCACGTCTTTTTCCACAACCCAGTCACCAACTGTGCCAATATTGCCTATAGAAATTGGATCAAATCCTTCACTCTTCACTTGTTGCCTGCATATGCAAATGCCACCAACTCAGTCTCCAATGCTAGAAACAAAATTTTAGCTTCACTGTTGCAATAAACCTTACCTATGATGTTCCCTAAAGTTCTCCTAAATTGTATATGTAACCCTCAAACATTAATAATTGCAAAAGTTAACTCATTCTTTCTTGAACAATTTCAAAATACCCCCGCATTTCTGGCTGTATTAGGTATGCATATTCTTTGCTTCCTTCTGTTTTAAGGTAATTGAAACAGTTAACCTTTGATAGGCCTATTATTTTAAAAAAACAACAGGAAAAAAAAAACCATAGTCACTTGCACAGAGATCTCACCTATGTTGTAATTTCAGGTTATAATGGACAAATGTGAGGTCCTCGAGCCGTTGATGCTCCAAGAGATTGATTCTTTGTTTGTGAATTTGTTCAAAAGGAATGAAAGATTGATCACACCCTTTAGCACTGCAAGTTTGGCTAAGGATACGGACAGCGAGCTGCATCAGATTTGGACAAATTTGCCCATGTGTAAGCCACCAATTAGCTGACAACCCACACAAGACAAGAATGTGAAATTAGCATAAAATCAGATATTCTCACGTATTTGCAGTATACCAGACAATGGCCAAGTCAATATCACTATACCAGACAATGGTAATATGCCAGACCAGTATCCTCCTGTATTTGCAGCTGATGTACTCATTTCTTCTCTATTTTCAGAATTTTCAGTTTTTCCTATTATTCCTTTGCTTTCTGCTTCTAAATCATAGGAAAGTGATGCTTGAGTGTTAAAAATGTGTACAAGCAAAACAAAAAGAGAAATAAGAACACATATTCACAATAACACTAGAGGTGATTAATACCATACTATTGACTGGCAGGTCCAGTACAATGATTTATGGGTAAATGGCAATATGGTAACCCTTGTTTAATAGAATTTCACTAACCAGGAATCAGCGTACGCCTTGTTCTAACAGCCATTGGCCTACGAAAATTAGCAGCTGCCTCACTTCTATATATATTCAACTCCTCTTGTATTTTATCTTGTTTCTTCAGGTCAGGCACAAGTCTCTCAATACAATCTAGCATTCCAGAGAAAATCTCATTTGACACATCTGCTCGAATTGCCTCAAAAAAGAGAGGATTAAGGAAAAAGCCAGCAGCGTGGAGAGGCCGTGCCAATTCCTTATCCCACCTCCAATTGATAATTTCCCAATATGGCATGTACTGAGTCTTTTCCACCAGCACCTTTCTCATAGTTTCCTTTGCTTGGTACAGACCCATATAAATATACCCCATAGCCGGCCTCTTTGCACTACAAAGCAATTTATGAAGCCGTACAAGCGGCTCCACAATTCGAATAACAAGGGCACAATTAGTCCAGAAGGTCAAGCTGTTTATGATATCACTCGCTGTGATGCCACCTGGCTTCTTTGATAGAGTGGATCTTGACCAATCGTCAGAACGAACCATAGCTCTCAGTTCCTCTTTAAAACTGTACATGGTTTTCAAAGTAGCAAAATTCAAAGCATTAAGTGTCTCTGCACAAGCTATCAAATCCTTTCCTCGTGTGAACGTTCTGCACAAGTTCAATGCAAATGAGCTATTGTAAATTAATCTTGTGATGGTTTTTGCATTTTCCAGCACCTCACTTATGGCTTCAAGCTTCCCTATATCCTCTAGCATGCCATCTATGCATTGAAAAGCGCATGGGGACCAGAACAGGGTTGGGAAAGCCTCAGCTAACTTCTTCCCGGCCAAAGCATGAATCTCTGAGTTTTTAGTAACCACTTGAATGACATTTCGGTCGCCGACTTCCTCCACCACATGCCTGAGCAGTTCATATAATGTGTCAGACGAGGTCACAATATGGGTTGCATCAACTGATTTCAAGAAAATGGTTCCCTTGGGGCAATACACAAAGAAACTGATCATGGTCCTACCGTTTTCACCAACCCATTCATCAGCCAACAGAGAGCACCCAGTATCACCCCATGATGACCTATAGAAGTCTACATGTGATTTTACATCTTCCAAAGTTCTCTCCAAAATACGGCCACGGAACTCATGATACGAGAATTCACCAAGTGACATGCCCCCAGCAGCTGTTGTGATCGAATCCAACATAGGCTGGAAATATACTGAGTTGACCGCCTCAGGTACCCCGAGATCATACAGAAACCTCCCTATTGCCACATAAACCTGGTCCTTGTCAATTGAAATACTCGAAATAGGCTTAATCGTAGCTATAGCGTCCTCAACAGGTGCAACAGCTACAGAGATGCTATCCCCAGGCACATCGGCCTCCGATTTCGGCCGCTTTCTCTTCCTCCCTCGCCGGCTTTTGGTACTCTCCTCGTCTTTTATTTCCATTTGCATGAAACCCATATCTCCCACGCCAGCTCCTATTCCCACGTCGCTCAAACGAGGTTGGCCGTCAAACTCGTGAGAGTCCATGTTAGTTATCTTCACCATCTCTTCGGTAATCTTGACTCGCCGCTTTTTCCTTGCTTGAGCAGATTCAAGGCTCTGCAGCATTGCAGATTGGACCTCCTGGGGCACCTTGGCACAACACGAGGCATTGCCCTTCTGGCGCGCGAGGTGCTCCTTGATGCGATGGATGCCCCCGCCCAGGAATTGCTTCAGGCAGTACTTGCACTTCAGTAGTGTACGGTCGCCTGACCGAATCATCAGGCAGTGTTTCCATGCCGGGTCGTGTTTTTGTGTCCCGATTGGAAGGATTATCTCGGATGCTGATGCCATTATGCTGTAGAATATTAGAAGGTCAATTTGGGGTTGTATTGCCTAATTCTTGTATTAAAT
The DNA here is from genome assembly GCA_011114355.1 of Carex littledalei. NCBI lineage: Eukaryota > Viridiplantae > Streptophyta > Magnoliopsida > Poales > Cyperaceae > Carex > Carex littledalei. The sequence continues at coordinate 5,456,798 of CM022096.1, read as the reverse complement.
TTGGATTTTTAATGGTAGTAATATGAAGAAGTCCGAAAATTACTATAACCTTCCGCTAAAATCATGTTTATTACTGTCAGCTCTACCAGAATCGCATCCAACTGGTACTGTATTGGCAATTAACATTGTAACATTGTTATTCTCCCTGGTACATTTTTCATATGAAATTTAGCCTCCATGGCAAAAGCTGGAGGGTAAATTACATTATTTTTATTTTCGCTAGCACGTTTTGTTTTAAGATGTTGTTAGAGTTTCTGTTCAAGAGGTTTATTAGTTTTCTACAAGCTTTTCTAAGAAATCAATAAATGCAAAACCCCTCCTCCCTTTTTTCCTTCAACCCTCCCACTCTAATTTTCCAATTATTTCCAGCTAAACCCTAGCGATTTCCCCAAGAACAACTCAATGTAATTCTTTTGAACCGACTGGGTCCATAAAAAAACAGAAAATGAAACTCCAATGATAAAGCAGCAGCTCACACGATCTGAAGTAATTAAATAGAAAAGAAAAATCGAAGTTTTGAACTTACTTAAAATCGCGGCTCCTCTCGACCGCCCGTCAGACAATCAGATCAGACCAAAAGGGAAGAGCGGTCCGGTTTGGTATTTAACGACGGGATGGAGGAGGTTAGGTTATCTGGTTTATTGTGTGTGACCGGATGAACCGGTTAGCGGGTGGGGTGGTTTCCATCGATTGGTGATGGTTCGAGTTAGTCGACCAAAGTCAACCCACCGTTTTACCCGGTTCGTTTCGACCAAAACCGAAAGCAACGGTAGCCAACATTTAATGCTGTCCAGTTTTCCCAAACAGGTCATATCCAGTTCGTAGAATTGTTTTGTTTTTGTTTCCGGAAACAAAATACTTGGTCAAAACTAGAGAGGAATAATAATTATATAATACTAAAATCGAAGGCTCCTGTTGTTTCAGTCAATTTATTTTATTATTTTCTGACTAGATTATCTATGCTGTAGAGAATTAAAATCTTTATTTAAGAAAAAATGTTCGAGTACACCTGTTTCATTACTATGTAAAACAACTTTACAAGTGTCATCGAGGGGGAGCAGCCTTACTTCCTCTCCGGTAGAGTGACAAAAATTGCATGGCAGAGCCGGTTTTGTGATGGAACAGCACGACACACGTGTTGTGACTCACGTATTATGTATCGTGACTATCTTTTGAAAATTTGATACGACACGACATGATAAGTGGTCACGTAAATTATGTGTAATTATGACCATTAAATCTTGAACAAATAATTAATTTTGAATAAACTAACATAAATTATGATCAAATGGTCACGTGAGTCACATTTTGATACGACGTGACTTATGTAGCGTGACCATTCCCGTACCATAACCATCCCTCAACATTTTAGTCACAGTACGTCACGTAAAAAATTTGACTTGATCACTGCACGAAATGTTTTTTCCACTCTACTCTCTAACACTAATAAATTACAAAAAGTATAAATTATAAAAGCTTTTACATTTACTCTTTTAAACTATCTTAATATGTTGATTTTTATAATTTAGAAGAATAAATATGATATTATGAACTTCTTATAATTTAGAAGTTCTCTTAAACTATCTCATTACACATCGAGGAGAGAGTAAATTTTTTTTTTTTATCAATTTGATATTATAAGTTGTATATAGATCACAAGTCGGTAAAGATTTTTTTTGTTTTCTTGCACAAACATAGTTTCATCTACTTCTTGTAACAAACTGAGAAACGAGTCAAGCTAATATAAGTCAAACTAGATCAAACGAACTAATTATAATTATAAGTTTTCTCCGATCCGACCTCAAGCGAGCCACTAGCCAGGAGCCCCTGCCTTTAGTCTCAAAAAAACAAAACAAATTGATCAAGATCTCTGGCGAATGCACAAAACGCTATCACACACGCCGTATAGCAAAAGCCCAAGAATAACCCAAAGAGACGGATCCGCACAAAAACACAAAGCGCACCAACACCACACAGATCGCAAAGCGAAGATCGGATGATCCAGGATGCCAATCATGAGAACGGACGACACAGATTAAGTACTATCCATCGGTGAAATCAGCTCAAACCTTCATCTTATGTTCTTGATTATCTCGCAGGCTCGGAGCCCAGTAAAGAGGGAATTAGAAGATTGATTAGGCCCGCTTCATATAATTGGAACCGAAATAGAATTTGCATAAATTGATCAACAATGTGAAACAATTTACATTTTTTTTTACAACAGTGGGAGAGATCCCACCAGTTTCATATATTGAAACTCAAAATGTTTATTTACAAAATACAGTGATATATAGACCACTGTTAATAGGCAATCTAAGTATAAAAGGGGCCACAAAAATGACTGCAAATACAAGGCAAATCATAGATGGGCAATGGTCCAGTAAACTAAAAACTACTTAGTAAGCTAAAAAGTTTTGCTGGGAATAATAGAAACAGAAGCAATGTAATAAGTAATCCTAATAGTAGGCCTAACGGCATAACCATCAACCATGGCACCTAGTGCCAAAAAGGAAGAGGAAACAGAAGTCCACAAAAATAGGTGGATTTGGTTTTACGGAATCCATCTCTTGCTACTTCGATCATGTTTAGATATGTTTGAATATACCTTTTTTTTTCAAAGGCGGAGAATGGATGAAAATATTTCCTCAACAAAATATTCTCCATACAAAAATAAATCATCAGTATAGGTAAAATATATGTGTTCCATGTCAACAAAAGATGTTCATAAGAACTAGTCTTTGGTCTAGTGGCAAAGACACATGGCCTCTATGTGAGAGGTCATGGGTTCGAAATCCGGATGGGAGAAATCTTTTGTTGTAATAACAAGAGTATTAAATAATTGGGTGGCTTGACCTCCAATCTTTACTTAGAAAAAAAAAACAAAATATGTTCATATCATTGTTCGGTGATATTTATTTGGACAGGACAGTCTATCTTATATCCTCTTCTAAATTTGAACCCATTATGACCCCTTAGTTCTTACCCAACCTTTTTGTTTACAAAACCATCTTGGCTCCTAAAAGACTTAATTTGTTGACACAAATACTACATGTTTTGATCATAACGAAGAAAAAAATGTTACAATATTATTCCAACCTTTCTTTGTTTAATTTTTTTTTTTTTTGCTTCCAACCTTTGTTTTAATTAAGATGAGCAAGTATTATTGATTTTTAGGCGCTCCACCTTTTAATGGGCTAGTGTTATGATCAGTTTTAATGGATGACACAAGGTGTTAGGTTGGAGGAAATTTTGATGCATTAAAAGCTTAATACTATCTTAAAAGAGTAGCATTTTCCTTTCTATTTTTTTAATATATGTATATTTTGTCTTCACAAAACCAACAAAAAACTTGTGGTTCAAGCTCCAAAAGAGCATCTCAAGCTTTATGCAATAATAAATAAATAAATAAATCATATCCACTTTAAAAATTCTATACCGAGGAGTGAGTAGGTCAGCAATCTCTTTCTCCTACGACTCCACAAACGCAATTCGGCCATTATTATTAGCACAGATTATCTCCAATTATATGGACAACATTACAGATCCTTAGGTAGATCTTGGCTGTCTATTTTATCGACGGTCTAAATTATACCCCTTTAAATTCTGGAAGCTCTTAGTCCATATATTCCAGCCGGGACCGCTGATTGTTTATAATAATTGTCCCACCACTGAATCTTTTTTAAAAAAAAAATTGTGATTAGATGCTTTACGGCTCTTCAGTAGAAGAAGGCATATTGCACAAATAATCCCTGCATGAGCTGGACTTTTGTTTCTTTTAATCTTCCAATAGCAACACTTGGCAGCATTTTCTTTTAAGCAATTGCCAGGTGATTATTTAAAAATTTAAGTTGCATTATTGGTTGATATAAGGATAATTATTTGATTGACTTGGTTAGAGACCTATTGATTTGTACATCTGCCACGTTAGCTTTAGCAAGCAATTAGAAACCTTCAACATTTTTATATATCAGTCAAGTGTGTAAACTTGTTTAGAGAAAACATACAAAACAAGATGCACAAATCTTTTGGGATGCAAATGTGCCACTATATATCTACCACATAAAAAAGTTCAATTTACAAGAAAAATTCTTTCACAAGTGCATTGCATCTAACCGCTTTCTTGCAACTGGGCCGACAGTGTAAGCATAGAAAGATGTCATCCTTCCAACACAATAAGGCTGCTTCTTTTCATCTCCCTTTTTTTTCTTTTGAATTTTTAAAGTACAAACAAGTGTACAAAGTTGAATCACACAAAAGGAAACCAATTACTATCACAAGATACTACACCAAAACCACCACCAAACAAGAGCCGTTTCAGGACCACAATGTACCACACTACTGCCTACAGCCTTTCCTTGCATGGGAATTCCAATTAAAGAAACACCTAAAAAAAAGGATCCATACCTAAGTGAAAAGAGAGACCAACTCCTAACTAAAAAAATGGAAATAAAATAACAAAAGGAGAGGTTGTAATTTAGCTGCACTTGCAGAAGCTCTCTTCCCAATCATTGATCTCTTACTCATGGGAAGGAAATAATTACAACAGTGCCACACGGCATATAAGCTTCCAGCATGCTATCACATCAGATACTACTCATTGGAGAGAGATGGAGAAGGGAGAAGAATGGCGAATCCTGCCATGTCAGCTTGCTATCAGGGTTTGTTGGAAATTTATATGGTGATGAAATAGGATTAGTTGGAGATAATGGAACTTTTTTCAATCTTTACGTCATCAGAAATCTCTTCTTCTTTGGTGTTATCAGGCTTTATTACTTCTACAGATATGCCAGATTCAATCTGCTTTAATTAGATAAAAAAGAAAATAAATTGAATCATTAGTAAAAAAAATAAACATGCAATTGGAAGTAACAAGGATTTTGATTTATCAAAGAAACTATTACAGATGGATGATTCACACTGGGATTGGGGAGTTTGCTCCTCCTGTCCTGCATTGCCGTCTGCCTATTCTCGTAAAATTCAAAATCATCTAAAATTGAAGTTTTGTAGGAATAATTCTTGAATATTTTCAGCATCTCAATGCCTTGTGAAAACTTAACCTGTCACGAGTTAAATTATACAAAATGAAATATTAGCAAGTATACTAGTTTATATGTCTGTTACCTCTTTTTTCTTTTTCTTGAAGGTGGGTCTCCAAATTCAGTGTGGCACGGTAGAAACCTTTTATGATTTAGTCTGTCATGTTTGTGCTTACATTGGGTTTAATTATAGAATCAGACACACATGTAAACTGATTTGTACCAACAGTACAATCAACCCTATGAGTCCGTTACTTAAGGATGGGTACTGATAGTTATAAGTATGCTAATCCTCAATTATAAGTGATATGAAATTTACTTAGGAGCAGTACCTCCTGTGTGTCTCGGCTATTTGTGACGGGTTTATTTTCATTATTCTCTAGTATAATGTGCCGAAACTGAGGATTAGGTACATCCTTGATAATGTGCCACTTCACTGGAAAAAAACCAGTCCATTTGTCCTGCTGCCAAAAATCCATGCTTTTGCTAAAATCCACTGGGCCCACCATTTCGGCCACACCACAGAACTGGCCACTTGCATTTACCTAATCCAAGATTTATTACTTGTTAAGATAAATTAAACTAAGAATGACCATGAGATTAATCCAGTTGGTAATTTAAAGTTTGGCAACTCACCACACCTTTAAATGTTAAACAAGAACAATTACCAGACCAGTAATTCAGATTTCTAGAAATTGCACAGAGAAAGAGAGAGGGGGGGGGGGGGGGAGCAACTTTTAAATATTGCAAAAATTACTAGCTAATATTGTGTTATATGGCCTACCAATGACATTGCCTAATCACAATTATGCATCAATTCCCAAACTACACAAACTGTAAAAAAATGGATTTTGAAAAAATATTGCAAGTTGCAAGTACCACATGGAACTTACTTTCAGAAAATTTAAAGATAAGGAAGAACTCTTACAGAGAAGTAAAGAAACACGGGGCATTTAGTCCCCTTTTCTGACATCTCTCGTGCAATTTTGAACACACTATCAAGCCTTCTGTTCCCATTTGGAGTGCTAGCCCAAACATTGTACTTGATACTCTTGTGCACATCATCCTCACTGTATGACTTTATCACAAAAAACATGGCATCCTCATACTTGGTCTGGAAATCTGTGAGGTTATAAATGTCCTTTGTGGCCATGACATTTTTTTCTCTGGTGGTGGGAATGCTGTTGTTGTGGAATCCATTGAACTTTGCTTTTGCTTTAGGTTTTGTAGCCTTCAATTCAGTCAAATTAACTGGATGGAGAAGCCCAGATTTTGATGTAGCGCTGCTGATAATCTAATGCAAAAAAAATCGAACATTCGCTGATCATCTGATCCATTTAGGGTTTTACTTTAGGGTATAAAAAACACTATTTAGTCCAATTTGTTCAAAAAATATATTGCTTATGTTAGTAGCAAAAACTTTTATTTTAAAGAGGTCACCAGAACTGAGCTTTCTCGGTCAAAACCTCCCTTTTCATCAAATTTGCATAAGACAATCAATTTTCGGGGAGGAATTCAAGATATAGGAGAGAGCCATTATCATTGGCTCAGAGGTAAGGTCCAAATGGTGTAAAATCTAGCAAAAATGTCTGGTTACAAACTAAAGACACTGTGGTCCTTTGTTTTCATCCAGCATACCTTGTTATTGCTGATAGTGGCTTTAGCAACTACAAGAAATCAAGTTTGTTTAATGCAAATGCTTGTACCCTGGGTTTAATAATTCTGCATCTAAACCTTGGCCAAGGTTCCTTTTCACAAAAGAGGGAAAAGAAAAGGTATTTGTATTACCTTATTTCCCTCCTTCAAAGAATGTTCTTGCGATGAAGGGGACCCTTTTGTCTCAGAAATAGATTTTGCAGGGACAACCTTAGTTCTGGTCACAGAACTGCTTTTAGAAGAAGTAATTGGCCTTCCAGTAACCGCAGTTCCTTGGAACCCATCCATAAAAATAAGTGACTGGTCCCATGTGTATGCTGGGAACCACTCTGGGCTATATGAAGCTGTTGGAGAAAGAACCCCTGCTGAATAATACTGTCCATCGGGACTAACCGGAGCCCCGTGTACAAACGGGGTGTATGAACTATATCCTGTTTGGTAGTCTGGTAGATAGTACACATATGATCCATCTGTTTGCATGACCTGAAAACAATTCAAAGATAGCAAACCCCTTTCTCAGATTTCATTATGTATCAATGAGAATCAACTTGCAACAGAAGATAAATGTTTGTATCAGTTATAATACAGGAACTAGTCCATAGTAATAGGATTTATTTTGTTCTATTCCTTGTGTTGTTTGTAGTTAACATTTACAGGCTCTTTCTTTACCAACAAGTCACAATGAATAGGTCTAATGCCAGTTTGTGAGATCATAGGTAAAAAAACTGAATACAATGCCATATGCTGGTCAAAAAATTGTAGGAGGAAGGGTGAATTAAAAGTTGATGTAATAGCCTTTTGTCAGCCAATTGTAGTCAACACCCCCCAATAATTGGATCTTTCACTAAAAAGGAATTATTATAGTAGGTCGAGATGCTGACAATTAGCCCAAATATTTTCAAAATAAATATGATAGAAGAATAGTTGAAAGCAACTGGATAAATAAACCATTGATGCGACTGAAGGCTGTTTCATGGATAATAAAACACACAACAGGGACAGAGAGAGAGAGAGAGAATCTTACAGTGGGGTAAATTTCCAGTCCATTGGTTCCTACCAAGTTTGTACTGTCATGCAATTCACTAACCATCTCATTGGTCCCTACAGTAATTTAATCATCAATTATAAAAAAACCAGGATCAGCTACTTATTCAACATGAGAGAGCTGTTAAAACAAACATTTTGATAACTGAAAACACAAAATAGAAAATTAATTGCAAAAAGAATAAAATATTGCAAAAATAAAAAACAAAACAAAAAAGGCCTCCTACTGAACCAACAGAAGCAAGCACATGTAAAGGTGCTGATACATGCTATGAATTATGAACTCCCATAAAAAGTCTTACTGAATCAGGTGCAGCTAAATATGGTATAGAAGTACAAGAACTAATCCGTGTGGCTCCAATTAAACGTTAAGGTAAACAGAGGGATAAGAGATGCAAACCTGGGTACGCATACCCACAGTAGTACAACCGTTGTGGACCCATAGAAGAATCCCAGTGGTTCATCTCACTGTCTCTCATGGTTCCAGAAGAAACACACAAAGCACCACCAGAAGAGGATGCATCCTTAGGACAAAGATTAAAAATAAATAAAAAAAGAGGAAAAGTTCCAATAAACATCGCTATCTTAGATTCATCTAGAATCTCATCATTTTGCATTACCCACAGAAATAATAAATGAATTTCCACACTGCACTTATTAGTGACATACTAATCTTGGTCAATGTTGTGATTGGCCCTCTCCTCTTCAATAAAATCGCAACTATGACAAATATTTTTTCTAAAATAGCAGTGGCACCAATTTCCACAGAAACAAAAATAGCAACTATAATATTAATAGAACAGTTAGGTATTTTGGGTTCATTGGTTGCAAATAAAGACCTTTTCACAATCTTTTTTTACAGAACCTGTTGTGAAATTAATTTTTCATGTCTTATGTTGTAATTTTTTAGTGATGGATACTACAATTTCAAACTCAGGAAACATTACCATCAAGTAAACTCATTTTCTTGGTTCTTTAGGTACTAGCATCCTTGTTATGCAATAAAAACAATCTCACGACTTCGTCAATAACATATGTTACGTTCAGAAAAAAAAAATAATGTGCAAACAAAGGCATATACAAATTAATTTGGTTTTAGACTGTAGACAATTACCAAGTTGGGCTTTCTTGTCTCGACACTTGAGTCTATCTTCAAGTTCTCCATTGCTTGTTCCATTGCTATACCAATAAAGTCAAGGTGACACAAAAATAACTAATACATAAAATAGACATATGGTACTTGTGCAAATATCTTTGGTAGGTTGTACAAATGATGGCATAATCATTGTATTAAAAAAATATCTTTCTTTCTTTGGCCTTAGCAAGCGTATGCTTGAGTCCAACTAGTAAGGGAGATTACAGATTTAACCAATGAGCATGTGGTGCACTCTGCGGCTTTCAAGGGTTGCAGGGCCACACTGAAATAGAATTTTGTGATTTGCGGTGGAACGGAAGGTGGGACAATCCATAAAAGCATATACTAATGCACCTGGTAGAAGCTTTTTACCCACCTTTTTAAAAAATATATTCCATCCAATAAAAAAAATCAGAATGAAAAAGTTTGTTGGTTAAAGAGAACATGTAAAAGGACATTCAAACTAAAGGCGCAAATGGGAAGAGCGGAGGACAGCACTTGAAAATAAACAGAAATAAAAAATATTACTAGAGACTTGAGATTGGGAGCACAAAAAAGAAAAAAATGGGTACGATATCCAAATAGTAAAATAACTAAATTTTGGTGCAAATTATGAGGATATGATTCACCAAATAGAGAAATAACTAAAATTCAGTACAAATTAGAGAAATTTCAAGTAACAAAATTTTTAGAATAGCAAATGCCTGTTAGTATTGATTGGGTGCAATGGTCTCTGTTAATAGAAGCTGGGGAAATTGTTAACTTTTCAAATAAAAAAACAATTGAGGAAATTCTAAGAATAATAACCTGCCGATAAAGGATATATAAGCAAAACGGTTTTGGTTCCCAAAAGCCAGAATTATTCAAAACAAATAGGTCAGTAATTTCAGTTCACTAAATTTTAGCTACAGTTCCCCATTCAAAAGCAAAGGATTTTATTTCATCCAACTTTGCATGACATTTTGGAAAGAGCATATCATAATGGAAATTACATGAAAAATTAGAATCGGGTTTAAATATCTAATCAAGTTTAAATCCATTAACCAATTAGGTACTCGATAAAAAACAATGCTTTAACTTATACTTTCCAATGCTTTGACTTGTAATTTCTGATGCTTTGACTTATAATTCTAATTACTAATCAAAATTTAACAAATTTATTTCAATTTTAATCCTAAATTTAACCCGAATTACAAATCAAACGTCCAGAGGGGGACCGATAAATCTCCACTAAAACTCAGAATCCAGAGGGCCGCTCAAACCACCTGGGTCCGCCCCTGCAAATTAAGTCTATTGTATATATAAAAAAAAACAATTGAAGTAAATGAGATACCTAACTGTGACTTGTCAATAGAAAAAAGAGATATTCCTTCATTTTAAAATGAGGATCAAGAGCTTTACCGAAAGAAGCCACATTTTATATGGAAACTTGAGATCATGAAAATAATTTTTCCAACTCAGAAAGCGCAAATTTATGTACCAATTAGAAATGTAACTCAGTAACCCAATAATATGAACAAAAAGGAATTATCTTAAATCGATGAGCATGATCACTAGAATTCAGTTTTCCGAATGAAAAAAAACCTACTGAAAGTTCAAGCAAACAAAAGTTTTAAAATGGATACATTTATCAGGCTTTCCCGCGGAGTCCATGAGGCCACACCACAAATCGCCACAGAAGAAACCGATATCACTCTTCGCCTTCTCCAGTTCGACGGTATGAAAGATGCTAGCGAAGAAGAAGAAGAGAACAAAAACGGACGGAGGAGAAGAGTGCACGTCAACTGAGCAGACCTGATCGAACGGTTGGTCTCGATCGTTGATCCGTTCGATCGACTGATTGCAAGAGAGTTGGGAGCGGGAGATGAAGCGCCTAAAAACAAGTGTGGAGAGCGGTATGCTGTTCCTTGGTAATAGGTTAAGTTGAGAAGTGTGGTTGTATGGAGAAAAAAGTTTTTTAGTGCGTTCGTGCGTGGATACGATTGCTTTATCGAGATAAAAAGAAAACGTGTTTCGATCGGACGGTGAACGATGCTGAACATAAAAGATTCTCTGTGGCACATACAAAAATATCTTTGTGTGACGAATCAAATTATAATAGTTTTTAGTAGCTCTACTCTCTAGTAAAATCTCGTTGCTAGAATATGTTATACAGTTTGCAACATCTCATCCATTCCAATAAATTTACATTCTGGAACTTTTTAAAGAACTAGATTCGCAATATCTCATCTATTTCACGAAATCTACATTCCGAAACTTTTTGAAGAGCTAGATTCGAATTATGAATTTATGAGTAATAGGACTTCATTTTTATACGAGGATCTACTTATAAATTATGTTTACAACTTATGGTAACATGTAGTAATATTTTAATATAATAATTTAAATTACAAAAATGAAATGTTAATCTTAATTATTCAATGTCATAGACAAAATATATGTATAAGATTATCATATTTAGCATTTATCTACCAGATATAAAAAAATATTATAAGAACATCGAGATGTCTTGTTAGATGGGACTTAAAAAATAGTTCTTTACTTGAAACACTGTAGTAGAATCATATATACTGATAAGAAACCGGTGCTAAAGAAAATGGCTAGGATAGATATAGATTTCACAAATTAATACAAGTGCAAGTGCAGGATGGAGTCATAAGCCCGAAATTTTTATTAATATCCAAAAAAAAATTCAAAATTTCAAGCATCCAAAATCAACTTATTTTCAAATATGCTCAAACCGGAGAATTATTTTCCGGATTCATCCTCCAAATCCGGAAAATAATTTTTCGGATACAAAAGGGTCTCTTTTCGGAAAATTATTTTCCGGATTTGGCTTTCCGAAAAATAATTCTCCGGTTTTATTTTTTTAATAAACAGAAGATGTTATATTTTATTTTTATGAATAGAAATATTTTTATATTTATTTGAAAATAGATATAATACTATATAATTGAATTTATTAGAAATACTGTGACAAATGACACGAATTAACATTTTTCAGGCCGGATTTTTTGCAGTTGCAAGAAAAATTAAAATATTTCTTTGTGTTATTGGAAACAAAATTAAAAATGTTTTGGATCTGAGTTATTGATCCCGGTTCATAAGTCACTTCTGAGTAAATAAAGAAAATATTGTAGTCCTTCTAGTACATTCAAATTGTAAGATATTTCATCTATTTTTGAAAAAAAAAACAATTTGATTTGACATTTCGTAATGATTGCAAATCATATTTTTGTCAAAATAGATAGAGTACCTTAAAATTTGAATGTACTAGAAGGACCACGATAATTTCTTTATTTACCCAGAAATGACTTTTGAACCGGGATCAATAACTCATATCCAAAACATTTTTATTTATTTTTTCCAGTAACACACAAAGAAATATTTTAATTTTTCTTACAGCCACAAAAAATCCGGCCTGAAAAATATTGATCTGGGTTGTTTATAGCAGTCTTTCTAATAAATTCAATTATATGGTATTCCATCTATTTTTAGAGATATATAAAAATATTTCTAGTATTTCAATAAAAAAATCATAATATCTTCTATTTATTTAAAAAAATAAAAAAATCCCTGGAGATTATTTCTCAGAAATAGAATTTGAGAATTCAGAGAATTATTTTCCGGATTCAGGCTCTGGATCCAGAAAATAATTCTCCGGTTTGGACAGTTTTCTAAATGTTTGTAAAACCTATGCAGATTAGTAAATTTTGAATTTTTTTAATATTAATAAAAAAATTGGGTCATAAGCACTGCTGGTGAAGATTGGTACTAGCAAAAAGAAATACAAAGTTGTTAATTTCTTTTGTTACATCTACCTCTATTTTTTTTACCATAGAATATTTCTCACATGTATTGGCAAATAAGCATTTATATTTTCAAATATGATAAAGGAAATTGTATGTCAAATTATTCAAAATTTGTTGAGGGTGCGTTGAAAAAAGTGTGTATTTTAACTATTAAGTGTTTTCTGCGTTTAAGATGAGAGAGTGTTTATATATGCATGTCCAAGTATTAGTTCTAGTCAAAAAAATTGTGCATTAATTATGATTTTATCAGATGTATCATAAATTCCTAATCATATGTGTATAAGATAATTAAGGTTTGAGAAGACTGTCAACAATTATCAGATCACATAAATCTCAAAAAATTTATGACTGTTTTATATTGTATAAGTGAGTGTGCTTTCAAAACTGTCAAATATATATTTGAATTGTTTTTCAGCAACAAGGGATTAAGAGTGAATGATTAAGAGCTTAATGAGTGCTAAGGAACTGATGTTTGATTGTCTTAATTCGTGAATGAAAGCTAAAGAAGCTAAAGAAAAAGGTTGATGTGCTTTAAGGTTCGGGCAGAGAATTAAGATCCAGGCAAAATGAGGCTAAAGGAGGTGATCTTAATCTACGCTAAAGAATCGGTGTTCAGCATGATTAAACAATTAAGAAAGCTAAACAAAGCGGATTAAGCATTAATTCCTTGTTGTCGAAGATCCCAATAAGTATATTTTCAAAAGGGCATAAGAACTATACGAAGGGTTTTAGGGGTTATATTTGATGGTAGTAGTCAAAATCACACATAACTTATTGATATCATAAAAGACATATTTATAGCAGATTTTTTTATTTGAATAATTTATACATCAATTATCACGTATCAAACTAATTTATTGTAAATAAAACATTATTCTTTTGTTTCGGTCAGGGTTCTAAATAGCTAGCTATAGCTACGCAATAGCTGCGTTATAGCTTTTTCATACCTCAAAAACTATAACGTTATTAACCACTTTTTTTTTATAATGATTCTAAATAGCTAGCTATGGTTGCGCTATAACTTTTTCGGACCTTAAAAGCTGTAGCGCTATAATCGCTATTTAGAACCTTGATTTCGGTATATAAAAATAATAATAATTTTCAGAGATACACGCAACAAACTAGAGTTGCACAAAAAAGAGTTGTCCATAACGACCCAACCAAATTAGTTAGTCTGGTAAGGTGAGCCAAAACAAAAACAAAAACAAAGGTGAGAAAGATAGAGAGACAAAAATTGTTGCGATTTCTTCAAAAAAAGAAGAAAAAAAAGAAGAAGGAAATATAAAGAAAAAAAGGTTGGGACTTGCGGGATGTAATTGTCGGGTGGTACAAGTTGGAGTTCTTTACAGAAATAATTTTTGTAGGGCCTAGTTTAAGCAAAATTGTGGCGCATGCATAGACTTGGGTTTTCAAAAAAAGTTTCTGCGCGTACTTTGTTTCTAACTGGATCACACTTTTATGTCATGAAACTGGCCAATGTAATTATCAACTATTCATTTAGTTAAAAATGGTCTGGGCTTTTAAGTTTCATTCTTTAACCTAATGCGCTAAACTTTTGTAAAACGTCGACTGGACTGGCCCAAAAATGCACCATTAGATTAAGATAAAATATAAACCCACATCAGACACCCCCTTCAAAACTTGCTGAATTGGATGGTAAGCTAGCTATTCTACAAGAAAACAAATTGCGACAGAGAGAGGATCTTAGTGTACTTGGGGATGCTAAGTTATTTTTATGATTATAATTTTTTTGAATTATGTATATTAAAATTTAATTTTTTTTTAAAATTTTTATATAGTTCAGCTCTTTATAAAATATCAAATATTTATTTGTAACTTAGTGGTTGAACTTGTGGGAGAACTTGAATTCAAATTCTATCTATCATATTAAACCTTTTTAAATTTTATTTTTTCAGCTCCTATTCAAATGTTCTAGTTCCGCTCCAGTTGCGACATCTATCCGATGCTAGTATCAACACTTTTGGTAAGACGAGATATCACTTGATGATAAAAAAAATCATACAATTAAGTGAAATTTCGACATAAATAAATATATTGTTTTCAATGCTCTCAAAATTTGTATAAGGCCAACACGTGTAAAGCCAGCACACGAAAACCTTTTTAAATATTATTATTTCAGCTCCTTTTTAAATTTTTTAGTTCCGCTCCAGTTGCGACATCTATCTAATGCTGAATGAGAGAACATATCACTTGATGAGAGAATAGGACGAGGTTGTTTCATTGTCCAAAATTAGAAATGATTTTCGAGTTTCTCTTGGGAGAAAAATGATATCTATTTTATAATACAATTAAGTGAAATTTCGACATACATAAATATTTTTTTTTTCGACGCTCTCAAAATTTATAAAAGACAACATAGTCAACCACACGAAAATTTCAACATAGAAATACAAACTCTTTTAAATGAGAAGATAAATCTTGATAAAATATGAGCCGTCGATCATAAAAAATAACAAGAGAGAACAAAATAAGATGATTAAACGTATAGGTGATATAAGTATTTTTTTTAAAACTTAACTCAAGTATAAATGTGGGCTTGGAGTTTATGATTTTTTTTTTTGCAATGCATGATGTAAATATGTTTTACAGTAGATGTAAATACTTTGGAAAACATGTAGGCCCTGTTCGCCGTGATTTTTATTAATATCCAAAGTTTAATAGAAATTAATATTTATGTCCAGAATTCTGGGTTTTCGCCAAAAATACCTAAGCCGGCCATTTTATGGCCGGCTTACTTTTTTTTTTTTTAGACACTATGAAGAGCAAAATAATGAAATCTAACACTGAAAATTCGAATTTTTTGTTAGATTACTTCTTTTGATTTATAATTAGCATATTTATACTAAAATACACTATATTACTTGAAATTATGTTGAATTACACTATATTACATTAAATTATGTTGAATTATACTAAATTACGCTAAAATACGCTAAATTACATATGAATAGGGACGATATCTTCACTGAAAAGGTGAAAAACGACGACGAAACTTCAAACGGTCATAAAACGGCGCTCGAGTGTCCGATTTCAGCAAATGACCACTTTTCGGAAAGCTTGCGAAAAGACGCATGCGTCCGTGCCGCTACGTCGGATTTCAAAATTCATAATTGCCAAAAAACTAAGGAAAGAGCCTCAAAACTTGAGTTGAAGTTTCCGATTAAGATTTTTATTTCTATTATTCAATCTAAGTAGCTCAGTAAATTAGTTACATAATGAACTTGTAGAATACTAATTTTTATTATTTTTTATGATTCATGAAAAATGACACAAAATCGGTCTACTTTAGCGTAATTTTGCGTAGTTTAGCGTAATTTACCGTATTTCATCATAATTAGCGAAGTTATTGTAATTTAACGTAATTTAGTGTAATTCAACATAATTTATTGTAATATAGTGTAATTCAACATAATTTCAAGTAATCTAGTGTATTTTAGTATAAATATGCTAATTATAAATCAAAAGAAGTAATCTAACAATAATTTAAACAAAAAATTTGAATTTTCAGTGTTAGATTTTGTTTATTTTGTTCTTCATAGTGTCTCTAAAAAAAAAAAAATTGAAAAAAAAAGAGTAAGTCGGCCATTTTATTGCCGGCTTGAGCATTTTTGGTGAAAACCCAGAATTCTGGACATAAATTTTAATTTCTATTAAACTTTGGATATTAATAAAAATCTCGGCCCTGTTCGGCAGCCCAGGAATAAATGAGATTTCAGCTAAATGCGATTTTATTTTCCTGATCCTGTTCGGCAGCCCCAATTTGCTTTCATTTCTTCCCAGTTCTTTTCCCACAACGCCTAAAATCGTAGGAAATTTTTTATTCAATCGAACTGAACTAATAATAACTTTCTTTCTCTCTCCTCTGTCTCTTTCCTCATCGCGATTAGTCGGGAGAGTTGCGCGGGAAACTCTCGCGGAAAGAAAAGAATAAATTGTTGTGTGAAAAACTCAAACGGAATAGGAAGAAGCTACTAGAAACAATTTTCTTGGACCATGACTGGAGAAGGTTCGGCTGTAGTATGAACGAGTTTCTCACAGTTTTCTTATCGTTAATCTTTTGCTTTGTATTACAAGTGTACAAAAGGTGTTTGACAAAATGCCTCAAAAAAAGTTGTTGCAAATTTAGAGTTCAATTATGGAGGTTTTTTTTTTGGTAATTAGGGTTGGAGTGGAGAAGGGTTTTAGAGAATATTTTGGGTAATTTAGAGAATTTTTTTTGTTAATTAGGGTTGGTTATTTGGTGACTGAGTGTTTATTCCTTCTTGGATTTCTATAGTGCTGAGACAGCCTACTCAAATGGATTTCTATAATGCTTTCTTTAACTAGATTACTCCTTGTACTTGGTTCCAAGGAAAAGTTAAATTGATGCTAAAGCTTGTATAGCTTGTATACTGTAGTTAAATGGATGCTATATTGTACAAGCTTTTAATGAAAGCACTATAGAAAATTAGAAATCCATTTGAGTAGGCTGTCTCAGCTCGAGATGGTTTCATTTAAGCATATCTGTGGTTACAAATTTATATCAGTAAGCTATAAATAAATGTGTTTAGCTTTCTATACATGCCCTGTACAATGAACAAATCATGCTAAATTCATGAACATGTGCTTTAGACAGAGATGAAGTGTATAAACATGAGATTGAGATTGAAAAGGAAATGTTTTATTTTTATCAAAATACTTGAACTGTTAAATGCATTTTTGTTTAACCATTTTTATTCTAATAAAGAATCTGACAAGGAAGCTTGTACAATTTGCACAATAAACCCTACTCTTTCTGAAAATAAGGGGATGGTTATAAAATCCTGGACTGGTACCATGGACTGGTACAACACTTGTGTTTCCTGAGCCAAACCCAATTTTTACCATGGACTGGTACAGAACTGGTATCAAGGCTGTATTGAGCCAGAAAAGAGGAAAAGAAGAAAAAAAAATGAAGATCCTTTGCTTCACTAATTTCGTGTCAGATTTAAAAGAAAGAAGGTTTAAACTTCTTTTTAAGAGTGATTCCTCACTCTGAGGTGACAGAGCTCAGTTTATTCCAAATGTGTAGATAAAATTTTCTTGGTGCATATTGTTTAATCTATTTTTGTCAATTTTCCTGTATGATTTGTAGCTAACGAGAATGAGGCCAACAATAGAGTTGTTTGGAATGAATTGCAAAAGACATTTCTAGTTGAATTGCAAAAGGCATTTCTATAAGTGAAGAACATCGGTCGGAATGGATCAAGAGGATGATTGAGCTGTACAAGTTCAAATAGTAAAGTTAGCAATGTGTTATTTTGGAAATATAGGTGTTTACTTAGGTTTGAACTTTTTTTAAATCATAGTGTAGTGGTACGGAATGGATATTATATTTTGGGAACATAGGTGTTTGTTTTGAAACTTGGACAATTGCACTAATGTATTATAGGATGCTAATGCTAATTATGAGATGAGATGTCATAAAATTGTAGTTTATTTTGGAACTTAGTGGAAGTCATGGCATTGCAGTTTTTTATTTTAGAGTAATTGGTTGAGTTTAAGAGAATATTAAGAGAGTACCTGCTAATGTACTCTTTCAGTCAGTATTACGGGACCAGTTTATGGTTTTCCTTTGATCTTCATACTTATATATGTTTTTAATTATCTGGACTTGTTTTCATGATTGTGTCATTTAAATAAGTTTTATATCAAAATAATAGATAGTATTGGAGCTATTCATACCTGACAATATTATAGCATTGGAGCTATTTTTTTTTTGTTTATCTAACATGCTAAATATTAATCAGAAGATACATTGATAGTCTAACATAATCAAAGAGAGTTCCATCTTATTAAATACTTCTCATTTAATTATAAAAAAAATATTTATATTTTATAAGAAATATAATTAATAAGTAATGTTATGTTATTATTATTTAATAAAGAAAATTGTATAATATCAAACATTTTAAAAAGAAAAATATAATTTTCTACAATTAATTCCACAGTACAACTGAACACTCATTCCAGCAAATTTTCACAAAAATTTCTATGCGTAGCCATATTGATGGATTTCCACTTCCGTCAAATCTCATCCCGTGTAATTCCGTAACATTTGAACAGACCCGGATAGAACAATTTTATCATAACAACAACGCCAACTGGACTGGACTGGCTGGATCACATTAGACGTCTCAACAAGTTTGACCAACAATTATTTTTGGAGTGCTAATAAGAAGGCCTAATAGATGCAGCTATCATGACATGCTTTGCGACTAGGAGTGAGACTACGGTACTATGTACAGTACACATTGGTAGGTAATATGAATTTTTATTTTTATTTACAAAATCTAAATAATCAATTCGATCCACTCTCGGAGACAATTTTACATTTAAAAAAAAAAGCTATATAAAATATCACTACTTTTAAATGGTCCAAATTTTTTAAATAAAGTGAATTTTCACGTATCTAACAAAAATATAAAATTTGGTCATGTTTTTCAAATACATTTTCGTACGGAGATTATGTTAGAGCGTTTGGATTTATTTGTGAACTTTAAAAATAGAGATATAAATATATAGGACTAATGTACCATGCAAAGTTTTATAGCCTTTAGCCTTTAGTCTTAGGACTTTTTTTCTAACCAACTGTGCTACCTCCCTTTTCCTTTAGCCTTACACCTTACTGCGACTAATATGACATATTGCCCACGTCGTGCAAAAAAACTGTGATAACCCATATTTTTAATAATGCTTAGTTAGTTATAATAATGATTAATTAGTGATAATCATAATAAAGTGTTAAAAAAATCAAAATCAATTTAAATAGATAATTATAATTTTTGCATCAAGTTAAAACTTTTAATTAAAGCATAACAAACCTTAAGTATAATTCAAGAGTGAACCTAAGTGACTAACTAATAAATGAAACACTTGACTGATAAGAATTTTATTTTTATTTTTAAACCAATATAATTAATTAATATTTTAACCAATTAAGATAAAGAATAAAATATAGTCATGCACATAAGTCAAGACAAATTTGGATTTTCTTAAATGTGCAAACAGATATATAAACTTTTAAACGAGTACAGGACACTACATAAAATGTAATTATGAATTTTAAGCCTAAGGTTTAGCAAGGAAGAATATTAATTCAATATAATTAACTAAATAAGGAAATGACACAAATATTTGTTTCACTAAACCGTGGGGACCACTTATCAAGATCCAGCACCATAGAAAGCCACACAGATCCCACCTCAGTGTTTCTCCCTCTTTCTATTCTCTTCTTCTCTCACTTACAAATCGGACCCCCCATATCCTTCCTTCTCCCTCCCATACGCGCTCCCCCTCCCATCGACCCTCTCTCTCGCACGGCGATCTCACCCACTCCACGACTTCGCGTGCACGTACGGACTCACGAGGCCATACCTTGTCCCCCTCTCCCTCTAGGTCACGTTTTCTCTCTCCCGGATACTATAACATCACTCTCTCTTTCTCTCCTGCGAATTCTCTTTAATCCTGCTCTCTTCCCGTCTCTCTCTTTTCTCTCTACTGATTCTACCTCTCTCCCTCTTCCTTCAGGACTCTCTCAATCTCTTTCTCTTCTTATTGAGAATATTGAGGCATAAGGAATGTGATATCCAATAGATCTCAGAAATTATTCATCATTGATGATAATCCAATCACAGAGACAACACAGAGGCAACCGACAACTCATAAGGCAATTTACAGCTGGCTTCTATCAATTAGTACCCAGCCTTATTTTATACCATACTTAGCATTCTGTAATTAGGCAGCATAGCAACAGTCATTAGGTGACAGGGATTTATATATAGGCTGTAAGAATCAGAACAAATATATAAAACATTCATTCATCATTTTCTTCTCAAACTTATTATAGTATCAGAGCAGGTTAATTGACCTGAAAATCCAAATCAATCAAGTGCCAGTAAAGGCCACCCAAATCCATCCTTCTTACCAGCAACAAAAAAATGACATAAAACCAGAAAAGTCCCAATGAAATCAATACAAACCCAAAACTTACAAACATGCTGCTCAATGGGAAGAATTACCTTCCCTGGTCTAGAGCCGTGACCATCTCCTTGAAGGGAAGAGGCAAATACAAATATGTCACTGGGGACAAGAAAAAAAACAGACAAAGATGCAGATGCCTGGGAACTCAGCGATAACACGATTATGGCATGGCTACTCAATTCCATGGAGCCAAACATCAGTGAGTTATTCTGTTACGCAGATTTCTCTTGTGAAATGTGGACCAAAATCCAAAAAATGTTTGGAAAAAAGAACAATTTTGCACATATCTTTCAACTCAAACAAGATATTGTACAAATTAAACAAGGAAACCAGCCATTTACACAATATTACGGTACAATGAAGGCAAAATGGGATGAGATTGATATCCATATACCAGAAACAACAGACCTTGAAAAAATTCGAGAAAGAAAAGAACAAGATAGGATTTACCAGCTTTTAGCCAATTTAGACCCCAACTTTGAATCAGTCCGTACCCAAATCCTTCTTGGTCCCACTCTGCCTTCATTAGATAGTATAGTAGCCACAATAGAACAAGAGGAATCTAGATGCAAGGCCATGAACACAGAACAATACCAAATAACTGAAATCAAGCCATGGCCGCAAAAGGGGGCAACCCTAGTTCCAGATCGGAGGTGAGAGGAGCCTCCAACAACCTTAAATGCGGCAACTGTAAGAAAGAGGGTCACGAAATAACCAAGTGCTGGTTCCTCTATCCTCACCTCCGACCGAAACGAAAGGAGAAGGGTGGCGGCGATCGTTGGGGCGCTGGATCGAAAGAAGAAGGAAAGAAGGCGCTGGTTAGGGCGAGTAAAGAATTAATGAAGGCGCTGGTTGGGGTGAATAAAGAAGGCGCTGGTTTAATGACTGAACCGGCGGCTCAAGCTAATCAACCTGTGCTGGACCAATTGAACCGAGCCCAAATTAATCAACTGCTCCAAGAATTAAACCAGCGCTCCACGGGTAAATTTACGGGTAGTTGTTTAAATTTGAATAATAATAATGGCTTAATTTCTAGTACTTTAAACAGATGGATCGTAGACTCAGGAGCCACTGATCATATGATTGGGAACCCTCAAATTTTAAATGATCCAACAGAACCTCATAATTTATAATTTGTAACAGTAGCAAATGGTTCAAAAGTACTCGTGACAAAAATTGGAAGTGCAAATCTTTTTTCAAAAAAATTATCTAATGTACTATATTTGACTACCTTCACATCAAATTTATTATCTATTAGTAAAATTACTAAAGAATTAAATTGCAATGTAGTTTTCTCATCTGAAAATGTGACATTTCAGGACAGAACAATGGGGAAGAAGATTGGTGAAGGCCAATTAAGAAATGGACTTTATGTTTTAGATTTTCCAAATAAATCTTGTTTTATTGCTAGCATAGAACTTAATAAACTATGGCATTATAGGATTGGTCATCCATCCGATAAAGTTTTAAATAAGTTGTTGTCTTTATCAAATTTAAATTCTAGTTGTTGTGATGTTTGTCGATTTTCCAAGCAAACCAGACTGCCTTTTTCATTATCTGATAGTAAAACCTCTCAAATATTTGAATTGGTTCACTCTGATGTTTGGGGACCTGCACCTATAAATTCATATAATGGTTTTAGATATTTTGTTACCTTCATTGATGACTATTCACGCACTACATGGATTTACTTACTAAAAACAAAAGATGAAGTTTTCTCAATATTTCAAGAGTTCACCAATTATGTTGAAAACCAATATAATACTAAGATAAAGATATTTAGGTCAGATAATGGAACTGAATATATCAATAAAAAAATTTCTGATTTTTTAAAACAAAAAGGAATTTTACATCAAACAACTTGCATAAATACACCTGAACAAAATGGAGTATCTGAAAGAAAAAATCGTCACATTTTAGAAGTAACTAGATCTTTACTTTTTCAGTCAAATGTCCCTAAAAGATTCTGGTCTGATGCTATGCTCACTGCTGTATATCTCATTAATAGATTACCTAGTATTGTTTTAAATTATAAAAGCCCTTTAGAAATCTTGAATGATAGGAAAATGAATTTAGATCATCTTAGAATATTTGGATGCACTTGTTTTGTACATATTAAAAGACAAGATAAACTAGATAAAAATGCAGTTAAAGCTATTTTCTTAGGATACTCATCACAAAAAAAGGGATATAAATGTTATGATCCTATCAAACAAAAACTATATATCTCAAGAGATATAACATTTTTTGAAAATGTACCTTTCTATAAAGAAAATGAGGAAATTTTTTACAAACAAGATATCTCTAGAGATGATATTGTTCTTCCAGAACTAACCTTTTTTGAAGGAACAAATGAGCAACATAATGTGCAAGAGGAATTGAGCTCAGGGGGAGAAATTGATACAGAAGTCGAAATTGCTCCTAGAAGATCAATTCGCTCAACAAGGCCATCATCTAGGTTACATGATTTTGTCACCTACAATGTAAGTTATCCTATTCAAGATTATATTTCGTACGATAATATCACCACACACCACAATGCATTCTTAACCTCAATCTCACAAGAAAGTGAACCCAATAATTATGTAGAAGCCAAGGAAAACCCTACATGGCTTAAGGCTATGAAAGAAGAGCTTAAAGCACTTGAAAAAAACCAAACTTGGACCATTATGCCTCTACCCAAAGGAAAAAAACCGGTAGGATGTAAGTGGGTTTACAAAATCAAATATAACAGTGATGGAACAATAGAGAGGCATAAAGCAAGATTGGTAGCAAAAGGGTTTACACAAACATATGGCATAGATTACCAAGAAACTTTTGCACCAGTGGCAAAAATGAATACTGTCAGAATTTTGTTATCTATGGCTGTGAATTCGGGATGGAGTCTGTACCAAATGGACGTTACAAATGCGTTCCTACAAGGTACGCTAGAGGAAGAAGTCTATATGTCATTACCACCAGGTTACAAGAATGATGTTGACAATAACATTGTATGCAAACTACACAAAGCAATTTATGGACTTAAGCAATCTCCTCGAGCATGGTATGGCAAACTCAGTCACTCTCTTTTACTTCATAACTTTGTTAAAAGTTCAGCAGACTCATCTATGTTTATTAAATATATAAAATTTACACAACCATAGTTCTTGTTTACGTGGATGATATTATCATTATAGGAAATGACGAGGAAGAAATTGAAAATGTCAAAAATTATTTAAAAGAAAATTTTGACATTAAGGACTTAGGAAAACTTAAATATTTTTTAGGAATTGAGATCGCTCATTCAAACAAAGGTTTGTTCTTATCTCAAAGAAAATATGTTCTTGACCTACTAAAGGAAACAGGTAAACTAGGTGCAAAACCAGTCAATACCCCAATGGAACCTAACAAAAAACTCGACTCTGAAACTGGTGAACCATTGAAAGATATAGGACAATTTCAAAGACTTGTTGGTAAATTAATTTACTTAATTGTAACCAGGCCAGATATTGCATTTGCAGTTAGTTCTGTAAGTCAATTCATGCATGCACCTAGAACCAATCACCTTGAGGCTGTTGAAAGGATACTTAAGTATCTTAAAAAGTCTCCAGGTCAAGGCATATGTATGAGAAAAAATAACACTAACAATGTTGTCGGTTACTCTGATGCAGATTGGGCTGGCAGTTATGATCGGAGATCAATCATTTGGGTTAAGGACTTGAAATTGTGGAACTCTATACAGGAGTTAATAAATACTCTAAAGTGTCCCTAGTTTTGGTAATTAACAAGGAACATTAATTACCAGCATAAGATTAGCATTTGGATTAGATGATGATCATGTTCTGCAGATCATGTGACAAGGAGTTGTCAATCTAATCAAATGAATACCTGATGGAGATCAGGGGATTGGACGTGACCAAAATAAAACATTTAATATGGATTGTGTTTGTGTCATTAATGTTTTATTTGTGTCTGGAATTCTAAGGTATGAGATAATTGTTTCTTTCACATGAGAATACATATTCGTGGGTATTATCCAACGCTGTCCGTAACTGACAGTTATACAGATTCTATCTCAGTATGTGTCTCTCATGTGGAGAGATAGTAATTATCAAGAATACCAATGTCCCTCATGTAAATGAGTGATGATATCACTGGGCCTCTTGATGAAATAATACAAGTATGTGCACATATGATTAAGGAGTTAATCATAATTACTGAATTATTTCAGAATCAAGAAACGAGTAGATTTGCAAGGATGACACGTTCCTACTTTGGATCTATTCATGATATCATGAGACATGGAATTGACACGAAGCAATTGTTGCTTAGGGATCGTGATACAGTATGGTACTTATCATATGTGTTATTTGAGTAACTATAATGCATATTGCTAGGTGCCGCTTGTAGTTTATAAAATCGAAAGGAGTTTCAGATTCCATTGCCATGTGACATAGATCCCACATGGTCACACCAATAAGAAGTTAATTAGAAATGCTCCTTAAATTATTTGACATGTATGACATGATAAATAAATTGATTTCTCTACCAAAACATGAGAAATATAATTATTTGAAATAATTATATATGATACTACAATTAATTAGATTAATTGTATTAATTCAAATAAGGAAAATAGAACTTGGCCCAATAAACAAAGTCCAATGGCTGTTGTTAATTGTGGCCCATGTTTATTTTATGAATTGTTTACTTAATAACTACCACGTTTTCTGAAAACTGTTGCGCAGTGTTTCTTATTTTGACCATATCTCCCTCATACGAAGTCGGTTTTGGGCATTCTATATATTTCTGGAAAGGTAAAAGAAATATCTAGAACTTTTCCTCTCTGGAAGAAAGCCAAAATCGAATTAGATCATAGTAAAAACGTAGTAGAACATGGTGGTTAATTTGGACTGCCATGTTATGCAAACTGCTACACATGTTTCTTATTTTGATGATCTCTCTCTTGTACGAAATCGGTTTTGGGCATTCTATATATTTCTGGAAAGGTAAGAGAAAATCTAGAACTTTGCCTCTCTAGAGGGAAGCCAAATTCGAATTAGATCGTGGTAAAAAACGTGGAAGAACGTGGGGTTAGTTTTGGAAGCAGAATTCACATTCCTTGTTTGCTATATATATTTTCTCTCTCATTCCTTTTGAGAGTGATTTCATTTTTAGAGTTGAAGTTCTGCCAAGAACTCTCTCTTTATCTTTTGTTTCATCTCTCATGTGTTGAGAATCCACAAACCCTAAAAGATCAAGATCTAGTTCTCTTGAAGGATAGAGATTAAGGAGCAACCAAGTTAGTACTCTCTAGCAAGATGAATATTTGGTTTCTAATTAATTTCTTGGTGGATACCGTGAAGGACTTCTACTTTGAAGTCTCATCTTGGTGCAAGGCATTCTAGGTCACGCACACATCAACCACCAAGGCGCTGCAAGGCATCAACCACCATTAGCTTCAACAAGGAGGTGGAGGCTACAACCCTACATCTCAAGGACCTTCCTTTCTTGTTTGGAGACAAGAAACTAAAGGTATGATGTTTAATGATTTGAAAATTATTTTGGTTTGATTTTAATCGCACATGATGATCTCTTATGGTACTTTTCTTGTCAAATTTTTTGAAATTCCGCTGCCTTAAGTACCATAAAACCCAACAAAATTAACATATCCTCGACTTAGCCATTTTTATTCTTTGCTCCTTTTCTTTTTCGATGATTTTTATCTTTGGAACCGATTCGTCTTCCACTTTAATTGGAGCATTAGCAGCTGGTACATGTGATTTGGTCACTTTATTTGTAAATGCGCCTGGCAATTGATTAACTATATTTCCAAAATAAATTATCTTTAAAACATCTAGTTCGCATTATTTATGAAGATCAAAATTAGACAATGATAATTATTCCAACTAATATCTTTTTCCAGCTGATTGTTTTCTCCCCTTAAGGTTGGGAATATTGATTCATCAAAATGGTCCAAACTTTCAAGAGTATGGGGGTCTAACGTGAATGGAGGATTAAGCATATAAATTTTTTCTACTACGAATGGAGGTCAATTTCACACTATCCATCATATTTTAGTTTAAACTATATTAAAAACAGGGTATAAATACAAAAAAAATTGAAAATAAATGGAGATCAATTGACCCCATTCATTGAATGTGGATTCGCCCTTGAAAGTAGGTGTAGGTTTTACCATTGTTTATGTTCTCCACACAGTCAAGGATGATGATGTCGCCGTATGACGTGATTTCCAATGCTAAGTGCATCTTATCGGCGTCCCCTATTGGGTTGCAGAAGATAAAGCACACGTCCACTTTAGCAGCAGTAAGGTTGCGTGTTTGAAGGGCATATACTGAGCAGAGTAGGTGACGGCGCTTACGGAGATGTGGCATTGTGAGGATGCCTAAGAACATGTTGAGGTCAGCATGATCAACTGGTAGAGGCGTCTTGCTGGTGCTATTAACAGTGGAAAATGCACTGAACAAGGTACAGAAAAAGGAGATGACATGGAAGTTGTTGAGGTAAAACATATATCCTAGGGTTAGAAGTGCAAGAGGGAGGAGAAGGAAAGAAGTTGTTGAAGGAGAGGGATGGTTTTTGGTTGCTGACATGATTGCCTCGCTTGGGGATTTTAGTATCTTTGCTAGTGATGATAAATTGACAATGTGTGGATTGTGAATTTAAGTTACTTCGATCGTTATATAACCTGGACTCTTGGTTGGTGCCAACTGCCAAAGGTGCTAGTTAAACTTTTTTTTGAAAACCTGGCAGCAGCTGCCATGTATAAGGTGCTAGTTAAACTTAAAATCATAAATGAGTAATATTTTACTTATCATATTTGCCGCTTTTTTTTTTATTAATACCCCCAACAAAAAACAAAATATCAAATTTACCCTCGATCCCAAAATTTTACTAAAAAATACCCTGACCGCCCCATTGGGGGGCGATCCACTATTTTTTTTTAGAGACAATATGAATAGCAAGATGCTGAAATCTAATGCTAAAAATTCGAATTTTTTTTGAAATATTTGTTAGATTACTTCTTTTAAGCATATTTATACTAAAATACGCTAAATTACTTGAAATTATGTTAAATTACGTTGAATTACGCTAAACTCTAAACCCTAAACTTTTATTTTGAACAATTTCTAAAACCCAAAACCCTAAAAATTACCGTACATTAAATGATTTACAATTTTCACATAACATATTTATAAAAAGATGAGGGCTCTAGTTACAACAAATTTACCACAACCATTATTTAGATTTTCAAAGTCCAAATCATCGATCCAAACCGTTGAACATGATCTCCACAATAAAATGTGCTTGCAGATCAAATTTTACATTTTTTTGAATTTTTTTACTATTTATTAAGTATTTTACAAAAACTAGTCAAATTCAGACCATTGAATTTTGTACCCATCTTAATAAATAGTAAAAAAATTCAAAAAAATATAAAATTTGATCTGCAAGCACATTTTATTGTGGAGATCATGTTCAACGGTTTGGATCGACGATTTGGACTTTGAAAATCTAAATAATGGTTGTGGTAACTTTGTTGTAACTCAAAATTGTTGTAACTAGATCCCTCCTCTTATAAAAATTAGTGATATTTAAAAGAAACCCTAAACTCTAATTTCTAAACCCTAGTTTCCGACATTTTTATTAATAAATATACCCACGTTAGCTGGGTTTTTTGTTAGATTACTTCTTTTGATGTATAATTAGCATATTTATACTAAAATATGCTAAATTACTTGAAATTATGTTAAATTACGCTGAATAACACTAAATTACGTTAAATTACGCTAAATTACATTAAATTACACTAAAATACGGTAAATTACGCTAAATTACATATGAATAGGGACGATATCTTTACTGAAAAGGCGAAAAACGACGACGAAACTTCAAACGGTCATAAAATGGCGCTCGAGTGTCCGATTTCAGCAAATGACCACTTTTCGGAAAGCTTGCAAAAATATGCATGCGTCAGTGCTAGCAATGCCGAATTCCAAAATTTAGAATTGCCAAAAAAAAAGGAAATAATCAAAACTTGAGTTGAAGTTTCCGATTAAGATTTTCATTTCTATTATTCAATCTAAGTAGCTCAGTAAATTAGTTACATAATGAACTTGTAGAATACAAATTTTTACTATTTTTGGAATTTTTTTACTATTTTTTATGATTAATGAAAGATGGCACAAAATCGGTCTACTTTAGCGTAATTTGCGTAGTTAGCATAATTTACCGTATTTTAGCATAATTAGCGAAGTTATTGTAATTTAGCGTAATTTAACGTAATGTAGTGTAATTCAACGTAATTTAACATAATTTCAAGTAATTTAGCATATTTTAGTATAAATATGCTAATTATACATCAAAAGAAGTAATCTAACAAATATTTAAAAAAATAAACCGAATTTTTAGCGTTATAATTCAGCATCTTGATATTCATATTGTCTCTAAAAAAAAAAAAAAAATAGCAAACCGCCCTACGGGAGGCGGTCTGCTATAAATAGTGGACCGCCCCCCAGTGAGGCGGTCCAGGTAGTTTTAATAAAAAATTGGAGGGGATGACAGATTTACTGATTTGTTTTTGGGTAATTATATGTTCCCCCATCTATCAATCCCCCATTTCATCCCCCAACTAACTAACTACCTTTTCTAACTAACTTTCAAAATTTCAACTACCTTTTCTAACTAACTACCTTTTTTAACTAACTACCTTTTCAAAATTCTAACATATGGATGAATACTTAATGTTTTAGAGATGAATACTTCAACGTTTATGGATGAATACTTAATATCTTAGGCATAAATACTTTAAATTATTGTGCAACTTGCATGACAAGATGAGGATGAATACTTGCTTAATGCGGGATGAATACTTGCATGACGAGGTGTGAATACTTGTGCAACGGATAACTCAAAAGTATGTCATCATGGATCTCATTTGAAAGAGAAAATTATTTAAAAGACATTGGTGGTTTTAGATTTGCAAAATTCCTCACAGATCGTCAGAAATATTGGTTAGATTGAACGGAGAAAAAAAAACCCACCTCTAAAAACGTGTCAAAGATGGGTGATTGATGTGTCCAAATATGCTTCTATTGCAAGGATGAATACATTTATATAGATGGATGAATGCTAGTTGTGTTACAGATGAATACTTTTTTTGCAAATTTTGAATTTTGAAAGTTAGTTAGAAATTAATGCTCTGACAGTTGTGCGGTCTCCCACATAATTAATGCTCTGACAGTTGTGCGGTTCCCCACACGTGTTGTTTGTCCCCTACTTTATTGTTGTAATATATCCAAATATGTTTCTATTGCAAAGTGAATACCTTCATATAGATGGATGAATACTAGTTGTGCTACATGTGAATACTTCTGCAAATTCCTAAAATACACTGACAGTTATAAATGTGAATACATTCATATAGATGGGTGAATACTTCTGCAGATGTGAATACTTATTGTTGTAATATATCCAAATATGTTTCTATTACAAATGTGAATACATTCATATAGATGGGTGAATACTAGTTGTGCTACATATGAATACTTCTGCAAATTCCTAAAATATTTTTGACAGTTATAAATTCTAACTAAAGTAGTTAGTTAGTTGGGGGATGAAATGGGGGATTGTTCACGGGGGAGAGCTAGGCAGACCCTTTTTTTTTTTAGGTATTAATAAAAAAAGCGGTCATATTGGCATGTGGTGCATAAAATATGCATGGTTTCGTCGGAGACCGGACGATAAATATATAATGGCGAACAGAAACCCATGCGTTTACCCAACCTTGAACGATAAATATATAATGGAGAACAGAAACCCATGCGTTTACCCATCCTTGGTCAATTTTCATTCTTGGCCTGAGAACGCACGAGAAGTCGAGCTAGAACCAAATACTACACAATTGGCATTCCATATTATATACAGCAATTGCTGATTTATTCCCCGCTATATTGTTTTTTTTTGTTTTACATCGAAATCTCAACCAGTAATGCCTAAATGGTTATATTTACCATAAAAAAAAACATTTAACTATGATTTTATGTAAATTTTAAATTTCATTCATTCTTGATGGTGTCCGCAACCACAGACGGCGGGGTAGCCATTTTCTCAAAAATTAATTTGAAATTTAACAGCAGCATTGAATATAACTTTTATTAATTTTCAAAAATGAATGAAACAACTTATAATTTGAAGAATAAAGATTTTGGTACCCGCAGTTGAGTACCCGCATTATACCCGCACTTGATTCCTTTCCCAACTAACTTTGTCAATCATTAAATCACCTTGAAAAACGTGTAAAAGATGAGTCCAGTTTTTTTTGGTAAATACTTGATATCTTAAGTATAAATACTTGATGAATTATATATCTTAAGTATAAATACTTGATATATTAGGTATGAATACTTTCTATTTTGTATGAATACTTTTCATATTTGAATATTTGATACTTTGAAAAACGTGTAAAAGTATGTCATCATGGATCTCATTTGAAAGAGAAAAAAAAATAGAACACGTTCGTGGTTTTAGATTTGCAAAATTCCTCATAGATCGTCCCAAAAATTGGTTAGATTGAACGAAGAAAAAAAAAACCACCTTGAAAAACGTGTAAAAGATGAGTAGGTATTGTGTCCAGTTTTTTTTTAAATACTTGATATCTTAGGTATGAATACTTGATGAATTATATATGAATACTTGATAATTTAGGTATAAATACTTTTCATTTTGTATGTGAATACTTGAAAAACGTGTAAAAGATGAGTCCAGTTTTTTTCTTTAAATACTTGATATCTTAAGTATAAATACTTGATGAATTATATATGAATACTTGATAATTTAGGTATAAATACTTTTCATTTTGTATGTGAATACTTGAAAACCGTGTAAAAGATGAGTCCAGTTTTTTTCTTTAAATACTTGATATCTTAAGTATAAATACTTGATATATTAGGTATAAATACTTGATATATTAGGTATGAATACTTTCTATTTTGTATGAATACTTTTCATATTTGAATATTTGATACTTTGAAAAACGTGTAAAAGTATGTCATCATGGATCTCATTTGAAAGAGAAAAAAAAAATAGAACACGTTCGTGGTTTTAGATTTGCAAAATTCCTCATAGATCGTCCCAAAAATTGGTTAGATTGAACGGAGAAAAAAAAAACCACCTTGAAAAACGTGTAAAAGTAATGGTCCCCAGTTTTGACAGTGTAATGGTCCCCAATTCATATATCATATATGTAGTTCATTGTATAGATATAAATACTTGTCTTGTATAGGTATAAATACTTCACAATGTTACTATTAATACTTGTAAAATAAAATTACAGTTTTGACAGTTTAGGTGCGGTTCCCAAAAACAGTTATGATAGTTTATGTGCGGGTATAATGCGGGTACTCAACTGCGGGTACTCATATCAGCTTCCTAATTTGAATATACTAAAATGAACATCAAACAAAATAGATGAAATATCTTATAATTTAGATGTACTAGAAGTATTACGAAACATTTTCAAGCGGAATTTTTTGCTATTGTGAAAAAAATTAAAATATTTTTTGGTGTGTTACTGAAAAAAAATAAAAATATTTTGAATCTGAGTTATTGATCCCATTCAAAAATAACTTCTAAATAAATAAAAAAATTATCGTAGTCCTCCTAATACATTCAAATTCTAAAATATTTCATCTATTTCCCTGGAAGCTATCACTGGTACCTTAAAAGTTGCGTTCAAGTCAATATTTAAATCCTATTTTAAGTGCTAAAAATTGAAAAACACAAAGTCATTGACGGCAACTAGGGGTGTAATGGCACCCTTTTATCTGTTTACCCGACCCGTACTGTATTCGATAAGACGGGTACGGGTAAGATTTTTTTTCGTAAACTTATCAGGTACGGGTAAAGATTTTTTTTCGTTATCTAAACAGGTAAGTGTACGGGTAAAACTTATTCTGTACCCGTTAACCGATCGGGTAATTATAAAATAAATTATATATATTAATGAGCATTGAATATTAATTCTCCAACTATTCTTGATAGTTGTGTTACACTTAATTAACTATTAAAACACGTAAATAAATTTCAGCAAATCCCAATCAAGTTTAGACCTTTAAAATATGTATATATATTTGTGAAATAAATGTGTTTTAATGTATTATTTAGTAAATAATATTTTTTATTATATTAGCATTACCCGTTATTTACCCGCTACTATTTTATTATTCGACAATCATAACAGATAAGGGTAGGATAACGATAAAATAATTCGTAGCGAATAAGAATAGAGTACGAATAAGAACAATTTGTAACGGATATGGATATGAAAATGCTTCCACCCTCCATCCGACCCTTAGAGTATCCGTTGACATCCCTAACGGCAACACTAAATACTTACAGGTCAACTAACATTGCATTCAATGTCCTAGAAACGGACAAAATTATCAAGCCAATGCATCTTTCAAGGGTTTGACTTACTTGAGCCACCAGGCAGGCAGCATGTATTGATTTTGCCTTTTCTTTTGAAAGGTGACTGAAAGCATAGTTAGGAATTCTTACACGCAATATGTGATTCGTCATAAAAGATTAGAAACTTATAATGGTTAGGAATTCACACAGGAAAATGTGATTCTTCATTAAAGACTAGAAATTTATAAATCCTTTCCTAAAAAATATGAAAATTACAGTTGCTGTTGGACCAGTCTTATTCTCCTTCAGTACTTTTCCTTTATCCCAAGATGCCAATATTTCAATTTTGACCCGGCATTCTCCCCTACTTCACAACGCAAGTACTTCCATGAAAGATTAACCAAATTGAAGAATGAAAAAAAATAATAAAATGTACATACAAATATACAATCAATTAATCAATCAACGGATTAAAAGATTATTGTAAAGCTTAGAATGCCTTAATTTTTTTTTTTTTTTAAATAGACATAATGCCCTTCCATTAAAGAAAATGTTGCATACAAGGACTAAAGAAAAAATAACAAAATAGAAAAACTACCCAATAAAACCCATAGCCTGTAAAGGCTTACAATGCCTTATTTATTTTTATTTTTTTGGAAAAATAGGCATAATGCCCTTCCATTAATAAAAATGTAGCATACAATGACTAAAGAAAAAATAACAAAATAGAAAAACTAATCAATAAAACCCATAGCCTGTAAAGGCTTAGAATGCCTTAATCCATGCGTGGCATTGAAGTAGTCGAGAGTTCTAGCCCAGTGCGAATTCTCCTTCAGCTTATGCACTGCCACCGTGTCGGGTACAAGCTCACGCCAGAAATACCCATCCGGCGAATCTCCTTTGTAATCATATAACTGATTTGGAAATCCATTGTACCGATTTTTCCCCTTATTTGCAGTATTCAGCCACTTCCCCACCATTACATCCTCCGCCCCGACTTTGTTATTGCGTGCAATTTCCGACTCAGCTATCCATTCCACAAGGTCCCAAGACAACACATACCCGAAACCTGCCATGAACGTGTTATTCACACCACAAGCAATCTGTGCTCCTTTACACCCGAGCTCCATACCATAGTAGAGATCTTGCCGTGGCTTATCTCTCAATAACTTAGCCAAATTATCTAGCCGAAAATAGGCATCGTCATCTGCTTTTACAACATAATCGTATGGCTGATCATCACCAGCTCCACGTAGCATAGACGGGAGGCTTGACAAGTATGTATAGGTCTTACCATCATTTAGGTTCTCAAAACAATCAAGGATGATGATATCGTTGTATTGCTTGATCTCGAGTTTAAGGAATATTTTTTGCTCCTCATTCATCGAGTGACAAAATACAAAGCGCACATCCACTTTAGCGGTGCCAAGGCTGCGTGTTTGTGAGGAGTAAACCAAGCGAAGTAGGTGGCGCAGTTCATGGAGGCGAGGAACAGTGAGGATGCCAATGAAAATTCGGAGGTTTGTATCTTGTAGTGGAAACAAATCAAGTGCGCTGTTTTTGGTCGTAGTGCAAGAAGAATCGGTGAAGAGAGGCTGAAAACCAGAGTTGTCAGAAAAGAAGAAGAAATAACTAAGTGTAAGTAGGCAAAAAGGAAGGAGGAGAACTGGTTTAGCAAAGGAGAGATTGTTCTTGTGGAAGAAATACATGTTAGGCTTTTGGTCTCCTTCGCTTTTTGCTTTTTGCCTAGTTTGTTGCGATTCATGCATTGTTTGAAGAAAGATGTGTGAGCATTGGTTGAAGAAGGATGTGTGTAAGTTGCAATATGAAATGATGAATCATATATGACGATAAAGGACTTGGTAGGTGCTAAGTATAAAGAATAAGTTTTGAAGAATAAATTTACGTGTATCTTTTTTCCACATGGTGTTCCTTGAAAAGAACTGCTCGTCTCGTTGGAATGAAAATAACAATTAAATAAGCATTTAGCCAAGTAGTTGAACGATGCTTGGTGTTTTTTGTAGCAAGGGAAGAATGGTACTGGTTGGTGGTTACTCTTCTAGCCACAGAAGATCCTCACAGCGTCAATTTCTTTTGCTGGTATTGAACAGTCAAACTTGTAGTTTTCTCAGTCTTTTCTCTTGTAATTGAATTGAAGGCGCCGACACCCGACAGGCTTTACATCAAGGAAAAAAAGGTAAGAAGATGAAATTGTACTTAACAATTAATTACGCAGGGCAAAGTTTAATACCCTCTAGAGAAATTCGTCTAAGTTTGTACCATGACACTCTAGTTTATGGAGCTCAAGCTCCCACTATTGCCAGACACATACGAAATTTAAATTCATGTTGATTCTTGAATACATATGTCAACGCAACTATCAAAGCCTTTCGATGCGTCTAATTTTAATAAAATATTTAAATACAGAAATTGATAATTTGAGTTCTCTGTTTTTATTCCAAATCCAAAAAGTTTATTTCTTTTCAAATACACAGGTTGTCAATTTGGGATAGCAAGACTAGTGAATTCCTGATATTTCTCAAAACAAAAACAAAACACTTCGGAGTACCTTTTTGTTTATTTAAAATACCATTGTAGAAAACGGAAGTATGTGCAAGATGCTAAACTGTTTATATAGTGCGCCACGTAATTATCAGTGGCTTCTAAAATTAATATCCGAACGGTAAGGTTGAGCTATCAAAAGGTCCATGACGGCGACAAAGATTGTTACTTCTTTTATTTTATTTTTTGAACATTTCAAAGCCCGTAGGCACATTAATTACATCAGTTGTTATTTCTTTTTATTACCACTAAACCCTGTAATCCTTGTGTATGCCTGGTAGGCTGGTACAGCACTATTTAATACCAGTACAGCACTAGCTGATCCGACATTTCTATCAACCCTTTAATAAAAAAAATAACCCTCTAATTAATACCGGTACGTACAGTTTGTTACGTACAGTGTGCCTTCTAATTGATAAACAATTTTCAATATAATAAAAGGAAAAAAAAATCATCCAAAAACAAATATTAGGAAATATATTCATGGAATATATATCATTCCTTAATCGTTAGAGCAATTAAGTAATTTGAATTCATTTTTTGTGTGAAAAAAACACCCATATTCTAAAATTTACTTTGCCATAGTGACTTTAATTGAAATAAAGGTAATATGATAGTACTACTTTTTTTTTTTCAAAAAAAAAATAAAAGATTCCCTAGTCAGATGAAATATTGGATTTATACAAAGCATCTCCAATATGTTTTCTCCGTATCTAATTTTGTATCATATGATATGCTTTCAGGAAAAAGATCCTCTCAACTGACGCAAATAAATAGGTTTTTGTTTTGAAACAAAAATACAATAATTATCTGTTCATTTCAATTAGCATATAATTAATGAATTCTCTACAGCGAAAAAGCCAAAGGGTTACCTAAGTTAAAAGGGAGACGACTATTCAAGGACCACATGAAATGATTAAATAAAGAAAGTACATATAATGTAAGAAGAAAGTATTATTGAACCCTTTGGGCTGCTGGTTCGGCAACACGGATTACGTATGTTTTAATATTTTAATTTAGCCAAAGAATTTGTGTTCGGTGAGAAAGTGAGATTAAAGATACAAGATTAAAGTGAATAAAAATAATACTTTGTATCAAATGTGCATAAAAGATTAAATTGCCCAATGTTTTATTTGTGGATATGTAATAATGATTTATGTAGCTAAAATCTAATATAACTGATTTTGATTGCAATTAACAGTTTAGTTTAGCACACGTACCGAATTATACTTAATTCAATAAAATATTTGCATTATTTAAAACAAAGGTTGGCAACATAATTTAATTACCATAATTTATTGTACATCGGTAAAAACTAATATTTAAAATTTAAATCCAGTTAAAAAAATAAGAAAAAAATGAAATATGGTAAATAAATTACATCTCTTCGCATCAAGCAATTATAAGAAAAAAAAAATTCAATTTTCTTCGCAAGGTATAAAATTTCTTCATTATGGATAGTTGGGTTCCTTTGCCGACGCCATCTCTTTTTTGTTTAACTACCGAAAATTGTTTATTCTTGAAAAATTGCACATACCAATCAAGTTAGTAATGAAAGCTGCTTTGTACGAATAATTGAGAGATCCATAATCTCCCTTGTAAGATGGAGGCCAACATGAAAAGCTCAATTGAAGCAGCAGAAAACAGCTCTTCAAACTTGAAGAGTATGAGCGATTAGAAAAGCTTAATGAAGAGACTTCAGTACAGAAAAGCAAACAATACAAGCACAATAAAAAAAAATAGAGAGTCTTATAAATAATATCATATGATAATGGATCTCAATAGAAGAACATGCCGTGCCCAAGCTTTCTATATTCTCAGTTTTGCAAGTTCATTGATATTCAACTATGATCCGAGCTAAGAAAATGAGAGGTTAAACAATCCGTAACCAATTGCGGTAATAAAATGGGATCCTGACTCCTATTCTTACTCAAAAAAAAAAAATGAGAGGTTTTATTTTTCTTCTTCATCAGATTACATGCACCAAAAAGAAGAAGAAAGATAAATAAATAAATAAAAACAATTCACTGGCGCTAAGATACCCAGCTTAAAGAAGCTGAGGGACATACCTGACTTAAAAATTTAAGCCAAGGGCTTTATTCCTGTCTAAGAAACTTGTATTTAACCGGATTAAAAGCTTAAGGACACTTAAGAGACTTAAGTACTTCAGCCGAACATGTACTTAGACTTTGAATCCATATTAACTCTCTTAGCCCCAAACTTCCTGCTTTGGCACTGTAGATAGGGCCATTTTGAAGATGCAATTGGGAAGTCAAATCTGATCGGCTTGGTTTATACTTAACAAGCTGTTCAGCAGAACTATCACTGGGTGGAAAGTTTGTTTTTTGAACGATATAAAAGATATTATCATATACAGCATTTTTATTTTTCAAATTACAATGTTTATATTTAAGAATTTTCAAGATCTGTGCTGTGATGAGACCCAACTGCTGCATTTCTTAAGAACGGATGTTGCTTACTGTAGTGAACAGATGGTATGGTTCATATAATCATATTTCTTTAGGAAAAGGGTATGATTCATATATCTGTTAAATGTGACAGTTTTTTTTTGAAGCTGATATGAGTACCCGTACTCCAGTACCCGCACCTTAATTGTCATATTTCTGACGATCTGTGAGAAATTTTGCGAATCTAAAACCACGAACATCTTCTACGTAATTTTCTCTTTCAAATGAGATCCATGATGACGTACTTTCGAGCTCGTCGTCACGCAAGTATTTATACCTATACTTGCAAGTATTTTTTTACATATGACACTAGATTACATCTGAAAGTATTAATATAAAGTATTGTAAGTATTTATACCTATAAGGTCAATTATTTTTGTTAGAGGAAGGTTGACGCGGAGACTATTAGAGAATGTTGATGGAGGGATACGGGGTCCCTACTACTTCATTAGAGGAAGGTTGACGCGGGAACGATTAGGGGACTGGAAAAGGGGATGATCATATCAAGTTACGCATGCAAGTATTTATATCTTATTTTGCAAGTATTAATATTTTATGTTCCAAGTATTTATACCTATGAAGGTTGACGTGGAGACGAGTGTGGAGACTGGAAAAGGGGGACCATAGTACAACATTTCTCTAATTAGTGGGGACCGTAGTACAACTTTCCTCTATTGTTGCTGCGGGTACAATGCGGGTACTGGAGTGGGGGGATTGAAATAATTATTCTTTTTTTTAGAAATAATAAGGGTCTAGTTCTCATTTTTCATCAACCATAGTTGGTAATAGTTTTTTTTAGTTCTGAGTAGAACCTAGTTTACAAAAACTGTTGTGTATGCCTCTCATCCCATTATATATTTTCATCAAGCTTGATTTAGCATGATGTTAGAAATAGTAGGCCATGTTTGACAGGCTATATTAAGGAGGAAGAATTTAGAATTTAGTATAGGATATTTTATAGGGTTCTCTTTTTAGAGTTTTTTTTTCTCTTGAAACCCTAACAAATTGGTATCAGAGCCACCTCTATCGCGGACAGTCGATCGACGATTTCAGGGTTCTTTGTTTTCGTTGCTGCTATTGAGGGTTTTCATATTCGTCTTTGTACTGTGGGAGAAGCATTTAGGCGCTAGGTTTTTCCTTCTCGCACTAGTGCTCCACGTAAAGACAAAGCAATCAGAGGTTTCATTCTTTCAAGATGGTAGAAGTTATATCCGTTAAGGTCCATATTTCAGGCTAAACTGTATTTCTCGATGACATGGAGAGAACTAGTATCAAGGTGGACGATGAGGATGGGAGACAAAGGGGAAGAACTTGACTTCATCATTGACCAATTCGAGCTCTAAGCACAAAAATCTAATTTACAACTATTGCAGGAAGAAATGTCACATCAAGGCTGACTATGGTTATATGTGAGCGGAAACACTCAAGCCGGTGAGCCCTTGATGCCCTACAAGCGGAAAGTCACACGGCTATAGAAAGGGAGCACTAAGTAGATCTTCACACTATCAAACAGTGAACCAACACTCTAACTTAATCTAGAAGTAGATTAGTCAAGTGGATTTGAGATTATCAAAGAAGTATTGAAGTTTTAGCTCTCTCAAAAATGGAAGCTCTCAAGAACACATAATAAGTGCTTTTTGAAATTTAGAGGCACTAGCTTAAATCTAAAGTTATAGCATTAACTTTATTTATAGAGGGAGCTCCAGATCTAGGTATTTGAACTGATCCGTTCAGTACGGTAATATTCCGTTCGAACGGATAGTTTAAATATAATTGAAATTAGGGTTTTCGTATTTTTGAACTTTATACTAACCGTTCAGTATGCTTATGTCTGTATCTAACGGATAGTATATTTCATCCCAATTTGTGTAATCCTGAGTAGCGTATAGTACGGACAGTATCTGTTCAGAATGGAGTCAAACTGGGAGTTCCTGGATGATACAAAACTATTCCGTTTCGAACGGTTGTCAAACAGAATAATTCTTCTGTACTGCAACACTTCATTATTCGTTTGGTACCATTCAATACATTATGTACTGAACGGTTTGCTTCCATTCAACAATCTTAGATGTACTTTACTTTTCTATTTGATATTACAATTTATAATCTTAATATTGGTAAAGTTTTGTTGATTCCCTTAGTTCTTCAAACTTTAATCTTGCAATTATAATGTTCTTGAACCTGCAAACTCACTCATACAATGAAATCGTTATATACAATTATTGTATGTTTTGCAAATTAGTCAAACAAAGTAATTAGAAAATTACATAGGACAAAAACTTCTTCAGGTGATGTAATATAGTAGAAATTCAAGTTGATGATGTGCTTTAGGAGTTTATTTTGGGGTTTTGTATGAGATTTCACGTCAAGGGGAGGATTGTTGTGTATGCCTCTCATCTCATCATATATTTTCATTAGGCTTGATTTAGCAGGATGTTAGAAATAGTAGGCCATGTTTGGCAGGTTATATTAAGGAGGAAGAATTTAGTATTTTAGTATAGGATATTTTATGACGTGTCATTTACAGAGTTATCTTTTTAGAGATTTATGTTGTTATAAAAATATCTCATTTGTACTTTATGTAATATGAAGTTAAGAAATACAATTAAGCTTCCTCATACGACTGTGTTTCTTGTTTCTGGCCTCTACTTGAAAACCCTAACAAAAACAAAATAAGGAAATAAAAAAGGGAAAAACAGAAATTGAAAGAAAAGTACAGAAAGAAAATGAAAACTGAGAAAAGTTAAGAAAAAAATGTAAAACTATAGGTCGAGGATTCCATCCCATTTCTAACTCGTCTTTTCAGTTGTGTTTGTCTCTATCAATGTTTGAACATTGTCTTGTCCTGGTACCCGTACCAGTATCCCCTGTAGCGTCCCATTGTATACCTGTTCACTTGCCGGACATTCAGAAAATAAATGTCAGACTGTTTCGTCACTTCTTCTACACATATAATACATTCCCAAAATATGAAAGCCTCTTGTTCTTAGATTATCTGCAATCAGGACTTTATTAAGCAAAAGCAGCCATCTAAACACCCGCATACTTGGTGGAGCCCGGATCCGGCAGATTCTATTAATGCCCATTTTAATTGCCAGTGTGTTTTCCATTGTCGAGTATGCCCCTTTTACTGTGAATTTTCCATTTGCATCCATTTTCCATTGTGCATCATCTTCCCTATTTGTTGTGTCTCCGTTCCCCGTATCAGTGTGTTCCTTTCATTCAGCAGTTGTGACAGTTGCTGACTTGCCCATACTGATAGTACCGGTGTTAAATGTGACATGTGACAATTGATCATATAATTATCTAAATAAAATACAGGACTACGGATAAATTGTTCATGAGTGAGGCTAGTGTGTGCTAGGTTCACCAAGAGGGTTTCGTGGGCTGAATTTCAAAATTAATCGGATTGACTTCAAACGACTGATCTAAACCATTGAAATGATTATTTTTTATAGACACTTGATTAGTAACCAAACGATGTTCATATTACTCCAAACTTGTTATGTAGTCTATCTAAACTATAAATAACAAATTTAAAATCTTCCTTATTTTTATTTTGTTAACAGTTTTGTTAATTATCACAATTATGCTTGTCAGTACATCATTCCCTTCTTAATTTGCCAATAACGCCTGTTCACCCAGTCTGTTTGCTGATGAACTGTTAGGCCTAGTATAGTACGAGGCTGGATTTCCTTTGTATATTCTCTTCAGCATACTGATATTGGGCTTGGAAATAAATCTGCTATTATTCCAAAGAGATAACAGGACCCTGTTATTCTAATCCCAGCTGTTGACCTTTATCGAGATTTGGGCACGAAATTTTCTTTTTTTTTTAGATTCGCGCATGAAAAAGTTTGAACGGTTGGGATAGGAATAACAGGTCCTGTGATCTCTTTGGAATAACAGCAAATTTGAGCAGTTGTTGCAGTGTAATCTGTTCAAATTTCGGCCTGTTTAAACTGCATTGATTGGGGCACATGGAAACCCCTCTCTTTCGCCATTTTTTTTTTGGTAATTGAAATTATGCCTAACTCGATATTTTAGAGCAAGAATAATGGCGATATGAGGGAGATATCAAATTA
This sequence comes from Carex littledalei, assembly GCA_011114355.1. Classification (NCBI taxonomy): domain Eukaryota; kingdom Viridiplantae; phylum Streptophyta; class Magnoliopsida; order Poales; family Cyperaceae; genus Carex; species Carex littledalei. The sequence goes on along the minus strand of CM022096.1, from coordinate 5,414,570 downwards.
TCAAAGGTCTTTGATAATGTGCACCGATTTCAATCTCATGCAACGGAGGCAAATTGTGATTACTCTGTTTACCGACATTTTTATTAATATCCAAAGTTAATTACAAATTAATAAATATACTCAGAATCTCTGAGATTTTCAAAAAATGTCCAAACCGGCCATTTTCTAGCCGGTTTTCTCCTCTCCAGAAACCGGCCAGAAAATGGCCGGTTTCTTCATTTTTTTTAGAGACACTATGAAGAGCAAGATAATGAAATCTAACACTGAAAATTCGAATTTTTTGTTTAAATTATTTGTTATATTACTTCTTTTGATTTATAATTAACATATTTATACTAAAATACACTATATTACTTGAAATTATGTTGAATTATACTATATTACATTAAATTACGCTAAATTATGTTAAATTACGCAAAAATACGGTAAATTCCGGTAAATTACTGTGTGTCTTCATAGTGATGTATAATTAGAAACTATTTTTTTGTTTCTCTTTTATCTTCATAGTGATTTTATAATTAGAAACTATTTTTTTTAAGAGACACTATGAAGAGCAAGATAATAAAATCTAAATTCGAATTTTTTGTTTAAATTATTTGTTAGATTACTTCTTTTGATGTATAATTAGCATATTTATACTAAAATACGCTAAATTACTTGAAATTATGTTGAATTACACTATATTACATTAAATTACGCTAAATTATGTTAAATTACGCTAAAATACGGTAAATTACATATGAATATGGATGATATATTTACTGAGAAGGCGAAAAACGACGACGAAACTTCAAACGGCCATAAAACAGCGCTCGAGTGTCCGATTTCAGCAAATGATCACTTTTCAGAAAGCTTGCAAAAATACGCATGCGTCAATGCCCGCAATGCCGGATTTCAAAATTTAGAATTGCCAAAAAAATAAAGGGAAGAGCCTCAAAACTTGAGTTGAAGTTTCCGATTAAGATTTTCATTTCTATTATTCAATCTAAGTAGCTCAGTAAATTAGTTATATAATGAACTTGTATAATACTAATTTTACTATTTTGTATGATTTATGAAAGATGGCACAAAATCGGCCTAATTTAGCGTAATTTTGCGTAGTTTAGCGTAATTTACCGTATTTCATTATAATTAGCGAATTTAGCGTAATTCAACATAATTTAGCGTAATTCAAAGGATAATTTTGGCCGGTTTGGGCATTTTTTGAAAATTTCAGAGATTCTGGGTATATTTATTAATTTGTAATTAACTTTGGATATTAACAAAAATGTCGGCTCTGTTTATCTTCAAAATTATCTCTTAGACGGTTAGACCCAACAAATAAAAAATTAAACTCGGATATTTGGGCCTTCTTTTGATGTTCAAATTTCGGCCTGTTTAAACTGCATTGATTTGGGGGCTTGGGGCACATGGAAACCCCTCTCTTTCGCCAATTTTTTTTTTTTTTTGGTAATTGAAATTATGCCTAACTCGATATTTTAGAGCAAGAATAATGACGATATGAGGGAGATATCAAATTATCGAAGGTCTTTGATAATGTGCACCGATTTCAATCTCATGCAACGGAGGCAAATTTTGATTACTCTGTTTATCTTCAAAATTATCTCTTAGACGGTTAGACCCAACAAATAAAAGATTAAACTCGGATATTTGGGCCTTACTTTGGTGGGTTGAACAAAAAAGATGGTTTCCGTTTCTCATGGTCATCACTGCTCCCAAAAGTTGCCTTAGCCCAATTTGATAATCAGTTCAGTTCAACTTCTAAATTCGAATGAATTATACCAATGGTCTTCAAAAGTATCATAGGGTTCTCATTTTAATTCTTAAAATTTCCAAAAATAATATTAAAAAGAAACTTCTATTTTATGTTCAATTAGTCCTACCTTAATATCCTTTGAAAGTAATATTCTTATTGATCTAAAACCATCGGTTAAGCGCTATAAATAGCGGGGATGTTGTCGGACAAATAATAAAGATGACATGGATACTAAGACATACGTGTAATCAGATATTAATTGAATATAATTGAACATAATGTGGAGATACATCTCAACAAGACTGGCATCATGGCATAAATGGTAAGGTGCAAGACGGAGTCAGATTTTCAAATTGTGGGGGTTAATCATATAAAATTTTCTTGTGAAGAATGGGACCGATTTAATGATACCATGACATTTTACACTAAATGATATAGAAAATTACATAAAAAAAAATGAAGGTCAATTGACCCATTGCTCCTCATGTCCACCTCTAGTAAGGGAATTCAAATCCTCCCTGGTACTGTAATAGGGAATCTTTTAGAATTAATGGATCTGGACCGTTCTTTTTAATTTGGCACGGATCTCAAAGCCCAATAATGTTGCCTCCTGCACTAGTCCGAATCTCAAAGCAGCTGAGAGTTAATCTCAAACTGTAAAATGAGAGGAATCTTTTACGGTACGTGAGAGGGAGGATACTTTTTCTGGTAAGTTGGATTTTTTTTTCATCAAGCTTTTGAGCCAGTGATGATAATAATAATAATTTAACTTTAATGTTTAAAATGATACTTTATGATTTGTGTAATTTACTTTCTAAAGTTTTTAAAAGAAAGAAAGACAAAATAGGGAATGGAAATAAACATTACAATTTCAGAAATTAATAGCCGCTTCCATGTGATGCCAGCAATCATTCATGCTGGTCAATTTTCAGGAATATGCATCACATTTTTCTGACACCGATCCCGAACATTCTAGACCAACCACAGTACTTTCTCTTTTAACCCTTGAGCAAAATTTATATTTCCGAAACACACTCAAGATCTAGTTTACATGTAGTAATGCGATCCATATTACTTATATTATCTAGATACGACGTGAATAAAAAATAAAAAAATGATGATACTTGTTGCATGTATTTGCTATTCATTGGAGTATTTAAATTTTTTCAAGATAATTCTTTCCGCTAGACTCTCATGACCAAAGGTTTAAATAGCGTTTATCGCGTCATAGCGGAACAGTTGAAAAAACGACGCTATGGCCATATAGCACCGCTATAGCGCGAAATAGCACGCTATAGCGGCGCTATATGGCCATAGCGTCATAGCTTTCTTGGTCCGAAAACGCTATAGCGCGCTATTTAGAACATTGCTCATGACAGATCTCATGCATGTCAATATTAATTTTGGCGTGTGAACGTATATTTTTTGAGTGAAATGGAAAGAAGTGTGAATTTTATATAGTTTAAATCAGTATTTATATAATACACACATGTAAATATATGTATATTTTTTTTTGTTAATTATGGAATTTGTGTAAATTTAAATTTCTGTAGTAATTTGTTAAGCGTAAATTTGTACATCTTTCTATTAGAAGTGAATCAACTAAAAACATTTAAATTTTATACATGATAGATATAATAAAATCATAACGTGTTTTGAAATTAGAACACAAACAATTCAGAATTCATAAATCAAAATAAAATAGCAAATGTAATTTAAATCTTATAGTTCTAGAGTGACGATATCGTTAAGCGGAAGTGTAAATACCGATCTTCAACCTCATATGTGATGATGGAGACTTTAGGCGTTTTTCTTTTACTTTTTTTTATGGACGAAGTTTTCAGGATGTGGTGCGTCCAAATAAGAGAAGAAATATTTAGTAACTCTGAGGCAATTTTTGTGACCAAGTATAATTTTATAAATAACAATATGAATTTTTTCTATAAAAAATTACTCATGTCTTTTCATTAATTATGTAAATCAGATTGATGCACAATAATAACATAGGACACATAATTAAATAAAAAACTAACATAGTCTACACTTCTCGCAATTTTAGAGCATCTACATCTCTGGTACTATTAGAGTTTCTAATATGATGTGACAGTTTCTAATCCAGTTTCAGGGATATAGGACAGTTTCTTATTTAGAAGCTATGCAGTAAAGTTTTTTTATTAAAAACTGTTTATAAACTCCATGCTGTCAAATAGTTCGCTCAAATTATTTCTCCTTTTTAATTTTTTGCTGACGTGGCTTAATAGAAACTCTAAAATTAATTTTAGAGATGTGAGAGTTAAAAATTTTAGACACCTTAATTTCTAAAAAGTGGTTAACAGTTATTTAGAAACTCATTTGAGTTGCTGAGATGTAGATGCTCTTAGGCATTCCGTCAAAATTTGAGATGGCCAAGATAGACAATGAGAATGTTAGAAATTGTTATTATGCCTAAAATTTCACAGAGACTGGTATTTAACAATCTTTGATGAAATATTGAAAAATACTTAAATTAAGTAAATTTTAAATTTTATATATCTGAGAATATTTAATACACTTATGAACACATCATATATATTTTTTTAATTATTCTCGACTTGATTTTTAATATCTTGTAAATATTATCAAACTCAAGCATTTTCAAGTTTATAAATCAGTTCATCTTATTTAAGATCTTTCATGTTATTTATAATTTATTTCAGTGCGCAGAGATGTGGCATCAAAATGACGCCAAACGTGTCCAATAAAATGTGATGATATACTTTGCCCTTGAATTGTCCAATCAAATGAGATGATAAGATAAAGAAAAGAAAAGAACAATGTCCCTAAAGTAAAAATAAAAGTGCGTCGGAGGCCATTTGATTATGATCAAGCGGCTCAAAATGGAATCGGACGTGTCATATTTTTTTATGGCAGCACATGCATTCTTCTCTATTTTTATGTTATTATTTTTGGAATTTATTATGACAATATGTATTGCGAGTAGAACTAGGGTGTACTTAAGCTCATCAAGTTTCTTTGTGAGCTTAATTTAAAAATCTATTGAATCGGCTTCAAACGATGTATCCAAACCGTTGAAACCGATCTACTTCACAAGTGATGTGTTTACATGTCAAATTTATAATTTTTCGAACTAATTTAGTATAAAGTCAAGTGGTAAAAAAAAGATGGTTTATAAGTTAATTTTAATGTGTTTATTTTTCATTATTTTTTGACCGCTTGACTTTATATTAAATTAGTTTGAAAATTTATAAATTTGACATGTAAACTCATCACTCGTGAAATAGATCGGTTTTAACGGTTTGAATGCGTCGCTTGAAGCCCATCCGATGAGTTTTTGAGTTAAGCTCACAAAAGAACTTGATGAGCTTAAAAACACCCTATTTCTACTCATGTATTGCAATGACCTGGACTTTGAAAATTAAAAACAGTAACTGAGACGTTATTATACAAAATTTAAGGTCCGATCCGTAAATTTTCACTCCTTTAAATTATTTTTACAAGAAATCAGACCGCACCTGCAGCTCTTAACTGGGGATTAGTTGTCCAATTGTACCATATAAATAAAAATATACGTAGTCATGTGATCATCATGCCTACAAACTTTTCCTAAAAAACAAAAAAAAAGGAAGTTGAAAAAATTGTTCTCTGACCCCATGCGTACAACTACTCTTGATTGGATATATTGTGGTTTGAAAGTGTATTGAATGGTTTGATTCCAATTCATGATTTCAAAAAATTACTCTTGATTGGAAAATTTAATTATGGTTTCAGCACATCACAGTTAACTGATAGTCTGGCACTTATGTTATGGTATGATTCACTAAACGCTGAGAAAAAAATACGAATATATAGTGTATTGTACTTGTACATAAATATATATACCATATTGTACTTTACTATTAAATATTATCTATTGTATGCACGTAATGTTTGATAATATTTTATTTTTTTACTCTGGTTTCAATAAAAAGGATCATTTGAAAATTATTTTTATTGAATTTTTTTATTTTTTTCATAAGACATTTTTGCATACTTTAAGCTGTTTGAAATGATGCTTGTCATTGTTTGAATTATGTAACTGGAACGGTCCAAAAAAGAACAAAACCAGTAGAGAGAGAAAAAGAAAATTAAAAAAAGAAGCATATCTACACTAGTACACTACCCACCAGATGGAATCAGTTTATAAATAATTATATGATGATTTAAATCAACATATTTAATTTGACAGTTCGAGTTAAAGAACACCGCAAATTAACGCGCATCCAACATTCCAACCGAACCCCTGTGCCTGTCTTAGCAAACAAAAGCTGCCAGCTACGTACATTCAAATTTGAGCTCTTAGTTCTTATAAACTTTTACATAATTAATAGTCCCGCAATAAACATCTTGTCTCTATCACAGTATCAGCAATTTTATTATTTAATTCTATCCAGTTTGAAGACCAGCATTTATTATGGAGATAGGATTTATAGATAACGATTTAATTTGATAATTTTAATAATATTTTTCAAATTAAGTTAAAATGTTTTAAAAGTAGAAAAAAATTCTTTGACATTAATTACTTGTTTTATAGATTGGTCATATATCAAATTTTACGCAATTTGATCAAATTTAAATGTCATTAAGTATTCCAACAAAAACCGTTGTAATTAAGTTATGTGGTGAATGATTGGCTTGTATCAAATTTATTTTTCACGCCATGACATTAGGGGTGCAAACGGATCGGATATTATCCGACCGTATCCGGATCCGTATCCGAAAATTTGATATGGATATTCTATATTTGAATATCCGTGCAGATACGGATACGGATATGATTTTGAATTTTAATTATCCGTATTCGAATAATAAATATATACCATATAGTTTAATATATATTATAAAAATAGAGTAGAATGAGAGCATCTGCAACTGTGATTTTTTTAAATTGCTAATTTGATGTGTTAATTGCTAATATAATTGACGGGATGTACCACAGTTTTTAAATTAGCAAGTTTGCTTTAAAAGCAACTCTTTAGAGCATGTACAATGATAATTTCTTTTAAATTGTTAATTTGATGTGTTAATTGCTAATATAATTACTGGGTTGTACCACAGTTTTTAAATTAACAAGTTTGCTTTAAAAGCAACTCTAATTAAATTTCTGAAATTGAGTGATTTAGAAATTATGAATCCCTTTAATTGCTAAACTCAGTGACGTGGCCAAAATTAATTGCTAAACGTTTGCTGGAATGAAGATGCTCTAACATCGGAGAAATGAGCATCCGAACGAGCCCTAAGGTGTTCTTAAGCTCACCAAGCGCCTCTGTGATCTTAACTCAAAAACTTATCAGATTGACTTCAAACGATGCATTCAAACCGTTCAAACCGATCTACTTCATGAATGATGCGTTATGTCAAAATTTTAAATTTTTGAACTAATTTAGTATGAAGTCAAGCGGTCAAAAAAAGATGATTTATAAGTTTATTTTAATGAGTTCATTTTTCATCATTTTTTGACTGCTTGACTTTATACTAAACTAGTTCAGAAAATTATAAATTTAACATGTAAATGCATCACTCGTGAAGGAGACCGGTTTCAACAGTTTGGATGTGTTGTTTGAAACCAGTTCGATAGATTTTTGAGTTAAGCTCACAAAGAGACTTCGTGAGCTTAAAAACACCCTAGTTCTACTCTATAAAAGTATTTATGTATATATCTACGGATATCCAATATCCGATCCATATCTATACGTATCCGTCTAATTATCCGATCCGTATCCGTATCCGAAAAATAAAAGCAGATACATATATGATTTTATCACTATCCGATCCGTATCCAATCCGTTTGCACCCCTACATGATATGCATAAAGTACAAATCATATTATATTTATTGAATTTTAAAGTATAAATTATTTTATGATTATGAAAATTATTAAATTAATTGTTCACCGTTGGACCTCAACCGTTTGTCATTTAGCTAGTAGCCTCAAAGAACAAGACTCAATTGGACCGCACAGAAAAAGGAACAAAAGTCAATATTATCATTCACCAGTCTTTAATGAACACCTTGTGCTTATGGATTTATGTGCCTTGGGTTCAGAAGAAAACAAAGAAGAATACTTGCTTCAAGAAAAAACGAAGGATATCTACATTTTCAGCTTCATTCCTTCCTTCAGCCGTTTGTTCCAATTTGTTATATTTCCCACCGTCCGTACCAGACCAACAGTCTGCCAGATATAGGGCTGCAAACGAACCGAACCGAATCGAACTTACCTCTAGTTTGAGTTTGTTTTGAATTAATTTCGAACGAACTCAATTTCAAACGAACTCAATTTTGAATCAAATTTTTTACGAACTCAATTTCGAACTTTTATGAACTTTGTTACGATTTACGAGTTATGACTTATGGCTAGGCCATAGTTCGAAATTACAGCACTTCAATAAAAACTCAGGCATTCTGAATTCTAATTACACAGTACACCAAAGTTTATATCAAAGTTCATTACAAATACCAAATTTATATCAAACACCAAAGTTTAGTACAATCAATCAAAGTTCAGTACAATCACAGAATCCAAAGTTTTCCAAATAGCCAACAGGAGCAACATCACCAAAGTTTTCAAATATCCAAAGTATTCAAAGTACAATTTAAATATCAATAGAAGTACAGAACAATCACCAAAGTCTTAGAATTATTACAAACTCAAATATTATCCTAATAAAACATTAAAGTTCATTATCAGCGTAAATTAACGGTTCACGTTTGAGTTAATTTCGAACGAACTAGGTCCAGTTCGAATTTGGTTTGAATTAATTTCGAACGAACTCAATTTCAAATCGAATTTTTTTTACGAACTTTTTCGAATCAAACTCGAATCGAATTACGAACTACGAATTTTTTGTGCAGCCCTAGCCAGATACAACTAACATCCAATTTATGATTGGTTAATATTATCAATAAAAACGTGAATACTACTAAAGAATGTTAGTTGAAATTAGGGGTGTCAATGGGTACGATACGGGTATGATGAAAGCATTTTCATACCCATACCTACTAAGAATTGATCTTACCCATATTCTACCCGTACCCATTAAGAATTGGTCTTATTCTACCCTACCTATACCCGTTAAAATTAGCGGGTAACAAAACAGTAACGGGTGAATAACGAATAATACTAATAATCTATTCCATCAAATAAACTCAAAAATCTCAGCCTCAAGTGTTTTACAAATTCTATTTTACTAAATACAAAGATTACTTACGATATTCAAAGGAGGAAGTCAAATTTTGAAGACAGCCACAAAATACTCAAGACTGATTCAAGATGAAGGAGAAAGAAGATTGAATTAAAAAGCCAGGTTGACAACTGAGAGAAAATTAAAGAGGAAATGAGAGTCATATTGTACCGTAGATTATTTCTATTTTTACGATTGAGGAACAAGGCAACAACAACGAAGAAGAAAGAAAATTTTATTATCAGATTCAGTATGAAAAACGATAGAATTGAATATAAAATTATATATTGATATATAATTTAATTTTATATAATTACCTATTACCCAACGAATACGAAATAGTCTTTACCCGTACCCATACCCGTTTAGCTAACGAAGTAAAATTCTTACCCATACCCATACCCAATAAGCTAACGGAAAAAAAAATCTTACCCATACCCGCCTTATCAAATACGATACGAATAGAATAAACGATTAAAAGGGTGCCATTAACACGCCTAGTTGAAATCAACATTTAGTCTACCTGTTAAGGCAATATCACAATTTTAAAATCCAACTAAAAAATCTCTTACGAATATTTAAATAAATATTGAGAAACATGATCCTCATTTTTATCGTAAAAAGTTCCATTTGAGTTGTTAGATATCTCGCTATAGATATTTATATTTCACATCTAGTAATTCCTGATCTGGTCTGGACTCATCCAATAAATAGATGGTTGAAGTCCGAAATCAGAAATTCTTGACATGCTAATGAGACATTAAAATTTGGATTGTGAGTCATGAGCCAACTAAGATAAGTTGCATGTACTAATTTACACATGTACAATCATATTAGGTCAGCTTCGACTTAATTTTATGAAATTTGAAAAACATCAGAGAAGAATGTGTGTTTGGCAACTCCTCCTTAAGACTCTTTAGATTTTCTTTAGGCTTTTTAGAAGCTTAAGCCGTCCGAACAATCTCTTCTTAGTGAGAATTAACTTTTGCTCCTTTTGCCCAAATTTCTAAGCTCAAGCCCCTCTTGCCTCAAATCTTAAGGCACTATTTATTTTGGATTAAGCATCCTTAGCACCTTTTTTGCCTACTTAGCACATTTTTCTTAATCCGATTCTACGAACAAGTGATCCTTAACTCCACTTAAAATTTAATCCCTCATGTAGTGCCGAATACCCCCATAGTCTTTAAGTGAAACTCTAATAAATTTGGAAAATTATTACTTGGCAAATTAATAAAAAAAGTTGGGGTAAGTAAATTGACTGCATATATGAAACGATCAAAATTGAGGACTAAATTGTATAAGACTGATTGATCGATGATATTAAAGAAGACAGAAAAAAAACTTTGAGCCTAATTTTAGTTGGATTTAATATTTCCTAGTCATGTATAATTCACGATTATTATTAATCGTTCGTTATTTTTCTTTTTCTTTTATTTTAATCGAATGATTTATATTATTATTTCTCTCCTCATTTAAATGTGCATTTGTTATGCTTAGGTACGGAGAGATTCCTATATGGTTAATTGCGTTTTTTCTATTATACATACTTTTACTATTTTAAAAGTTTATTAATTTATTTCTCAAATTTATAGTATGCTTAATTTATTAAATGGAACTTTTATTATTTTAGTAATACTCTTTTCTTTATTAGATCGTTTTTCAGGAGAAAAAAAATGTGAAAATAGTTGAAGTTATAAATTAGCTCCGACGGATTTCATAAGAAAGTATAAATGAACTGGCACAAAGAATCAGAGTACCCGGGGAATCATATCAACGGTGGCAAAAGCTAGCCAATTTTTTTTTTAGGAAAATGTCACATGTTTGATGACTCGATTTATACTGTTTACTTCTATTTTATTCTGAAAATATATAAATCCAGTAACAGACTAACAGTGGATGAAATAGAAAGGGATATAAATCTGCTGTTATTCCAAAGAAATCACAGGATCCTGTTATTCTTATCCCAACCGTTCAAACTTTTTCATGTGCGAATCTCAAAGAAAAAGTTTTTCATGCTTGAATCTCAATAAAAATCAACGACTAAGATCGAAATAACAGGGTCTGTGATCCCTTTGGAATAACAGCAGATTTATTCCCAATAGAAAGACAAGCCACTGCCCTTCTTTCTTTCTTAACGCTGCTCAAATCATGCCCGGTAAAAGAATGTTATCAAGACTGCTAAAATATGATCGACTGCGGCTATAAGCTTTCTAGCAGTCCGTGTTATCTATTAGCTTTGACCAGAAATGGGACCGCACAGTCTCACACACAGTTGTGACTACATACAATCCGACTTCGGTAATTTTGAGAATCTTTTTTATCGTTTAGGTCATTTAAAAAAAAAAAAAAGTAAGGATGGACAGGTAGTATATTCGCTTTTCCATACCATTATCCAAAGCCAACCAGACAATGCCAACTCATTTCCAGCAGTCCACTATGTATCAACCTCTTAATCCATTTCCTCTCAATTTTTAGAATATTGGAGCTGTCCTTTTCCCACAAGTGGATCTAATTAAGTAATTATAGAAGTGATGAACAGATGCTATGCCTTTTTACTTGATGCATAGTCAAATTCACATAAGATAAATGATATGATACTCCTAGCAAAAATAAGATTGCATAAAAAATGTATCACATGTATTCATTAGTAACGGAGTGAGAAATTTTCTTCAATGATATCAATTTCAAAATATTTGACTAAAAGAATTAACTATTTAATACATTTACAAGTTAAATTTTAGAAATCTTAGTAAGATTATTTGACCTCGCTTGCCAACTATGTGTTGCAACTTGCAACACTAGTATTCGTAATATGTTTTCTATTCAATTGCATCCTTAATATTTTATAGATAATCGCATCTGGCAACGACTGTTTGGTAGAACAATGGATATCTCCATTTATCACGACCGGAGAGAATAATTACAAGCTCTAACAGTCTGACCGATAGTGCATTAGTGCCACTCTTATATCAGTATCACCACCCCATTATGGCATCCTCACTCCACTACACTGCAGATAAAAAAAGAAACAAAACCAAACAATGGCCAGCTCTTGCCATGCCTCTCTCATCTCCTTCTCACTTATACTCACAATGCTCAGCTTCTCCAATGCACAGCCCGCCGCACCCGCACCGGGTCCTGCCGGCACACCAAACCTCACCGCAATCCTTGAAAAAGGCGGTCAATACACTTCGTTCATTCGCCTTTTAAAAGAAACACAACTTGACAAGCAGATCGAGAGCCAGTTGAACAACTCCTATAATGGTTTCACCGTGATGGCACCCACCGATAATGCATTCAACAGCCTGAAAGCTGGTACACTCAACTCGCTGTCACAGCAGGAGCAAGTTGCCCTGGCGTTATACCATGTTTTGCCCCAGTTCTACAGCATAGAAAGTTTCCAGACATTGAGTAACCCAGTGCGAACACAGGCTTCTGGCAGCAATGGGGTCTACACTGTTAACATAACTAGCGCTACAAATCAGGTAATCGATCAATTGAGGTCAACTAGTTTTTACAATGCAATTTTTTTCTCTGTATCTTAACAAAATGCAGAAGTTCTAGCTCTCATGTACTTACAAAATTAAGTCAACAGAAGATTTTGAGTCCATGACCTCTGGCTTGTGGATTAAATTATCTTTCCACCAGCAGCAAAATGTTTTTTAGTTGTTTGAACAATTCTCGACATGCTCGTAAATTAATAAATTAACAGGGGAAGTAAGTTAATTAGATCATACCAGAACAAGAGAAATAGAGCGCTTTGTCTGTAAATGATCCTATCACGCAGGAAAAGGATCCGGATATGCTGGAATTTAAACTTTACATTGAAAAAAGTGAGCTTCTTCTTTAACAGGTCAATATTTCGACCGGCGTGAATGATGTAACGATCTCAAACAATCTACGTACAACCTTTCCACTAGCAGTTTACTCAATCGAAAAGGTTCTACTGCCGAACGATCTGTTCGGTGCAAAGCCGCCAAAGGCAGCCCCACCACCAGCACCAGCAGGTAAGAGCTCAAAGTCAGACTCAGAGGGACCGAGTGAAGCTGGTTCAAGCACCACTGCTAACTCAGCCGTTGGGATAAAGTGGAGCTCCTTAGCAGGACTTAGTATTGTGGGTGCAACCTTGGGTGCTCTGTTGTGAGGAATCAGTCTGAATTGATCATTTGTTCTCCTTTTCTTTTGTCTTTTTTCTTTCTTTTCATTTTTTCTTTCCGGGTATTATTTTCAATTGGAATATTGGATTGGATGGGGATCGTCGGTGGGGTTAATAATTGAATGGAAGTGTACTAGTTTTTGGTAGGTGGTGTTGTATTTGAGAGGATGTACATGATTGGCGTGAAAACATTGTTCATTTCTTTAATTCTTTTTCATGTTCCCTTTAAGGGGTTGGTATTTTGCATGTGACCAGGCTGGTCCTTTTTTGTTCTCTTATTTAATTTTATACGCATTCAATTGGAACTAAGATGCTTGAACAGCATATATGGTTAATACATAAACATGCAATATAAAAACCACCGATCAAAGTTATCATGCACGGTTCAACTACAACTAAAAAAGAAATAATGAATATATACATGATGTATTTAATTAAAATCTTATCTTGACCTGAATCATAATTATTTAAACAAAAAAAATTATAAAATCGGAAACAATTAATCTGAAACAACTCAAATTTTATACTTATTTGAACTCAAATATAATCCAAAGTTTATTTAATTTGATCCAAGCATAACCGTCTGATTTATGCTCGAAACCATCAATTAAATTATACTACAACCGTTTGATTTATGCTCGAAACCCTCAAAATAGCAGCCCCAAAATTAATCGAGTCATATATTTATTTAATGCCTAAAGTAATGAACCTTGGAATTAATCGGTCCAAAACATTTCGAATCTGACACCTACCTAAACATAAAAACAATCGAATCTAATTTAATCAAGAATAATTATTTTAGTACCCGCGCTACAGTACCCGCACTGTACCCGCACTTCCATAACTGTAAGGTTGCGGTCCCCACAACTACCGATCTAACTAACAATGTTATCGAACCTTCTATTTTGAATTTCAAATGTTCCTTTCTCTCTGTTTTTTTCTTTTTCGAAGGCTTCGGCGATTTGGAGGCGATTTTTTAGGCGAATTCGAAACTGGAAGCGATTTCGTGTGGTTCTCACAAGTTTAATCGGTGATTTTGAAATGTGATCAGCTAGATTAATATTGTTTCTTTTCGATTTTGTTTTTGTTCTGGTGAATTAATAATGATATATCATTTCGTTTCTATTTCATATACACAATCGTGTTTCAGTGTTGCTGGATTTTGAGATGTTTGTGACAATTTGATTTGCGAAGATGATGTAATTGTCTATTATGTGTTCAGATATAAATACTTGGTAGTTCAGATATAAATACTTGATGTGTTCAGATATAAATACTTGATGTGTTCAGAAATAAATACTTGATGTGTTCAGATATAAATATTTGGTAGTTCAGATATAAATATTTTATGTGTTCAGATATAACTACTTGATGTGTTCAAATATAAATACTTGGTAGTTCAGATATAAATACTTGATGTGTTCAGTATAAATACTTGATTTGTTCAGATACAAAATTCATTTTAATAAAGTGGCAGTTACAATTTAAAGTTAAAAAAATTAATAACAACCAATTATTAAAAATAACGTTATATGGTTTAAATTATTTATTTGAAAAATATATAATAAACTTCCGTTGGGCCGATTATTATATATGAATTCATATAAAACCATAGAGAATACTAATATATTACAATTAGTGTAACATATATACATATTGCCTTTTGTACACATGCAATCCCATGTGATCCATATAACATATACTCCTCAAGATCCAATACAATGTTTGTATAAAAGTTATGTCCTTACCACTTAGTAACCATGCGATCAAGGTTTGGCCCAAGTTTCGTCAAGTTGGGCTCATGTTACCAAAACTCTTGGTTATGATATAGTTTGGACCAGAATTTCATACAAACTAGTTGTATTAGATCCAACATATAAAAAAAAGAGTGCCCATGTGATCCATGACATGATGACTCTTGGTTAAAGGTCTCCAACATTTCAACTCAAATATTTTTTTAAGATTCTTATTCATCCAACGTAATATAGATATAAATATTTTAGTTCGTAAGTATAAATACCACACCCTTATAGTTATAAATACTTTGTTTCGTAAGTATAAATACCACAAGAATAGAGATATAAATATTACCCGCACATAAGCTAAGTCAACATTTTTTTGTCAACATTTTTTGTTGACAATTTTAGTGGTCCCCACATGTCGTTTATTACCCACACATAAGCTAAGTCAACGTTTTTGTTGACAATTTTAGTGGTCCCCACATGCCGTTTGAGTGGTCCCCAAATGCGGGTACGAAGCGAGGATTTTTGAAGAAAAGGTGCGGGTACGGTTATTTTAGGAAATCATATATCATATATGTAGTTCATTGTATAGATATAAATACTTGTCTTGTATATATATAAATACTTCACAATGTTACTATTAATACTTGTAAAACAAAATTACAGTTTTAAAAACGGTTGCGGTCCCCACAAGCAGTTATGGCAGTTTAGATACGTGTACAGTGCTGGTACTCATATCAGCTTCCTTTAATCAATCCCAAACATAACTATTGGTTTCTCAATTTGCCTTACCTAAATTGCAAACCATATTTTTCTAAATTTTTTGAAAATGCATATTTTTCTAAAATTGAAAGAAGATTATAACACAATAATTAATTGACCAAGTTATCCACCTGGACTCCACCATTTTTTACTTCTTACAGTCCTCATTCCAAAGCAACACCTCTCCTCTCTCAGTTCTACCTTCTCAAGCGGAGAGAAGAATGAGGGAGAGGGAGGAACCGGAGCCGAGCGGAGCTGATCGGAGCCAAGAGTGCAGTATCGTTGGAGTTCGGAGCATAGAGTTCCCATCTTGATTAGAGCACGACGGTGAGCGGCGGTTGAACAAGTGGATCCAACCGTAGAGCGGTATAGCGATTAAAGTACTAGAGTGATCAACATTTCGATTGGAGCACGATGGTGAGTAGATCCGGTCGTCGTCGGAGCGTGGCGGCGATCGAAGAAGTGGATCCGGTCGTGGAGCGAGATGATAATTAAGGTATTAGAGTTATTACGAGAGGATTAGAATATTATATTAATTTAGATGATTTTATGAGAATAAAATAATAGATTTAGGAATTATGGTCATTTGATCAATTGTAAATACATTTTTTATCAATGAAATTGTTAGTAGGCATTTAAAACCACTAACCTTGAAAAAAACAAGTCATCCACTTTAATCAATCCTTCTTTAGAAGAGAAAACTGATTACAGATGACACTTTATACAGTTTCTAACCTAACTAAAGTCATTTGTAATCGACCAGCTAACCGTCGCACCCCTGATCGCCATGTTTCCACAATTAGCCCCCACAAATTCTTGCAATATATGATCACAGTGTTATCAAAACCGGACTGGACCGGCGGTTCGACCGGAAAAAACCAGAATCGATCACCTTTCCGGTCTGGTTCAGTTGATAGATCGTTAATGTCATTGAACCGGCCAAAACCGGTTTAACCGACCGAGTTTTATTAAAAACCGTTGAACCATATCAACAAAAACCCGGTTTAAAACAGATTCTTTCTTCAGATTTTTGTATTTTTCAAACTCGGTGTCGCAAGTGAGGAGATGTGTGTGGCGATCGGCCATGGTAAGAGAGGAAGGATACTTGATTTATAAGTGATAACGACATAACGTAACGGGTAGGAATACAATTGAATGCTTGAATCGAAGTTCGATGAAAGGATCTGAGGTGTTGATTTAAATTTGGAGAGCTTTTGGGGCTGAATTTGAGGATGCCTCATTATTTCTTTTGTTATCGATAAAGAATCTGATTCAAGATCAGATTTGTTTTGTAGACACTAATTTATCTGATATTTTAGATTCAAGCAAAGTTTTTGAATTCTGCTAGTTTTTTTTTTCCTGGTGATTTTATCGGATCAGAATTTATGTTCTTAAATCTGAGGCTGAAAAATAGAATCAGAGATAGCACTTGTCTTAGAGCTGATATCAGATGAATTTGAAACAAAGATAATAGTGAACATGATCAGCAATATCTCAAAATCAGCATTCTTCTTGTACTATGTATCCACACACATAAATCTGTCGAAAATCATATAGTTTATCTCTAAACAACCAAATAACTACCTTAATTAAGTCAAATGATACTAAACACAAAGGTACCTATCTTCAAAAGTGTACACAAAACAATACAATCCTAGATATCTCCAAAGAAATTGGAGCTAAGTTTAGGCTAATTTTTCTGCTTGGTTTTGAAGTTATAATTATCCTAAAAAATTATCGGTTCAACCGGTTGACCCACCGGTCCGACCAGTAAACCGTTGATCTCAAGATTTAGCGGGTCGATGTCCGATCCAGTTTTGATCGATCCTAGAATGTACCAAATTAATACCTTGAAGCAAAAGGGGGAAAATCTCAAGTATAGTGTACGGTTTAATTAAGCGCTGACAATTTCTTATTTTTTTGTTGTTCTTCTTGTGCACTTAAAAAAAAAAAAATCAAGTCTATGCATTTACGATATATAATAAAGCTTTCTTCAGAATAAAATGATTTCTTACGTATATATAATTTTGTATTGTCCGTAAAAATAGTATTATATTTATCAACCCTGCCAAATAAATACGAACCAACAAGTTAGATAAACTCCATCATTGGCAGCCCCTGCCAGTTTATTTCACAAAAAAAAAATTGGATAGCCCCAATTTCAGAAGCCCAAATTCTCAAAAACTGACCTACTAGAAACAAGCTTAGGTTCTCGGTCCAAAATTCAAATAACTTGCCAGATTTAACAGCCAATTTAAAAGTTCACATAAAAATATTGCGGTACAGCCGTATTCACTGTCAACTACGGGTGAAAATACGCCGCTTTGAGAGTCTCTCCCCCCACCCCCCACGGGTCTGGATCCCCTAAAGTAACCAATTTTTGGGTTTTGTATCGGGACCGTCCGATTCGAATCCGTCGTTTGAGATCGTCTCGGAATTCGAATCTGTCGCTTGGGATGTATGCGCTCCACTTGGGATGGATTGTCGTGGATTCAAATCAGACGGTCCCGATCTAAAACTCAAAAATTAAGTTACTTCACTGGATTTGAATTCCCCACCACCCCACCCCCCCACCCGACCATTGCTTCTCGATCCGTTTCGATTCTGGGTTTGACTGAGGGTACTGTGAATTCATTCCACTCCCGTAGTATCTACTATAACTATAAATGAATAAGATACGTATTTTTATGATTGTTGCTGATGACGATGATGCTAAGATATTGTATCTTTTTTCCTCTCCTTCTTCTTCTCTTGCTTCCAAGCTTCTTTTCTGACTTTCACACTGGCTGTTTATCTGAGAGATGACTGTTCCGGTTCGGTTGATTCAATTTTCAGTTCGGTTTGATTCAGTACCTTCTCGGCTGTACATTCCTCTGAGCGGTGACTGTTCCGGTTCGGTTGATTCAATTTTCAGTTCGGTTTGATTCAGTACCTTCTCGGCTGTACATTCCTCTGAGCGGTGACTGTTTCAGTTCGGTTGATTCAGTTTTTCGGTCTGGTTTGATTCAGTGCCTTCTCGGCTGCGACTCGATGTAGTCTGCCAGAAAAAACAAGACAAATAAGCACACAGAAGAAACAATCACTAGGCTCCTATGATCAAATTTGTATCTATGGAATAGACATACCTCTGTATGTGTTTTTATTTGTTTTACTGCTGAATATTTTCAAAAACACTTATTGTCTAATATTATGTAACAATTAGCTTGTAACTTTTTGAATCAATGCAATTGCTTAGGGGCTTTCAACCAATATATATATATATAGAGCTGGGTTACGGTGAGTTGTAAAGTAAGATGTCATTTTTACTTCACGCTCATATTTTTATTTTGAAAATCTAAACAACCGATCTGAACCGCTCAACATGTTCTAAATATTGAAATGTGCTTGGAGACTAAATTTTACATTTTTTGGAATTTTTTTACTATTTATTAAGCCACTTTGAAAATCGCTGATCCGGTGGTCCAGAAATTTTTACTGTTTTTTACTGTTTACAGTGGATCAGCGATTTCAAAGTGGCTTAATAAATAGTAAAAAAATTCCAAAAAATGTAAAATTTAGTCTCCAAGCACATTTCAATATTTAGAACATGTTGAGCGGTTTGAATCGGTTGTTTGAATTTTCAAAATGAAAATATGGCGTGAAGTAAAACGTTGTTTTACTTCACAACTCACCATAGTCTATCTCTCTCTATATATATATATTGCGGTACATCATCATTTTGATAATTAACAAGGTGATCGATCTGATAGCAGATATCTAGGGATAAAAGCTCCTGGTGAAGGGTAAGTGCTCAAACCAAATAAACAAGAGAACGTTTTCTACTATAGTTAGCGACCCTTTGATTTTGTTAGAGGGAATTTCATATATACCACTCTCAAAAACTATGAAATTACGTATTTACCCCTTCAAATTCTATAATTACATATTTACCATTTTAAATTCTAATAATTCACATATTTATCAAATATAACTTACATTTATATTAAATATATTCAAAAGTCAAATTAATTATGTTTAAGAGTTTAAAACTATAATTAATCGATGATTAATTAAAACTGGACTCATTCATCCATTATCTGCTTTGACAATAGATAATAACATTAAGCCGTGCTTCTCCCACGACCTGCTCTGACAACAGTCTTGGTCACGTCTTCTCCTACCACCCGCGCAAGTAGCCAACCGCAACCATTTACACTTATGCTATCAGAAGCTGACTGTAATAATGAGATAACGAGTCATGCGAGAGACAACGAGAGTGGTTATAAAGAGCATGCAATGGGCGCAGACGAGAGCTAGAGAAGAGCAGAGTCCAGACCGAATATGAGAATGAGTTCAGTTTTAATTAATCTCAAATTAATTGTAGTTTTTAGAATTTTAAACACAATTTTATTTGAATTTTGTGTATATTTGTAATATATTTAAAATATATTGGGTAAATATGTGAGTTATTAGAATTTAGAGTGGTAAATACGTAATTATAAAATTTGGAGTGGTAAAGATGTAATTTTAAAGTTTTTGAGTGGTATATATGAAATTCTCCTATTTTGTTATATTCTTTACGAGTATTTTATGTCAAATGAAATTAGGATCGATTTTTTTTTAAAATCATCTCAGTTTGAGTATTGAGTTTTAGAGCATCTATATTCATGGTAATAGATTGAAACTAGAATAGAATAACTGAAATTAATTTAAAATTAATTTCTAAAACATTGCAATCATGCAATTAATTTTTATTACTTTTAATGTTCAGAAATTGAAAAAAAAAATTATACATCTCAAAAATTAATTTGTGAGATGAATAAACAGATAGAATTTTTTTTTCCAAAATACCCTTTTGAAAATGATTTTATTAAAAAAAATCTTTCTATTTATAAAATTATCATAAATCTCTGAAATTACAAATGAAATTGTTACTTAATTAGGATTTGAAATTGGAATGAAATTACCAATGTACGTAGATGCTTTTAATGTGTAATTTCTCGTTCAAAAAAATAATATTTTAATCAGTTTATATTAGACCTAATTAATTATATAAATCTTCACGGTTGTTACAATTATTATATGCAAGAACAAAAAACGCGAGCTTTAAAAAATATTGGAAAAATACGAGTGGTTGCTATAAACCAACAAAATTTGATGCCAGAATCGTTCATATTGGAAAATTCAAACAGCCTAAGAAATTTCTCCAGATTAAAGCGATGTTTTACCGACTATATATATTTAGTAACCTTTTGGAAAATTCAAACAGCCTAAGAAATTTCTCCAGATTAAAGCGATGTTTTACCGACTATATTTAGTAACCTTCTGATCGGATAATAACATTTGAGACCCCACGGTAATAGTCAAACAGCAGCGAGCTAGTAGCCTCCTTTTCAACCACTAAAAAAAATGCTAACCTCCACCGACAAAACTTGGGATTTCTTTTTCTTTTTAAATAATTTCATGAAATTTCCTTGTATATTTTTCCTGATCAATCTCTCCGTATTTGCCCCGGGATAATAAAAGCAAATTAAGCTGTCACAACTTGCATAGTTGCATACATGTATGTTTGACTTGCACCCTTCCAATTTCATCTTTCCATTTCAGAATTCAGGCACGCTCACTGACAGCTCATCCGGATCATAGTTCAGGTTCTCTCCATTTTCATAGAAAAAAGAGACTCTTATGTCCATTTAGTTTTTTTTTTTTTTTTATCTTGATCAGTTTAATAATTTTACGAGTAATATATATTAAAGAGACACTTGCCTGTGGATTATCTATTACACGCAGTATGAAAGTACAAGTTACAAAATGAAAATAACTTCCTTTACAAATATATAAGGAAAAGAAAATTATATGCAGAGATGACAATGAATCTAGTTTTTGTCTAAGTTCTAGATCCAGCCCTTCTTCCTAAATTTTAGACATTGTTTATCCAATTCTTGTCATTATATCTAAAAATTAAGTTCATTTTTTCTTTATAACACTTTTAATCAAGTTCTATCTAATTCTATTCGGTCTTAAATTGTTTATTTTTTTTAAATAAACAAAAATCTCCTCAATATATTTATTGAATCATTAATTTTATACTTTTTAGAAGTTTTTGATATTTTAATTGCAATTGCAATTTGCAATTTAATATTAATATGAACACATTCTATGGATAAGCTGCATTTGAATATTTAAACTAAATATTATTGGTACGTAGTTTACTGAAAAATAACTAGTGAAAAAACACACAAGTATAATCTTTAATTTATATTTCTTACTCTCTTTAAAAATATACATTTAACTTTCCAAGAAAACTACTAGATATTTGAAATACAACATATACATATATAACTATATATATGTAGTATGGCAGTATGGCTGGGTATCCTAAGTCAAGTCCGATATCAGTCTGACCCTATTCATCGATCCTCTTAAACTAAGTGGACAGAGCATAAGACTGGACAAATAAGAATGAGCTTGTCGATCGAGCTGTGGAATTTTTTAAGATCGATCCCTGCGCTTCTATAGTTAGTATGAATTAATTCGTATTAAATCTCTTACTTAAATTTAGTTTATCATGTTAATTCTGTATAATATCTGGACAAATTCAAATTAAAAATAGAAGTATGATTGCAAGTATTTAAGATTCATTAAAAGCAGCACAAATGATTAGGGATATATATAGTAAAAATGATCTAACGTGAAAAAGATTTGAAATTAAAAATTATTAATTTCAAGGGCATCCTCCATTGTTTCCCCCAACCGGAGAAAACCAACATGAAATGCTAATACATTACTCTTTTTTTTAGTAAAACTAATGCATTACTCACCGCACCACTCCACTGCATATATATTAACACGTTCCCCTCTTCTCAGTCTTGCCAGAACTTCACAAATCACAAACCAGTGCACACAATGGCCTCATTGTTAAACATCTCCCTTTTTATTCCCCTATCCCTCCTCTTCTTCATTACAGTGCCATCCCTGGCGCAGCCAGTTGCACCAGGTCCCAGCTCACCACCAAACAACTTAACTTACATTTTGGAGGCCGGCGGTCAATACACCACCTTCATTCGCCTCCTTATTTCAACCCGTGTCGACGTGCAGATCAATAGCCAACTCAACAACTCCTTCAATGGCCTCACATGCTTTGCTCCAACCGACAATGCGTTCAACAAGCTTAAAGCAGGCACGCTCAACAAGTTGAGCGAACAGGAGCAGATCGAAGTCGTGTTGTACCACGTGCTTCCGCGGTTTTACACCCTGGCCATGTTCCGCACCACAAGCAACCCTGTCAATACACAAGCATCTGGCAGCAAAGGTGCCGATACCCTCAATATAACTAGCTCTACTAACCAGGTAATTAACCTTTTCATGCTATTACTTACATTTTGTTAGTCGTAACTAGAGGAGCTTTATAAGTGTGCTTAATTTCTTTATTTTTATATATTCTCGGTTTTTAGTACTTAGATATCTAACTCTGAATTATCTGATGTTTTTTTTCATTCAGTTCTTTTTTTGAGATAATTCCTTCAGTTCTTTTGTTTCCAACTTTCAACCTTGATTAATGTTAGATCTGCTTAATTATTGGTCAACCAAAACTGGTGCAACTTTGTAACAAAGATGGTAGAGGGTTATTGACCAGAACAGAGAAAAAGAGCCATATTATATGTAGTTTGGTGCAAATAAATTTCAAACCTAAGAAAGGTGCACCTGTGAATTTTTACTTTAAAAAAATAAATACTGTTTATGTTACATATTAATTTTTTATTATTTATTTTGTATGCACATGTCATATGTCTTCACTATTTTGAAGATCTTCGCATAAATAACTAGAAATAGTTTCTCATAATATTTTTTCATATTGATTTTTTTTTTTGGGAATTACATGATCATATTGGAATGTTAGTGCTACACCACATAATAATACACCTCAATAGTATATATATTTGAGCCATTTAACTAAATTTTGTTATTGCAATGTAGGTCAATATCTCAACTGGTGTCGTCAACACGACAATCACCAATACAATGAGCTCTTCCTTTCCACTGGCCGTGTACTCTATCGAAGACGTCCTACTTCCATACAGTATATTTGGCGCAAAGCCACCTGCTGCAGCACCGGCACCAAAGCCGGCCAAGTCAGGCGACAAAACACCATCTACAACGGAAGCGCCATCGGCTGGAGAGAGCACCTCATCAGACAAAAATTCGGGGATAAATAGCAAAGCCAGGGCCATGCAATGGACTTCCTTTGTGGGGTTGATATTGACGAGTGTTATTTGGGGGATGGTTTAATTTTAGGAGATTGTGGTCATTTGTAGTAATTTTTTCGTTGTATTGAATTATTCATTTCTCCATTTCATTGGATTGTTGGTTTATATTGTTCGGTTCTTTATCCTCGATTATGTATTACATTCTTGATATGTCCGTCCTTTTTTTTTTTTTTTTTTCTTTTGTCGAGATAAGTGAGTGCTTGTAGCTACTTGCCAATTAATTTATTCTCTCTTCTATCTTTGGGCGAACCGCTTGGTGCAACAACAATTCCCTTCATTTAGTTTGCCTTACATCCTTGGTATTTATTTCCTATATAAAATTTTCTGGGGTCATTACATGATATAGATGCACTTGTCATTGAGTAATATTGAGGTATAATTTGAATTAATAAATAGTAATTAATTATATGACTAATAATTTAATTAAGAGGCGTAAATCACAAACTTAAAATCAACAGCGAGGCAAGGTCAATAATGCAAAAATATTTGCTATTTTCAGGACAAAAGCGAGCACTAATTAACATCTGAAATTTACATGCAGGAGGTACATGCAAAGTTCTTTATATCATGGCCCTATCAATAGCAATTTTAAAATGCTCACTATCTAGCTAGCCTCTATTGGTTTCTACTGCGCTGATAAATATTCTCAGTATTAATAATTAAGAAGTTTAGATCAAAACGACGTAGACACATATATATATGTTTACATTAATTGCATGTGGGTATATATCTTGGCAAGACGCCAAATCACATGAAACACTTCAAAAAATAAGAAGCTTCAAACCATTTAATATGTGCGTTGAATGAATCAAGGTGGGATCATAATATAATTAAGCACTAATTTAATGACTTAAGTTTGGGGCTCTTTAATTTCTCCATTTTTTTATATTAATTGAATCTTTTGAGCGCTCTTATTGGTGAGATTTCACCCTAGTTGATAACATTTTTTATGTTTTTTTAGGATGAGTTGGCAACTGCTATCTGACATTTTTTTAATTGATAAGAGCATCTACAACGGTGATTTCTTTTAAATTGCTAATTTGATATGTTAACTGCTAATATAATTGCTGGAATATACCATAGCTTTTAAATTATCAAGTTTGTTTTAAAAACAACTTTTCAGAGCATCTACAACGGTGATTTCTTTTAAATTGCTAATATGATGTGTTAATTGCTAATATAATTGCTGGGATGTACCACAGTTTTTAAATTAGCAAGTTTGCTTTAAAAGCAACTCTAATTAAATAAGCAACTCTAATTAAATTTTTTGGATGGAGTGATTTAGAAATTAAGAATCTTTTTAATTGTTAAACTCAGTGACGTGGTCCAAATTAATTGGTAAACGTTTGCTGGATTGGAGATGCTCTAAGAAATTAAGTATTTACAAAATTATTTACATTACTTTCTAGCTCCTCATATAGATTGACACATAAATTTAATTACAATCGAATCTAATCTAAATCTCAATCAGCAGCATTTCATTCATGCCTGTCTACTCGTCTCGTCTCAACCATGTCTTCAATCTAGGGTTTTGCTCTAACCCTCGTTGCGCGCACAACCCTCAATCTATGTCGAAGGGAACAGAGGAGCCCACACCGCCCCTCTCGCAAGCAACCCTCACTGCCTCCCACGCCTCCGCCCCTCTCGCAAGTAATCCTCGCTCCCAGCTTCGGTCGGAGGGTTTCGCCTCGCTGGTAGGGTTTCGGCGCCTCCGCCCCTCTCGCAAGCAACCCTCCACCCCGCCACCGCCCCTCGCTGCTAGGGTCTCAACACGACTCCGTCCCTTACGCAAGCAACCCTCGCTGCTAGAGTTCCGCCTCAGCCGCCTCACCCCTTTTGCTCATAGAGTTTCACTCAGCCACCTCTGAGCTCTGATGCTAGAGTTTCGGTGCCTCAGCCGCCTCCGAGCTCCGATCGGCTCGGCTCCCTCCTCTCTCCCTTATTCTCCTCTTCGTTTGAGGAGATAGAGGAGAGAGAGAGGAGGGGTGGGAGGGAGGCGGCTGAGATAGATCTAGGATTTGGGCTCTTTTTCTTTTTTCGCCTGGGAGACTCGCTTTTTTTCTCAACTTTTTTTATGTTAAAATGAACATACTTCTAGAGTAGAAGTAGGGTGTTCTTAAGGTCATCAAAGCCCCTTTGTCATGAACTCAACTCTAAAACTTATTGAATTGGCTTCAAACGACGAATCAAAACAGTTGGAATCCATCTATCTTACGAGTGATGTGTCTACATGCGAACATTTTAAATTTTCAAACTAATTTTGTATAGAATCAAGTGGTAAAAAAAATACTCAAAAAATGAATGCATTAAAATTAATTTATAAACCTTCTAATTTGACCACTTGACTTTATACTAAATTAATTCAAAATTTTGAATATTTTGCATGTAGACGCATAACTTACAAGGTAGATGGATTTTAACTGTTTGAATTCGTCATTTGAAGCCAATTCAAATCCTGTTTTAGTAGAACTTGGTGAACTTAAGAACACCCTAGTTCTACTCCATACTTCTCCATATAATACAGAATAATTTAATGTTTGAAAAACTAGTATATAATTTGTATGTAAATTAGACTCAAAATAACACACTGCCTTAATAGATAAAAAAGTAAAAGTTTAGTAGTCAATATAGAATAAATCAAAATTAATTGACAAAATATCAATATTGAATAAGCTTTAATGACCTTCCGTGAAACATGCCAAATTTATTTAAAACTGAGATAGACAATTAATGATGAACTGGATTTGAAATTTCATTTATTTAGTAAGAACCGATATATATGGCAGATCAGTCTATCTCAACAACATGCACCGTTGACATTATTTCTATCTTGCCATATCAATCTCGGTCAAGGAAATAAATACACATGATATATTTTGTGTTGGTATACAACTGTCAATCTGCATTATTGGTTCAAATTTATCTTCCAAGTATATATAATATATTATCGGTAGGTATGCCTACTCACCTTAAAAAATAAAGATATTGATTTTTTCTCAACTTCTTTGTCTACCATCGCCAGTTTTGTTCTCAACTTTTAAAGATATGCAAAAGTTCCCTGTGTAAATGAAAGAACACTTGTGCAATGCAAGGAATTTGAGAAGAGACTATTAATTGTATGCAATTAATATCTTAAAAATACTGCATAGCTATTTTCGTTAGTAATATTTTCATCTGAAGTGGTTTTCTTGCTGTCATATATATTTTAACTATTTAATTAGATAACATATTATCTAAACTTAGTCTATTTTTTGAACTAGAAGCAAATTGACCTTAAATAATTTAGTCTATTTTTTGAACTAAAATCAGATCGGCCTTAAATATTTTTTTAAGGTTAGATCGGCCTTAAATAATTAGAATGACATTAATTTTATTGCCTTGTGTTTATTAATTAGACTTTAGATAATTGAGGAAAAATGAAAGTACATTTTAGTTGCAAATGAGCCTGTATACATTTTCAATGTTACTACCTACTATCTAATTATGTCCACACACACACACACACACACACACGAAGCTAGGGCCGAAATTTAGTGAGGATTAAAGTGAGCTATTCCCTTCTTCGTTTCATTTTAGCCATAATATGTGCTAAATTATATTAATTTGAGATCCCCTCTAGATTTTTTATTATTCCAAGAGGGTTGGTTTTTAGAAATCGATGTTTCAAGTACCATATGTCGGTTATCACTATTGTATAATGTGTGTATCCATTCATGCGTATCTCTAAATAAATAGAGGTGACAAAATAAATAAATAGAAGTTCGTAAAGTCGGTAATTTAATATGATCAAATAGGTACAACGACTCGCGTATTATTTTACTTAATTTTTTTATGGAAGTTAGAACGGCGTGTGACAAGTCACTTAGAATTTTCATCGAATAAACAAAATTTAATTTGTGACATACATGATTTATTTTGAGAAATAACTAATATATAAATATACCAAGTTTGCATTTTGCTTAAACCATGTTCCATAAAGAAATTTCAGAGGAGTGATAAAATTTAATATCTGCTCTATACAATCTATTTCGAAGGGGACCAAATTATTATTTTGGATGATAAAAGCGACAGAATTTTCACATTTTCTCATTGTTTTTTTTTTGTTATATAGCAAGTAGCATCTAAATTATCCTCTTTTTTTAATCCCTTACAACATCTGCTATGGGATTCAATAGTGTTCTTCTACCCTATTAGATCAATTTGTCATTAATACAAAATAGCACTTTATTACATTTTTAAGTGTTCTTCTAGATAGTGTCGCTTTATTGCTATATTTCATTTGAGTTTTCTAGCTAGTCGTTAGTTTAGAAGCACTAAAAATATGTAAGGTCGGTGGTGGTAAATATTTTGTCAACAATCATCTTGATCGTTACTTCTTTTTTCCCCGTAGTTTAATAAAATTTGAATAGGTCACAACCTACTTCATAAAAAACAACCATCACGATCTTTTGAGTATGGACCATAAGTAGAAAATGAACGTCAAATTTCCTATATACAAATTGAAATCATTCAAAATTATTTTCCTATTTGAATAGAGCTGAGAATAGAAAATTGGTTTTATAGGCCGCCTTAAATTTGGGCCAATACACATATCAACTTAGTTTAACATAGTTTGAAATGGCCCATAATTCAAAATCCTCAAGGAGGGTTCTAAAACCTCTCATGTTGGTTTGTAAAATTTAGTTAAGGGGATTAGCGAAAATAAATAAAAAAAGTCAAGGGGCCCGTGCTATTTTGTAGTGTTTTGCTCTCGGGTACCTCGGGCCGGGCAGGGCAAAACCCGGGACGGGTAGCGGGCACAACGGGTACGGGTACCCGGGTACAACGGGCACGGGTAGACGGGTTTTTTTTGAAAAAGTCTGCCCTGTCCGTTTCAAACCCGTGCCCGTCTCGGGTTCCCGGGTAGACGGGTAGACGGGGTTTTTTTTTTCTGTTTTTTTTTTCTTATTTTTTTTACAGTGTCGTACGAATATTATTACGTGTTTATAATTCGACTTTTAAAATCTGAATAGTTCAATATCAAATATTGTATATATATATACATAAAATTATCAAGTCACATGACTCACATCTTTATAATTCCTAAATAAATAAAATTTGTAACTTATATATAAAAATTATTTGTGCGAAAATTTGTATATTTATTCGGCTAAGTACAAGTCTAATTATTTATTTCTTTACACGAGTAATTTTATTTTATTTCAAACTCTCATTCTAATTATATAGTTTCATAATTTATTTATATCTCGAAATTTGTAGTTTACATTTTATATTGATAATATATTTTGTAAACGTTCATTTTAAATTGATAATATATTTTCTAAACGTTAATTTATTTTTAATAGGTTAAATAAAATATAAATAAAAAATATCTTAAATCAATTACTTTAAAACAATAAAACCTATTCAAAAAATTTCTTAAATCAATTACTTTAAAAATAAATATGAATTATTTTAAAACAATAGATTAAAAAATAAAAGTTACCCTCCTCCTTTATTCCGGGCTTGGGACCGGCTATGTAAAATAACATAGGCGGAGTTCTAACTTTTTTTTTTGTTAGTAATTCTTCTTTAAAATGAATAATTTAAGAACTAATTGAAACGTTTAGAAATTATAATTTAAAAAATAACCATAGAGATTAAAAGATGTTAGAAATGTATACCGACACTACCTATCTAGTAGTTTGGATTCATATACCATTGTTCGCTCTCTTCCGCACCGTCTGAATCCGAATTAGCCGCGGGCCGCGGCTCGGTACCGCTTTCTTCAGTGTCGACTCCGGATGATGATTCTTGATGATCTCGATGTTGGTTGCGCTCATCAGCATCAATCCAATCTTTCAAGCACACAAGTCTCTCAAAAACATGTGCACCCAACTTACTGCGTTTATCGGAGAGGATCCTGTTCGCCGAACTAAAACAACTTTCGGAAGGGACGGTTGACATGGGTACGGCAAATACGTCGCGGGCCATTATCGCCAGTGTTGGATAGTTTCTTTGATTCCTCTTCCACCACGTCATGATGTCAAATTCATCTTCTTTTTCGTTTACCCCCGCAAAATAGCTCACTAACTCGTTTGTAGATGTGTGCGGTTGGATCTCCGATTGGAAATCTGCTAACAATCCACCACTGCAAGTGCTCCTGGAAGTGGAACTATTAAAAAATTAAAAAAATTAGTGGAAAAATAATGTAGATATTATAAATAATAAAGATTAAAAACACATGTATATTTAAATTGTTACCTAGGGGCGGCATGGGACGAAGACGGGTTTTGGTTGTCACCCATTCTTGAGTTGTATATGTTAAACATCTCATCGAACTTCAAATTCACGAATTCCTCCACCCCGGTTTTGTCTAAATATAGATTCTCTTTGTACGCTGCAATTATTTTGACCGTGAAATACTTCTTGTATGCCGGGTTGAGGCAGCTTGCGATAATGGCCAGGAGGGGTACATCGTCCCAATATTTTAGAAAATTTTCTTTCATGGCATCTACGATCGGTGTGAGAGTGGAGTACTTGCTTTCAGCTTGTTCCAATTCACGGTACACCTTGGAGATGTTATAGAGATGTCTGATCAACTCAAATGCCGTCGGTGAGTACGAGCAGGATAATTTGACGGTTGCATTAAAAAAGGTTCCTAAGAAATTACTCAGGGTTTGTAGTTGCTCCCATTCTTCGAGGCTGGGCTCCAATGCCATTCCCTCGGGGGTGGAGCCTCTCAAAAACTCTCCTATGACGGCTTTGTAAGGAAGGCATCGGTTCAGAAACCTATAGGTAGAGTTCCAACGGGTATCTATATCCCAAGAAACTTTCAACTTGCTCAATCCATAGTTGACGCACATCAACAGAAACCGTTGTTTTCTTTCTTGGTTTGAAACAATGTGGGACAGACAATCCTTAAATTTATTGATCAAATCTTTTACGGCTTCTGTTTTAAGGCCCGCCTTCACGACGAGGTTAAGTATGTGGCAAGCACACTTTTGGTGAAACATTGCACCATTCATAATCGGGTTTAGTGACCGTTTAAAAATCTCAATGGAAGCTACGTTGTTACTAGCATTATCGAATGAAATAGAAAAAATCTTGTTATCTATATCTCTCTTAAGGTTATACTCTTGTAACACCTCAATAATGGATTTGAAAATTACATGTGCTGAGTGCGGGGAATCTAACACACGAAAACTTAATATCCTTTTTTGTAATACCCACTGATCATCGATCCAATGGCCGGTAACACAAGAGTACCCAAGGCCATGTTTACCGGCAGTCCATATATCAGAGGTAATTGAGACCTTATTTTGTTGGTATGCAAATATAGCTCGGAGCTCATCTTTTGTTCTAGTAAACTGGTTTTTAATTTCACTAACCATCTTTCTATGATTGATCCTCTTGTACATTGGTTGAGCACACCCCCGAATGACTAACCGGGCAAAACTCATGCAACCACCCATACTTATTGGTTGTTCTTTGTGGGTAATGTACCGGGCCAATTCACTAAGCATTCTTGATTCATCGTATTTTGGGTTGGTTCTGGTACCATCCGGGTTCATAAGGGTTTGGATTTGTCTCGGTCCAACATTTTCACTTGGAACCTCACCCTTCTTTTGGTGCATTTCGACATGTCTTTTAAAGCTGGTCATATCACTAGTTTGTTTATACACAAAAAACGGTTTCTTGCAATTTTTTACCTTACATTCAAGGGTTTGCATGTGGCCATTCTCATCTGTGGTCACCTTGTACCATTTGACCCACGGCTGATTGTATTCAGGAACTCTTCTAGTCTTCTTTACCACTTGTTGTTCTGGGGGGGACACTTGTCGGATGAATGATTGGTTCTTCTTCAATTTCAGAGACACTTCTTGAAGGAGTACCTTCTATAGGGGGGTGACTTGACTCGATCCTACAGAAGAAGTGCCTCCATATGCATATGGTGGTGTCGGTTGATGTGTTTCTTGTGGAATATACATATTTGGATCGTTTGAAGTATAATACGGTGCATACATTTGGGGGATTGTTGATAATTTAAATCTAGCGTTTGATCCCTTCTTTGATAATTTTGTGGATAATTAGGTGGTGGCATAGGTGGGCCAAAAATTTCTTGTGACATTCTCGCTTGAAATTCCTCTACCGACTCGTGATTAGGAGATGTCATCTTTTAAACCTATTCAAAAAAATAAATGTAAATTACTTCACATATTCAAAAAAACAAATCTAACATATTTTTTTAACCTATTAAAAATAAATCCGAAATTATAAACCTATTTAAATGTAAATCTAAATTCAATATAAATTAAATTAAATCTAAATTGAATCTAAATCTAAATCTAAATTAAATCTAAATTGAATCCAAATCTAAATTAAATTAAATAAAAGAAAAAGAAAAAGAAAAAAAAACAAGGCATGAAGCCTCTGCTGGCTTTCAGCCTTTGCCGAATTTCAAAAGAAAAAAAAAACAAGGCAGGTGCCTCTGCCTTGCCGAATTTCAAAAGAAAAAGAAAAAGAAAAAAAAAGGCAAGAATTTAAAAAATAAGTCTAATTCAAATTAAATTAAATCTAAATTTAAAAAATAAGTCTAATTCAAATTAAAAAAAAAAATAAGTCTAATTCAAATTTTAAAATTTAAAAAAAATTAGTCTAATTCAAATTTAAAAAATCTATTTCTAAAAAAATAAGTCTAATTCAAAATAAATATAACTTTATCTAACTTATTTTAAAAATCTACTTTACAACAATAACTCTAACAAATTTAACTTATTCAAGCAAATAAGTCTACCAAATCCAACATATCTATCTAACAAATCTAACTTATTTATCTAACTTACTTATCTAACATATTTAAAAATTAACAAGAATTTAAAAAATAAAATATAACATATTCAAATCTATTTATCTAACATATTCAAAATAAATCCGAATTTCAAAATAAAATCAAACCTATTCAAAAAAATAAATGTAAATTACTTCACATATTCAAAAAAACAAATCTAACATATTTTTTTAACCTATTAAAAATAAATCCGAATTTCAAAAATAAAATCAAACCTATTCAAAACAAATCTAATTACTTCACATATTCAAAAAAACAAATCTAACATATTTTTTTAACCTATTAAAAATAAATCCGAATTTCAAAAATAAAATCAAACCTATTCAAAACAAATCTAATTACTTCACATATTCAAAAAAATAAATCTAACATCTTTTTTTAACCTATTAAAAATAAATCCGAATTTCAAAAATAAAATCAAACCTATTCAAAACAAATCTAATTACTTCACATATTCAAAAAAATAAATCTAACATCTTTTTTTAACCTATTAAAAATAAATCCGAATTTCAAAAATAAAATCAAACCTAAAAAAAATAAATGTAAATTACTTCACATATTCAAAAAAAAAAATCTAACATATTTTTTTAACCTATTAAAAATAAATCCGAATTTCAAAAATAAAATCAAACCTAAAAAAAATAAATGTAAATTACTTCACATATTAAAAAAAACAAATCTAACATATTTTTTTAACCTATTAAAAATAAATCCGAATTTCAAAAATAAAATCAAACCTATTCAAAACAAATCTAATTACTTCACATATTCAAAAAAACAAATCTAACATATTTTTTTAACCTATTAAAAATAAATCCGAATTTCAAAAATAAAATCAAACCTAAAAAAAATAAATGTAAATTACTTCACATATTAAAAAAAACAAATCTAACATATTTTTTTAACCTATTAAAAATAAATCCGAATTTCAAAAATAAAATCAAACCTATTCAAAACAAATTTAATTACTTCACATCTTCAAAAAAACAAATCTAACATATTTTTTTAACCTATTAAAAATAAATCCGAATTTCAAAAATAAAATCAAACCTATTCAAAACAAATCTAATTACTTCACATATTCAAAAAAATAAATCTAACATCTTTTTTTAACCTATTAAAAATAAATCCGAATTTCAAAAATAAAATCAAACCTATTCAAAACAAATCTAATTACTTCACATCTTCAAAAAAATAAATCTAACATCTTTTTTTAACCTATTAAAAATAAATCCGAATTTCAAAAATAAAATCAAACCTAAAAAAAAATAAATGTAAATTACTTCACATATTCAAAAAACAAATCTAACATATATTTTAACCTATAAAAAATAAATCCGAATTTCAAAAATAAAATCAAACCTAAAAAAAATGTAAATTACTTCACATATTCAAAAAAACAAATCTAACATATTTTTTAACCTATTAAAAATAAATCCGAATTTCAAAAATAAAATCAAACCTATTCAAAACAAATCTAATTACTTCACATATTCAAAAAAATAAATCTAACATCTTTTTTTAACCTATTAAAAATAAATCCGAAATTTCAAAAATAAAATCAAACCTAAAAAAAATAAATGTAAATTACTTCACATATTCAAAAAAACAAATCTAACATATTTTTTTAACCTATTAAAAATAAATCCGAATTTCAAAAATAAAATCAAACCTATTGAAAACAAATCTAATTACTTCACATATTCAAAAAAATAAATCTAACATCTTTTTTTAACCTATTAAAAATAAATCCGAATTTCAAAAATAAAATCAAACCTATTCAAAACAAATCTAATTACTTCACATATTCAAAAAAATAAATCTAACATCTTTTTTTAACCTATTAAAAATAAATCCGAATTTCAAAAATAAAATCAAACCTATTCAAAACAAATCTAATTACTTCACATCTAACAAATCCAACATAAAATAAATCTAACAAATCTAATTACTTAACAAATTTAACAAATCTAACGTAAAATAAATCTAACAAATCTAATTACTTAACAAATTTAACAAATCTAAATTAATCTAACATGAAACTAAATTTACTCTACAAAAATAAATTAATCTAACATGAAATAAATGTAACCTTTAAATCTCGCGGAAAAATCTTGCGGGAGGTGCCGAACTTCGTAATTCCGATACCTTCGTAATTTCGTTTGCGTATTTGTAGAATGAATTAAATTTACAACTATATTTTTTTTAAACAATGAATTTAAAAACTGAGAATAATAAAATTTGAGATTGAGAGAATGAGAGAATGAGATTATGAGAGAATGAGAGAATGAGAGGGTGTGAAAATATTGAGAGGAAGAGGGGTGTATTTATTGAGTTTTGATTGGAGGGAGAATAATATTTGAAATTTAATAAAAAAAAAACAGAATTGACGGGTGGGACCCACCCGTACGGGACAGAAATGACAGGTGGGACCCACCCGGTTTGATTGATTTGAACCATTTACTGTTGAACCGGAGGGAAATTTTTTTGAAAAAAAGGGGTTCGGGTACACGGGTACACGGGTCCGGGTAAACGGGTGCGGGTACACCCGGGGCGGGTTCGGGTACACGGGTATTCGGGTTCGGGTACGGCGGGTACGGGTGAGCCCGGGTATTTTCCAAAAATGGATGACCGGTCCGTTTGAAACCCGTACCCGTGTACCCGTTTACCCGGGTATACCCGGGCTCGGGTACGGGTACCCCGGGCACCGGGCACGGGCGGACCGGGTTCGGGCAGCCCTGGGCGGGTTGTGTCAAACCACTACTATTTTGTACCTACTAATATTTCCCTTCCTAAACTTCCCTCTTCCCACTCATTTTCCCTCCATTGGAAAAATTGACAATAGAAATAAGGAAAAAAGGGGAAAGAAGTGCAAGAAATGGCGTCAGCCGCGACCTCTCGGCCGAGTAATAGCGCCGGCGCTAGAATCGCGACGGCCGCCTCCACTATCTCATCGGACAACGAAACTCTCATGGCTGTACGTCTGTGTCCTTTCAGATTGAAAACTTTAAAACCCTCGTTTGTTATTTTATTTTTTTAGTTTGCGTTACTTCTTGTTTACTCCAAAACCTCAAGTGTCTCTCGCCCCTTCTATTCAATCGCCGATGGAAAGAGCGTTGTTCGATAGTTCGGTTGTATTTTCTATACTGGTTCATGAAGGTTGTAGGTTTTGCAAGGGTAAACTTGAAAGACATTTCCCTCTTAATTAATTACATAATTCAATGATTGGATTTTCCTTTTTTCTTATGCTTTGTAGGATATTAGAAAATCTCTGAATATATTCAAATCAATTGGTATTGATCTGGAGAAACAAGAGGAAACTGATAAGGTAATATTTCTCATCAGATCTTACTGGTAGGGTACCTGTACCAGACCTGAGTTTTCCCTGTACTAGGATGGAATATCTATCGAACTATCCTTTTTAATTAGAAATTTTCAGAGAATGCGAACTATACAATTTTCGTATGTATTGCTTATGGTTGTTAACTTGATCAAAATTTTATTTTCTTTTGGTATAATACCTTTACTTGACTTGATCAGACTAGTAGGATGCTTGAGCCAGTTAAACACAGACTAGGTATAACTTCATTTTCTGTTATTTTTATTTAAACTCTTCTTGAAGCCCTAAAACCCTAAACTCCCAAGTCCTTCCTTTTAAGCCAAACAGACAAGTAGCTTCTGAATTAAGTTTTTGGGTTAGACTAATAGAGTAATTTTTATCTGAATTAAGCATTTCACCAAACAGAAGCTATGCATTCCAAGGATTTGTTAGTACCGGTTCATATTATCAATTATGAATGCTTTGATGATACCATTTGTAGGTAAAGAAGTTAGATGAGGTAGTATTGGAGCTCCTTGGTAAATTTGATGAGTGTGCACTTTTCTCCGGGGCTCTTCAATCTATCAGCAATAACTATCAGCCATCTGATCAGGTTTTTTGTTATTCATTTTATGTTATTCTATTATTAGGTTAATATTGTATTGAACTTGGAAATTCTATCATGCAACTGTTATTTTTGTGATACTTCCAAATGTGGTTTGATGTAGGTTAATGCTTTTTATTTGCATGATTAAATTGGTAACAGTTGGGGTTAAAAAGGATTCTGCTTCTTGCAATGATATCTTCCAAGAATGTCTCACTCATAACTAATATTTTTGCCAAGTGCAAACTTTAGTAAATGCTTGTTACAAAATCTGCTTGTTGAAAACTATGACAGATTGACCATTTTACTTTCTACAGCCTACTGATTTTAGGAAGGTTTTAGAAGATGGCATGGCTAAACTGAAAGCATCATCACAATCAGGTCCTGAAAGTGATCGTTTATACCGCCAATTCAAGGAAGCTATCTGGGTAAGGTCTTTAACTTTTACTGTTTCCCCATTTCAAGGTAAAGATTTGGAAAAACACATAAATCAAAGGTTGGTATAATTTTTATCTGGACTGCTGCATTTTTTTTTCTTTTGAACAATTTGCCCATAATTCTTGGCACATTGCCATGCATTTTCAGGTGCATACTTGTATTATTGTTGTACCTTTATAGAAAATCCTTGCTTCTATAATGCAAAGTGAAAACTGCAATTTCTGTGCACATTCAAATGTTCTGTCAATTTTAGGCACATTCACTAAACATCCAGTAATTTCTCAGTAATCTGATTTATCATCGGTAAAACCTCAGTTCTCCAATTAATTCTCCAATTAAGGCCTCAAGTGAGTGCAACTCTGTAGTGATTAAAACCTAGCTGTGTAAAAGTACTTATTATAGTACTTAATAAAGCCATAATTTGGCACAATGTAGCTTAATTTATATTGAGCAATGTTTCAGCTCCAAGTGGTCCCGCACTAGGCATCAATTTTACCTTCCAGCTTTGCTTGCATAAAACCAGTTTGTTGGATAAAACTGTGAATCCAAAGGGAAAAAGTAAGAACTGGTATAATTAGTAATATCTCTCAATAAAAAATAAGCAACTTAGTAATATAATAAAAGCTTTCAGTTTAATAGAAGTTTACAAAGAATATTACTGTTATGATGTTATCCATTTAAAACTGCAAACACTTGCTAGGGAAGAGTTCATGGTTATGATAATTAGGTGTAAATGGTATAAATGATTGTAATTATGTACTGATGCAGAATGTGCATCATGCGGGAGAGCCAATGCCTGGAGATGAACAAGAAGATTTAGTCATGACTAGCACTCAGGTCAATGTATTAAATATTAATTGCCCTTTGACCGGCAAGCCTGTGGTTGACTTGGTCAATCCTGTTCGTTGGTATGTTTCTCTATCACCCCTCTAGTATCCACCTTTTTTTTAATAATATCAAAGTAGAAGATGGGAATCTTAAATATTAAAATGTTAAAACTAAGTTCACATATATTGATTGCAAACCACTTTGGTTCGTGGCCAAAATCTGCGATTACTATTCAGTACTTCACTGAGAAAGCGCAATGGATTTGATATTTGGAGCGACATGAGTTGTTGCATCAAGAAGGCCATCACATCTTTTGTTGAGTTAGTTGGTTCGATTGTTTCTTTTGAAGCAAGCTCACATGGTGCCAGACACTTGTTCCTCTACCAACGACTTTGCTTCTAGTTCAAACTCTGCTGAACAAATGGCTAACAGCTTTGTTGTTCCTGGAAAATGAAGATTAATCCACCATTGGCATATTTTGATCACGAACCAAAGAACTCTAAGGTTGGCAGATTTTTGCTGCAGGGAATTGTTCACACTTTGCAGTCAATATGTGCAAGCTCTTTGGATTTCGAACTTTTAAAATTTGAGTTCTTCTTTCATCACTTCTTATTTTAGATTATTAAATAAAAAGTGCTCTAATATCTCTTCTTTGGTATTTAATTGTCGTGATGCTAAGCCATAAGCCTGGTCTTAATTGGGGCTGAATTGCATGGATGAGCTTTAATTAAATATAAGAAAACATGTGCTTTGCTGAAGATTTTTAGTGATTGATTTAGGGTTGTTTTGTGCTAATTTGCAAAATTGGGAAAATTAGTGTTTTCTTAATTTTTCAACAACAGACATAGTTTAGGCTAAAGCTTTGATTGAGGGCTGGTTCTGCAAATTTACAAAATTGGGAAATTAATTTGTAAATTTTTCAACGACAGACATTCTAGGCTAATTGGACCATTTATTTTATGTTTCAGCGTGGACTGTAAGCACATATACGAGAGGGACCCAATCATGCACTACATACGAATGCAGAAACCGCAACCTCGGTGCCCTGTGGCCGGTAAATTTCCTTTCTAATATATATACTTTTTTAATTTCATTATTGTTGTCTTCTTGTTAATTTTCTCAGTTGGCCATATCTGTAAAATTTCAGCATACCACATCTAAAACATGGGATATATTTCCCATTACCCCTCTCTATCTTTAATTTATTTACCTTTTGAAGATGTGTTTCCTAAATTATAAATGTGCAATAATATTCTTGGTTATAAACTCTTTTCTTGATTCTTAGGTTGTCCGAAAATATTGCAAGTGGGAAAGGTTGTCTGTGACCCACTTCTGCGAGGTGATTTAGAAGAGCTGTGTTTGGCTGAGACTGCTGCTAATCGGCATCATGTTGTTGAAGATTTTACAGAACTCTATGATGACTGATTCATGTTTCTTTGTGAATCCACTTTAATCATGTCTTGTTTATTTCAATTGAAAAAGGGTTTGGGTTTTGTCCAAAGGGCTTTGCTAGCCTTATCCAAGGTCTGGTTATATCCGACAATCTGTGTTGAGATTCGCACAGACATGTATATCCAGTTGAACTATATGTTAATTAATCACGTCTATATGTTACCTTTTGGCAGTCCCATTAATATGTTGTTAATTGTTACCGTATTATACAACAATCAGTTGTATTTTGTTCCACGAGACCAAGTATATCCAGTTGTAGATAACATCTTTCAGGTTTATTTTGCTGGAAGAAGCCACAAAGATGGCAAATTAATGTTCACATGTCACTATGATGACTTATCACCCTCATAAACAAAGGATGAAAGATGACATCTAACCTGTGGCTTCCATTTGTGAAAACAACAAAGTACCGTGTTCTTATAAAAATGAAAAAAAAGAAAATCTGAGGGATGTAACTCTCTTCAGTTTGATTTTATGTATACCAATAATCTCTGGATCTATCAATCATATTTTCAACGCAAGAAAATTGAAAATCTCTTTTAATTTAGTGCGAACTTTTAAAAATGAGAAAATGGGTTCAAATGGCCCAAGAATTGCAAAGTTTTAGGTTATTGTTTTGTCGAAATTGATGTTGTTGCAACTTAGATCTAAAATGAACTGGCTATACTTGTACGGAGGGAGACTAAATTTTGAATTACAAAACCTGACAGTCATCTGAACCTTGAGAAGTAACATTATACCAGCTAATTGTTTAGATGCAGCATTTGTTATATCGTGAAGACAAATTAA
Organism: Carex littledalei; assembly: GCA_011114355.1. Lineage (NCBI taxonomy): Eukaryota > Viridiplantae > Streptophyta > Magnoliopsida > Poales > Cyperaceae > Carex > Carex littledalei. The sequence continues at coordinate 5,374,431 of CM022096.1, read as the reverse complement.
ATGGGCCGAAGCCCATTTGGTATTTTTGCATTTTGGTTCTTCTAACGGAATAGAAGATGAAACCCATAATGCATGTTCAATTTGTTTTGATTAAAAGACCAATCTGTGAGCTTCCAAGCTTAGAGTCAAAGTAAAAAAAAAAGAAAATTGAGCTGCTCTCTTTTCTGTTAAACGAAAGCCTCTTCTCCAAGCTTTGTTCTAGGTTTGCTCTTTTGTAACAATCTACCGAATACACTTGAGAATCTTGTAGATTAGTGTATGAGATTGTAAGAGAGTGTGAGAGAGAGTGTTATTGGCTTGATTAATCTTCTTGTATTTGTAAAGACTCCTTGATATAGTGAAGTTGCGCCGTGTGCTCCCGTGGTTTTTTTCCCGAAAGAGTTTCCACGTAAAATCTTGTGTCTCTCTTTTATTTTCTGTGGTTGATTGCTTGTTTGTATTGGCTTCTTGATTGACTTGCATATTTCTCCATTTGATCGGGTATTGGTGTATGTCCGCAAGGTGTTCGATAAAATTACTCCTTGAGCGCTTTCGTGTCCGTTCTCAACAATTGGTATCAAAGCACGTTGGGCTTTGACATAGGAGTGATTGAAGCTTGAGTTGGTTTAATTTGAGCTTGTATTCGTGATTGCACATATAGAATGAAGAAGGCTATGGAATTTGAGAAGTTGAATGGTAGCAATTGGGCTATTTGGAAAATATTGATGGAGGACTACTTGGTGTCGAGGGAGTTGGATTTACCATTGATTGGTGGTAGTGCGCAACCTATGAACATGGAGGATTATGAATGGGCGATGCTTGATCGGAAATGTTTGGCGGCTATAAGGCCGTGTATTTCACCATCGATCTTGTTTGATGTCTACCAATGTAAGACCGCTCATGAGCTTTGGACCACATTGGAGCAATCATATGAGCAACCGTCGGGTGTAAACAAGATGCATGCTATGAAGATGTTATTTCTCTTGAAAATGAAAGATGGCATATCAATGAGAACGCATGTGAGCGAGTTCAACTCGATTGCGGCTCAATTGAAGTCATTGAAGGTAAACCTTGATGAAGAGGTATTATGCTTATTACTTTTGAGTTTTTTGCCTACTAGTTGGGATACTCTTGTTATCACCGTTACGAACACAATGGGCAACAAATTCAAGTTGAGTGATGTTGTTGCTTCATTGTTGAACGAGAAAACTAGAAAGGCTACAACCCAATTGGAAACCGGGCCTAGTGAGGCATTGACGGTTGGTGAAAGGGGGATGCCGGTTACTAGGGCAAATTTCTCGAGTAGAAAGGGTGCATCTCAAAGTAAGGGAATATCGAAATCTCGAGGCCGAAAATATTCTTGTTGGCATTGCAAGAAGGAAGGGCACATGAAAAGAGATTGTCCTTTCTTGAAAGGCAAGCAAAATGATAAGAAGCATGATGGTGAAGCGAGAATAGTTTCCGATGAAAAAAGAGATGCGGTGACACTAAGCGTTGCTTGTACCGCGAGTTCAAACATGAATGTTTGGGTGTTGGATTTGGGTGCCTCATTCCAAATATGCTAGGATCGTTCTTATTTTGTCAATTACAAAGAGGTAAATGATGGATATGTCTATCTTGGTGATGGCCGACCATGTAAAATTGTCGGAATTGGCGATGTTGAGCTTGAGCAAACCGATGAAAGGCGATATAAGTTGAGCAATGTGAGACATGTACCCAAAATTACCAAGAATTTAATCTCGGCGGGTCAACTTGATGACGGCAGTTTTGTTGTGACTTTTGGCAAGGGATCATGGAAGATATCAAAGGGTTGCATGATATTAATGAAAGGATAAAATGATGAGAGTTTGTACACTCTTTATGAAGCACCTCGAAAAAGTGTTGTGGCTACGGCAAGTGAGCATACGGATATGCAAGTGTGGCACAACTGACTTGGTCATCTAAGTGAAAGAGGTATGAAGGTGTTACAAAATGAAAATTTTATTCCTTCTTTTGATTGTTCATCTCTTGATTTTTGTGTTCATTGTATAATGGGAAAACAAAAGAGAGTGAATTTTAAGAGGAATGAATTCCATAGAAAATTGAAATCATTGGAATTGGTTTATTCCGATGTGTGTGGTCCATTTAATGTTAAATCTCTTGGTGGAGCATCTTACTTTGTTACTTTTTTAGATGATTTTTCTAGAAAATGTTGGATTTATCCCTTGGCCTCAAAAGATCAAGTTTTTGAAACTTTTAAGAAGTTTAAAACTTGTGTTGAAAATGAGATTGAAAAGACCATCAAATGTTTACAAACAGATAATGGTGGTGAATTTTGCTCTAATGAATTTGAAAAATTTTGTGCGAGAAATGGCATTCGGAGAGTGAAGACGGTTCCATATACACAGCAAAAAAATAGGGTCATTGAAATAATGAACCGGACCATTGTGGAGCGGATTAGAAGTATGTTGTCTCACTCGAGTCTTCCAAAGTCATTTTGGGCCGAGACGGCCAACACCGCGGTTTATCTAATCAATAGATCACCAAGCGTGGCGTTAGACGGTGGCATACCGGAAATTTTGTGGAGTGGTAAGAATCTTTCTTATGAACACTTACGAGTTTTTGGTTGTGAAGCTTATGTGAAAATTCCAAATGTGAAGAGGAATAAGTTTGATGTCAAGTCACGGAGGTGTATATTTGTTGGTTATGGCGGTGATGATTTGGGTTATAGGGTTTGGGATCATATTGAGAAGAAAACAATTAGAAGCCAAGATGTCATATTTTGTGAAAATGTGATGTTCATAGAAAATCATGAGAATGAGCAAAATAAAGATCGACATGAGGAGGAGCATGTTGATGCAAGTGTTAAACCTAGAATGGTGACACGTCCTCAAGAAAATGGTGATGACCATGAGGATGAGAGTGAGCCGGTGGAGGAGGCGCATGAGGATGAAGGCGTAAGCAAAAATGAGCACACTAATACCCCGGTACAAGAGTTGAGAAGATCAAATCAAGTTTCTCGACCTACACAAAGATATTCCCCTTCTCTATATTATGCTTTGTTTACGGATGCGGGTGAACCCGAGTCATTTCATAAGGCTATTGATTGCCCAGATAAGGCCGAGTGGCTAGGAGCAATGGAGGATGAATGAATTCTTTGCATCTAAATGAAACTTGGGAGTTGGTGGAACTTTCAAAGGAAAAGAAAGCATTGAAAGAATAGGTGGGTATTTGTGTTGGAGAATGATGAAGGGTATGTTGACGCCGATCATGCGGGTTATGAAAAGACAAGGAAATATGCAACGAGTTGTGGTTGTACTATCGGTGGTGGAGCCGTTAGTTGGATGTCTTGTTTACAAAACATTGTTGTCTTGTCTTCAATCGAGGCGAAATAAGTTGCATTGACCATAGTGACCAAAGAGATGATTTGGTTGAAGGGTTTCCTTGAACACTTTAGATTGAAGCAAAATGAGTATGAGGTGCATTGTGATAATCAAAGCACTATACACCTTGCGAAGAATGCGACGTATCACTCAAAGATGAAGCACATAAATGTGCGATGCCACTTCATTCGTGATGTGCTCGATTGTTGGCAATTGATCGTGGAGAAGGTTCATGCGATTGAAAAAATTGTCGACATGTTCACAAAGGTGGTGCCTCCGGATAAGGTGGCGATCCGGGTTGATTGAGTAACTCGGATGTTGGAGTGCGGTGCGGTACTTGTGCGATTAAGTGAGAGCTTTGTCTTCAAGTGGGAGATTGTTATATCATGAAGGCAAATTAAATGGGCTGAAGCCCATTTGGTATTTTGCATTTTGGTTCTTCTAACGGAATAGAAGATGAAACCCATAAGGCATGTTCAACTTGTTTTGATTAAAAGACCAAGCCGTGAGCTTCTAAGCTTAGAGCCGAAGTAAAAAAAAAAAAATTTGAGCTGCTCTCTTCTCTGTTAAACGAAAGCCTCTTCTCCAAGCTTTGTTCTAGGGTTTGGTCTCTTGTAACAATCTACCGAATACACTTGAGAATCTTGTAGATTAGTGTATGAGATTGTAAGAGAGTGTGAGAGAGAGTGTTATTGGCTTGATTAATCTCCTTGTATTTGTAAAGACTCCTTGATATAGTGAAGTTGCGCCGTGTGCTCCCGTGGTTTTTTTTCCGAAAGGGTTTCCACGTAAAATCTTCTCTCTTTTATTTTCTGTGGTTGATTGCTTGTTTGTATTGGCTTCTTGATTGACTTGCATATTTCTCCATTTGGTCGGGTTGGTGTATGCCCGCAAGGTGTTCGATAAAATTACTCCTTGAGCGCTTCCTTGTCCGTTCTCAACAACATTGGCTAGTACCTTTGGGTAGCGCTATAGATCAGACCTTTTTTTTTTTTTTAATGTTAGTGCAATAGGATCATTGTAGTATATCTACATATAATCTAATGTAGTTTTTTTTTTACTGGATCTTGTTCCTTAATTTAATGTTGAGCTATGGGCTTTAAACAAATATTAAGATTATTTAGTATCGGATTAGGTCTATAATAATCTTAGTTGCAATGTATAGGCATTTTCCTAACAATGATATGACGATAAACCTGAATTCAATTTGATGTTATTCGACAAGCCAGACAAGGAAACAATAGACGCATCATGACTTTAACTCACATCCATCTCTCTCCTTCAACCACCACTCTCCACCTCTTGATTGTCCTGCCCTCTCTCCGCAACTGCTGGTACGAACGAGATAACTATACCAGTTGATGATGCTAAGCGCAACATATTCTCCAGCGTCCTCAAAATGCCGCGAATCAATGAGCATCACCAGCTACTTCACTCGGTTTATGGCATTCAAACAGACATCCACACAACTTCCAAAGTGGATATGTGTGTCTTTTCCTGCAACTCGATAGATGAAGAACATAAGATGGTCTTTGTATTAGAAATCATCTTATATGATCAAACCACTATCCTCGATTGCATTGAGAGCATGAATGATTATGACAAGAGCTATATATACCTACTCCAGTCAACCACCCATGCTTAATGAACTCATGAGTCAATTAGACAAGTATGTTGTGAAGACAGATGACCATGTCTACTTTCAGCTAGATAAATTTGCATGGTTTTCGAAAAAACAGGTTGAAGAAGGATATTTACTATGGTCTGGAGATATTTACAACTTTTCGGGTCAATAACCCACCAGCCCTATCACATGATTAGGAGCTTGGAGAAAATCAAAACTATTGTGAAGATAATGTATATTGACAACTAATTTGAAGTCGTAGTAGTTTTTTTGGTTGTATTGTACTGCTTTTATTTGTTAATTACTTGAATTTACATTTAGTAACAAGTCTTTACTTTGTGTTGTAGTTGCATGGAATCGGTTATAAATGCCAAGTGAAAGGTCTTGATTTTACTGTGGAAGAACTGGAAAAAAGGAAGCGAGCATTTGAAAAAGATCCTTCCGTCCCAATAGAAATCTCCATATTACACTTTAGGACCATTATGCTTAGAGAGCTTCGAGTATGAGACAGAAGGCGGTTAGACAGCACAACGGCTGAATGTTTTGGTTAGTGCTTTAGTGTGTGTGCTTCAGTAGGAGGAATGTTTTGGTTAGTGCTTTAGTGTATTTTGGATTGGACTGATGATGTTTTTTGTTGAAGTTTTTGGACTCTGTTGTTATGGTTGGCTTGTTTTGGTTAGCGCTTTAGTGTGTTGAAGTTTTTTGTTGAAGTTTTTGGACTGTGAAGGTTATGGCAAGTGCTTAGAATGGAGGGTTGGGTCTTTTGTGGGGTTTTTATATGATGTATTATGTAACCTTCTTAGTTTTATCAAATATTTCTTTATTTCTGTTATTACATATTTCTTATCACTTACTTTATTTCTGTTATTACATCTTTCTTATCCCTAAAAATATTCAATCTTTATGTGCACTGCTAATCTCATTTGTGAAATATTGGCTGGCTATGTTAGGTTACTCTTGGTTGTAGTGGATTCCCAATTTCATACCAACAAATGTGGAAAAAGATGAGATGGAGGAAGCTAGAGTAATGCTGACACAAGCTAGTTGCAGTTGATTCACAATTTCATACCAGCAAATGTGCTGACGCAAGATGAGATGAGATTGAGGAAGCTGGAAAAAATGATAGACTTATTTGTACTAAGGTCCTTTATATTCCTGAAGCTAATTGATCATTAGAGATTTTTTTACTGAAAGTGGCATGATTTGACTAGCAACTTGCAATTTATTTCATTATCCTATGATTTTGTTATGCAGGTCTTGTCTCAACACAAGTGGCCTGAGTCGTTAGACACATATTTTATCTATGGTAGGAGTATGCTGATAATAACTTCTCTTTTCTATAATGCCACTTCCCTGTCAATGTATAATTAAATATGTTTCTCTTATTCCTTTTTGTTTCATGTTACACAGGGTCTTCTTCAGTAGGAACTTCATTTAATTCAGATTTTCTGGCGGGTTTCTCTACAGCTGCCTGTAAGAGATCGTACAACTACTCTGACTCGCAAGAGTCTGACCCTGAGGTACCAAATCTTTCTAATGAAAATTTGTTGTCTCATCCCTTTCTAATTATTTCCATTTAGTTATTAAGATCAGATAACTACTCAAAGAGAGGCTACTTAGCCATTTAATCTGAGTTTAAGTCTTCTCAAAGAGAAGGGCAAAACTTAAATTATTGCTTGGTATTCCCTGACCTTTGGATATTAATGCAAAAATTTAGTCGACTTATTTCTCTTAACAAGACAGTTCATTATATTAATTTATATTTGTACCATTATCAAATCATCCGAAAAGAATAATGTTTCTTTATATTACACAACTCTTTATTTTTCTCATTTTCTTAAACATAGAGGAAATTGAAGATTTAGATGAAAGTGAGGATGATGTCATGTCTCTCTCAGAATTTGGAGATGGAATTGAGAGTAAATGTGTGTTCAAATAGGGAATTTAGTCACTAGTACGAGAAAAAATTCAACAAAAAACTAAAAAAGAAAAAGGAGAGATACGAAAGGAAAGAATAGAGAAAAGATAAAAGAAAGGAGAGAAAGGGAGAAGTTGGGGTTGACAGTTCTATGCGGCGGTGAGATGAGGAAGACGAAGGACAATGAAACCCGCTGATTGCTTGAGATGGCTTGGGCTCTGATATTGGAGAATAACATTATTGCTTCATTTACTGCAAATTTGAAATTAATTAACACAGTGAACAATTAATATTTGCATGCGCCATAAAGTTCAAAGCTGTGTTGGAAATTTCTCGGGAACAGTCAAGGATATCATGCACAGTGGCTTGCCTGCCTCCTTAACCAATAGATTTTCAGAGTTAAAAAAAAAACTTCTCGAAATTACTGTCAGGTCTTTCTTTGAAGATGGCAACATTACCTACTTAGTTGGAAATTGGGTCTTTTGTTGGTGTTAACCAATATTACCATTGGAAACACAAACATCACTTGTTACAACTTCCATGCCTGACCCCATTAATCCCTAACCCCCTTCTTCTCTTTTCATTATATTTTCGATACTTTCCATTTTTGCTCTCAGTTCTTCCATCTCCATGTTCTTCTTTTCAAGGTTTTGAATTGTTGCTTTCAGTTTGGCTAACTCTGTATCCTCCATTTTCTCTTTCAAGGGTTGCTCCTATGACTTATTGTTGCTTAATTCTTCTTTCACAAACCTATAAACCGGTACTCCCATTGCAAAAACGCATAAAAGTAGATTCCAAACAAGCAAACTCTTGACTCCATAATGGCAGGTAATTTGCTGACCGACCATTACGACATAATTTTCTTTATACTATCTCTTCTCCCTGTAGAGACACTAATATGGGTCCAAACGGTGTGTCGTGCCTGGGCTAGAGTCATCTCCAATCCGGATTTCATTCGGAAGCACTGCTCTCATCCTACTCCAATAAACATCTTGTTTGTGGTAAAGCTACTTGTTTACTATAAAGCTCATAATTTCATAGCCATTCGAGAGGGTTACCAAGCTCCCTGGTCCATCTCAGCCAGGCTTACAATCGGCCTTCTTGTTGTTGGCTCTGGCAGTCATAGACTTCTCTGTTTCTGCCGAGATTTGCAATTCTTAGACCAAGATATCATTTTCGTTGTCGGCAATCCTGTAACTTCGTCCTGGTGTTTTGTACACTATAATCCTCAAAGTTGGGATTCGTATAAATACGAAAAAATATATAGGAACAAATAAGATCTCGTGCTCATCTATGACCCTGCAGTCTCTGACTACTTCAAGTTGGCTATCACGTTTACATTCAAAGATAGTATTAACGACAATATTATTTCCAGTTTCATATCTACTCCTTTGAGATGATTCCTGGACAATATCCTCTGCTGATAGGAGATGCAACAAACAGGGATTTGCTTAAATTGCATCTTTTGAGCTCGAGGCTGGAGATTCTTTCTAAAGATGTTCAGTTTGCGAGGCTAGAGATTACCGCTGAAGAGGTTCAGTTTCCTATTATCATTCGGCGGCAATATACTCCGGTACCTCATGGGAACATTTTGGCGCCTCTCCGTGGTGCAAGAAAGGGATGGATGGTTTTGTCAGAGAATTTAGCGGGTGGATGATTTAGTCCGTTGGCTCGGTAGAAGGTGAAGTTGGCTGATCCGAAGGTCTATGAATATGAATTGATTATCAATGTTTTTTTTTGGTTTTGCATCTGATCCTATGTAAGGTTATGCATATGAATTTATCGTTGGTTGTGTTAATCTATGACTCCGCAATTAATTATTGTTGGTTTTACTTTCCTTGTCTATATATATTACACCATTTAGGTCTAACTTTAGGGCTGATTTATGGCCCAAGTTCTAAATTATTGAAAGCAAATAACTTTGAACTTATGCCATGGATTTAAAAGAAAAATAAATGCTTGTTAAACACATTAAAAATTTGATAATAAATAATAATTATTTCTTTCACTGTGACTTAGACAAATTGTTTGAATCATATTGAAATTTTGAAATTGATCAAATTTAGTCTTATTTTTAAAACTTTAACCTTATTGCTCAAGTGGATAAGAATTTCATTATAATGTTATAAATAATAATTTCTCCTTGTATAGCCATATAAATTTAAAAGGACAAAAAATATATTTTTTTTCCCCTTCAATTAGTCTACTCTCAAAATCAATGATATGTGAATTTCATTAAAATTAATTTTGTCACTCTTAAAAAAACACATTAAAAAAAATTACTTCTTAAAGAAATATTTTCATGAATCTAACACAAGTTAAATCTTTTACAAATTAATGTTGTCAATCCCCACCGCAACGCGTGGGCACTTGACTAGTAGCACTTACAACCATTAACATTGCCTCTCTTTTTTTAGAGGCAAAGACTAAGCCAAGTGTTGTATATTTTCTAAAGAAGTCCAGTCACCATAAAAATTTTGAATGTGGCCCATCCAGAACCAAATATGAGCAATGTAGAGGCATTTAAGGAAAAGATGCAAAGCTGATTCTACAGCATTGTGACAAAAGTGACAATGGGTATCTCCTAGCCATCTCTTTTTTGTCAACACATCTTTGGTAAAGATTTTATTTTGGAACAATAACCATATGAAAACCTTTATTTTCAAAGGCACAGGAACATGTCACCACATATCAACAAATTAAATTTGAACACCTCTAAAAAAGATAAAGCTGTATAAAGATGTTGTAGTAAATTGTAATTTGGAATCTCATTTCCATTTAGGGCAATATGGGGAATCATTTAGGGAATATGAAGAGATTATAGCAACTAGCTCTTGCCATTCAGATAGAAGGATGCCATGTAGGTTTCTATTAAACCTCAACATGGATCATCCTGATTCAATTACATCTTGTACACAAATAGAGGGATTATAGCATATATCAAATTGCCGTGGATATGTAGTCGATAAAGGACATTCAGAATGCCAAGTATCAAGCCAAAACCTAACTGTTTGGTCATTACCAAGTTGAAAGGAACAACTCAGTTGTCCTATGTATTGTAATTTATGGATTTCTCTAAAAAAATGTGACATTTGAGCAGGTGGTGTATTGTCATTATATTTGATTTGGATCAACTGCTTCCAAAGGCCTGAATAGGTAGGATTGGTATTTTCCACCACCACTTAACAAGAAGAGTAACATTCATTAGGTTAAGATCCTTAACCCCTAAACCCCCATATTCTTTTGATAACACACTAAGTCCCAATTAATCAATGAATATTTCTTACAAGTCCTGGCATTACCTTGCCATAAAAAATGACGACAAACTCTGTCAATCTGTTTTCTAACATTCACAGGCATTTTATAGAGAGAAAACATATATAAAAGAACAACAGTTAAGACAGAGTTTACCAATGTGAGTCGACTCCCGATAGAAAACAAGTTACCTACCCAACCTTGCATACTGAATATGATGTTCGGTGGTGATGGTTTTTAAAAAAAATTATAATTAAATTGGTTTCTGAAATTTTTATTGTTTGATAATGGTTTTCAAAAAAAAATTCTCAAAAAGTAGAACAAAATAGAAAACAAGAAGCCAAGAAATCTCACATAAAATAAAGTTTAGTACGGCGTTCGTATCAGCTATTATTCCAAACGGAAAGTTGGTCCCCTCCCTACTTTTCTTATATCTCCACCGCCAAATGTAATTAATGGTCTGGATTGCTTGGGCTTTTGATTGGAGCTGTCCATCTTGCCCGAAGTTCGGTGAAGTGCAAAATAAATCACGTGTGTATTACGGATACTGATAGGCCGGAATAGTAAAATGTTTTATTAAGAGGAGATGACTCAATAATGCTATATTTTGATAATTTTCACAATCGTAAAATATAAGGGAGTGGAAGGATTTTGGTGAAACCTGTCTGATTTTATATTATATAAATTACGTATTAAACATTAGTATTCAAAATATTATATAAAAAAATTTAATCACAACTAAAAACATTATATGATTAAATAAATTATAAAAATAATTAATGATTTTGTACTTATCAATTATATTGTGATATGATGATATGAAATAGTAATTATTCGTTTTCTCATCTAATAAATTAATGATTTTTTTTATCTATATGCATCTTGTGATCTTATCTTGTCACATATGATAGGAGTCACCGAATTTTTTTTAGTTACCATCTTAATTTTTTAAAATTCTGACCTTACCTCTGTTTTCTTGAACATTCAAAATCTACCGGCCACGCAGATTAAAACTACAGAAAACCCAGGAGTTCCAACCCATTTTTTTTTTAAATCATGATCGTTGGAATTATATATTTATAGTTTACGTGAGAGGAAACATTTAAACTTATTTAAACTTGAAATTTGTGTTCATGTTCTGCGTGGAGACATTTAAAAAGCTCAGATTATAAGAACGATATGTAATAATATTTCAAAAAACAAGAAGACAATAATATGTTCACATGTTCACGTCTGAAATTTGTATTCACGTGTTACGAGGAGACATTTAAACTCGTATGTAACTTTTCATCAAAAAAAAAGATTGTATGTAACTTGTTTTAAAATATTATTATTAATATTGTCCCTATTTGTTTAAAAAAATTGGTTCTACGCATATTGAATTTGCATTGAACCCAAGAGTACTACGCATATTCAATCTGTGTGAAATTTTTGCACATATCTGATATGCGTAGACGGTAAATTTTGAATTTCCAAAAAAGTACTGGTAAGGTCATAATTGAAAAAAAAAAAATTGTACTACAAAAATTTCGGTAGGAGTCACATCTCTATTCTTATATTAAGCACGTAGATGTCATGATAAGCTAATGGCTGTGAATAAAAGATAAAATTTCAGATTGTATCAACCATCCGACTAAATAGTTTGCCTTCCTTTGGTTTCATACATCATTTTGATATTATTTTTACATGTAAAAGTCTAAATTTATTTAGATACATACTCGTCACAAATTTATTTAGTTTGTCTTTGTTATGTTATGATCCAAATTGCTATTCAGACCCGTTGGACTTTGTATCTTTAATATGTAGCTTATGTCATGACTGTTTATAAGAGAGAATTAAGTTTAATAGAAATCAATTTGAATTGTCTCTTTATCTCTTACTCCTTTTCTCTTCTCAAACCCTAGAAAATCTAACAAATTGGTACCAGAGTCACCTTGCCGCTGGCAATTCGTGTTAGCATGTAATAATCTAGAAGTCAATAATACGATAAATTTATCATATAAGCTTTGTTCATGAATTGGATGATTAATAAAATGTCATTTTGTTGCCTTGAGTATTATTGCATTTATGAATCATTTCGAGTTAATGACTGGAATTGTGAAACTTCATAATATAGATGATATATACTCTTAAGAGTCTCTAACCGAGGTAATTAGCAGGAACACTAATTAAACCGCTACAAGGTTAGTATGTGGATTAAAAGATGGTTAAGTTTTACAGATCATAGACAAGAGATGTCATTTTAATCACATAGATACATGTTCCTGTAACATGGTATTAGACAGACCCCGAATAAAATATTAAATAGAATTGTGTTCGTGTCATTAATGTTTTCATTCAGTGTTAACTTCTAAAGTATGAGGTATTCATCTTTCTTACATAAGAAATGTATATGTGTGAGTGTTGTCTAACGCTGTCCGTAAAAGGTAGCCATAACGGTAGCACTTCGGTATACATAACTTATGCGGAGAAAGAGATGTTCACCAAAAGTACTATTGTCCCTCGTATTTTTGTACGAGTAATAGTATCACCGGGCCCCTTGATAGAGTAAGGTTATCTGCTAGCAGTATGATTACAAGAGTAATCATATTTGATAATCTACTCAGGATCAAGAAAAGATTAAGTTTGCAAGGATGACACACACCTACCTTGAAACTGATCTGATAGCTATGAGACAAAAGAATTAACACGAGTAAATAGTTTACTGGATCGTGATATTGTACAGTACAAAATCATCTGTGTAATTGGATGGTCATAATGCGTTTTGCCAGATGCCTCTTATGATTTGTAGAAGTTAAAATAGTTTTAATTTCTATTTACCAACATAACACAGATCCTATCGGGTCACACCAATAGAAAAGTAATCAGAGAATTAATTTATTTGATTAATTATAAATGTTATAATTAATAAATAAATGTCAATTAATTTATTTGATTAATTATAAAGGTTATAATTAATAAATAAATGTCATTTGGATGACAAGCGTAAACATAGTAAATTTATAAGCATGTACGACACGTTGTATGAATTTACCGGAACAACGACTGCAAGAAATATAATTGTTCAGAACAATTATATAATTAATTAATGGATTAAAATATTAATTATGAATTAATAGTTTTTTAAGCCCATTTCTATTCATTGGCCAAAATTGAAATGAAAAAAGATAAAAATGAACAAAACCCATTTCTATTCATTGGCCGAAGTTAAATGGAAAAAGGCCAAATTGATTTGATTAAAGTCAAAGCCCAAAAAAATTGAAAAGCCCAAAAATAGTGTCGGCCACTATTCATGCCGACCTCCAAGGGGTATTTTGGTCATTTTCCACAATTTTGAAGCCTATAAATAGAGGGTAGGGGTAGAGAAAAAATTAGAATTTCATTTGAAACGAATCAGATCGGATCGAATCGAATAGAATCGAGTTTTTCTCTCCCAAATAGTGTTTTCGTGAGAAAATAAAGAATACGTAATTTGATTACGTATATCTTGTGAGTCGTGACTAGTGTTTGCGGTGAATAGTGTTCTCGGGATTTGTGAATAGTGTTTTTGCGAAGTACGCGGTAATTTTGCCGTCGATCGTGAATCATCTTTTGCGAACCGTAAATAGTATTTACGCCTTTTTTGTGAATAGTATTTTTTGCGTATAACGCGGTTATAGTATTTCTGGTAAAAGAAATAACCGCTCTCTGGTTATTTCTGGTGGACAACTGATAGAGGCATCAGACGTCTGGTGCTGCGAGACGCGACTACAATCCAATTGGAATTTGGATACAAGGTATAAATGTTATCTTAATTTATTTAATTTTTAAATAGATTAAGTTTTTAGAAAATCAATCATGGAGTAGATTCTCGTAGGATTAAATTGTTACGTCAAGGGAAAGACTAGAAAAGAAACTTTCGTTTGGCTTTCCGATGTAACTCTCTTTAATCCTAGGGTTAAGTTAAAAGTAAAACTTTTGTTTTACGATCTTTCCGCATACTTAACCTAATCAAAGGGTACAACAAAAACCCTACAATTCGATCGGTGGTTTCAGGGTTCAGATCAATCCACTGCCTTGTAGGGTTTCTCAGTTTTGCTTCTCCATTCGTCGCGTGATTCCTTTGCTGAGCGCCGCTTCTTTCTTCTGTGCACCGCGCGGTTAGACCAGCGACTCAACTTCTTGGTTTTCTGTACACCGCGTGGTGAGCCACAATTTGGAAATGCGCACAAAGAAGCTTGGTGCACCGCGATAAGACCAAGTGTTGTGGTCTCCTAAAGGAATTTGTACACCGCGACAACACCTCAACCCTTCCTCCATTTGAATTTCTTTAGTGAGCCACGCGTCAGCCAAAAATTTATTTACTCATTTCCGATTATATTTTGAAGACTTTGGAAATTTGTGAAATTCGGCCATTTCTTCTTTGGTGAATTGAATTTTCAATTTTGTGGTGTTCGGTGGTTGGAATAATTTTGATAATTTGGGGAATTGATTAATTGGGTGTTTGAGAAATTTGAATGAATATGCCGGCGAAGTATGATTTTGAGAAGTATGATGGGAAGATGAGTTTTGCATTATGACAAGTGCGTATGGCGGTAATTTTATCAAGCCAAGGCGTTAAGGATGTCATTTTTGGTCGAGAAATTTTGATTGATGCGTTAACGGATAGCAAGTGGAGAAATATAAATGATAAGGCACTCTCCATTATCCAATTGTGTTTGAGCAATTCGACATTGCAAGAGGTATTATCGGAGAAAACTGCTAAGGGTTTGTGGGAGAAATTGGAGAACATTTACATGAAGAAGTCTCTCACCAATCGATTGCGATTAAAGTTGCGCCTCTACACCCTTCGCATGGTTGAAGGTACATCAATTTCCGATCATATTTCAGAGTTTGCATCTATTTTGAATGATTTAGGTAAGATTGATGTTAAGGTAGAGGATGAGGACCAAGCCCTTTTGTTATTGTGCTCATTACCCGCATCATACAAGGCCTTTAGAGACATGTTGATTTATAGTAGAGACAAGATTTTCCTTGAGGATGTTAAGAGCAATTTGCAAGTCAAGTTGCACATTGATAGTGAAATGACCAATAGTGAAAAAAAGAGTCAAGGTGTTGGTTTGGTTGTTGATCGGGGTAGGTCATGTGACCGAAACTCGAAAGATACAAGGACCCGTTCTAAGTCTAGGCACAAGAATTTGGTGTGTAACTATTGTAAGAAGAAGAGACACATTAAGACCGATTGTTTCAAGCTTAAAAATAAACAAAAGGTGGATAGTAAATGTTCTTCTTTGGAGGAGGCCAATGTGGTTGAATGTGACACGGTTGATACTTTTTGTGTGGTAGATACCAATATTGATGACAAGCATGGTTGGGTGATGGATACGGGTCCTTCGCAACACATGACTCTAAATAGAGATTAGTTTGAGACTTATGAGCCTACGGATGGTAAGGTTCTTATAGGGAACAATAACATGTGTAAGGTTGCCGGAAGTGATTCGATGACAATTAAGTTCCATGATGGAAATGTTCGAAGATTGACGGGTGTGAGGCATATACCCGATTTGTGGAAGAATTTGATCTTTTTGGGGTCTCTTGAGGAAAAATGGTGCAAGTTTCAAAGTGAAGGCGGAGTTCTTAGGGTTTCTAAATGGGCTCTCACAATCATGAAGGCGAAGAGAATTACAACTCTTTATTTCCTACAAGATTCCACGATCACGAGCTCGACCGCCATTGCGCGTTCAGGTACTATCTCGGATACAGATGCTACAAAGTTGTGGCATATGAGCGAGCGAGGAATGACCATTTTGAGCAAGAGAGGCTTGTCGTGTGGCCAATACATGAGCAACTTGGAGTTTTGTGAGCATTGTGCATTTGGCAAGCATAAGAGGTTGAGCTTCTCCACGGCCATTCATTTGACCAAGGGAACATTGGACTACATTCATTCAGATCTTTGGGGACCTTCTCGTAAGCCTTTAATGGTTCTTGTTACATGCTTACTTTCATTGATGATTTCTCAAGAAAGGTTTGGGTTTATTTCTTGAAAGAGAAAAATGATGTGTTTCGCATCTTCAAAGAATGGAAGTCACGAGAACCAAACTGAAAGAAAAATTAAGAGATTGAGAACCGATAATGGTTTGGAGTTTTGCAACCATGAGTTTGATAACTTTTGTAAGGCCGAACAAATTGTTCGGCACAAAACGGTGGTCTGTTCCTCAACAAAATGGTGTTGCAGAAAGGATGAATAGGGCACTACTTGAGAGGTCTAGGAGCATGCTTTCAAATACGGGTTTGGGTAAGGAGTTTTGGGCGAAAGCCATTAACACGGCTTACCATTTGGTGAATCGATCTCCTACCACTTCAATTGAGTTGAAGACACCCGAAGAAGTGTGGTCGGGTAAGACGGCCAATTATTCAAATTTGAGGGTGTTTGGTTGTCCCGCTTATTCAACTTTGCTTATTGTTTAGCCATTGTAGAGGATGTGGAGTATTGTGAGTCATCTTCCTACAAAGAAACCATTTCTTCTAAGGATGCGGCCAATTGGGTTGCCGCTATGAATAAAGAGTTATAATCCTTGCAACAAAATGAGACTTGGTTAGGCTGTCAACGAGCTAGCTCAGGCCAAACTGGGTCTTAGCTCAGCTTTCTAATTCTGGACCGAGCTCTCACTGAGCGAGCTGGACCTATGACACCCGAGCTCATTCCTCAGCTTAAAATCGTGACGAGCCAGCCCGAGCTGGACCGAGCTAGCTCACGAGCTCAATGGGCTTTATTGGGCTGCTATTATACAAATTCAAAAATATTAAATTTTCAAAGCCCATTAATCATTTATCCGTACAAATCCACAAGTATCAGCACAAAATGACATAAATTCAAACCATACAAATCCACACATAATCCAAGCCATACAAATCATTTACATAACATAGCAATTAATTTATTATAAACACATTTAAACATACAAATCCACACAAAATAACATAAATTCACACAACTTCATACAAATTCATACGACTAAATTCATGCATAGTTAAGATTACAAAAATTCATACAAATTCATACGACACGTGATTAATTCAGAAGTTAGAACCAACAAGCAACATGCCAACAACTAAGCCAAAATCCTCCAACATACTAGAAAACTAACCCCAACAGCTAAGGCAACATGCCAACAGTCATGCCAAAATCCTCCAAAATACCATAAAAAGAACCCCAACAGCCAAGGCAGCATGCCAACAACCATGCCAACACCCAAGCAAAAAAAAAGAACCCCAACAGCCAAGCAAAAAAAAACCCATAGTCAACATACCAGAAAACTTCATACAAGTATCAGCCCCGCACAAGCACAAGTCCCTACATTTGAAGCTTGCTGAAAATAAACAAATATTTAATTAACAGAGGAGCAAAAAACATTTTTGTAAAGTTCATACAAGTATTTTGAAAGTATTCAACTTACTTGTAAATTGTAAGGGTCGAGATAAATTAATAATAAGATTACTCATTGACGTTGGAAACTGAATTTCCAAACACTCCTCCACAGTTGCAGCTTGCTGAAATTTAAAAATTCAATATGTTATACATTGAATATATTAATACAAGCTAAAACAGAAAATGAAATTGAAAAATATAGAACTCACTTGTAAAGTCTGCAATTCGGCCTTTGTGCCTGCTCTAATATAATCACACCCACAAACTAACATCTCAACCGTATTCTTCGTAAGGGAACTTCTATAATCATCTAAAACACGACCACCAGCACTAAAGGCCGACTCCGATGCGACTGCTGAGATTGGAATGCAAAGAATATCTCTTGCTAGTTTGCTTAAAATGGGGTATCTCCCTACATTCACCTGCCACCATTTCAATATATCAAAGGGTGAACTAAGTCTATGCTGAAAAACAACATCTTTTAGATAGTTTTTCAGATCTAAATTAGATTGGCGTTCATTCCATGTGAATTGTACAAAACGCCATATATCATTATGCTCATTACCGCTGGTAGCAACAGCTGATGCAGTTGAAACATCAGAACCTATCAATAATATAATTATGTGAGCATAGTACAACTTTAAAAAATGCAAAATTAACATTAAAAAGTTCAAGGATTTACCCGATGCGGTAGAGGTTGCATGCTCCTTCGCATAAATCTCATATAGAGCTCGCATCTTTTTCAACACATCATCAATACGCGAATCAACCTCAACATCATGGTACAACCTCTGATAACAAAACTTAATTGAGAGGGCCTTCAGCCTTGGATCGAGAATGGCAGCCACTGCCATTAGCACATTAACTTCCCCCCAATATTTCTCAAACTTTGTGTATATAGCAAAACTCATCTCTCGTGTAAAATTATCCTCGTCATGGTAGGCATCACATATTGTCTTTTTCACATTAAGTATCTCAGCTAAAAACATATTTGAGGTGGGATAAGATATGCCCGAAAAAATCTTTGTGGCTTGGACAAAAACCTCAAGTAATTTACAAACCTTTTCTGCCTCTTCCCATTCAGAATCCTTGGGAAGCCACTTAATAAAATTAGGATCTCGATCTGCATAGCCATTAAAGGCCTTTTTTGTAATAAAGGGCTGATTGAAGCATTCGGTGGGTTGAGTTCCATCTTGTTTTGACATCGATGCTCAAAGACCGAGATGTGATTATACCTACTCGCTTTGCATGTTCCCTAAATTTTAGAAGCCGACCCGGCGACTTCTTAAGATATTTTACCCCTTCTCTAATTTTGGACAAACATTTATCAATCTTGCTAAGCTCATCTTGAATAACCAAGTTCAAGATATGAGCACAACATCGAATATGTAACTTATTCCGGCATCAAAACTCAACTTCAAAATACTTGCTGCTTTATCATTGTTGTATGCATTGTCTAAGGTTATAGTTCCTACCTTATCCTCAATGCCCCACTTCCCTAACGATTCCATAATTGCATCAGCTATTACTTCACCACTATGAGGCGGTGGCAACTCATTAAAGCCAATTATCCGTTTTTGCAAATTTCATGACTTATCTATGTAATGTACCATTAAACACATATAACCAATGGTTTGATTGGAAGTCCAACAATCGCTAGTAAGTGAAATCCTATCAACAGCTTGAAAAATCTTTTTAACATTGTCTTTTTCATTCTCATACACTTTACACACTTTTTTTTAATAGTGTTTCTAGTCACTGGTTGATAATACGGATTGCAATACTTCAAGAACATGTTCATGCGATGGTATTCGACAAACATAAACAGAAACTCATGACAAATTATGGCCTTAGCAAGTAACTCCCTACTCTTTGCATGATCATACTTCCCATAATCTACAATACCCGTGTCCTCCCCCTCTTTTACAGATGTGAGCACAGATTCATCTAAATGTAGCAAACCAGAAACATTACCTTTAAATCTTTTAATTTTGGAACAAGCCTCCACATGACGCAACAATGTTGAGGTTGTTCCACCATCCACTACTTTATAGCGCTTCTTGCAGTATTGGCACTCGACCTTATTACCAACCCCATTAACTTTAATTATCTTGAAACACTCCCAAACTTCAGAAGTTTTTTTCCTTTTAATCCCACCAGCCTCATATGTACTGTCCTGTGACGCATGTCCACTAGCAGTGCTATTTGCACTTTTCGGCATCACTGGATTACTGCCGACGGTAGCAGTAGTATCATCTGAAGATGTATGAGACATTCTGCCACAAATGCACAAATATTAGTCAAAGCAAAATTAATTACCACAAGATTAATTAAGACAGATTTAATAGCTTAAAACAAGATTAAGTAACACATGATAAACAATATTATATGTCAGCAAGATATGGCAGCAAGCACAGTAAAAAAAATGCATGTAAATACTAGTCAATTTTCATATATGATACGGTTCATAGCAGCAATTGTTCATAGTCAATGGAGGGATATGAGTTTAGTAATACCAATCTACATAACTCCAACTTAAAAAAAACTAAAATCCTGATAATATGATAATCTAGGGTAAGCATGAATATATCACAATCTAGGGTAAACATGTACCTCGACTAGAAACCACAGCTCGCTATCGTAAAAACAAATTTGGCCTGTCAGCTATATCTCCAGTATTATTCCCAGCCTTTTCTGTATTAATCAAAAGTTTAATTAGTTCTCTAAATAGTAAAAACAGTAAAGGTTATTGATTGAAATCTGCTCAACTAATGGAGTATAATTCAGCTGGTCTGTACCGGTATGGCACTACACAGAGTACCATTTATCAAATCCATAATATGCAAATTATGTGCAAATTAAGTCTGAATGTAACCTAATATCTGCAATTACCAACCTTACCATTGCAATCATGTCACGACCTTATATATATTATCCCAGTTTCTCCTAGAAGAACAATAAAAAGCACATAGAAGAATAAAACATAGGAAGTACAAGAAAGCCAAGCTGATGCTTTACACTCATTCTTATTTTGGGCTGAGCAAATCTTGTTAGGTCCCAAAAACTAATTTAAACTCTAAGCTGCTGCTAATTAAGCTCTAAGCTGCTAGTTTAATTAGCTCTAAGCTGCTGCTAATTTAAGGACAAATCAAATCAAATTAGTGTATTATGGCAAAGGTATCCAATGAAGGACCTGAAATAGAGACGTAACCAGTGAAATGCTTTTGAGGCGTAAAAAAAATCTTTAATTGGAAGAAATTACCAAAAAAAAAATCTACAAACCTGAAATGCTTTTGAGGTGTAACCAGTGAGACTCTGCCAAAATCGATCTCCTTTTCTCCCTCCCTCCGCGCTATCCTCCTTCCGATCTCCTTTTCTCCTCCCTCTGTGTCGCGATCTCCTTTTCTCCTCCCTCCGGCTCTGCGGCGCTATCCTCTTTGTCCTCCGCCAAAATCGATCAGAGCTTTTTTCACCTCTTCGCTACTTCGCCCCAGTCTCTAGAGGAAAGAGGATGAGGTCAGGAGAGTGGAGACTTGGGACTTAGGGGAATTTTCGAATGTGTATAGTGCGCTGCTAGTGGAGACTGGAGAGAAAAGGCGCTAAATGGCTAAACCATAAAAGGCTAAAATTGAAGCGGACACTACTGGGCCATATACATTTGTAATTCAAGGCCTATAGTGTATAACTCGTTATGGGCCGAGCTGGCCCGGTCCGAGCTAGGCCTTAGCTCAG
This sequence comes from Carex littledalei, assembly GCA_011114355.1. Lineage (NCBI taxonomy): Eukaryota > Viridiplantae > Streptophyta > Magnoliopsida > Poales > Cyperaceae > Carex > Carex littledalei. Next base: position 5,353,153 of record CM022096.1, on the reverse strand, counting down.
CTTGTTAATTTTGGCCCGAGCTAGTGGCGAGCTAGCTCGTTAATAGCTCGGTCTACTATCGAACTAGCTGTTACCGATCAAGCCAGAGGCAAGTCACAAGCGATCCACGAGTTCCGAGCTTTTTTGCCAGCCCTAGACTTGGTCTCTTGTGAAGCCTCCTAGTGGTAAGAGGATTGTGGGTTACAAGTGGGTATTTAAGAGAAAGATTAATGGCTTAAATCCCGTGAATTTTCGGTACAAAGCAAGGCTTCTGGCTAAAGGGTATATTCAAGTCCAAGGTGTGGACTTCAATGATATGTTCTCTCCCGTGGTTAAGCACACCTCCATTCGAGTTTTGCTCTCTTTGGTGGCAATGAAGGATTTAGAGTTGGAGCAAATGGATGTGAAAACTGCCTTCTTGCATGGTGATTTGGAAGAGCAAATTTGCATGAGTCAACCGGAGAGTTTTGAGGTTGCGGGAAAGAAGGACCGTGTGTGTCTTTTGAAGAAGTCCCTTTTATGGCCTTGAGCAATCACCGCAGCAATAGTACAAGAAGTTTGACTCATTCATGGTGAGTATTGATTTTCATCGTTCCAATTATGATAGTTGTGTCTATTTCAAGAAGTTGGATGGTGGGGATTTCATTTACTTGTTGCTCTATGTGGATGACATGTTGATTACATCCTCAAACTTGAAAAAAGTTATGAGGTTGAAAGAGCAGCTAAGTTCGGCATTTGAGATGAAAGATTTGGGAGCCGCCAAAAGGATTCTCGGAATGAAGATCACAAGGGATAGGTCCGAAAGGAAGTTGTTTCTTTCACAAAGGAGTTTTGCCGATAAAGTGCTACGCCTTTTTGGCATGGAGAAAGCGAAAGTTGTTTCAACACCTCTTGTGGTGCATTTCAAGCTTTTGGCTGTTTTAAGCCCAAAATCCGATAATGAGAAGAAATATATGGAAAAGGTTCCATATTCGAGTGCGGTCGGGAGTCTCATGTACTTGATGGTGTGTACTCGACCCGACATTGCTCAAGTCGTTAGTGTGGTAAGTAGATATCTCTCTTGTCCGAAGAAAGGGCATTGGGAAGCTGTAAAGTGGATCTTCCGCTATTTGAGAGGTACTATTGATGCTCGTTTGGAGCTTGGTAATGGCAAGGCACTAACGGGTTTTGTGGATGCGGATTTTGCGGGTGATTTAGACAAGAGGCGTTCTTTGAGGGGTTATGTTTTTACCCTTAGAGATTGTGCAATTAGTTGGATGTTTACACTTCAAGCCACCATTGCACTCTCAAGTACCAAGGCAGAATACATGACAATTATCGAGGCTATTAAGGAGGCTATTTAACTCAAGGCGTTTGTTGGTGAGATGTCTTCTTTCGAGGGTCCTATTAAGGTGTTTTGTGACAACCAAAGTGCGATACATTTGACCAAGGACCGCATGTACCATGAGAAGATGAAACACATTGATATTCGACACCATTTTGTTCGAGATGTGATCTCGGAAGGCAAAGTTGCTGTGAAGAAGATTAGTACCGAGTCGAATCCGACCGATATGCTCACAAAGCCTCTTCCAATTGCAAAGTTCAAGCTTTGTTCAAGTTTTGTGTCGGTTTGTTTCTAGCTAGTTTGAGCTAGTTTTGTTCCTAGCATGTTGCTAGTGTATCTTTATGTTTACCTTTGTTTATGTTATGTTTGCTTTATGCATTTACTTTATGTTTTAGTTTGTTTTAGATGCAATTTGGTTCAAGATGGAGATTGTTATGTTATGACCCAAATTGCTCTTCGGGCCCGTTGGACTTTGTATCTTTAATATGTAGCTTATGTCATGACTCTTTGTAAAAGAGAGAATTAAGTTGAATAGAAATCAATTTGAATTGTCTCCTTGTCTTTTGCTCTCTTCATCTTCTCAAACCCTAGTAACTGTCTTCTTTTGGTCTTGATTTCTTTTCATTTTTTAAATGTCATTTAAGAAATTTTTGAATTAATTGATAATTGATTGATCATTTCTTAATTTATTTTCTTTTTTAATATTATCGATACACATAATTATTATTTGTCAATTAATAATCTCATTTAAGTAAACATAATTTTATTCTTTATTAAATACACTAATACATATAAATCTTAATGAGAGGAGGATAACCCTTATAATAATAACAAATGTCATAAATAAATAATACAACTTATTTTAATGAATTTTTTTCTCTTGTTTCTCCGTCAAGTAACATAACAAAAAATGTTATGTATCAATAAAAAAAGTTCATAGGTATGTTATTAAAGAATGAGTCATAGATAGTTATTAAAGAATGAGTTTTATATTTGTATGAGAATATGTTGGTATATTATTTTTGTTGTTGAATAATTATTTTTTCACTGATAATATTTTTATAAAAATATATTATTTTGTATGAGAATATTTTTTTATCTTATATTATGTTGGTGTTACAATGTACGGACACAATACTAGTAATTAGATTATACCTATATCTGATGCAAGGGACTGTATAACTCATTTACTAAATGTTTATATTCGCGCCTGATCTCCAAAATGAAAATAAATAAAACCCCTTTAAAATGAGGTACTAAACCCCATGTTCAACTTGAACACCGTGCTACTTTTCCATATGGCAACGTTCTCTTAATTTTCTTCTTGTAGTATTTTCTTTCTGGCCTCCGAAATACAAGTTCTCACGCCTTCAAATTTTTAATAACCAACCCACCGCCCGTAAATTATCAAGTCAGTATCACTGTTTCCTTGGTCCCATGTGGTCAGAACCCCACCTGTCAGTGAAAAATCCTGATATGTCACGGCGCCAATCTAAATTCGACCATTGCGCCTTTACCATTCTTCCCCTTCCTCTCGGATCCGAGTATCAACAGACGATAAAACCTTTTCAAACGCTCTCTCGGGCATTCCATCGAGCACCTTGTCTGCACGGCTGCACCTCTCTCTCTCTCTCTCTAATGGTGCGTGCAAAGAAAAAGCAAAAGCGGCTCGACGCCATTATAGATAGCCCCTCTTTCCCTCCTTCTCCTTCTCCTTCTTCCGAAGCTGTCCGGCGCAGCTCTCGTGCGCGCCGCGCTCCAGTCGTGCTCGATTCCTCTCCAGTTCCTTCTTCCCGCAAAAAGAGGCCCAGGATCGACGATTCTTCTCCAATCACTCCCAATTCCATCGGAAGTAGTAATGGAAGAAATAAGGAGGTTAAAGTTCGAAAAGCAATTTCTTTTGATTCAACTTGTCGTGATAGTGAAGGGTTGATTCTGAGACCGAGAGGAGGGCCTAAGGGAAAGACGAACTTAATGGGTAGGAAGAAGAGGAAGTCCAAGTTTCGTTTAAATAGGAGAAGTACAGTTAATGGTTCAAGACAGATATCTCCAGCTGCGGATCGGGTTGAGATTTCTTTATCGGGTGAAGAAGAGGATTCTAACAAGAATGAGAAGTCTTTATCGGAGCTAAATTTTATACAAAAGGAGGTGAATGAAGATAATTCCCAGGAGGATGCTTTAGAGGTAAAAGATACGACCCAAAGCGAGAATCCGGATTCAAATGACCAAATTGATGACCTGGTAGAAGAACAGGACCCAATTCCCGCACAACAGATGGAAGCAACTGTTTCTGGTGAAAAATCAGATGAAAATATAATTTGTGAAAATGAGAATGTCCCCAAGGTAAACAAAGATGTAATGCGTCAATCAGAGATTAATGAGGGGAGGAGATGTGGGTTATGTGGAGGTGGTACTGATGGTAGGCCACCAAAAATATTGGTACGGGATCTAAATGCACCACATGAGAGTGATAAAGAGGCATATGAAGGTTTGTCTGGTTCAGAGGAGACAAATTATGATGCGTGGGATGGTTTTGGGGATAAACCAGGCTGGCTGGGCAGGTTATTGGGTCCGATCCGCGACCAGTTTGGCATCACTTGGATCTGGGTCCATCAGAATTGCGCCGTATGGAGCCCAGAGGTTTGAGAAACTCGTTGCATTTTTTGACTATTGTATATGTTTGTTTTCTGAGAGACAAATGACATAGACTGGGCATAATTTTATGGGCTCTATTGAAATAGCATGAATAGCTAAAAGATGAAAGGGATGCGATGTACTGACAACCAATTTTATTGGACAACCGCAACAACTGACGTTAAAATTTGCTTAATTATAGATGTGTTTATTATCACTTAGATGAACTATACATCAAATTTGGTGCAATTTAAGAATTGTTTTGTCAGCAATTAGATGCCGACACAATTAAACTGTTAAAATTTCGAAGTGATAGACAACCTATTGGTGTTCAATTACACCAAATTTGAAACACGGTATATCTAAATTGTAGCTACATATGTACATTTTTTATTTCTTAATTTTGCTAAGCCACGTGTCCATTGTCATGGTCGTCAAATAAGTTTGTTGTAAATATAACCTGTCCCAAAAGTAAAAGCTAAGGTAAAAGCAGTGTGTGTGTGTGTGTGGGTGTTATTAAAGTGCAGAAATTTCAGGGTTTATTCTGTTATATTTTGAAGTGAGGATAAATGATAAATTACATGTAATTTTTGCAAGTGGTTATCCAAAAAGCGTGTAATTTTAAATTTGTTACTATATTATTAATCCCTTTCATAAACTCATGGTTGGAACTTTTAAAATCCCTCCAGTAACTTGGCCGTTTTTTGTGCAATTTCTATTATAAATTATAGATGCATCAGCTAGTTATATGTAAAATACTATGTATATAGTGGTATACCCTAGCTTTCATCTTATCTAGTTTTTAACACCTTTTAACCTAATAAGGGAATTTGTGGGGATATATTCAGGTATACTTTGCTGGACCGGGTTACTTAAAGAGTGTCAGAGCTGCAATGTACAGAGGAAGAGCTTTGAAATGTAACCGTTGTGGTAGACCTGGTGCTACTATTGGTTGCCGCGTTGATCGCTGTCTAAAAACCTATCATTTGGTACACATTTCTACCAATTCCTCATTTTCAGCCAAACATGCATAACATACTTGACCATTATAGCTTTATCAAATAAATATTGACAGGCCCTGATAATTGGTGCCCAAGACATGTAATTTCGAGAATTTCTGTCAAGGATCACATTTTCATTACATGCCACATATCCTACAAGCCCTGAATTAAAGTCTACACAAAAAATTAAGAAAAGAGAAACTCAGGTTTGGTCTTGAATTTTATTGAAAGTACCAAATTGGTCCTCAAACTTTACAACAATAATCAATAACAGCCATTGGGGCGGACCTGGTGCTACTATGCCTTCTATTAACTAAGCTGTGTAATTTTCCGTGGGTTTAGCCTCAAGCTGTCTGCATCTCCATTCATTTGTCTCCCTTCTCTATCGCCATGTCCAGTTTACTAGCTGTTCAGTTTATCACAAAATTAATAAAATGCCTCTCTTCATTTTCCATGTCTGCTGTTCAATTGGAACCATCTATTATCACACTGGTGTTCTTTATACCGTCCTAACTTTTTGGCTGTAAACTGCATCATCTCCTATGGCTTTCTTCTTGATTCCTTGACTGGTGGCTCATGATGAGCAGCCACATACTGTGTTTTTGCATCATATCTTTTTATTTTATTTTATTTTATTAAATCTCCTTTTTCATTTGAACTATATGGTGTGCAGCCTTGTAGTCGTGCTGATGGGTGCATATTTGACCACCGGAAGTTTCTGATAGCATGCAATGACCACCGCCACCTCTTCCAGCCGCAAGGCAACAAACTTGCTCTCCTCCTTAGGAAACTAAAACTGAAAAAAATCCAGGCTGAGTTGAAAAAGCACTCAGATGAGGCCCGCATAAAGGACCTTGAGGCTGAGGAGAAATGGATTGAGAACTGCGGGGAGGACGAAGAATTTCTCAAGAGAGAAAGCAAGCGCCTCCATCGTGATCTCTTACGCATTGCCCCTACATTTATTGGAGGCTCTTGTGAAAGTACACAATTTTCCGATGGCTGGGAGTCAGTTGCTGGTCTGCAAGATGTGATTCGGTGCATGAAGGAGGTTGTGATACTGCCTCTCTTGTATCCTGAGGTGTTCAATTCCTTGTCGCTCACGCCTCCTAGAGGAGTTCTTTTGCATGGCCATCCTGGCACAGGAAAAACCCTGGTCGTGCGTGCACTTATTGGTGCATGTTCTCGGGGTGATCGAAAAATTGCTTACTTTGCACGAAAAGGGGCTGACTGTCTTGGAAAGTATGTGGGTGATGCCGAGCGGCAGCTCAGGCTGCTCTTCCAGGTGGCAGAGAAATCCCAGCCATCCATAATTTTCTTTGATGAGATTGATGGTCTTGCACCTTGCAGGTCAAGGCGGCAGGACCAGACACATAATTCTGTTGTAGCGACTCTCCTTTCGCTAATGGATGGATTAAAGTCACGCGGGTCGGTTGTGGTTATTGGGGCCACTAACCGCCCCGATGCAGTTGACCCAGCACTCAGACGTCCTGGTCGATTTGACCGTGAGATATACTTCCCCTTGCCCACTTGTGAGGATAGATCTGCCATTTTGTCACTTCATACAAAAAATTGGCCTAGTCCTGTGTCAGGATCTCTTCTATCATTTGTTGCAAATCGAACAGTCGGATATGCTGGTGCAGACCTGGGGTCAGTGTGCACCCAGGCAGCCATAAATGCGCTTAAAAGGCAGTGCCCATTGAGTGAAATCCTTTCTTTGGCCGAAAAGGGACATTTTAGTCGGAGCAGTGGGCCCCCTCCCCTGCCACAAGTTTCTGTGGATGAGAATGACTGGCTGGTGGCACTGGCATCTGCGCCGCCTCCCTGCTCACAGAGAGAGGCTGGTATGGCAGCTAGTGAGGTGGTCGCATTGCCTCTTGAGTCACATCTTGTGCCATGTTTGTTAAAACCGCTTTGCCAGCTTCTGGTCTGGTTATCATTGGATGAAAGGGTGTGGTTGCCGAGTTCTCTTTTGAAGGTATCAACCATAGTTAAAGGGGTCATTTTTTCTGATATGGAGAAGAATAAGATTCCTACTCCCCTGTGGCTGACTCGTATTAATTCTTTCATTGAGAAGCAAGATGTCGCAGGTGAATTAGTTAAGGTCCTGACAAAATATGGGTTTATAACCTGTCAAATGGGGCTTGACTTGGGGTTGGGGACCCCATATGGTGATGTAAATTCTAACAAATTTGATACGTCCAGATCACAGAGATCCGCTAATGACTTGAAAAGTGGTTTCATGTATAGTAACTTGACTGGTTTTCGAGTTCTCATTGGCGGGCCTCATCTATCTGGGCAACTGAAGCTTGTGTCTTGCCTTCTGCATGCATTTTTGGGGCAGATTGATATCCATAAGGTCAATCTTGCTACAATGTCTCAGGAGGGAAATGGAGATGTCATTTCTGGGTTAACACAGATCTTAAGTGAGCTCTCTGTCCTCTCCATCTTTTTATTTTTCAGTTTTTTGTTTGCAACAAGAACATACTTATTTCCATTATATATATATTCATATCTGTTCTGCATTGTGACCAGTGAGATGCCTGACCTTGGGGAGATGCATTATTTACATGCCGAGAATAGATTTGTGGACAATTGATAGAGCACAAAAAGTGGTTTCCAGGGATGGCGGCAGCAGCTCTGAAGAAGGTGAATTGGCTCGAGTCTCAGAAATTTGGAATACCTTCATTGAACAAGTTGATTCTGCATGTACTTCCATGTCCACAATTATCCTGGTAAAAAGTGTTAAATTTTTTACACCCTTAGACCTAATTTCTTTCTTTGTTCTTTTGTAACTGGATTCATTTATCTCTTGACAATAGGCTACTACTGAGATCCAGCTTGATGATCTTCCTATTGGAATACTGCAATTCTTCAATACTAGTACATCAGGCCAGATTGATGCCCACACTATTCCGCGATTTTCAGTTAATCTAGATGGTACTTTTAACCACAGCGAAGTAATAAATTCATGTGCCTCCAGACTATCTCATGACTTAATACTGCGCTACATCCAACTAGTACACCAATCAGCCCACGGTGCTGAGCTTAAATCTCCATTACAGTTTCAAATTCCAAACAAGAATGAAATGGAATCCAAAATTGGGAAGGAAAGTTCAGCGCCAGCAGAAAATAATCCAAGCAGCATGCCTAAAAAGCCTGTGAAGAATAATATCAGGACAGGTGCAATTTGGTCATTTGGTTACCAAATTTTAAGGTACCCCCAGTTCTCGGAGCTGTGTTGGGTCACCTCAAAACTCAGAGAGGGACCTTCAGCCAATACCAAAGGGCCATGGAAGGGCTGGCCTTTTAACTCTTGTGTGGTCCGTACCAGTAGTGCTACTATTATGGCTAAAGAGAGTAAAAAGGATCATGGCGGTATTGCATGGGGTTTGGTTGCGGTGGGTCTGATGGCATATAGGGGTGAATACAGCTCAGTTTATGAGGTCTGTTGTGATATGAGAAAGGTATTGGAGTTGTTGGTACAGAAGATCCGGGCAAGGATTTCAGAGAAGAGGGATCCATATCGGTATTTTCATATTCTCACCCAGGCTGCTTATTTGGATGACATGGTCTTGAACTGGGCTTATGCCTTTCGAAGGTACTTTTATTTTGATCTTGTAATATAAAATATATATTCTCGTTTAAATCTGTCCTGTGCCTAGTAAATTAGTCCCCAATATTAGCTGTTGTATTATTGGGCCAGCTTTTCATATTTTAATCCCAATGAACCCCTGACTGCTACTCAACTTTGGCTAATAGCAATATGGTAAATCTCCAGTGGTCATGCCCGCATTCTTGAAAGTATAAAATAAATAAATATTGGTTATTAGAAAAAACATTTCCTATAGCCTTGTAAAAAATGAATATATCATGTATGCTCCTATTGAAATCAAGCAGTAATTTATTACCCTTTTGCGACTAATATCTTTTCAGATCATATGGTGACATCAAGATCCCTTCATCAAGCACCAAAACAATTGATGAAAAGCCATGCAATGATAATTGTGCATCTCAATGTAACCCCTCTCTCTTTCAACAAAGTGCTCCCAACCAGGTCCGAGTTGAGGCACAAGACAAACCTTTGCAAGGAGATGCAGTTACCATACTCACTGAGGAGGCAGCTGACCAATCAGAAACTCCAGCTGCTACTGAAAATAAGATGGAAGTGGATCCTCCAATTGACAAGCTGATATCAGGCCCTGTTGATGAACTGGCAATGGATCCTCCTATTGAGGAACAATTATTGGACCCTCCTATAAATGATCCGGTATCTGGCAAAAGTCAAGAGCTACACACCCTTGCAGACGCCATCTTGGAGGAGTCACAAAACTTAAGTCATGAAAATGTAGTAGCAGAACTCACAATGCTGACCAAAACCCAAGAACCAGATATGGTTCCAGAGGCCGTATCCAAGGACTCACCAAATCTAACCGATGAAAGTCCAGGTACGGAACCCACACCAATTGAAAACCAGGACCAATCTACCAGTACAGAGTTTGTTCAGCCTGTATTTGTCTCGGGAAAGAAGGATTCCTGCATCTACATGTGCTGCTACAAGTGCTACCATGGGGTCCATGCTGCAGTTCACGAGGCAGTCTCAAAGTTCTGGATATCGCATGTCAGTTGCTCAACAATAGAAGACATGCACGGCATACTCACCTCATATGGTTTAAGTCTTGTTTCGGCAATGTCTAAACGGCATGCATCTCAAAGCACAAGTCAGCAGGAGGCAGCTCACTCGCACTCGTGCCCTTGTGATGAAAAATTCTCTAGAACAGCTGAGTTCGCACCAAGAGATTGCGAATGCCATATGCCAAATGACGAAGGAGGTGAAGAAATGACCTTAAGGTTTTTGTTCAGAGATGGTGTTTTGATACCAATTTATCTCTGCTCAGATGTGGATGGCACAGAGGCACTTCACTGCAGTTTGAAGAGGCTTTGCGTGTGTCCTGTAGTAGATCTAGTAAATTCTCTTTGATCCGATCTTTCATAGGTTTTATACTTTTATTAGAACTTTTTTTTTTTTCATTATTGATTTGTGCTGACATCCCTGTATTAATGTTTGAAGATGTTACAGGACTCTCTGTAGTTTTATACTAAAGGTTTGATTAGGCAGGAGCAATGCCTCTATTTTGAAAATGCTCCGTGTCAAAAGTGACTGACAAAATAATCGTCAATTTAGTTTATTGCCGCAATCATTGTTTGCTATTCTAAATGGGCCTATTTATGAATCATGAATGCGGCCGATGTCATTATCAATGCATTAATGACAAAAATGATACTATTTTTTTTATTCAAATCCTATTGTAATTTCATTAAATATATTAGAAGGTTACAAAGCTAGGGAGCAAATTGTAACAAGAGATTTTAACTTTCAAACCTAATTAAAATTAAAAATCTCAGAAAAAATTACAATAAAATTACAAAATAACGAGAACTGCTGTCGAAGTTGACTATTAACTTGAATAATACATTGTATATTGCGTACTATATTTTCAACTTGAATATTACATTTCATATTATCAGGCCAGGAAGTTTAACAATACTAATTCTAAAGCATATTCATCTTCATTTTATTAACTTCATATTACATCGCATGATAACTAAATAATAATAGCTAAATTGTAAAGGAACAACTGTCATTTTAAAATCCACGGTTACTACTACGATTAAAAAAGAAAAAAAGTTTAGTGTTCACCCTTCTGATCATCTAACTTCTCCAACCCTTTTAACTCTTGGAAGTCTTAGACATCTTCAGTTGTTATAATATCTAATTAATTGTTAATAATAAGTAGTTAAATGTTTTGACCAATTAATAAGTTGTTAAAGAATCCATCTCTTTTTCTGGAGTAGCGCTCTGATAAAGAATCTTATGTGTCTACAAACATATAATTTAGTATTTATAGTTAACAAGTATATATTTATAAATTATAACTGACAAATCAATATTCATATTTATATAATATTTTAAATTACATATATTTAATTATTTGTGGTTAACAAAAATGCATTCTTAATTAGTTATTCTGATTATACAATGCATCATGCATATAATTAGAAACAATTAGCTGCCCTCAAAGTAACGGCAGCTAGCACGTCACTAATTGATTATGGCCATTAAGAGACAGGGACAGTAGGTTGCTACTAGAAGTTGGATTGTCAAAATACAAAAATAATAAAAAAGTTGCTGGAACTTATTTATTTTGGGTTCCTATTAATTCCATATATAAATTATTGTGGTCTCTAATTAATTGCCTTATATAAAATATAAATTATTGTGGTTCTTAGTCGCTCTAAATGTTCTTAGCATGCTGAGGAACTGCACTGGTGCCGGAAGATATTTTAAAGAAGTTTTTTTTTTGTTTGAAGTTGCGGAAGATATTTGAAATAAGAAGATAGAGGAGTTTAAAACTTCTTAAGAAAAAACATTAATCATATGACAAGAAATCAAAACCATAATAGAGCACAACAAAGTACATATTTTCTTATTATCCAACTCTTAAAATTTTACATGAGAATATAATCATAATAACAACCAAGTTGTAAACAAAAGTTGACACCTTTACGAACTCTGCAATTTTTTACCATGAGCCAAGTGAAAGTTCATCTCTCTCCGCAAAAACAGAGAGATGCTTGACTACTTCATCCATAGTTGGTCTCTGATTTCGTTCTTCCTCGAGACAAGTCATGGCAACACGTAGCATTGTGGCCGCTTGTTCGAGGTCGAACTGTCCCTGCAATCTGACATCCACTAGACCTGTCATCGCTGATTCATCCCGACATGCCAAAATTTGTTTCACAGCATCTGTGAAACTCCTCAAACCTCTCTCCTGTCCATCATTTAAAACCCCACCTGATACTCGACTACCAGTTACTATTTCCAATAGCACAACCCCATAACTATACACATCAACTTTCGATGTTATCGGTAGACTCAGTGCCCATTCAGGGGCCATATAACCGATTGTACCTCTCATGTTAGAGAAGTTGAAACCCGGCCCGTCTCGCTTCGACAGCTTAGCTAGCCCGAAATCCGCAATCTTCGGCTCAAAATCGCTTGTTACGAGAATGTTCTCGGGCTTCACATCACAATGTATGATCCATTCTAAGCACTCGTGGTGGAGATATGCGAGCCCCTTGGCAGTGCCTAATGCAATTTTGAACCTCTCTCTCCACTGGAGGGTCATATTACTCTCGAAAAGATGCTTGTCAAGCGATTGGTTTTTGATGTATTCATATACCAGGAGATACTGTCGGCTTTCAGAGCAGAAGCCAAACATTCGAACCAAATTCATGTGGTTAATTTTACCAATCACACTCACCTCTGCCCAAAATTCCTCTTCGCCTTGTGTGACATCAGTTAGCTTTTTCACAGCCACTACTCTCTTGTCATCCAAAACCCCCCTATAGACAACCCCAGAAAAACCTCTTCCGATTTCTTCCTTGAATTTGCCTGTCACCTCCTTCAATTCTCTATATGTAAACCGTCTAAATTGGCTTGATATCATCTTATACCCTTCTTCAACTGATTTTGGTACGTCGGTATCCTTGAAGAGGTACCACCATCCGATCACGATTAAAATTATCTCTAGTGCACCCAAAACTGCAGCAAAAACAAATACATATGTCCATTGTGGGCCGTTTCGACTTGTATCAAACATGCTTGATGACCCTATGACGATCTCAGAACTACTGTTGGTACAATTTAGACCAGAATGAGTGTCTAAAATTGAGTTATTGGAATCAGTTGGGAGTCTAAGATAGAAATTTCCAGGGAAACTCGATACCTTGTTTCCGTTAAAAAGTGTACCTTTTGGGTAACAAACTCCCTCACCATCTAACCGGTAGCTAAAACCCGTGCAAGTGCAATTTCGCAAGCAGAGAAGCTTGCAATCATGAAATGAAATGCTAGTGGTATACCATAGATCAAACCCATAGAAGTCGACTTTTGGGACCTCTACAAACCGAGATTCTGTTTGGTTGCAACTAAAACTATATGTAGGTCGACAACCTCTATTCCAGTTGCTTGGGTCATTCATCTCGTGACCGGGTAGGCAAGAACACATCAGGCCCGATGAATACTCACATATTGCATTTTGGCCACATAACCCGTGCACATTACATGGCTCCTGCATAGCCTCCCAAGTAACCTCCCATGTTCCATCTGATGTGTTCAAACTATAAATTCTTAGGTTGCCATCATAATCAACAGTTAATCTCCGACTAATACCGGGGCCGAAATCACTAGCCCATACAGATAAGGCATCACTAGAAATAAAGCTTCCTGTTTCGGTTAGTATTGCTAATCTTGTGCTGTTATAGGAGGTACGTCCATTGGCAAACACGCTAGTGGCGCTAGGATTCGGCCAATATATGCTAGAGATCTCTGGCCCGTTATATATGAGCCTCAACACATTATCATTGTCAAATAAGAGCCAATAGTAACCTGAACTGATTCCACCTCTCTCCAAAGCTGAGATGACAGTAGTTTTCTTCGTCAAAGGTTGGTTTGGTAGGAGTGTATCTGTAGGGGAATCGAAAGTTTGCCATATGGTACCGGTTTGGCTATTTATTACAAGATTGCCGGTGTTTAGGAGGGAGATGGTTGATTCACCCGAAGAGGTCAGCGAGGTCGACCACACAGTCGATCCATTAACATCCATTAAAACCAAATTACCATCATGTCGAAATAATATTTCAGACCCGTGCCCATTAACTGGTGAATCTCGGTTTGCAGTCCACACTATGGTTTTGTTGATTGAATTGGTGAACCAAATGGAGAAGAAGAAGGCGTTTGTACCAGCGGGGTAGAAACCACAAGAGAAGGTTTGATCTTGTGAGACAAGAAAGGGTTGATCATGGAGTTCTACTCGCTGAGAAAAATGTTTGCTGAGTTTGGATTGTGGTATTGCGTAGGAGTTGTGTAAGAGAGAAAAGAATTGAACGAAGAGTAAAAATAAAAATGAATTTGACATTGATAGCCAAAAAATATGTGCGCTTGTGTGAGAGAGAAAGAGAGAGAGATAAATATAAATGTCTAATAATTGAAGATATAATGTGCTTTATAATACAGGTAAGAGGAGTTGACTATGTGCTTTAGTTAGGATCATACCCATTTCCAGGTGTTTCCATCCAAATCCTCTGTCACAGATTTTGTGCGACAAATCTGTCATGTCATATTGACAAATGGTCCCCACCAAATTTTCAAAGAAGATTCTGTTATAATCAAAGTCGGTAGGACCAGTGTATCAGTAGATTGTATAAATATATGTTTGAAAGATCATATACAGGACAAATCTGACAGTTTAGTGCAGAAGTCCAATAGAATGAATATGAATATTATATTTCCCATGATAACGGACTGAAATCGGACTCTTAATGGCACTTGGTCTCTCCAATGGTATTAATATCATTGAAACTTTTTAGACATATCTGAACCGTCTATTTCAGATTGGATGATTGAGATCAACCTTGAAGCATACCTATGTCAAACATCAACCTTACATCGACATCCTCCGATTCGAAATAAACGACTCAAATATTTTTAAAGAGGTCTAATGAAATCCATATTACTGGAGAGAAACCAAACCGTTGTGAAATGAAGCCGAAATGGACATTTTAGAATGCAACAATTTTTTTTTTCATTTTTTAATTCCTAGGATAACAAATTCAACATCTTTCCCAGAAGGGACGTAATTAATTTGACTTGACTATTGAGACGGAGGCTCCAATCAGCTCCATACTCTGGAATCAGCCTCTCAGCAGTCAGTACACGACGAAATTTGTGTCAGTTTTCATAACAGAAATTCCAGTCCGGGTGATTTTTGGGTATATATTTTAACAGACCAATTTTCACTTCACGCAGCGCAGCGCATGGCCTATAGAATCAAAACAACATATTGTTTGTGCGCTGCATGAAGCCAAAACTACTCTGCATGAAGCATATTGTTTAGTAATTCTGCAATTTTAGTTTTATATTCTTATATTAATTACAATATGATGTGATATCTTTAAACAACAATTATTTTATATTTATGTAATTGAAATTACAATTACAATTATTAAAATTATCTTCAAATGATAAATCCGAAGCGTTGAAACTCGTCTATCTTACGAGTAATGCATCTAACATGCAAAAATTTTAAATTTTTGAATTAATTTTGTATAGAGTCAAGTGGTAAAAAAACGTTCAAAAATGAATGAATTAAAATTAATTTATAAATCTTCTAATTTTGACCGCTTGAATTCATACTAAATTTAATTTGAAAGTTTAAAATTTTTGTATGTAGATGCATCACTCGTAAGATAGATGAGTTTCACGGTCGGATTTATCATTTGAAGTCTATCTGATAAGTTTTAAAATTGAGTTCACAGACAGCCTAAACTTAGGAACACCTAGGGTATTCAAATGGTTCGGTTTATTTGGCTTTTAACCGAACCAAAAAAGTTAGATTCAAATGGTTTGATTTTTGGGTTTAATTTTTAGTGTTATTTAGTTTCAGTAATTCGGTTCGGTTTATAATTTCTAAAAACAACATTAATCGACCGACCGAACTTTTCCTCGAGACCTCAACCCCACCAGAACACCTCGATTAATTCGATTCATTCCCCAGCGTATTCACTCCCCACCTGTTACTCTACTTTTCCCGAGTCAAATTACCTAACTTTTCCTCAACCCCACCTAATAAGTCCACCACCTCCTCAGTTCCGACTGTCACGCTCTCGAGCTAACCCCAAATTAGTTTCCGTTCTTGAAGACTCCTCCCTCAAATCAAAAGCCCTAACGCTAGATGGTGACATCAGTTCTCCCCTTTGTTGCTTCTCCTGTTACTCTACTCGCGATCTATTGGACAGGCTTAAGTCTCTTCTAACTCTGAAAGAGGTGCTCTTTACGCGCTTAGAAGCAGCCTCTCAGATTTACATAATGTGTTGTACAGTTGGGATTGTACTTTGGTGAACCCTTGCTGCACTTGGAACAATTTCGAATAGGTTCTGTTTTTTACCTGTTTCGAATGGAACAATTTAAATACAAAACTTATGTCTTGTTAATACATCTCGACTGAGATTGTTTGAGAGCTAGGAAGTAAATTAAATAAATTGATTTTCTTATAAAGTAAACATTGATTTTTGTTTGGTTCTTCTTGTAATTATATGGTTAAAAAGTTTTCTAAGAGAAAGCCGTCCGTTGTTAAAAGTATTAATGATTATACTTCGGTTTGTTCGGTTAAACTGAACAAATTTAAATTTATTTCAGTTCAGTTTTAACCGGTTGATAACTTTAATTTGATCGGTTTGGTTTAATTTTTGAAAACCCAATAAAATTTTGATTTGTCTATTTTATTTCGGTTCGAACTGAACCGAACTGATGAACACTCCTAGAAACACCCTAGTTCTATTCATTAGAAAGCTGCCCGGCCGCATATGCTGTATTTATGAAATGGAAAAACTATTGTTTTTTTTAATTCAAAATGAAAAAAAATATTGTTAATATGGACTCTGGATCAAAATTAACTATTCTAAAATCTGTATACTAAATTTTTACTTATCAAACTATTCTAAAATCTGCATATGCCTTTATAAGATAGCCACAAATATATTTCTTTACTTTTTTTTATTATTCTGCACTTCTTTCTAATTTTCAAATTTTAATTCTGTAAAATTGACACAACATGCGTCCGATCAATGAAACTTGAAGGCTAAACCATCACTTTTCTTTAAAAAAACTATTGCAATATTTAATAATGATTAATTGATCTCGTTATTCGAAAAAATAATTTTTATGAAGACTATAATGCTATGTTAGCATCATAGACTCTCTTTCATGAAATGATAAAGTCAAATATTCTATCACAAGCTGCACAGCCGCTCTATAATAAGGACAAAAAAAATCAATTATTGAAAGCTTAATCTACCGATTTTTTTTTAATATCCTCCAAAAAAAATTACAAAGTTAGACCTCGTTTTTTTATTTTTAAAAATATCCAACCGTGAGAATTCATAGCGGTCCTTTTTTTCCAGAACTGCCAGAAATTCTGTTTTTTTTAAATATCAAAATGAAACACTAAACTAAATTTATTACTTTTTATAAAACACTAAACTAAATCTCAAAATGTATGTTTTTTTTTATAACATACTCTAGTTCTGAATATCAAAGTGCTAATTAAATTAAATTTCAAAATGAAACATTTGAACTAAAAAATAAAAATATAAACAAAAACTCTAAATCTGAGACTTCATACATTTACATGAACAATGTCTAAGAAAAATTTTGTTAAAGACAAGAAAATCGAATTTAGACCAAAAAATCTTCATCAGAAATTGAGGCTCTTTCCTTTGCTTGTTTTGCAATACTGACTGCGTTGTTTGTGCAATGAATTAATGATAGTCGTTCAAAATTGATATTTTCTTCTCACAATTTTTCCGAAAAGTAGTCATATGCTTAAATCAGACACTCGAGTTTCGAGATACGCCTGTTTGAAGTTTCTTCGTTAGAAATCGCCTTCTCGGTGAAGATATAGCCTCTCTTGCCTTATCCCTCGCCCTAGCCTCGTTTGTTTACGAGAGATGTCTCGAAGAAATACATGTACAACCTATGGGTACTCTAGAAATAAGAGTAATGACCTAGAAAAAAATAGATAGAGATGCATTATAACAAGAAGGCACAGATCAATAATGTTAAAAATGTTGTATTTCTTTTATCACACGGATCATACAATAAAACCGTGTATAATTGTTGGAGCATTCATATACGTCCGCTTGAAAGAAGGATATTCCTCATTTTTTTTTAATTGAACTAATATAGTGTTTCAGTTTTATTATGTCATCTAGTCAGAATTTTTTTATTGTGAATTTGATATTAATCATTAAAAAAAATAAATCGATGAACAATTTTACTACTCAATTACTTCTCAATTTAAAAAAAAAAAAACCGCTAAAAATTCTGACGGTTCTGAAAGAATCAGAACCGCCATAAAAAAAACTGAGGGCAACTTTATAATTTTTTTTTCAGGATATAAGCCGATTAATCTACACCATATTTTCCCGGTAAGGGGAAAATTCATATTATATTGCGAGTCTAATTAAGTTTGACTATATATTTGCCTATAAGCAAGCCCGTGATGTTCCCATCCTTAATTCTGGGTCATATTTAAATTTGTCTCATTTTTAATTGACATGGCCATTGGAGCCATTACTGATCCTACATCAATATATTTCTGAAGTTGAACGATTCACAAAGTTTGAATATTTGCTATATCTATTTTCATATATATAATGCTGGAAGGAATTTGCACTGTTTGTTCATTCAGTGTTGTTCTATTTTCAGCTGTTAGATTGTTATCCAACAGATTTAAATAGATTTCATTTCTTTACTGTGACGCGTGTCAAAACTCCTTATATTGAACAAATAATTTCCTTCTCCGCCTTCCTTCAAACCCTCCGTCTTGCTTCAAACCTTCCACCTCCGCCTTCCTTAAACCCTCCGCCTTGCTTCAAACCTTCCTTCTCCGCCTAAAAATTTCCACTTTCTTTCTCTCCGCCTACAAATTGTGCTACAGGAATGGAAAAATGAATATAAGTATAGTTGCATATATTATATTTCACATGAAATATAGTGTGGATGTAGACAGAAGAACGACAAGGGACATAATTGGACTTTTCCTTTTATATGATCGTTATTTAGTACGAATTAAAAGATAGACACTGACAACCTTTTTTATTCTGGCGATCGTACAAATCAACAACAACAAGTTGAATTTTTTTTAAAAATTATTTCCGTAATATATTCTTTATCATCAATTAAATATAGCATATACTAAGATTTGGTGTAATTTGTAAATTAATTATTTCGTCGCCAAATGAATGCCGGCACTTTCATTAATACCCAAAAAAAAAAGAAATTATCAAATCTATTCTCACCTCAGAATTTTTATTAAAAATGCCCTAACCGCCCAGCAGTGGGGAGGTCCACTGTGGATACCAGACCGCCCCCCACTGGGGCGGTCCACTTCTCATACCAGACCGCCTCTACTGGAGCGGTCCGCTATAAAACCCCTATAAAAGGGGTTTTCTCTCTCCTGACCAGCACAGTTTCATTCTAACAACTCCAGAAAAGAAAGAAAAAGAAGAGGAAAGAAAGAGAAGCGATTTTGAGGCGATTTCTGGCAACAGTAGAGGTATATTTAATTAATTTAATTTAATTTTTTAATTAATTTTGAACAGTAGCTATCAAGCAGAAAGATGTTGGTTGCACTGTATGTGGGCGGGAAGTTTACCCGAGGTGTGGAGGGAGCACAGTACACTAAGGAGGCAGCCTATGGCTTCGAGGTAAATGAAAATACCTCATTTGTTGCACTGAAGGGAATAGTGTATGAAAAGATTGGTGTAAACCCCAACCGGTATGATTTAGATTTAGCTACTCGGATTAACACAGTAAGTGGGGGTTGACCTTACTATACCAGGTATCCAATAACAGATGAGTCGTTATGGAGAAGTGTTTACAATACTTTTGAGTCATAGGGTACCCTGGTAATGGACTTATATTCCAGGAGAGTTCCGCGTGAACCTGGGGTTGGAACTTCTAGGGAAAGTAGAGGTTATGACAACTCGGGTTATGACAACCCGCGTCACTCGAGTTATGACAACTCGGGTCATGAGCACTCGGGGTATGACAACCCCCCACTACTCTAGTTATGACAACCCCGTCACTCTAGTTATGACAACCCTCGCCCCTCGAGATATGACAACCCCCGCCACTCGAGTTATGAACCACACGTACCACCCGTTTATGAGAATTATGTACCTGATTATACCACTGATCGTAACATGGATGATTATACCACCGAGCTACCACCACCACCACCTCCTCCTGAAATTCCAATTCCAACCCAGATTTCCATCTGTACCACCATCAATACCTATAGTGGCACCCGTTGTTACCCGGAGAGATCTTGACATTGATGGTGAGATCGATGTCATACCAGAAAATGATTTGGACACGGGTGACGAATGGGACAGGGATTGGGATTCTGATCACATGTTAGATGGTGATGGAGATTATTTACCTAGGGAAGACATATTTCCGATTAGAGGTCGGACAGATAGGCATCCGTGCCTCACATTCAACGATACTACTGCTTTTGAAGAGGTAAACATAACATTTTTTGGGCCGCGTGTCGTATATAATTTAGAGCTTGCTCTGCAGCAGGTTTACACCAACTTAGATGAACTTATGAAGAAAATTAATGAGGTTCATGTGCAAATTCGGTCCAGAGGTTTTTCACAGTTCCTGCACTACATTTGGTGTAGCCGTTTGTGTAATTCATAGAGACCGAATTGGCAATTCGGTCAAGAGAATTTTTTAGCCCAGACCGAATTGCCAATTCGGTCCATAACATTTTTCTTATCAAGTTATGTTTGACTTGGTCTAAAAAGCCAACTTCTTTTGTTCAAATTTATCTCAACAAATGTGTGCACATGTTCCGAAGTTACTAGATTTAAATTTTTGCACATGGCACCATGTGCACAAACGCTTATTAATATCCAAAGTTAATTACAAATTAATAAATATACCCAGAATGCCTCGGTTTTTCCAAAAATATCTAAACCGGTCATTTTCTGGCCCGTTTTTTTTTTGTTAGACACTATGAAGAACAAGATAATGAAATCTAACACTGAAAATTCGAATTTTTTGTTTAAATTATTTGTTAGATTACTTCTTTTGATTTATAGTTAGCATATCAGCACTACTAATATCACGTTGGATTTTTTGGCATCCAAGCATCTATTCAGTCAGAGAGAATCTGAGCCCTTCATTAAATAAATCTCAGCCACTCATCAAAAACATATTTCAATCTCAGCCTTTAATTATTAATTTTGATTTTATGCATCTGTTGAATGTTGTCAAACGTGTACAAGTCTAAATTCAGTTAAAAACTTACCCGTTTCAATGCAAAACATAATCTCATCGCCACATATTTTTCCATCTTTTTTCTCTGTTTTTGTGCGCGGAACGCGCTTTCCTTCTTCCCGATGCAGAGAGGACGTGTATTTCCTTTTTCTTCTCTCCTTCCCCGAATTCAGATCCTCCCCGGTTACTTGATCTGGACCGTTATTTTTAACTTGGCACAAATCTCAAAGCCCAATAATACTGCCCCTGCGCTAGCCCGAATCTCAAAGCGAATGAGAGTTAATCTCAAACCGTAAAGTTAATGGAATCTTTTACAGTATTTGGGAGAATACTTGTCGCTTCCCCACGCAATCTTCTCCTTTTTCTCTTTCTCCTTCCCAATGCCAGTGACTTTCTCACCAACGCTTCTCACCTAGCTCGGGACGATGCAACAACAACAAAGGCTGAAGGTGAGCTCCGCTGTGCTACTCCGCGCCGCGCCTCTCACATCTCTCTCTTTCTAGCTTCAAAATCAGTAGCACGACCATTAGTAAGGTGTGACGATCTCCTTCTTCTCTCTCTCAGGGTTGGCTGAAACACCTTGTATCCTCTTAATCTCTGACTTTCCCCTCTCTATCTACTTCTCCCAACGAGGGGGAACGACGACGACGACTGTGATGCGAGATTTCCTCATAGAGACGGGTGGATGCACCGTGATCGACGATGGATTGGCCATTGAGCTCGAAGCCAACAGCGCTGATTTGAATGATCCTCTCTGGAGCGCCAAGGGCCTCATCAGTTCTCATCTCATCCGCAAGGTTTCCCCTTCTATCTCTCTTTTTTCTCTTTTTTTCTTCATCAATATCAGAACTGGTAAAGTTAACAACTTTGGTTTTACGGTTGTACCAGTTCTGTCAGTACCAGATTGTTTTATATCGGTTCATTTTGCAATTCTTAAAAAGAAAAAATATATAATAGGTACATCTGGATTATTTAGGAGCAGGTGCCAAAATAACAATCACATCATCTTATCAAGTTTGCCAATTCTTCATATTTCAGTCCAATTAATATTTTTTCATCATGGAAAAATATTTTAGGGATAATTTCACAATCACCCTGGTAAAAGGTTCAAAATGTCATACCTTTACATTGGTGGGTACTGGGAAGCTAGGGACCAGAACAACTGGTACGGTTGTCCTGATATTTTAAAAGATTTCTCGGATGAATATGTAAGTTAATAGCTAGCCACAGTTGATATAAAAAAAACCCAGTATATTCTACAAATCCTCTTCTATTTTTCTTTGATTTCGAAATTTTAGGAAGTAGGACGAATTAATGTGTTAATTGTGGCTTTTTGGATTGCTCCCTCAGTTCCTTTCTACTTGATTAGGTATTTCAATTTTTCTGTTTTTGTGCTTGTGTTCTCTCTGGATGCTTCTAGAAATTTTGTGATTTTCTTTTGCTTTTGCATTAGTTAACTCTGTAGAACTGTCAAAAAATGTAAGATACTGCAGTGGCAAAATTGATGAAGTCCAATTTGAATATTACCAATTTAAGTATTTGGGTAAGAAACTATATTGTCTAATTCAGCCTTATTTTTATAATTCAATTGTGTTCTTTAATTGTCAGTACATTTGATCTACACTGGTAATGACCCAACATGTGAGCCATAACAAATACTTGTTTTCATGTCTGTGTGCTAATTTGAACATCAAATGAGACAATTATGTTCATATCACCACTAGGAAAATAAATTCTTTGTTTAAGTAATAAGAGTGTTTCTGTTACCTTCGCGGTTAGTTTGAAAATTAGTTTTGCATTTGGGGATTCTCTTACATTTGGATAAATTGGACTTTTGATAAGTATTGCCGCTAAGTCTCCTTCAATTTCTTCTAATTATTGTTTAATTCTCAACTTCTCAACTACATTAATCCCATTAAATTTTCTATCTCTGAGAAATGGAAGAGGAGAAGATAGAAGCAGCGAGAGAGCAACTTCACTCAACTGAGCAAGGAAGGCTTAAGGATCAAAGAGATCAAAGGTTTGATCCTTCATCGGTAACTATTTTGTGTTACAATTGTACCTGGATGATGTGTGAATTTTGAATATCAGTTGAAGAAAATTATTCAATAAAATGTAAGAAAAAGCATGTTGATGTGAAAGGAAGAGAAAATGAATGTTGATCACTAATAAATCTGATTTTTGATAAAAGGAAGAGAAAAAAATGAAACAATATTTATTAGTTTAAAATATACATTCTAAATGTAAATATGTCTATCAATTTTTATTTATTCTAAACAAAAAGCATCTATTAGTTTTGATCAAGGCTAACCTGGGGCTTCTGGTATTTTTTTTTTAAATTACAATAATACATAACATTGGAACTGCCTCCGAGAGGGTTGCAGTTGAAAGAGGCTAGAAGAGTTTTATTAGAATAGAAGTAAGGTTTCATAGATAGGCTTTGCAAGTTATGTGATATCAAGCAAGAAGAGTTTTATTAAAGTGATTAGGTCTTAGGAAAACGTAAAAGATAAATATTACCATTTCAATTTGTCATGATACATCATTGCTTTCAAGCAAAATGATGCTATATTTATTTGAGGTTAGTCTATAAAGTGTACAAAAACTCATTTTGTTTGATGAATTTATAACAAGCAGTGAGGAAATTGAGAGTCTGATTCATATTTGTTGATACATCTTCATAACCGACTTCTTTTGTCTTTTCCTTCATTTTACATTTTTCTATGTCTTTGTCTAAATCGCGGGATGATTTGCACAAGTACTATAATTTTAATTAGAGGCCCTTTTATTTGCGCAATTCAAAATAAAAAAAAAAGCTGTTTGACTAATTTTAGCTCTTTTGAATCAAACTGAACAATTAGCACTTCTAATTGCTGGAAACCCAAGTTAATATATACTTAATTAAAAAAAGTAGGAATATTATGTAGTCCCAAATTCTGATCCCCAGAACATTCTTCAACTTCTCGGACCTATCTAAAAAATAAAGTATGAGTGTGTAATTTAGATAAGTTGAATATGTATTAACTAATTATATATATACATTAGTATAATAGTAAAATGTGCATTGAGTAATAGATAAATGTGTATTTTAGATGATTCGAAAAATGAGACGATCAAGACAGTTGTTGACAGTCGTAAAACATATTTTGACATGGTCAAAACTGCATGCCATCACATCTATGAGTAATTATTATTTTTAACTAAAATAGAGAAAATATATATTAACATAATATGTATCAATCGTTTGCTTTTATTATTGACTAATACATAATTATGCAATTAATCTTTAAATTAATCACATTTAAAGAAAGTGAACAAAACATACTTTTAATGTCTATGTCTCAATTAAGCTTAGGATGTTTGATAGAGATCAGAAGTAGTACCAATGACATGAGATTGCTTCCTTGGGTTATATTTGGCCAGAATTTAAAAGGGGATATAACTGTAAAGCCTCTACACTCGTTATATAAATTATATATTTTTTGCAGTGATGAGGAGTTTGACAGGGCACAGGTCAAACTGTATGACGATTGATTTTCATCCTTTTGGTGAATTCTTTGCCTCAGGCTTGTTAAACACAAATATAAAAATATGAGATATCAGAAGAAAGAGTTGTATTCACATTTACAAGGGGCACACTAGAGGGGTTAATGTTATGAGATTTACCCCTGACGGCAAATGGGTCGTTTCAGGAGGAGAAGACAACTCAGTAAAGGTACTACTTGCTTTCCATCAGTAATTACTGTGCTGATTTCTATGTATCAGTTAAGTGCAAATGTCTCCAGAACTCTGATTTTCTATGATGTCTCAACTTAGGAATACTGGTTCGCAAAGTAAAAAAAGCATCATGAACAATGATAGTGTTTTTTCTATGTTTGTAAAATATATGCAGCACCACCACTAGAAAAAGAGATAATTCTAGATGCAAAAGAATCTTTTCTGACTGTTACTCATTCATTTAAGAATGGATCTCTCTTCCAACTACCAAAAGTCATTGGTGTAGTTTATTTTTTGAAAATAATTCAAAAGTAGTTTAAATTTTGCATGCAAATAATCCTAAGTTTTTTTTCTTTTGTATGCACATAATCTTTTCTTCTCCTTTTAAAAAGAAAAATAATCCTGTGTTCTAGATTTGGGATTTGACGGCCGGGAAACTCTTGAATGATTTCAAATTTCACGAGAGTCTGATTCAGTGTCTGGATTTCCACCCAAATGAGTTTCTATTGGCAACAGGCATGTGCCCTTTGTTGTTTTTTTCCTTTCTTTTTCTTTTTTTAGAAAATGTAATCTACAAATCTGACCTATTGTTTCTTTTTCCTAAAACAGGTTCAGCTGACTAATGTCTATGTCTCAATTAAGCTTACCTGGAGCCTAAATTAGGGAATTCTTGTAGTTATACTAGCCTCTACTGTAAATCTCTCTCTTTATCGAATTATCGTCTGAGTTTAATATTCTGTTTTTGAGTAAAAGGTGATACTATTGACTTATAATGCATTGAAACTTACATCTCCCCCCATTTTTTCCATTTGTTTCCTGCAATCTGGATATCGTACATTATTCTTGATTCGTGATGATAATGTGCCTCATCATCCGAATAGCTGATTTTTTATATTTTTTTATTTTGAAGCAACTGAATAAATCTGCAAAATTTGCCTCAAACAACGTTCTCAGTTTCATCTGTTCCCGTTCTTGTATGCCAGATTCCTTAAAAAAATTCTTAAATTAAAAAGTTGCTTACAGCGTGGACTTAATGTCAGCTGGTACTTTTGCGAACTGGATCCGTTCTCCTTTTGACAGAAGAAAAGGCTTGGAATTTCACAATTTTAGGTATGTATCTGGATCAGTGAGAGTGGTTTTGAATGCAACAATTATGTGTGTTGTTGTTCACTTCTGGTTCAGTTTAGTCCAATTACCTATTCACATTAAAAGAAAATTGAAAATCCCTCATATGGAAATGAAATCCCTCATTTTCATGGCCTATTCAATTAAAGAAAGCCATTAGCATAAAGGATATGATTTTTAATTAGACAATTCAAATTAAATCTAATAAGATAATTACCTACAGTTATCCACTGTGAATTTTGTGAGCTACTTGAAAAGGATATGCAATATGCATCATTTTTTGAAATGGAAATACAGTTCATGCATTTAATTTGAGTATTTAAGTCGATAAACTAAACTTATAACGATAAATCTTGCACCAACAAGAAAAAAAAAGTTAACAAATTTACAAAGTAACAAATCAACTAAGAGAACAGCATAACACACCTCTTCTAAGTCCTGCCTATAAAACCTAAGATATGAAGCATAGCACTGTGCTTTAATTCACATGAAATATGGGGCTTCTGACCTGTTGCTGGCAAGAAAATCAGTGATCAAAAGGGTTTTATGCTGATTCTAATGCTAAACCATCTCTAGGGCCTTGCTCAAACAATGATTGAACACAAAACAAGTATGACAGGCATTAGCAACCAGCAGAAAACTCATTTGATACCCCTACTGTCCAATAAATTCCAGAAATGCCCTTCTGTCAAAAACTGGCAAATCAGGGGACATAGACCCTGATTCTGTCAAATCCAATAACACAGACACGTAGAGGACTCTCTTGCAAGCAGTTTAGACTCAAATTTTGTATCAATTGGATTTTTCTGCTATTTTCTATGGATTTTTGAATCTCAGCCTTTCAATTTTTCTGATATTCCTTTTTTTCTGTTTCTTCATTTCTGCTGCATATGGTTCATGATATAAGACCAATTTTTAAACTTTTTTTTTAGATAGGTAGAAAAACACTACTTTCGAATGGTCTAGAGTTTTTAGATCAAGTGATTTTCTACCTATTTAAAAAATATTAAAATAATAAAAAAAATGTAAAATTTGGCATATAAGCACATTTTCATATGGAGATCATGTTCAGCGGCGGATCGACTGTTTTGACTTTGGTTCTGACTACTTCAATGTTCACAAGGTAATGCCTAATACATGACTGTAGTTTCAGCATTGTCGACGACCGCATCGACAACAAATTCACCAATGGGTGAAATGGATCTTGTTTTTGATGGATTAGATTTTGACACCAATTTTCAGATAGACACCAGTAGCTTCTTCTCTTGAATTTTTCAGAGCAATTACACAGATCAAAGGTTGCTGACCTAAAGAGTGTTAGCATGAAATAGTTGCTACTATTTCTATCAGTAGTGTATATGTATCAATTTTTTTTAGAAATTAGGACAATTAGATGGAAAGATAGGATTTCATATGCTCTCCGATGCATCTTGTTTGTAATTTTCATTTCATTTTCATGGCCTATTCAATTAAAGAAAGCCATTAGCATAAAGGATATGATTTTTAATTAGACAATTCAAATTAAATCTAATAAGATAATTACCTTCAGTTATCCACTGTTGAATTTTGTGAGTGACTTGAAAAGGATATGCAATATGCATCATTTTTTGAAATGGAAATACAGTTCATGCATTTAATTTGAGTATTTAAGTCTATAAACTAAACTTATAACGATAAATCTTGCACCAACAAGAAAAAAAAAGTTAACAAATCTACAAAGTAACAAATCAACTAAGAGAACAACATAACACACCTCTTCTAAGTGACTTAAACACACAGAGTGTTTGAGGTGTGCTTGGCCGATCTTCAGAATGATGAGGATCAGGCCTTCGGGAAGATTCGTCTGAGGGTTGAGGGCATTCTAAGTAGATAGTTCTATAGTTGGGCTGTGTATAAGCTGGATGTTTATTTTGATATTTTCTTAGTGTTGTTACCCATCTTTTCAATGTAGAGGTTTTTTATCATTTAATGTTTTGTTGTTGTGAGTCTGTCCCAAAATATCAAATATTTATAACATAATAAGGACATGGTTTACTCTTGTATTGGATTGTTGAGGCTATGTGTATCTATATCTACTGAAGCGTATGTAATAATATCTTTGGAATCATTACCTTTTTTTGTTTAGCAATCTGGTGAATTGGATTTCTTATGACGCTACCAAAACCCACAAAAATCTGCAAAAAATAAATAGTTGATCGAGGAATTTGACTTACAAAGTTTTCATTTTATTGGCAATTGTTGAATTCTGTTCATGAGCCAAATTGATTGGCTTTTTTGCCCCGAGATATTAAGATTTTTAAGATAAATTTCATCTTTTTTTTTAATGCAAAGCTTTCAAAATTATTGTTTCTCTTTGTTATATATGTGAACTGTAGATGCACCAGAATAATTGTATTACACTGAGTTATTCAGTGCATATCATTTCAATTGTATTACACTGAGTTATTTTACTAAAAATGAATAAAAGTTTCATACTTAAGAAACTAAAAATAAAAATCCAAAAAAGAGAAAGTGATGACATCTTAATTTTCATACATTAAAAAATTGCAATATTGTAGTACTATCAATCTGCGAAATAAACTTAACCGTGGGGATTGAAATTGAATTGATTAAAACAAACTTTTAATCTAGCCACATATTAAAATTATATATGATATTTGCATCAAAATTGGATATGTTAATTTATTTGACAGATGTGATATATGAAATAAAATAATTTTAACTTTTTTTTAAGTAAATTGGTATTAAATTTTAAAGTAATTTATGATTTACTGATCATTTCGTGTGCAATAATTTTGCACTAATTATTTATATAATTTTCAAATGTAATCAAATTTAGTTTGTGTTATATCTCAATAACAAAAACCACGTTTATAATTCTAAATTTTTTAAGTGGGCCGTGACGTACTTAAAAATATATATATTGGCAGTGTTGACAAGTTTCACACACTCAGGCAGCACGAGGTGAAATACTTTTGACGACATGGTCCAGAAATGCAAGGTTAGATTTTTGAAATTTGTTGTTTCTTATTTATTCTCCTGATTGAGAGGCATCGGAGGAAACAGATCTCCTGCGATGCATTTAAAAATTTGATTTTAATATGACCAGTTGGTCCCATTAGAGGAACTCTTATATATCTCATATTTTGCGTGTTATTTTAGAAAATAGCAACCGTCCAATTATGTTATGCATGAATTTCAGAGTGAAATTAATACTGGCACCAACGCTAATCCGAGCAGCGAACAAGTCAGTCACGTAAAATAACTTAACTTTAGGGCTGATTTTTATTTATGGGCTGATTTATGGCCCAAGTTCTAAATTATTGAAAGTAAATAACTTTCAACTTATGCCATGGATTTAAAAGAAAGATAAATGCTTGTTAAACGCATTAAAAATTTGATAATAAATAATAATGATTTCTTTCACTGTGACTTGGACAAATTGTTTGAATCATATGGAAATTTTCAAATTTAGTCTTATTTTTAAAACTTTAACCTTATTGCTCAAATGGATAAGAATTTCATTATAATGTTATAAATAAGAATTTCTCCTTCTATATCCATATATATAAATTTAAAAGAACGAAAAATATATTTTTTTCCCCTTCAATTAGTCTACTCTCAAAATCAATGATACGTGAATTTCACTAAAATTAATTTTGTCACTCTTCAAAGAAACGCATTCAAAAAATTTACTTCTTAAAGAAATATTTTTATGAATCTAACACAAGTTATATCTTTTACATAATTAATATTGTTAATCCCCACCGCAACGCGTGGGCACTTAACTAGTTTATACTAAAATACACTATATTACTTGAAATTATGTTGAATTACACTATATTACATTAAATTACGCTAAATTATGTTAAATGATGTTGAATTACGCTAAATTATACTAATTTCGCTAATTATATTGAAATATGGTAAATTACGCTAAACTATGCAAAATTACTCAAAATTAGGCCGATTTTGTGTCATCTTTCATAAATCATAAAAAATAGTAAAAAAATTCCAAAAATATGCTAATTATAATGTAATATAGTGTAATTTAACATAATTTCAACATAATTTAGCGTAATTTAGCGTAATTTAATGTAATATAGTGTAATTCAACATAATTTCAAGTAATTTAGCGTATTTTAGTATAAATATGCTAATTATACATCAAAAGAAGTAATCTAACTAATTTAAACAAAAAATTCAAATTTTCAGTGTTAGATTTCATTATCTTGCTCTTCATAGTGTCTTTTAAAAAAAATATATAGTTTCTAATTATAAATCACTATGAAGATAAAAAAAATCTAGTTTCTAATTAAAAATGTCGGCATATATCATATCGGATGTAGATTGAATTTGAAACCGAAAGACAATTAAATATGTCTTTTTAGACGGATCACTTTTTTTTAATCTCCCATAGAGAATATTAGATGAAATTTGATTTACTCTATTATATTTTCAATTTTTTTGGCACAACCTAGCGAGCAAAAATTACACATCTTTGTTAATGTAAATGTTTTCTTAACTAAATTTACAATAATGCTATTTATTAAGCAAACCCTAAAAAAAAAGTTGGGACCGAATTGCCAATTTGGTCCGGAGTCTTTTCCGGATTTCCTGTGGCCACCTTTATGAAAATTTGTGAAATCAACAGGGACCGAATTGGCAATTCGGTTCCAAAAAAAAAAACAAGCAGACTAAATTGGCAATTCGGTTCTTATAGTTTTTGTAAAAAAAAGTAATCATATTGGTTTGGTAAAAATATTTTTTTAATTATGTTTTTAAAAAAAAAATCCGTCAAATTTCAAACATAGATCATTTAAATATAGCGAACAAATTTATTATCTTTTTATCATTTTTTCATCTTGATAAACACTGCACTGGTTGTCAAATAAATCTGTCTTATTAAAAAACTAGGTAAACATAGTACTGGAAACGAAATATTTTCATATACTTAATCATCTCTATTGTACTCAACTATAGTCCGGCTACGGTGACATCAGTGGTGTTTGTCACAAACTCCAAAACTTATCGTATAGGTTTCAAACGACGGATTCAAACTGTTCAAACCAATCTACTTTATGATTGATGCGTTTACATGCATTCAAATTTTATAATTTTTAGAATTATATTAGTATCAAGTCAACTAGTAAAAAAAATAATAAAATATATATGCATTAAAATTAACTTAAAAAAACTTTCACGTCTGACAGCTTGACTTGATACTAAATAAATTTGAAAAATTATAAATTTTGTATGTAAACGTACCACTTATAAAATAAATCAATTTGAATTTATAATTTGAAGTTGACTCGATAGGTTTTAAAATTTGTCATGGTAGCCGGACTCTAGTTTGATCAAACTTTGTTCTAACAGTAATATTTTTACTTGATGTCCCTATGTCAGGGTATATTTATTACCTTTGTTTCAAAGGAGATTGCTCCGCACATCGGTATTTTCATATCGCCATATAATATGCCCCCAACTTCAATTTCCATATCAATTCAAGTAAATTCATATCGCCATATATTATGCCCCCAACTTCAATTTCCATATCAATTCAAGTAAATTATCGTAACATCTGCCTCCGCCCTTTCATTAGAGCTTTGATTTATCATCTTTAAAGTGGTGATAACTTTTTATCTTTTCTTCTCAAGAGTTCTTATTATCTTTTTCTTTTTTTTATGTAATGAGAAGAGTATACTGAAAGCAGTGGCGGATCTATGATGGTGAACAAGCATGGACCCAATGCTCTCTATAAAAATATAAATTGTAACTTAATTATTTGTTGAAGTAGTAATTACTTTTCTGTAACTGCAGTTAATTGTACAATCTGAAATTAAAGATGTTGGTAAGTGGTAAAGTACTGTACAGTTATAAGCAATAAGCATAGTAGAGTAAGAGCCAAATATTTTTTGAGGAGAAATTGGGGTGAATCATTTTTTTAGACAAAGATTTATGTATAGTCATGTAATTTTTTTTATAAGATAAAGATAAAGACAAATATTTACCTTTAAATATTCATAAAAGACATTCAATATGAACATTCGGCCTAAACTAAAAATATTGCCTGGCCACTAGAAAAAAAGGACTGATTCTCAAGAACCAAATATTTAAAGAGTACTTTCAACTCCCAGAAGTTAGGAAAGTGTATCAATTTCATGCATTATCTTCAAAAACTAATTTAGAGCTCCTATTAATGTGGGAACTTAACAGGGGTGTCAACGGTTACGGTAAGGGTCAGATGAAAGTATTTTCATACCCGTACCCGTTACAAATTGTTCTTACATGTATCCTACCCTTACCCGCTACAAATAATCTTACTCGTACTCTACCCTTACCCGTTATGGTCGTCGGATAACGAAACGGTAGCGGATAAATAACGGGTAATACTAATACAATAATTATTTAAATAATACATTAAAACATATATATTTATTTCACACATGTATAATACTTTATTGAAAAAAAAATTATGATCATGCTAAGTGCAAGTAAACCAATTAAAGTACTCTTTCAATGCTTATTAATATATATAATATATATAATTTTTTTTATAATTACCCGATCGGGTAACGGGTACGAAATAGGCTTTACCCGTACCCATACCCGTTTAGATAACGAAAAAAATCTTTACCTGTACCCAATAAGTTTACAAAAAAAAATCTTACCCGTTCCCGTCTTATTGGATACAGTACGGGTCGGATAAACGGCTAAAAGGGTGCCATTGACACCCCTAGAACTTAATTGGCATTTATTTTTAATTAACTGGCATAAAAAAAAATTAGTACAAAACGGTAGTACTATTTGCAAATTTACAGTCACTCGATCCAAAATTTCGGCTATTTAAAACTAATTAATTTTATACTAAATAGAAGAGAACTTGAAAGATCTTACAAAAATGGGTGAAATCTTATAGATAAAAATTTAGATACCTCTTCACTTTCTCAAGGCTTGCACTGATTTTTAAGAAATTTAGACATTGCAAGTTCTTGGTACGGTAATCTTCTCCTGAAGGTGTGGCCGGGAGATTTTCAGAGGTAACAATATGACAGGAAGAAAGGGGAATTCAATATTTTTGTTTCTAAAATCCTATAGTCCAATATTTAGTCAAGACTAAGCACCGAATAAATCTGAGCCATATCCGTCTAAACAAAGATTTTTTTTTTTTTGGCATAATGCCCGTAGGCTAGCTGTAGTTGACATACATTACAAGCATAAAGTTTACAAAGCATTCTTACATTCCAGGAAATAAAGGAAAGAAAAAACCAACATAATTATATAACACTAAGATTTCTGGCCAGATTAGACAATTTATGGGCCAAACCATTCTCCTCCCTCCTTAAAAACTATACAATTAATTTATGAACGTAAAAGTTGATCATGATAGCCTTGGCAAAAAGTTTAAGCAAAGAAATGAAGCCCGAGGAAAAGAAAAGCCCATTTAGAGAAGGCGCATAAAGGAAAAAAAGTAATGTCATGGGATTGGATCATAGTATTGTCACATTCATTAAAAAAAAAAAAAAAAAACTAATTGGTGTCTGATTTAGGCTATGTTTGGATGCACTAAGAATAGTGCTATTCTTAAAATAGCATTGCTATTCGAATAGTTTGAGCAACCAAACGTACTACTTGCTATTCGGAACAAGAAAAATAGCGTTGTTCCCCTATTCTAACAAAAACTTGGAATAGCGATTGGAGCTTTCAATATTAATACTAATTTAATATTTAAAATAATATTATATTACATTTAACATTTAAATTAATATTATATTGTATTCTATTTAATCTAATATTATATTATATTTACTCTAATATTTTATTTAATACTAATCTAATATTTAAAATAATATTATATTACATTTAATAATTAAATTTATATTATATTGTATTATATTTAAACTAATATTATATTATATTTAATCTAATATTTTATTTAATACTAATCTAATATTTAAAATAATAATATATTACATTTAACATTTAAATTAATATTATATTGTATTATATTTAATCTAATATTTTATTTAATACTAATCTAATATTTAAAATAATATTATATTACATTTAATAATTAAATTAATATTATATTGTATTATATTTAAACTAATATTATATTATATTTAATCTAATATTTTATTTAATAATTAAATTAATATTATATTACGTATTGGATAAAAATATTTTTATATTACGTATTGATAAAAAGATTTAATCTAACACATAAATTATTACTCTATTCATTCCCTCCAAACTATATTTCTAATATGCAATCCAAACAACTTTTTCACTATTCCGAATAGCTTGAGTTAGCACTGTTCTTAAACAGTAGCTGTTCTTATTTACTATTCTAAACAGTAGCTATTCTAGCTTTTCTAGAGTGCATCCAAACGTACCTAAGAAGAGAACTAATGTCATGTGTTTACGTACTAACAGGAAAAAAAGTATTGACATAATGCATGATAATGACTACTAGCAAGCTTACAAGAAAAGACAACGACATCAAGAAAGACCACGTTAGAGGTCTATTCCACAGATCAATCATCTATCTAAAGAACGAACAAATTTAGAACTTACCATGTTGAAAATAACTTGTTCGTCTTCATCTCTAGTTACCTGGTCTGCATGCAATCCTAACAATTTAGCAAGCTCAAGTCACCCATTTTCAATATGAGGAGGGATCGGATGACACCTCTTTTTGGTGACATCTCTTTTACCACATCCATTTTTTTCATTTTCAAAGTCTAAATCGTCGATCCAAACCGTTCAACATGATTATCTAAATAAAATGTACTTGCAGATCAAATTTTACATTTTTTTGAATTTTTTTACTATTTATTAAGATCGGTACAAAATTCAATGGTCTAAGTATGGCTGTTTTTTTTGTAAAATACTTAATAAATAGTAAAAAAATTCAAAAAAATGTAAAATTTGATCTGCAAGTACATTTTATTGTGGAGATCATGTTGAACGGTTTGGATCGACGATTTGGACTTTGAAAATGAAAAAAATGGATGTGGTAACAAGAGATGTCACCAAAAAGAGGTGTCATCCGATCCCTCCTCTTTCAATATATATATATATATATAGAGGTTGGCTACTCTACTTATATAAGTTATTTTTGCCTTTTTAATGTCTAAATAGTCGATCTGAAGTACTCAATATGTTCTCCATATTAGTATGTGAGTGAGCCTATGGTGCTATGCATAGCACGGATGGGTCCGTGCTACGGCTCAAAATTTGACTTTTCAAAATCCTAACTGTTGATCCAACTGTTCAATGTGGTAACCATATGAATATGTACTTGCAAACTAAATTTTATATTTTTTCGAATTTTTTTACTATTTTTTTAGATAGGTAGAATTTTGATGGTCCAGAATTTTCAGAAAACACTGATTTTTCTATCTATTTCAAAAAATAGTAAAAAAATTCGAAAAAATATAAAATTTAGTTTGCAAGTACATATTCATATGGTTATCACATTGAACGGTTGGATAGACCATTAGGATTTTAAATAGTCAAATTTTAAGTCGTAGCACGGACCCCATCCGTGCTATGCATAGCACCATAGCCTCACTCTTAGTATGTGCTTGGAAGCCAAATTTTATATTTTTAGAAAAAGATTTACTATTCTTTTAGAATTTTTCAAAACAGTGTTTTTCAGATTTTTTTTTTTTAGATTTTTTTTACCATATTAAATCACAGTTTTGAAAAATTCTAAAAAAATAGTAATATATTTCCAAAAAATATAAAGTTTGGTCTCGAAGCACATTCTAATATGGAGAAAATGTTGAGTGCTTCAGATCAACTATTTAAACTTTGAAAATGAAAAAATAACTTATAAACATATGTCTTCATATGATTATATAAGTAGAGTAGCCAACCTCTGTATATATACCGAAATTTTTATTTATAACATACTTAAAAAAAAAAAACCAAATAACCATCGTTCCCTGGACTTTAGATTTTCACCACGGCCGCACCGGCATTCTGCGGACCCAAATGCTGGAGACCGCACAGACGTTCTGCGGACCTATTTTTTTTTTCAAAACTTTGAGATATCTCATAAATGGGGTGCCTCGATACAGATGCAAAGCTCATAAATGGGGTGCCTAAGATATGAAATAAAAGGGGTCAAAACTCATGGTCAAAGCTCATGGATTCATAACATAGTATTAAAAAATCAAAAAATTTGTATGATGCACGTGGTGCCTCGATAAAACACCCTGGGTGCGCACAATGCCCGTGCGGACCCATTTAAGGGTCCGCATCGGCATTCTGCGGCCCCGCTGAAATGGGTCCGCAAATACCGGTGCGGCCGTGGTGAAAATCTAAATTTCAGAGAACGATGGTTATTTGATTTATTTATTTTTGAAGCATGTTATAAATAAAAATTTCGGGTATATATATCTTCATCCCCTCTTGTGAATTTGCTTGTCAACATTTTATCAAATGAAGAAATAGCGAATTTGACTAGCGGTTCCGCGATCTTCTGCAACCGTACATCTGTATGCACGTAGATTCTCTAACAATAATACTGTGAATAATGAATTATAAACGTGTTGTGTGACTTGT
Organism: Carex littledalei; assembly: GCA_011114355.1. NCBI lineage: Eukaryota > Viridiplantae > Streptophyta > Magnoliopsida > Poales > Cyperaceae > Carex > Carex littledalei. The sequence goes on along the minus strand of CM022096.1, from coordinate 5,316,891 downwards.
GTCATGTTTATTTGTTAGTATCATCCTTAATATATAGTGTTAGACAGACGTGTCGTACTATATATACTAGCATGTCTAGTTATTCATGTCATGCTGTGTCGCACAGTGTAAACAACATATATAATATGCTGAGTGAGGCTACGGTGCTATGCATAGTACGGATTGGGTCAGTGCTACAGCTCAAAATTTGACTTTTCAAAATTCTAACGGTCGATCCGAACCGTTCAACATGATTATAAAATGAATATGTACTTGCAAACCAAATTTTATATTTTTTCGAATATTTTTACTATTTTTTTAGATAGGCTGTTTTTGGATGGTCTAGAATGTTCAGATCAAGTGATTTTCGAAAAAATAGTAAAAAAATTCGAAAAAATGTAAAATTTGGTTTGCAAGTACATATTCATTTTATAATCATGTTGAACGGTTCGGATCGACGGTTAGGATTTTGAAAAGTCAAATTTTGAGCCGTAGTACGGACCCAATTGGTGCTATGCATAGCACCGTAGCCTCATGTTTATAAACACAGTATGTGAGGACACATCAGGTAATTTAAACCTGCCAACACGTGCTCACGTGAGTTTTACGTGTTTTTTTTATTGTTTTTTTAATTGGAGATAAATATGAGTATATATATAAGAAAAATATTACTTAATCACCAAAAGATAAAATAAATAAAAATGACACCCAACTGAAAATAAGTTCTCTTAAAAAAATGAGCAAGAGTTTTCTCAAAAGAAGTTATTTTCTTTCTTTTTTTAAATCTTCACCGGAACTGCAAAATCAAAAATAAACTTTTCATAAACAAGCATAACATCAAAGCTTGTTGTTTCATCTGCATATCGTTCGATATTTAATTAGTAAAATGAGATGCTTTCTCTAAATATACGAACCCTTTATATATATATATATACATACCGTCTTCCTTCCTATAATTAACCTAAATTATTTTCTTTTCTAAATTGTTATTTACATACGCTGATGAGAATTTCTAAACAACTACGTACAACCTCGCCACTGAAACAAATCCAAAACAATATCTTCAACGGCAATCTTCTGTACTCCTCGCTAACTAGATAAAAGAAAACCCTATCAAAAATATTTTAACCAATATCAACAGTGTACCAGTTTTTCATATATCTTATTACAGAAACACACAGCACACTAGGGACTTAAAAACTATACCATCAAGCTTCACCAACCTCTAATTATGAAATTGTGCTTCACTTCTTCTTCTATTGAACTCTTTTTCTCTCCCTCTATTGTTACACAACAATACCTTGCACCCTCGGTAGGAGTCTGAGCATCAAAAATTACTCTTACAATGCAAGTCTCGCGATACGCCAACTATTTCGAAAGAAAAAAAAAACTATCTTCATATCAGTGAACTCAAACAATATCATTTTCATAGACTCGTAGTTTGTAGGAAATGAAATAAGAAAAAGGTATTCGTTAATTTGCTCTGCATTTTTTATTTGACCAATAACCAAAAGAGATTCTTAGTTGCTGCAACGCACATGTCAAAACTCAAAACTTATCAGCATGCATCAATCATGCATGACGGACTAGATTAATGCTACAAAAAAATTGCAATAAAAACGATGAAAACAAACTTCCACTTACAAAAATTAGCCTGAATATTATTACATTGACAACCACCAAAAAAAAAAAAATATAAGTACTCTAATTAAAGCACACACATTTCATATTTATTTCGTTATCTAACTCGACTTTACAAAAGCAATTACCATAAAAATTGTAAATTACGGAAGTTGTCACTTCTTTTACAATTCACAATTTTAGTTCGAGCTGAGTGAATAATCATCCCTCTCATCAAATGCAATGAGATCCTTGACCACTTCATCCATAGTCGGTCTCCTGTTTCTCTCTTCTTCAAGACAAGATGCAGCTACACGTAGCATGATAACCAGTTGTTCGTTGTTGAACTGGCCCTGCAATTTAACATCTACTAGACTTGTTATCGCCAATTCATCCCCGCCTTCCAAAACTCGTCTCACATCCCCAGTAATACTCCTCATTCGACCCTCTCCATCACTCGACACCCAATCAGAGACCCGTCTACCCATAACTAACTCTAGTAGCACAACTCCGTAGCTATAAACATCAACTTTTCCCGTTATGGGCAGATGCAGTGCCCATTCAGGAGCCATGTAACCCGTCGTACCTCTCATATATGAGGTATTGAAACCTGATCCGTCTCTCTTAGATAGCTTAGCAAGTCCAAAATCTGCAATCTTCGGCTCAAAATCTCTTGCCAAGAGGATATTCTCTGGTTTCACATCACAATGTATGACCCATTCTAAACACTCATGGTGGAGATACGCAAGCCCTTTGGCCACACCCAATCCAATTTTGAACCTCTGACTCCATTGAAGTGTCATGTCATTTTCAAAAAGGAACTTGTCAAGCGACCGATTTTCCATGTGCTCATAAACGAGAAGCCGATGTTTGCGTTCAGAGCAGAGGCCGAACATTCTAACCAAATTCATGTGGTTGATTCGACCAATCACATTAACCTCAGCCCAAAACTCTTCTTCCTCTTGTGTTACATCATTTAACTTTTTGACCGCCACGACTCTCTTATCATCCAAAACTCCCCGATAGACAACCCCAGAAGAACCTCTTCCAATCTCTTCTTTGAAGTTGCTTGTCGCCTCCTTCAGCTCTCCATACGTAAATCGCCTAAATTGGCTTAATAACCTCTTATAACCTTCTTCGATCGATTTCGGCACTTCTCGATCTCTCAAAAGGTACCACCATCCAATCACCAAAAGAACAGTCTCCAATGCACCAAAAACCCCAACAAATATGAATATGTATGACCATTTTGTATTATTTTGACTTGTTCCAAACATGCTTGGTGACCCTACCACCATGTGAGGTGTAACGTTAGTACAATCTAGATTGTCATGAGAGTTTAAAATCAAATCATTTGAATGAATTGGAACTCTAAGGTAGAAGCGTCCCGGAAAATTGGTCGAGTTGAATCCATTAAAAAGTGCATTTTTCGGATAACAGACGCCTGTACCGGTTAATCGATATCCAAAACCTATGCAGGTGCAATTTTGTAAGCATAGCTTTACGCAATCATGAAATGAAATTTGCTGGCTATATGATAAATCAAACCCATAAAAGTCAACTTGTGGAAACTCTACAAAATGAGACTTTGTTGCATTGCAACTATAAGTAAACTTAGGTTTACACCCTTCATTCCAGTTGTTCCGGTTATTCATCTCATAACCAGGTAGACATGAGCATGTTATACCTTGCGATGGCGAGTACTGACATATTCCGTTTTGACCACACAAACCATGGACATCACATGGCTTGGGTAAAGCCTCCCATGATACGTCCCAACTCCCATGAGACTTGTTCAAACTATACATTCTTAGATTGCCATCAGAATCTAGTGTTAATCGCCTAATATTAGATCCTCCTAAGTCACTAGCCGATACAGTAAAACCATCACTAGAAATAAATAGTCCTGTTTCATCTAGTACCGCTAGCCTACTGCTATTATAGGTTGTTCGGCCATTTTGAAAGGCATTATTACCAGGATTTGGCCAATATATGCTAGAGATCACTGGCCCATCATATATAAGCTTCAACACATTATCACTATCAAAATAGAGGCTATAATAGCCCGAACTGACTTCACCTTTCGCCATTGCCGAAATGATCTTCTTTCCTTTTGTAAGAGGCTGGTACGGTAACAGTGTATCTGTGGGCGAGCCAAAACTTTGCCACACACTGTTACCTTTTGTATTATTTATTACAAGATTGCCGGTGTTGAGGAGCGAGATGGTTGATGCGTCTAAGGAGTTCGTGGAGGTGGACCACACCACTGATCCATTAACATCTCTTATAACCAAATTACCGTCACGTCGAAACGATACTTGAGACCCATATCCATTAACGGGTGAGTCACGGTTTGCGGTCCAAACTACAGTTTTATTGATTGAATTGGTGGAAATCCAAATAGAAAAGGTGAAAGCATTTTTACCGATCGGGTAGAACCCGCAAGAAAAGGTTTGATCTTCTGAGACAAGGAAGGGTTGATCATGGCGCTCGACTTCCAGAGAAGATCCTTTGTTTAGACTGAATTGTGCTTGTGCTTTTGTGTTGTGTAAGGAAAAGAGCAGTTGCATTAGGATAACAGAGAAGAACATATATGCCATTAGTAGTTAGATGGAGCTCTTATTATGAGTGGAGTGAAGAGGTACTTCGCTTTAAATGCACAACGTACTATTGCGATTTGCGAGACCAGTAGTTAAGTGAATCCGTCAACGAGAGTTTCTAGCGAACAAGCTAGGAAATTAGAATTATTCAGTGGGAGGGTGTGAAAAGGATATTACCTGGAAATTGGGTTATTTGAATGCAACCATATGCCATATTTCACTTTTCAAGTCTACGAGAGTAGCGAACACGGAAATCAGTATCGTTAGTGGTCCGATGACAAAAGGGATGTTACCGAAAATAGATTATTTTGAATGCAACCATCTTTTACGTTACAAATTTTGCAACATGTAGTTTGTCTTCTTCCACACTCGACTACGACTTGACACACGACAGTGACCTTGATCTACAAAGCAAGGACCAGACATTGTATTTGGGCTTCATATATTGGATTATCCTCAGTAAAATAATAAATAATAAGAAAGAGAAACTTGGGGCTAGATTCTAGACCCCTATTTTTCTTTAAAAAGAAAAAGAAAAAAAGGAGGAACTTGATCTCCCCCTATTAAAGCCCTTAAAAGAAGCCGGCAGTTATGCTCGCCTGGGGAACCATTTCATCATTTTAAGAGCTTGGCCCCAGAAATATATTTGATTGACGATTTTGATGTGTAAAAAAATTAGATGGGGAAATAGCCGGCTAAATAAACTTGTGCTCATGATATACGTTCGTCTTGTCTTGAATGAATTCCACAAAATATGACAATGTATGAACTATTGAAGGTGATGGCATTGCCTCGTAAGAGTTGGATTTAGATGTAAAATTCACACATTTGTGAAATAGCAAGGAAAAGGTTCTTTAACAATGATTTTTTGTAGTTTTTGCTAATTTCCAATTTAACAAGATTTCATCTCGGCCTACATTTTTTTTCAAATGTAGGTAAATTTATGTTCAAATGTTTTTTGTGTTTTTGTTATTACAAATAATTATAGACTAAGAGTGTGTTCCAGAATCGGAGGGGAAACCCCTCATTAAAAGGAAGGGGACAACGATGGGGGAGATGAACTTTCCGAACAGTAAAACCTACACTCTGATTTGGGGATGACAGATTTCGTCAAAATCTACGTGACGCTCTCCTCCGAACAGTACTCGCTCCCTTCCGTTCCCTTCGCTCCCTCTCCGATTCCCCTTCGCCCTGATTTCGTGAACTCTTACCTCCACACAGTGAATTTGTCATTATCTTCCTCCATGTCCCCCGTCTAGAGCACAGCCTAAAAAATTAAATTTTGTCTAAATAGTAAATCTAATTCGCTATAGTGGAGTTATAAAATTTCAACTGTGACTATCAAATCATAAGATGAAAATTATCAAATCTAATTTTTTTTCCCAAACAAACAAATTTTGTGAGTATGGCAACCTTCATTAAAAAAAAAAAAGGTAACGGTAAGTTATAATTAATAAAATACAAATAGAAAATATAAGATAGCCTACAAACATAAAGTAATTTTTAATTAAAATAACAACATTTTACATTACTTGGATAATAAGAGTCCAACTAATGTCATAATGTTATAATTTCAATCTAAGTTATATTGAGTCATTTTTTACGATTTCAAGGTCCAACAATCGATCTACAGCGCTCAACATGGTCTCTATATTAAAATGTACTTAAAGATAAAGATAAAATTTTATATTTTTTTCCGAAACTTTTTATTATTATTTTAGATAGGTACAAAGTCACTGTTTTCAAATGATTATAGACCATCCAAAACAATGATTTTAATATAGATATCATGTTGAGCGGTCCGCATTGCTAGTGAAGTAGATATGTTTTAACGGTTTGGATTCAAAGACTTTGTGAGCTTAAAAAAAATCCTAGTTCTACTCCATAGTGACAAGATTCGCGTATAATTTGCGTATAATTCGTTTTTTCGACCTTACCGAACCGAACTCCGAATAAAACGCAAAAAATGTATAATACGTTTTATTCGCGAATAAAACGCGTATAAAATGCAAGTTGACGAATTATTTGCGAAAAAAACGCGAAAAAAAAATTTCAAATTTTTTTTTTTTTTTGCTTCTTTGTTGTACCGAAACATTTCCGAAATTATACCCGAATCATGAATTTTTGACCTCGCCGAACCGAACCTGAACTATTAATTTGTCACTATGTTCTACTCAATAAATTATACTAAGGTTAATTTTGGAAGAGAGTGAATAACATTCTCGCAGGGCTAAGATATTAACACAATTATTTTTTTATTAACATAACAATTTTAAAAACAAAAGAATAGATGGTAATTAAATTGCTAAATAAAATTTTTTTTTTTTTTTTGCATGTTACAATGCCCGTAGGCCAAAACTAGAACCATTACATCACTGAGAAACACTTCCTATATGAGAGAGTAAAAATGAGAATCTATCTCTAATGATCAGAAACCTCACCAAAATATATATAGTCCTAAGTAAATCTTTTAAAGACTGGATATATGTTTGATTGGGCACTGGAGAGCTTAATTATTATTTGATTGTGGGAATTATCCAACCAAATCTTGATCAGCATACTATATCTTCACCGCCGGTCCACTTTGTAACGTGAAGCCAGGGTCTGGAACATGAGGTTTGACCAATCGCTATATATTGAGACGGGTCAATATCGAGGTGTATCCGTTCGTGGCATGCATGGGAGTCTTTTGACTAGGTGTGGGAGCCTGGGAGGGAAGCTTTTGGTTTAAATCGTGGCATGAAAGATTGAAAGTCTTCGTAGTATGAAGCCTTTTGTTTGAGTGGTAGCATGGAAGTTTTTTATTTGAATATATCATAGTATGTAAGCAGTAATGACAAATCTGATTCAGGTAAAACCGGATTCTTTTGGAATCATAACAAGAAGTTCTACCACTTTGTATATAAATTTAGAGAAAAGGTACTGTCTCCTGTTCTCATATTCTGTACAATCTCCGCCTGTAAAACTTTATATTTTTACAAAAGAGAAAATGTTACTAAGGGGGGACCACGCGCTTTCATAAGGGGACCACGCGGATATATAACTGTTTTTGAGAATTCGCTACTAGTTCGACATCCACTGTATTAGTTTATAGATTTACTGCAAAAGGTTTACAAGATTAGCTTCATTAGTTTACAGGAACTTTGAGTTATATTCAAAAGAGAAAAGGTTACTAAGGGGGACCACGCGCTTTATTGAGGGGACCACGCGGATATATAATTGTTTTTGAAAATTCGCTACTAGCTAGTTCGACATCCACTGTATTAGTTTATAGGTTTACTGCAAAATATTTACATAATTAGCTTCATTAGTTTACAAGGACTTTGAGTTATATCCGGAGATTTTCCGGGGATTGAGGTCCGGAGATTATTAGCTGCTTCCATAAATTTAATACATCGGAAAAATAACCTGTATATAAATATAAATTTGATCATATATAATTTACAGTTTCAAACACGCATCAAAATTCGTATCAGCAAATTCGATGCATGTGAACGTTAAACGATCAGAACACGCTTCTGATATGATATTTCTCATTTTTTTTTAGTGTCAAATGTCTATACAGCTTTTAATTACTTCCTATGTGGGTCAAGCAATTAATTTGGTTATAAAAAACTAACAATTAGTTATATATATATATATAGTGCTTGGCTATTATGCTTATATAAGCATATGCCCACATATGCTTAAATAAGCATTTTTGCGTTTCCAATGTTCAAATGGTCGATCCGACCGTTCATTTTGTTCTCCATATTAATATGTGCTTGGAGACCAAATTTTACATTTTTCTGAATTTTTTTACTATTTATTAAGCCACTTTGAAAATTGCTGATCATATGGTCCAGAATTTTGGAAACACTGTTTTTACTGTTCACCCAGATCAGCAATTTTCAAAGTGGCTTAATAAATAGTAAAAACATTCAGAAAAATGTAAAATTTAGTCTCCAAGCACATATTAATATGGAGAACAAGATGAACGGTCGGATCGACCATTTGAACATTGGAAACGCAAAAATGAGTTATAAGCATAGTAGCCAGCCCCATATATATATATATAGAGAGGAGGGTTCAAATGCCTCCATTTTTCATGCCTCCACCATGCCTCCATTTTTTAAAACTTTAATAACTCAAAATTTAAAACTTAAAAGTCAAAATAAAACCGTTGGATATGATCTATATCATTTTATCTATGCACGTGTAAAAAATTATGACATTTCAATTTTGTTTTGGTTGTCATCAAGAGCTTGTAAAAAACGTACTAATGTGGATAATTTCTAGACGTTCATTTTTCAACTTATTGATTCACATAAAAATAAAATCAAAATGTGATAATTTTTTATGAGCACATAGATAAAATGATGTAGATCATATCCAACGGTTTTATTTTGACTTTTAAGTTTTAAATTTTGAGTTATTAAAGTTTTAAAAATAGAGGTATGGTGGAAGCATGAAAAATGAAGGCATTGGAACCTTCCTCATATATATATCACCAAATAGGTCACTTGTTGACCGGTCTATTATTTCGCATTTCATGTCGCTCATCTCTTCTAGTTCTTAAATAAAAGAAGAAGAAAACGTATTTTTTTTTTTCTCCAAGTGCAAAACTTGAAAGGTCGGCCTCGGCCATTAAAAAATACAAATAAATAGTTACATTCATTGTACGTGGTAACGTGGACATTTATTGACATTTCGTGTTAATTAGCTAGCAATATTTTTTTTTGAAGGTCAGTGGAAGCTAGCAATATGTTTTTATATCACCTCTTTATATCCTCTCGATTTCACATGTTATGGGCTACCATATAAAAATAGATAGGATGTAAATGTAAATCGTTCGTTACGAATCTTAAAATCATTTGTCATTACGTTATATATTTTAGAATTATTTCCTAGCATCTCTATTTTATTTTAAAAAAAATTATAAATGTTGATGTGATATTTGTAATTTGAGTTAAATAGATGTAGAGTACATAATTTATCAAAATTATTTAATTAGTAATTTGTTATAAAATACCACATAATTAAGTATTTGTAAATATTGTTTTATAGCTGATAAGAAAAAAAATTGAAAATCTTCGCACAGGCTACGAAATCGTGAGAGGAAATCGAACTCTCGACTTTTGGATAACCAACAATCATAGAACTTTTTTCTAGCCAACTATGCTACCTCTTCTTTCTCCATGATAAGAAAAACTTATGTGGTACTTTCAAATAATTGCTAAGCAAATAATTTTGCAATTTTGTTAAATTAGAAAAGATTGCTCTGTTTATAACATTAACTCAATTAAAATTGCATCAATAGTGATGGTAATTGATGAATAATTGTGAAATTGTTGATGTGGTAAAAGAATATTTTCTTTTAAATTATTTTTCCAGTCCCCCCTCCCCCAAAGTAGGTTTTAAGAAAATATATGGATTGTTCGATTTAATATCCGAATAACACTGTTACTGAAGAAAAACTTTCTCCTACTTCAAAAGAAATAAAAAAGAATGGAGAGTACGTATTCTCGGAACAATTTCGTAAGTGAGCAGAAATCTTATTAAAGCTTTGTTTGTATCTGCGTATCGCCGACATTTTTATTAATATCCAAAGTTAAATAGAAATTAATCAATATATCTTGATTCAGATTATGTGGGAAATTATAAAAATGTTCATACCGGTCAGAAAATGGCCGGTATCCTATTTAATCAACTACCGGTCAGAAAATGGTCAATACCCTATTTAATCTATTACCGGTCAGAAAATAGCCGGTACCTTTGCTATATATATGTGTGGAGGGTTGGCCGAATTTCTCACAATTTATTTCATCAAATTTTACTATCTCTTCTCGGTTGAGCTATATCTCCTAGATTTCTCCATCTCTTTCCAGATTTGCAAGTAAGTCCCTATAATTTTGTAAAAATTCATTTTTAGTGCAAAATTGTTGTAAAATGTTAGAATTTGTTAGTAATGTACCAAAATTAGAATAATTTAGTTGTAATTAGTGTTAAATCCGTTGTAGTTAGTTTTAATTATTAAATTTAGTATATTTTAGAGTTTAGGGTTTAGGGTTTAGGGTTTAGGGTAATTTATTGGAATTTAGTATAATTAGCATAGTTGATCTATTTTAGCATGTTTTAGCATAATTAAGCCTATTTTAGCATGCTTTACCGAAATTAGGCTATTTTGGCCTATTTTAGCATATTTTACCGAAATTAGACTATTTTAGCATATTTTATGGTATTTTAACCGCAATTGGCCTATTTTAGCATGTTTTAGCATAATTAAGCATATTTTGGCCTATTTTACCGAAATTAGGTAATTACACCTATTTTAGGTTAATTTAATCGCAATTGGCCTATATTAGCATATTTGAGCGTAATTAAGCCTATTTTAGCCTTTTATGCATATTTTACCTTACTTAGGCTATTTCATTACCGAAATTAGGGTTTAGGGTTTACTTAGCGTAAGTTAACAGAATTTTATTTTTGACATTAGGATGGCTAGAGGACGGCCTAGGACTCGTCCAGCACTACCTGTAGTTGACGAGCCGATCGAGACTGGCAGCATAGAGCATTTCAGTCTTATCCTGTGGATGCCCCACCGCAAGCACCAAGTCTCACTGGCTTCTCGTGAGATACGTATTTTTTTTAGCATTTTTTCAAATTTTGTTGAGTTTAAATTTTGTTGTGTTAACACCATATGGATTACTTTTTTCAATGCATGACACGTTTCTTTTAGATGTGAAGCACTGGTAAGTTCACATGTAGTACTACCCGGTGATGGACCAGTACCTCATCAATCTGGACCTCTACCAGGTTGTGGACATCTTGCGGACTGGGAGTGGCATCATCAATGCATCTCTCATCACAGGATTGGTTGAGCGATGGGGTCCCGAGATGCACACGTTCCACATGTCATTTGGAGAGATGACAGTGACACTCCAGGATGTGAGTGCCTTTCGGGGTTTGCCTACCAGTGGCACCCCCGTTGGTGGCGTATCTGACAGCGCTAGGTTTGCTGCTCAGATCGAGGAGTTGTTGGGAGCTGATTCTCACTCTCTCATTGAGGATCGTGGGAAGTGCAATTTTCATCTGAGGATGAAGAAGTTGCGAGAGCACTTCAGCCCAGGTCTGACAGCAGATTCAGAGGTAAAAACTATAAAAATTTTCTATTACATTTGTAATAGACTTTACATTTGTTATTGACTTTATATTATCTGTTTTGTATTGCATATATACACGGGATTTCATGATGGACCTATTTGGTTCTGTCATGTTTGTTGACTCCAGCGGTGATATGATGCTGATGATGTATCTCTCGCTGCTGGCAGACCTTGAGCATGTATCGCCGTACAACTAGAGTGGGGCTGTCCTAGCCCATCTGTACTCCCACCTGTGCCATAGTTGTAAGGTAAGTCTCTAAATTTTTTCTTACTTTATTATTTAATCAACCAATCCAAATACCCTGACGGCTAAAATTCTTTAAAATGCAGAAGGATAAGAAGCAGATGTATGGGCCGGTACTTTTTCTTCAGCACTGGTCGTGGTCACGGCTATTGGTTGGCCGGCCTATCCCAAATGATCCTCCAGTATGGGGAGAGCCTGACAATCTCAAATGCCCGGCATACGCCAAGAAGTGGCACGATCCTCATAACTACCTAGATCGGACCCACGGTAGTACCATTGGTATCAGGTCGGCCCGTTCAGAGCTGCAGAGTTTGGCTGCAGATCTTGTTCAGTGGACACCATACGACCAGTTGTACGAGGATGAGCAGTTGTCGGAGATTTGTCTGCAGCAGCAGGAGATATGGTACTACAAAGGTCCACACATACACTTCTGGATAGTGGAGCACCACTATCCAAATCGAGTACTCCGTCAGTTTGGACATGCACCGTTGATTCCCGTAGAGCCATCTTTGTCGAGGTCCACCATCAAAGACATGCACAAGTAAGTCGTATCCTATTATCTATTATCCCATATTACTTGATAGCTTTGTATTGCAACTAACGTGTTTCTTACAGGACTAACCACTTAGGGCTACTGGAGCGTGACTAGAGCGACCATTTTCAGGAGTACTACACTAGGACGGAGACCCTGGGGCACTACGACTTTTATCAGGTGCCAAATGAGCTCACGCAGACCCTGGGACATCCCCTATTGAGGTATGAGGCTTGGTACTTGTGGTCTGCATGGCTTCCGTATATCTACAGGGCGATTACGGTGCCCATTTACACGACAGGGTCAAAGACGATGATAGTTACACACCCAACGATAAAAAATGAGTTCGCCAGGTAATGCACCTAAAACTACATAGTTTTTTCCTAACTAATTAGTTCATTAAGGTTTGATCTAATAAAATAATTTTTTTCAGCTTTTGGCCTCGATTAAAGGTGTCGCGCATGGGATCACCATGTTGGGAAAGAATAACTGGAGACGTCTTGGGTACTACTTTCTCAAGCAGAATGCCATTTTTGTTAAGGATGTTGGGCACGGTGAGCAGCTTATCACCATGCTGCGAGACGCCGGAGAGAACATCAACTGGGGTGAGATAAATCCGACGCGAGCCCGGTTATGCTTGTGCGATGCCATCTTCCCCGATGAGTAGCCAGAGTGGGACTACCATTGTTGGGTATTGTCCATGACTGGCTGGCAGGCATTCTACGACACGCAGGGATGTCCGGTTCAGCCTCTGGTATGTCATATTTCATTAGCTGTCAGGTTAGTACAAATTTCTTCGTTCAGATAAAATTTACTTAATTATGTGTATGATTGCAGTGTCCGGTCGAGATGCCACCACCGCCTCCGGATCCTTTTCTACGGATACGCAGGAGACAGAGTTCAGTCTTGATGACCTCGGGGTATACGAGGATCTGGCAGACATGCTGCCACCGCCAGTACCACGATATGAGACAGATATGCCACATGATAGAGAGACCAATGGTAGCGGGTCTCATCCTGACTGTGAGACTGAGTTCGCTGCATCCATCTTCTGTACACCCCCGCCAGTCTCTAAGGGTGAGTATGTCTGGGATACCGCCGAGCGGATACGCAGCGAGGCCGATGCTGATATCGTTACACCGAGAGAGAGAGTCTGGCCAATTCGAGCGAACTCCGGACAAATTAATAGTTTATGTACATTGTACAGAAAGGGGTTGGAGTGAGGGGGTCATGTGTGAATTAAATGCGAATTTATTGGATCTGAGAAAATTGAAATTTTGTAATGGATTCTATAGCCTATCATTTTCGTCAGAGCTGAACGCTCCACATGCTTTGGTGGGTATATTTATGGCATACATATTTTTAATTTTTTTAGTTATTTTGCCTGTATTGATTTTTAATCCGTTCTCTTCCCTCGTGTAGCACCTTTGTGAATATGTTTCCTTATTATCTATCTTTTCGTATGTATTTTTTTTTTGTTGATAGAAACTTAAATTACAAAAATAGAAATCCCTGCAGTAATTTTCGCCTGATTTTGCACGCTAGTTTTGCTTCCCATAATTTGGGAGTATATGCTAAATAAGATTGAAAAAACCTATATGACTTATACCATGACAAAGATATGGTAGAAATGGTCTTGTTATTGTTACAAGGTTTGTATTTTAGTGGAGGTATTTGAGTCTGCATCTTGACGGAATCCATGCATTAAATTCGACCAAAGAAAAAAATGCCCAAGTAGGAAAGAAAAGAGAAGGTAGAACTTAATGCAACGAACCTTCAATAACTATCTGAATTTAAGTGTACGTGTTCGACCTGTATTTTATAAAAATGCGTATGTTCATGCGTTCTCATACGGTCAGGTTTGTTCATCGATCATATAATAGTAAATATCTTTTCTCACAGTAAACGCAGAATTTAGCTACCTAATTACTAAATGCTTGTTAAAAAAATTAGTATTATATTGCAAAATTTTGTCAGCATCAATTGTGTTATTTCTTTGGGATGACACATAGAGATGTAAAATAGTTTAAGTTGTGATTTGATATGTCACAGCACAATGTTCTATTACGGTATGACACAACACGAGTCAGTCACGTATTGTGACTCGTACATGCATGTCCGTATTCATTCGTGTGTCGTGGCCATCCTTAGAAAAAATTAACATGACATAACACATAACACTAACCGGCACAATCACTACACAACATGTGACGTCATGAGCATACGTGACTACATGTGACCAAGATAACATAAATTTTATTATGTTATTTATATCCCAAACAACATTTTCAGTTTCGAACTACAAATTTATTTTCTTACCCAATTTGTTTTACAACATTATTTCTTAATTTTACAGTTTCTTAATAAATTGTTCACATGTTTGATTTATTATATTTTGTTGATTATTTACACAAACTTAAAAATAAATAAAATAAGAGTTAAATATGACTAAATGTAACGATATGTGACATACTAACGTGATTGTCACGTCACGTTTGATCACGACGTGATTAAAATGTCACAATTATTTTTCGTAATTTTTATCACGACACGATATAACACGTAAAATTTTTATCTGATCACGATCTAATTAAGATATGATTAATTATGGCACAAAATAAATTTAGAGTCCTAGTATATAAAAAAAAAAAAAAAGTATGCTAGAGCGGGTAAATCCAATTTTTGCTCCATTACAAAATTTGACATCTTGTTGCTCGTGTTAATATAATTGGTCTGTCGTTTAACAATATTATCCTTTGTATAATCTGTGAATCCTAGACCAGCAGGCAAATCCAAATATCTTTTAAATAATATATTCTACTATTGCCCACAGTCAGTCAGACGGATTGAGATCTGCTGCGATCCGAATATTGAGCACAGTAACCCTGCAATCCCTGCTTTTTCAAATCCAGCCGTCCAATTTTTTAGTGCACGCATCTCCTAACAGCTGATTTTTCTGTGCACGCATCTCGAAACAATTCGACAGCTGGATTTGAAATTGCAGGAATTGCAGGGTACTGTTCACAGTACCCGGATCGCAGCATATTCTCACCCCAGTCAGACAGGTTATCATTTTGCGAGCATTCAATATGATGAATTGATTAGGTAAGGTGGTCATACGTTTCTTCCTGTGTCATGTCTTGTGGGACCCGATCAACTTCTCTTTCATATTTAGAAGATTTGAAACGCCGACAAAAAAGAATATGAGAAATTTTTTTTTTTTTCAAAAGATGTTCATATGCCGGACTATAAACTTCAAGGTACTTAAACATTCTCTTCATTTTTTTATGATTATATTAAAAATGAATTAACTTTTATAATTTAAATAATATATATTTTAGAGAAAATTTAGATTTTTGGCACTTACTTTTGTAAAAAGATCAACTCGGTCATCAAACTTTCATTTGCATCAAATTGGTCCTTGCAATTTTGACAACAAAATTAGAACTGAGAAGTAGCCCTTTTGAGAATGACTGATTTGGTTATTTTGGGAGAACTTAAACGACTAATTAACTGTTTAAATTTTTTTTTTTTAAAGTTAAGGACTATTTAATGCAAATACATTTTTCGGAACCACCTTGATTTTTTAAAAGTTGAAAATTCATTTCATTTTTTTAATTAAATCAAGGACACACACCTGGACCTTTTCTATATTCAATCATTTCGAACATATTTAATTAAATTAATTTCCCTTCTGATAAGATTAAGTTGTTGAGTGAGTCTCAGGGTCTTCAAACTATACAAAAAAAAAAAAAAAAAAAATCAAAGCTGAAACATTATTTTATTAATCCTGTTTGAACTTTCAAATTTGAAATCAAGTACTATATTATTCTAATTAAAGAATTAGTATAAATTAACCCCCACCCCCACTATAGGACAAATTACGTTTGTTTACAAGCTTTGAGACGACATGATGTCCAACCGGATGCTTTAATTACCACACTTGACTTCTTTTATTGATGTGTTCAAATTTACCAGCTGCACCATATAGTCCAAAGTAGCTGCGCGGTCAATATTTTTTGGGACAGGGACAGTCATCATCCAACTGGATATAATAATACGAGCTGCCTAAATATATATATATATAGAGAGTCGCTAAGATCAAAGTGGTATGACCAAGACCTTTAGTGCTACCAAGTCGTTTTTGGATTTTCAAAGTCAAAACGGTCGATCTAAACCGTTAGATGTGATCTCTATATTAAAATCTGCTTGGAGACCCAATTTTACATTTTTTGGAATTTTTTTACTATTTTTTAAGCCACTTTGAAAATTGCTGATCACATGGTCCAGAATTTGGTTGCACTGTTTTTACTGTTCATCCGGATCTGCCATTTTCAAAGTGGCTTAAAAAATAGTAAAAAAATTCCAAAAAATGTAAAATTTGGTCTCCAAGTATATTTTAATATAGATTGAACATCTAACGGTTTGAATCAACTATTTGAACTTTAAAATTGCAAAACTAATTGGTAGCACCAAGGCCTTGGTCATACCACTTTGACCTTAGCCACTCTATATATATATATATATAGGACAGTGCTACGGTGCTACGCGTATATAAGGGCCCTCCGTGCTACGGCTCACTTTTTGAGTTTTCAAAATCCTAACGGTCGATCCGAACCATTCAACATGATCTCCATATGAATATGTACTTGCAAACCAAATTTTACATTTTTTAGAATTTTTTTACTATTTATTAAGCCACTTTGAAAAAACACTAATTTGTACACAACAGTAAACTTTTCTGAACCATTAGATCAGCGATTTTCA
This sequence comes from Carex littledalei, assembly GCA_011114355.1. Taxonomy (NCBI): domain Eukaryota; kingdom Viridiplantae; phylum Streptophyta; class Magnoliopsida; order Poales; family Cyperaceae; genus Carex; species Carex littledalei. Next base: position 5,300,007 of record CM022096.1, on the reverse strand, counting down.
AAGTGGCTTAATAAATAGTAAAAAAATTCTAAAAAATGTAAAATTTGGTTTGCAAGTACATATTCATATGGAGATCATGTTGAACGGTTCGGATCGACCGTTAGGATTTTGAAAACTCAAAAAGTGAGCCGTAGCACGGAGGGGCCCTTATATATGCGTAGCATATTAGCCAGATTCTATATATATATATTTATATATATAGGACAGTGCTACGGTGCTACGCGTATATAAGGGCCCTTCGTGCTACGGCTCACTTTTTTAGTTTTCAAAATCCTAACGGTTGATCCGAACCATTCAACATGATCTCCATATGAATATGTACTTGCAAACCAAATTTTACATTTTTTAGAATTTTTTTACTATTTATGAAGCCACTTTGAAAAAACACTAATTTGTACACAACAGCAAACTTTTCTGGACCATTGGATCAACGATTTTCAAAGTGGCTTAATAAATAGTAAAAAAATTCTAAAAAATGTAAAATTTGGTTTGCAAGTACATATTCATATGGAGATCATGTTGAACGGTTCGGATCGACCGTTAGGATTTTGAAAACTCAAAAATTGAGCCGTAGCACGGAGGGGCCCTTATATACGCGTAGCATATTAGCCAAATTCTATATATATATATAGTAGAACTAGGGTGCTCTCGAGTTCACCAAGCCCTTGGTGAACTCAAGTCCAAAACTCATCGGATCGGCTTCAAACGACGAATCCGACCGTTGAAACCCGTCTACCTTACGAGTGATGCGTCTACATGCAAAAATTTTAAATTTTGAAATTAATTTTGCATAGAGTCAAGTGGTCAAAATTAGAAGGTTAAGAAATTAATTTTAATGCATTCATTTTTTGATGTTTTTTTACCACTTGACTCTATGCAAAATTAATTTCAAATTTTAAAATTTTTGCATGTAGACGCATCACTCGTAAGGTAGACGGGTTTCAACAGTCGGAATCGTCGTTTGAAGCCGATCCGATGAGTTTTGGACTTGAGTTCACCAATGGCTTGGTGAACTCGAGAGCACCCTAGTTCTACTATATATATATAAATAGAGGAGGGATCAAGTAACAACAAATTTGAGTTACAACAAAGTTACAACAACCATTTTTTCATTTTCAAAGTCCAAATCGTCGATCCAAACCGTTCAACATGATATCCACAATAAAATGTGCTTGCAGATCAAATTTTACATTTTTTTGAATTTTTTTACTATTTATTAAGTATTTTACAAAAAATAGTCATATTCAGACCATTGAATTTTGTACCCATCTTAATAAATAGTAAAAAAATTCAAAAAATGTACAATTTGATCTGCAAGCACATTTTATTTAGATAATCATGTTGAACGGTTTGGATCGACGATTTGGACTTTGAAAATGAAAAAAAAAATGATTGTTGTAACTTTGTTGTAACTCAAAATTGTTGTAACTTGATCCCTCCTCGTATAAATAATCAGCTAGTGCGTTTTCCCTGCATTCATGAATGAACACTTATATTTGCTTGCTTATTTAAAAAGGAGGGTTGAAATACTTTTATTTTTGTCTCTATCATGTTTTTATTTTTTAAAACTTTAATAATTTACAATTTAAAATTTAAAAATTAAAATAAAATAGTTAGATATGATCTACACTATTTTATCTATGTTGTGTAAATAATTATGATATTTCAACTTTGATGTGTTTGTCATCAAGAGCTTATAAAAATGTAATAATGTGGATAATTTCTCCGACATTTTTATTAATATCCAAAGTTTAATACAAATTATTAATTATACCCAGAGTCGGACCAATTATCGAAATATACCCAAGCCGGCCATTTTCTGGCCGGCCATGTACCCTCCCTAAGCCGGCCAGAAAATGGCCGGCTTAGTACTTTTTTTTTTTTTTTTTTTAAAACCCCAAAAACTCTATAAAAGAGCATCAGAGGCAGTCGGCTTCACACATCCCGAGGCAGTCTCCTTCAGGTAAATTTTTTTTTTTTTTTTTTTATTATTATTATTTTTTTTTTTTTTTTTATTTTTTTTTATTATGTTTTATTTTATAGATTAATTAATTGTTTTCTATTTACTTAATTGTTTACTATTTACTTAATTGTTTACTATTTACTTAATTGTATACTATTTACTTAATTGTTTACTATTTAGTTAATTGTTTACTATTTAGTTAATTGTTTACTATTTACTTAATTGTTTACTATTTACTTAATTGTTTACTATTTACTTAATTGTATACTATTTACTTAATTGTTTACTATTTAGTTAATTGTTTACTATTTACTTAATTGTTTACTATTTACTTAATTGTTTACTATTTACTTAATTGTTTACTATTTACTTAATTGTTTACCATTTACTTAATTGTTGACCATTTACTTAATAGTTTACCATTTAACCAATTGTTTACTATTTACTTAATTGTTGACCATTTACTTAATTGTTGACCATTTACTTAATTGTTTACCATTTACTTAATTGTTGACCATTTACTTAATTGTTTACCATTTACTTAATTGTTGACCATTTACTTAATTGTTTACTATTTACTTAATTGTTTACTATTTACTTAATTATTTACTATTTACTTAATTGTTTACTATTTAGTTAATTGTTTACTATTTACTTAATTGTTTAATATTTACTTAATTGTTTAATATTTACTTAATTGTTGACCATTTACTTAATAGTTTACCATTTAACCAATTGTTGACCATTTACTTAATTGTTGACCATTTACTTAATTGTTGACCATTTACTTAATTGTTGACCATTTACTTAATTGTTCACCATTTACTTAATTGTTCACCATTTACTTAATTGTTCACCAGTTACTTAATTGTTCACCAGTTACTTAATTGTTCACCAGTCAATTGTTTACTATTTAGTTACCTGACAATTGTTTACCATTTAGTAACCTGACAATTGTTTACCATTTTCTAAAATGTAGTTTATTTACCATGGCCTTTATTTCATTACACTATGGTGGGAAGATGCTTAATAGTGCACAAGGGGCGTATTACAACAAAGATGCATCTTATTCAGTAATGATTCCAGATGACACCTCACTTTTAGACCTGAAATCCATAGTTTACACACACACCGGTTACAACCCAGAAAGGTGTGACCTAGAATTGGCAACCCGATATTGCCATCCCTCCAGCGGAAAATTTATGGTTGCGAAACTGGTAGATGAGAGTACGTGGAGAGGCATGTTTGGTTATTTGAGGTCCTCAGGAAATTTTCTAATAGAAATATTTGCTAGAAGAGTTCCGGTAGAGCCCGGGGTTGGAAGTTCGGGCTCTGGATCAGCGGCACCACATTATAACCCACAACTAGAAACCAACAGACGTGACTCCACCTTACTCCTCAACGAACCTGACCCAGAACCCTACAACTACGTCACTCCACCAGCACCTCAACGAAGACACTCAGTTGCATCCCCGCCTAGACACAATCGAGGCAGACCAAGACACTCAGTTTCAACCCCACCTAGATCCGTAAATGTGGCTGATTTACCGTTACCTCCAGTATCACCTTACCCCAGACCTGCACCAGTAGACGATGCAACATGCCCGGACTTTGAAGACATTAATGAAATACCGGAGGACGAGCTGAGGAGCGGGGATGAATTTGAGGGAGAAATGTGGGGGGATTCAGATCACTTGGAAGGTTGCGATGAAGACGGGCCGGCTCAAACAGCTGAAAGGCATACATATTAGGGGGGGGCCGCTTAGTGGCCGGACTGATACGCACCCGTTCCCAGACCTCAATGATGTTTCTGAGTTTAGAGAAGCAGATATTGGTTATTATGGGCAACGGATTAAGTACAAAGGTGAGCTATGTGCAAACCTATATTTTAAAACCAAAGAAGACCTAATGAAGAAGGTCAGAGAGCACCATATAATTAAGAATCAGGAGTTCAGATCTTGGAGAAGTGACAGGGATCGGGTTACTCTGTTGTGCAAGGACAAGAATTGCCGTTACGAGCTTAGGGCAAAGCCGACGGGATGTGGAGACGCATGGGTTATAACTAAGCAAGACAGGCCTCACACATGTAGGACTGAGAGTACGAGGGTCGACCACGAATGTCTGACGGCAGCACTCATTGCCGATGTCATTGAGAACGCCATTAAAAAGGACCCGTGTATGAGCATCCAGACGGTGGCAGACATTGTTTTGTCTGTGTATGACAAGGTGACACCTAAATACAACCGACTGTGGAGGGGCCGTGAGCTGGCAATAGCCCGGCAATTTGGGAGTTGGGAGATTTCATACAGCTTGCTGAGACCACTGTTGCTTGCAATTTGCCACAACAATCCCAACTCGATCCACCAATTTCTGACCAGCCCGGTACGGGATAAGGAAACAGGACTAATCATGCCAGGTGTTGCCCAGTTCAGAGCCGTAGCCTGGGCGTTTGGTCCATGCATTGCGGCGTTCCAGTACCTGAGACCAGTGATCAGCATCGATGCCTGCTTCTTGTCTGGGCGATACGAGGGGAGGCTTTTGATAGCTTGCGGCTACGATGCCGAGAACCAATTGTTGCCTATTGCATTTGCAATTGTACGTCAGGAGGATACTGAGAATTGGGGTTTTTTCTTACAGTGGTTGAGGAATGAAGTGCTCGGCCCGTGTAAATTTGTATGTGTCATATCGGACCAGCACAAGGGGATCAAAGCTGCATTGACAGCTGAATACGGATGGCCTCCCGAGCTCTTTGTGCACAGGTATTGTATGCAGCATGTTGCTGACAACTTAGTCACGAACTGTGGAGGAGACAGATGGTACGGATGGAGGTTCAGGGAAGGAGCAAAGAGGAAGAAGCCGAGAAGATTACAAGAGGTGTTCCAAGATTTTGCTCATGTATGTCTAACTTATAACATTTCGTTTAATTATCTTATAAGAATTTTATGAAAATGAAATAACACCCATTTGTTTTTGTGCAGCAAAATCCGAAGTGCAATGCATATTTAAAGAGAGTGGGCAAAGTACGTCCTAATGATGTGATGGAGCCGTCCAATTATGAGAAAATTTTCCAAACCTGTGACGGAGGATACCGGTTTGGTATCATGACAACAAACGGCTCTGAGTCGCTCAACAATGTCTTCCGAACGAGTCGTAGATTGCCTGTTTGTGCCATTGTGGAGGATACGTTCTACACGTGCAACAGATGGTTTGTTCAGCGGCGTCAGCGAGCAATGGAATTACAAGACAATGGACAGGTTCTGTCTGACCGGGTTTTGCAGAAGATCAGAAAACGTTGGGAGAAAGCTGGAAAAATGCGGGTGGTGCGTTACACGCAGGGCCAAGGTCAGTACCAAGTTTCAGGCTCAAATGAGTACGTTCCTTGCACCCGTAGCGACATGGGCAACATGGAACCCACTCACAGGGAGTTCATATATATTGTGACGCGCGGTCCCGACAGACAAATGGAATGCACTTGCAGAGGTATCCAATTAACTTCTATTCCGTGCGCTCATGTCTTAGCTGTTTGCCGTGACCGAAACTGGCAAGAGGACGACTTTGTTGCAGACTGGTATAAAACACCCTATCTTGTGAGCACTTGGAACCATGTGTTCAATCCAATTGGAAATATGGGAGACTGGCCTCCTAATCCTGGAGACAGAATCCTTCCGAGTAGTGGTTGGATTAGGAAGGGGAGGTGAAAACACACCCGTCATGTAATGAGATGGATGAAATGGAAGGTAGACGAAAGGGGCATCATCCTCGCCGTTCCACTTCCGATAGGCAACGAAGAGGTGTGTAACATTCATCCAAAATTATTTTTCTTTTCAATTTATACCAACTTACTAAGTAACACATGCAAATGCAGAGGCAAGAATCGCAGCAAATGCGGCATAAAATGAGCGAGTAATGGCGTCAGGAAGTGGGTCCGGAGGGTCACGGCGTAGCACAGCTACGAGCCGTTTAGATGCAGCTGATATGTATGCCGAAGCAATGGGAGAGGCGGTTGCCATGGGAGGAGAGGCGGTTGGGGTGCAAGGGGAGCCAAATGCCCAACCGAGGAGGTCCACTACTAGACGCACAACAAGGGCATCTACAAGCCAAGCAGGGCCATCTGGAGCCCAGGCCGGCCCATCTACAAGCCAAGCCGGGCCATCTACTGAACAACCAGAGCCACCTGCTAGGCCACCTCGTAGGTCATCTTTCGCAAGTGGTTTACTTCGGGGATTACCTTTTAGACGTAGCAATAATAGGTGATTTGTATGCATGTTGTAAAAAATGTGTGGACTCTATTTGCAATTTGTGTGTACTTTATTATTTTATACGAAACTTAGAAATGAAATATTTGACTTTAATAGAAATCACCTAAAACAAAAATAATGCGGTTAAAAAAAAAAAAAAAGTACTAAGCCGGCCATTTTCTGGCCGGCTTAGGGAGGGTACATGGCCGGCCAGAAAATGGCCGGCTTGGGTATATTTCGATAATTGGTCCGACTCTGGGTATAATTAATAATTTGTATTAAACTTTGGATATTAATAAAAATGTCGGATAATTTCTAGACGTTTATTTTTCAACTTATTAATTCACATAAAAACAAATCAAAATGTGATAATTTTTTAAGAACACTAGTGAAAATTATATAAATCACATTTAACGGTTTTATTTTGATATTTAATTTTTCAACTTTTAGTTATTAATGTTTTAAAATTGAAGACATAATGGAGACACAACAAATAGAGGATTTTGAAGCCTCTATTTAAAATACTAAGTAGAATGAAGTTATGACAATATACATATTACTGCTCAACCGGGTTTAAAGATTTACATCTTTATTTTCAATTTGTAAACAATTGATCTGAATTATTAAACATGATTTTCATATGAAGATATATATGAAGACCAAATTTTTTAAAATTTATTTTTTACTTATTAAAGTAAATAGGAAATAACTTGATCTAAAAATTTTAGACCATCCGAGCATAGTAATTTTGTTACTATTTAAAAATTAAGTATAAAAATTCTAAAAAATATAAAATACGATCTAGAGGTATAATTTCATACGAAAATTACGTCTAACGGATCAAATTGATTGTTAAAAAGTTAAAAATAAAGATATGCATATTACTATAGCCTCACTCTTACTAAGTGACCTATGTAGTGATTACTAATGAACAAAAGTTACCATTGATTTCTAACAAACATCAAAGTAACAAACAGAATAACATGACCTTATTATACCTGAGCTGAAGATGGCCTATTTAAAAATACATCAGGTTTTGACCCTTTTGGCACGCACTTTTGTTCCGCTGTTCATAGTACGAGCGACAGGTTATTGCAATAGTTGTGTGATCTAAGTCCTTCAACTAACATAGACAATCCGTACAACCTTCTGATATTATGTGAAGATGGCCATCTGCCCAACTTTGATCCGACGGATTTCAGTGAAGTAAAAATATTTTCGTTTTATTCACGAATAATTTGTGAATAAACTTTTTTTTGTTTCCGAACCGAACGGTAAATTATTTGGTTGATTGAATTTTTTGTGAATAAAATGCGAATAAAACAAATTATTCGCTCATAAAATGCAAAAAAAGAAAACCGAAATTCTTTTTTGTTTTTTTAATTATTTTTTCTTTTTGTTCCTTGTGGAACCGAAGCATTCTTGAATTATACCTGAATTATTTCTTAATCAAGAATTTTTTATCCTGCTGAACCAAACCCGAATAATTCATTTGTCACTATGGATTTCACGAGCTTCATCTAACTCGCATTAATCAATTCCTTTCAATAATAACACTAATCACCGAAACAAAACAGTCAGCTAGTGAAGGAAAAACATAACATGACTAACATGTTGTAACTTGGCCACATTACAGTACGTGGCCAAAATTCTTTTCCACATGACGGGATTAAAACGGAGAACATCCGTTTCATGCGAATGGTCACGTCATGACCACACGTGACTTGATCAAAAAGTTAGTTCATAGAACAATAAATAAAAAAGATGCAAATTAATTTAAAATAAAGAAATAATGTTGAAAAAATTGGTCGTGGCGTGACATGACCGAATCGTTTTGCGTGATGTGCGTGATATGATATTTATGATTGAAGGGAGACACGTCACTGATCGACACGCGTGATGTGACGTATCGTAACGTTAGGGGTGACAACGAACTAGCTCGGGCCGAACTAGGCAGAGCTCATAATCGCCTCGTTTAGCAACCGAGCGAGCTGGGATTAGGGTGTCGAGCTAAAATCTAAGCTCACAGTCGGACTAAGTCACTACCGAGCTGGACATTTTAAGAAAAAAAAGAAATTCTGCAAACTTTTTGAACCAAGTTGGATAACATGAAATTCACACAAATTCACACATGAACCGAGCTGACTTGCTAGCTCACAAGCGAGCTAGGTTTAGTTCAAACTCGTTAATTCTGAACAGAATTAGTAGAGACCTGACTCGTTAACAGTTCGGCTAGTAACGAACGAACTGTTAGCGATCAAGTCACGGACTGATTCTGATCGATTCACAAGCTACGAGTTTTTTTTTCAACCGTGTAACGGGTCCGTGATACGATGTACGAAAACCAAAAACGACGTGATTAATTATCTTTTAATGGTCAGCATTGCAATTAGTAAGCTGAAACCGCGGGCAGCGGTCGGTCATTGGGAAATTAAGTGCGCTGTGTATCCCGCTAATTGGGATATTTTATTTGCTAAACCTAGAAAACAGGGACAGTGAGTGATTGGGAAATATAGGAAGTGTAAATGTAAATCTCGTGTGTGACAAGGCTTTTTTAGGTGCGGGTGGAAAGGCGTCTCTCACCAGCTTCTTCAAGGTTCCAATATATTATTGCTTAGAAAATATGTGTGGTGTTGACGTGGTCTCTGCATTGAGAACGGAGTAGGTCCGATGCCCATCGGACCTACTTTTAGGTTCAACGAGATGATGACCGTCCGATCTAATTTAAGATTTGTGCCACGAAAATTGAAATAAATGCGCACGATTTTAAAGCATTTTGCACGAATCTTAAAGCAAATCGACGATGATTAAACCCATTGAACCAGAGTAGGTCCGATGCCCATCGGACCTACTCTCAAGTGCTCTGCATTGAGACGCGTGGACGTGGGTATGGTTTAATGGTTGAGGGGATGGAGTGCAGTGAGCGCATGGGAAAGTTGTGTGAACAGAGACAAAATAAGGGGAAATAAAACTGAAGACTCATTCCACTTCTCCATGCTTCTTCCTAGATTTGGCAAATGTTTAATTTTAGAAATAAAAAAATTTAGTTTGTTTAGAAACAACATGTATTTTTTCATCTCATAGATAATTGATATCAAACCAAATTAATTTCTATTCAAGTATTTATGACTGTTGGTGTGGTAATTGTTATATGCATAAATAACGATCAAAATGCATTTTATAAGAATTGTATGTGTAATAAAAGCATTTTAGAAGAGTTTTGAATAATTTGTTTGTTTTGTCTCATTTGTTTCATCTTTACTTTTTCTTTCTTTCATTTATGGTTTTTCATTTCACGGTTTATTTGTAAAATTAACACATTTGGTGTCTTGATTAAATAGAATATAAGGCATGACCTTTATATTCTTTTCAAAAAAAAAAGTTGTACGAGGAAATAACCAATGTTTTTAAATGCGATTTTCATGCGGTATGTGGAAGGCCATTGCATACCGTATATGCGGATTTTCATGCAGACTTATATATACATATTTTAAAATGAGAATTTATATATATATATAAGGAGAGTTCAAATGCATTATGATTTTGTGCTCCAATATGCTCCACATTCTTTATCTTTATTTCAAAGTCCGAACAGTCGATCCGAACCGCTCAACATTCATAATAAAATATGCTTGGACACTAAATTTTAAATTTTTTAGAAATTTTTTACTATTTTGTAGATAGGTACAAAATTATTGTTTTAAGGAGATCTGGACCATCTGAAAAAGTGATATTGTACCTATGTAAAAAAATAGTAAACAAATTCTAAAAAATATAAAATTTGGTCACCAATAATATTTTATTATGAAGATCATGTTGAGCGGTTCGGATCGACTGTTCGGACTTTGGAAATAGAGATAAATGATGTGGAGCATATTGGAGCACAAAATCATGATGCGGTAATATGCAGTGTCATACAAACAAGTATGGGGTAATATGCGGTGTCATACAAACAAGTATGCGGTAATATGATGTATCATACAAACAAGTATACAATAATATGCAGACGTATTAGATTATATGCGGTAAAGATTTTCATGCGGAATGCAATTGCATATACATATGCGGCTGCATAAACTGCATTTTATAACACTAGAAATAACGCATGGAATACATTCTAGAAGAATTATATGTTTAAATAACGCTTTGAATATATTTTAGAAAAGTTATTGGTAACCTCTTACCAATGAAACTGAACAAGTGGTTTGGTTACATCCATTAATGAGGAAAAAAAAATCCATCTTATTTTCAATGATTAAATTTTTGAAATTTCTAATTAAATATAAAAATTGTCTTACTAGACTTGATGTCTTGTGCTTGATGGTGATTCTTATTGTTATTATTACCAATGGAACCGAACAAGTGTTTCGGTTACCTCCATTAGGAAAAAACAATCCATCTTATTTTGAATAATTAAAATTTCAATTTCTAAATATAAAAATTGTGTTACAAGACTTGATGCCTAGTGCTTGGTGGTGATTATTATTGTTATTATTACCATGATTACAGTGCATGGATTGTTCCCCAACTGTTTTGGTTCCTGTGTTCAGTGCTAAAAAAGAAAAACTATTTTGGTTCCTGTGTTCAGTGCTCATTTTGATTGACCCAATAACGAGTGAATGTGACTCGTTGCGTCATTGAGCGGGCAGCCGCCAAAATCTAGACAAAGATGACAATGTTTAGATACTCTATTTCGGCATTCAAATCGGTTGATTTTAGGTCTTTGACGCATTTTTGTATTATTGTAGTCTCTAATAAATAATTACCTCCAGATTTCATCCCCAAGTATCTCCTACATCATCCTCCGCTTGTTAACAAATGTATGCTTCATTAAGCTAAAATAAGCTTAATAGACGATTGTACATTCGTAGAACTAAAGAGAAAACGTAGGTAATGTTGTAAATCAAATTTAATATGATTTATGTGGATGTTCAATTTATTGTCTCACTACTCCACTATTCCACTACTATAGACATTCATTTTCTTCTTTATTATTGTAATTTCTCTTTCTAGCCTATAAATGGAGGTTTTGTAAAAGCAAGAAAAAAAACACACAATTAGAAGAGAATAAAATTCTGTTATTGCTCTCTCTATCTCTCTTGTCATTTACTTTACTTTTGTTGCAACTTCATTTTAATTTTACAACACGTTATCAGCATGAGTTGCTCGGAAGAAGTTGCAAAGTTATTCTGTAAGTAATTTATATGATTGATTATTATATCTTTCATTAAGTTAAATTTCATTTAAACTTTTTATTATGTTTGTTTTAGTTTATAAGAATCATTCCTTGAAGTGACTGATGGAATAATAACCTGAAGTTATTATCAAAACTAATGTTTATCAAAAACCTGAAGTTCATATTACTCGAATAGAATAATAAGAATAATAACCTGAAGTTATTATAATTGTTTAGAACCTAAAGTTCTATTTGAAATTTTAATATAAAAATTAATATAATAACCAGCAGTTATTATAGGCCACTGGATGAATAATAACCTGCAGTTATTCTCAATTAAAAACCTGAAGTTTTATCAGAAATGTTCATATAAAATCAATATAATAACCAGAAGTTATTATAGGTCATTGGATGAAAATATAATCCGAAGTTATTTCAAATTAAATTTTACATAGCGCAGAAAAGCAATTTAATAACCAGAAGTTATTAAATAAGTATTTTATTATAACCTGAAGTTATGGCATTAATAACCTGAATTATGGCATTAATAATCTGAAATTATTAATACGTATCTATTTTATAGTACATATGACAAATCTCACAAAGTTTGAATTTATCTTCTTTTTCATTTATCATAACTCGAAGTTATGGTATTAATAACCTGAAGTTGTATTTTGTTATAAATGAAGGATGTGTGTTTTGAAAGTTATCTTTTTAATAATAATTTATATGTTGTTCATGATTTTATTATGAATATTATTATTCATGTTCCTTGTGATTTATATGTTATATCTTTGGAAGTGTTCAAGAAGATGCTCTTGGTCTTGAACTATAGAACTCCAAAGATGAGAAACATTTAATCACTAAATATGTTCGCAATCGTTGTAATTAAAGAGGAACATTAATTACCGAGGAAGATTGTCATGTTGATTAAAGTACATTGAAGTTCTATAAATGTTGATAAAGCATTATCATTTAATAACATGAATATATAAATGTGTATTTTATATATTGAACATGACCTAAATGAATGGAACATTATATGGATTGTGTTTTGTGTCATTAATGTTTCCATTGTGTCTTTGGAATCTTAGATATGAGATATGTAGGTTTTTCACATGAGAAGTATATAATGTGATTGCTATTTAAATACTATCTTATGATAGGAATAAAATAGTAGTTCGTTGTGTACAACTTGTTGCGGGAGAAATCTATATGTTGATATTATCATTGTCCCTCAATTTGAGTTATGATATTACTGGGCCCCTTGGTAAAGTGAAATTATATCGCATGCAATATAACTGATGTAGTTATAATTATAATTCACTTGAGAGATCAAGAAAAGAATATAATGCAAGAATGACACGATCCTATTTTGCATATTATTCATATTATTATGTGACAAGGATAGACACGGAAATAGTGGATTGAGTAAATGATTACTATGTCGTTTGGATAACTATAATGTAATGATAGAACCTCTTATAGTCAATAATATAAAGTTTTATATTATTGCCAAGATGACATAGATCCTCTGTACGGTCACACCAACTGAAGAGAAACAACAAGTATTTTATATTTCATAATGATGTATTAGATAAAATACATGAGATGAAATACTAAAATAAAATGTCATAATATGACATGCTTAGATCATAAATAAATTTGTGAAGTTATGCAAATATTATTTGGTATAATGTTTGAATGCATTATAAGAATAATAAGAATATTGCATAATTGAATAATATGATTAATATTATTTGTTCATAAATTAATTTATTAAACCAATTACAAGATGAGATTAGAGATGATAAAATGGCTAAATAAGGCTAGTGGCAATTGTGTAAATAGTTCAAACTTTACACAAATGATAGTCCTAACCCCTTGCCTATTTTAAGGGGTGTAATTAAGGAAATATGTGAGAAAAATTCTGCTCTTCTTCCTTGGCCGAAATTTCTCTTGAGCAGCCCATTTTTCTCAAGGCCAAAATACTAAGAAGGTGCTTCCTTACTTGGCCGAAAATTACACATTTTCTCTCATCTCTTCTTGATAGGTTTAGCCACCAAGAAATCAAAGAGCTTGTTGATTTGAAGATTGTTAGGTGGTTGGATCTAAGCCTTGAACTTCACATCCATCTATCTAAGAGGTGTGTAAGTTCGTTGTTTAGGTTCAAGGTGAACTAAGAGGCGCTTTCAAGAAGAACACGAGATCTAAAAGAGAAACCGGCTTCTCTCCATCAAGAGATTTGACAATCTCTTTAGGTAAAGGTTTTATCATTTTTCTCTTGCAATAAATTAGATGAGATTAATTTATATTAATTTAGTACACTTTAGTTTGTTGAAGAAAATCTTGTTCGCTTTTGTCGTAAAATAAGATCCTTTGTGTATTGAGCCAAGTGGTGATAAGAAAATTTTAAATTCTCACCACATAGGCATACACGTGAAATCCCAACAGTGGTATCAGAGCTAAGGCTTGATTTTGTGACAATTAGAATATTTAATTAGTGCTAAGTTAATTGCACAAATATTTAGTTAACTAATCTCTCAAGTTTCTAGTTCATAAATCTGTCAAATTTTGGTTTTTAAGGCATTAAATCATTTTGGTAATTTTGGATCACGATTTTTGTGAATCTAAAAATTCCTACATTAGTTTATGATGTAAGGATGAAGATTCTAAAATAAAACAGAGAGTTTAGATTGTTTTATTAAGGTAAACAAAAATAACAAAACGGGTACAGCGCTGGATTTTTCTGTTTCCAGTTTTCTGTTTTTGTTAAGATTCAAAATTGAATATCTAGAGTTTGGATGAATGGATTTTTGTATACAAATTATCATAGGAAAGATAATGAAGTCTAGTTTCCAGAAAACTAAATTGTGCAATACAAAAATATTACGCATTTTTCTGAAATTACAAAATTACAGAGACAACTACAATCTGTTTTCCAGAAAAGGAATCCGAGATTAAAATGTAATTTTCTCACAAACTAGTAAAATTTTTTTTATATTCCTTATATTTCCAGAAAGGTGCTTAAGTCTAGTTTTCAGAAATATATGGCTTGAATTTTAATTCGAAAAATATAATTTTTAGCACAAAAAATACTGACAAGTGCGCAGCAGACCGAAACTGGAAATTTTATGATTTTCGGTCTCATCATCTTGAAATATTAATTTTTTCACAAGGGTTATTTTGAAAAATCTGTAATATTAGATCTCATTCAAATTTAGGACAGATTAAGAAATAGTTAATTATGAATTAACGACATTAAAGGTCTTAATTAGTCATAATGGCAATTAAGAATGAATTAATGACATTAATGATAATTAATTGACAATAAATGACATTAATTATGAATTAATGACATTAAAGGTCTTAATTAGCCATAATGGCAATTAAGAATGAATTAATGACATTAATGATAATTAATTGACAATAAATGACATTAATGACATTTAATTGACAAAGAATGACATTTAATAAATAAATGTTTATTCAACTAAAATCATTTTTAGGATTTAAAATGATTTAAATGAATTAAGAAATTGAGAGATATAGGATTAACTAAATAAGATTAAATAGTGCGACAAGATTGCACATGTGTACTAATTTTGCTTTGCAGGAGGATTGTGGGTTAGTATGGCTCAAGATTATCAATGCCTTGTGTGTTGTAAATGATGTGAATGAATGTTTGTAATGCGGCCTAAGGTGCCATTGAAAATTAATTAGAGTAATTAAATTATGGCAAAGTTGTTAAGTTGCCATTTATGTATTTATTCATTCATGGCTTGCATGCCACATAGGATTTAGGATTGGGAAATTCTAAATGTAATTTTCGTTTTATTTTATTTTAGAATAGCTCTAAAAATAGAATGAGAATTGGGTGGGTGCTTGTAGTTTAGAATTATATCTTTCATAAAGGTGATTGATAGAGCTACAAGAATGCAAGCGGGAGCCATACAACCCACGAAGCTTATGAATATATGAGATTGCTTAAATGGTTAAGATAGGTATTGTTGTATGAATACATGACCTACCAAAATTATTAAAGTTATCATATATTTGATATGTCCATGAAAAATTTAAGAATATATTTCCTTCTCATTTTATCCACTTTAAGCTAGTAATTAGGAAAAAGCATGAGTGTGATCTAAATTACTAGAAATCGTGGAACTCGCATGAATTCGTTATTAGGCCATAAGTGAGTGGGAGTTGTGTGAGGCACATCTTCTCGCTCATTATGTGGGAATGACTTGTTCATACTTGTTGACCAATAAAATGAGTTTTCTTATAACAAATCACCAAGATCTAGGCTTGGGTTTTGGGAAAGAGAGTTTTATTAAGAAATTGGATCATTCTTTCTTAATGTAAACGACAAGAGTCATAAAGTTAAGTTTTACTTAAAGGTTATGATTAGTAAATGATACTTACCTTGGACAAATATTTTAGATGAGTCTATTTATTTGAAAAAGGGTCTTGTGTGACTGACAAAACGGACAAACCTTAATTTTTGTTAGTACAAATTTTATAAATTCATGAACACTAATATATACCCTAAAATGAATTTTTGTAGTTATGTCTTCACTTTCTAATTTTCTGCATTCTATGGTCGAAAAACACCCCCTTGCTAATGCCCTCAAGACAACTGAGGTTGACATGGGAAAGACAAAGGAGAAATCTGTCTTGTCCATCGTGTCAAATAGCAAGAAGATTGCCAAGAATAAAGGCAAGAAAAGTAAGGCGTATTCCCCACTCAAGGGCAAGAGTGGAAGGGCTCATGCGAGCACCTCCAAGGGAAGCAAGAAAGGAAATGGTCCTAACTCCAACACGGAGTGCTTCCATTGCCATGAGAAAGGACATTTCAAAATGAATTGCCTCAAGTACAAGCGTGACTTGGATGAAGGCAATGCTGAACGCAAGCGCCCTAAAGGTATACTTGTTATTGAACTAAATTTAAATTTAGCCACAACTATCCAAGATTGGGTAATGGATACCGGATCATGTGCTCACTTAGTTTCTAATGTGCAAGCACTAAGGGATAGAAGACCTCTCTCAAAAGGAGAAGTGGTGTTGAAGGTCAGAAATGGTGCAAGTGTTTCTGCGATCACTGTGGGCACACTTGATCTTCATTTATCTAGTGGTTTTTGTTTAAGTTTAAAGGATGTTTATCATGTTCCTTCAGTATTTCAAAACATTATATCTGTATCATGCTTGGATGCAGAAGGCTTTTGTTTTGTAATAAATAACTCTCGTATGGTTATTGAGAAGAATGGTTTATTTTATGCAAATGCTTTCATTTCAAATGGACTATATTTGCTTGATTTAAATGAAGATAAACAAATGTTGAATATCAGTAACAAGAGACTCAAGATGTCTCAAACGAATGAGACACTCTTGTGGCACTATCGCCTTGGTCACATAAATGAGAAACGCATAAAGAAATTGCAACAAGCAAATCTTCTAGATTTGCTTGATGGTGAAGTAATTGGAACATGTGAATCTTGTTTAACTGGAAAGATGACTAAATCACCATTCAAGAAGAAATGTGAGAGATCAAGTGGCTTATTGGAATTAATACATTCTGATGTATGTGGTCCAATGAGTACTAGTGCAAGAGATGGTTATAGGTACTTCATTACCTTCATAGATGATCACAGTCGATATGGCTATGTGTATCTTATGAAGAACAAGAGTGAAACCTTTGAGAAATTCAAAGAATATAAGAATGAAGTAGAGAACCAACTTGACAAGAGAATCAAAGCTCTACGAACTGATCGTGGAGGAGAATACTTGAGTAATGAGTTTAACACATACTTGAAAGAGTGTGGCATCATACCACAACTCACTCCACCCGGGACACCACAGTGGAATGGTGTTTCCGAGAGGAGAAATCGAACCTTACTTGATATGGTTCGTTCAATGATGTGTCAAACAGAGCTACCTTTATATTTTTGGGGTCATGCACTCCAAACTGCGGCTCACACACTAAATATTGTTCCATCAAAATCCGTTGAGAAAACACCACATGAGTTATGGATGGACAAACCACCCAATATATCTTTTCTCAAAGTTTGGGGTTGTGAGGCATACGTAAAACGTATGATGTCAACAAAACTTGAACCCAAAGCAGATAAGTGCTTCTTCATTGGATACCCAAGAGAAACGAAAGGGTATAGCTTTTGGCACAAGTCAACGAATACTATATTCGTTAAAAATGGTGCAACATTCTTAGAGAAGGAGTTTCTCGAAAGAATCAAAAGCAGTGGGAGTAGAGTGACACTTGAGGAAACTCAAGAGGATCTACTAGTGAATGATCATGAGATGAATGACATTCAAGATGATCATGAAATACCACACGAAGCTCCTTTAATCAGTGGGAGTACTCAGACTTCTCCACTGAGTGTTCGTTTAACTCAAGATGAGTCACAAGAACATAGAGAGCTTAGAAGGTCAACAAGGGAAAGGAGAAGACCCGAATTATATATGGGTCTTCATGAAGTCTTGGTAATGGATACCGACGATCCTTTGACCTATGAAGAAGCAATGGAAAGAAAAGACTCCAAAGCATGGCAAGAGCCATGGGATCCGAAATACAATCCATGTATGACAACCAAGTATGGAACTTGGTAGATCTTCCTGAAGGATCGAAAGCCATTCGAAACAAATGGATTTTCAAAAGGAAGATGGGCATGAATGGTAACTTGACAACGTACAAGGCAAGACTTGTAGCAAAAGGTTTTACTCAAATTCAAGGAATTGACTATGATGAAACTTTTTCACCAGTTGCCATGTTTAAATCTATTCGGATAATGCTAGCTATTGCTGCATTTCATGATTATGAAATATGGCAGTTGGATGTCAAAACAGCTTTCCTAAATGGAAAATTGGATGAGGAAGTGTACATGGTACAACCTCAAGGTTTTGAAGATCCGAAAAATAGTAGCAAAGTGTGCAAACTTCAGAGAGCCATTTATGGCTTGAAGCAAGCATCAAGGAGTTGGAACAAGCGCTTTGATGAAGAGATTAAAACCATTGGATTCATTCAAAGTAAGGAAGAACCTTGTGTATACAAGAAGGTTAGTGGGAGCTACATTATGTTCTTGGTCTTATATGTCGATGACATATTGCTGATAGGTAATGAAAAATCTTTGATGGAGCAAACAAAGAACTCATTGAAAACGATTTTTTCAATGAAAGACATGGGCGAGGCTCAATATATCTTAGGGATTAAGATATATAGAGATAGGTCTCATAAGCTCATTGGTTTAAGTCAAAATGTATATATTGACAAAATCTTGGAAAGGTTCCATATGGAAAAGTCCAAGAAAGGAAATGTACCAATGAGTATGTCTGTGCATCTTAGCAAGTCGCAGTGTGCCACAACACGCAAAGACATTGAATACATGAAGAATGTTCCCTATGCTTCAGCTATAGGTTCCATCATGTATGCTATGACTAGCACAAGACCCGATGTCGCGTATGCTCTGAGCATGACAAGTCGTCATCAAGCTTCACCTGGTCCTGATCATTGGACTGCGGTCAAGAATATTCTTAGGTACTTGAAAAGGACCAAGAACAAGTTTCTTGTCTATGGTGGTCAAAGAGAGCTCATTGTAAAAGGTTACACTAATGCTAGTTTTATGACAGACCCGGATGACAGAAGATCTCAGTCTGGGTACGTCTTTCTTCTGAATGGTGGAGCTGTGAGTTGGCGTAGTTGGAAGCAATCAACTACGGCTGACTCAACCACCACAGCAGAAGTCATGGCGGCCGCAGTGGCAAGCAAATAGGGAGTCTGGATAAAGAAGTTCCTTGAGGAACTTGGCGTTGTTTCATCCAGCGATGGTCCCTTGGAGCTATTTTGCGATAACAGTGCATCTATTTCGCAAATTAAGTAACCGAAGTCATATCACAAGACAAAGTACATGGACAGAAAGTACTTTGTAACTCGTGATTTATCGAAGAAGGCAAAATTTCATTGTTATGGGTTGACACCAACAGCAACACAGCTGATCCCTTCACTAAGCCCTTATCACAAGCCAAAAGCGAAATTCATTTCGAGTCCATGGGTCTACAAGATCATGGAGAGTGGCATGAAGACTAAAAGGGAATTCTAGTTTTAGAGTTTATGCATATATTATGTATATGAGAAACTTTAAAAACAAGTGAGAGACTGAAGGATGTGTGTTTTGAAAGTTATCTTTTTAATAATAATTTATATGTTGTTCATGATTTTATTATGAATATTATTATTCATGTTCCTTGTGATTTATATGTTATATCTTTGGAAGTGTTCAAGAAGATGCTCTTGGTCTTGAACTATAGAACTCCAAAGATGAGAAACATTTAATCACTAAATATGTTCGCAATCGTTGTAATTAAAGAGGAACATTAATTACCGAGGAAGATTGTCATGTTGATTAAAGTACATTGAAGTTCTATAAATGTTGATAAAGCATTATCATTTAATAACATGAATATATAAATGTGTATTTTATATATTGAACATGACCTAAATGAATGGAACATTATATGGATTGTGTTTTGTGTCATTAATGTTTCCATTGTGTCTTTGGAATCTTAGATATGAGATATGTAGGTTTTTCACATGAGAAGTATATAATGTGATTGCTATTTAAATACTATCTTATGATAGGAATAAAATAGTAGTTCGTTGTGTACAACTTGTGCGGGAGAAATCTATATGTTGATATTATCATTGTCCCTCAATTTGAGTTATGATATTACTGGGCCCCTTGGTAAAGTGAAATTATATCGCATGCAATATAACTGATGTAGTTATAATTATAATTCACTTGAGAGATCAAGAAAAGAATATAATGCAAGAATGACACGATCCTATTTTGCATATTATTCATATTATTATGTGACAAGGATAGACACGGAAATAGTGGATTGAGTAAATGATTACTATGTCGTTTGGATAACTATAATGTAATGATAGAACCTCTTATAGTCAATAATATAAAGTTTTATATTATTGCCAAGATGACATAGATCATCTGTACGGTCACACCAACTGAAGAGAAACAACAAGTATTTTATATTTCATAATGATGTATTAGATAAAATACATGAGATGAAATACTAAAATAAAATGTCATAATATGACATGCTTAGATCATAAATAAATTTGTGAAGTTATGCAAATATTATTTGGTATAATGTTTGAATGCATTATAAGAATAATAAGAATATTGCATAATTGAATAATATGATTAATATTATTTGTTCATAAATTAATTTATTAAACCAATTACAAGATGAGATTAGAGATGATAAAATGGCTAAATAAGGCTAGTGGCAATTGTGTAAATAGTTCAAACTTTACACAAATGATAGTCCTAACCCCTTGCCTATTTTAAGGGGTGTAATTAAGGAAATATGTGAGAAAAATTCTGCTCTTCTTCCTTGGCCGAAATTTCTCTTGAGCAGCCCATTTTTTCTCAAGGCCAAAATACTAAGAAGGTGCTTCCTTACTTGGCCGAAAATTACACATTTTCTCTCATCTCTTCTTGATAGGTTTAGCCACCAAGAAATCAAAGAGCTTGTTGATTTGAAGATTGTTAGGTGGTTGGATCTAAGCCTTGAACTTCACATCCATCTATCTAAGAGGTGTGTAAGTTCGTTGTTTAGGTTCAAGGTGAACTAAGAGGCGCTTTCAAGAAGAACACGAGATCTAAAAGAGAAACCGGCTTCTCTCCATCAAGAGATTTGACAATCTCTTTAGGTAAAGGTTTTATCATTTTTCTCTTGCAATAAATTAGATGAGATTAATTTATATTAATTTAGTACACTTTAGTTTGTTGAAGAAAATCTTGTTCGCTTTTGTCGTAAAATAAGATCCTTTGTGTATTGAGCCAAGTGGTGATAAGAAAATTTTAAATTCTCACCACATAGGCATACACGTGAAATCCCAACAATAAATACGTATTAATGAAAAATAAGAAAGGAAAACATCCTGAAGATGTTTGTTACAGATATGTGATGACAAATCATTGATTGCGTACCTGTCGTACGCCCTAGCATTTTGTAGAGCTTTATCAAGCCTCAATCATGAAAAAGGGAAAAAATGTGAAAACTAATTTTACTGAAAATGACCCCGAATATGAATGCCATATGGATACACATCTTGATGTATCAGATTTCTTCCATAATATGGATGAAGAAATAAATATTATTAGTTAGGGAGAAAATATAATATAGAAGCTTATGTTTATGTTTAACAAAAGTTTAGATTACTTTTATATTTTTAGATGCAAACAAATGAATAAAGGTAGTTTATTTTAATTTATTCTTGCATTCTTTTATTTTAAAAGAAAATGACTGACGCAATGGTAACTAAAGAAGATCCATGTCTAGTAGACAGCGGAACAACAAATACCATATTGAAAAGTAAGAAATATTTTTCATAATTTCATCTTGGTGAGACTAATATCCACACTATATCTGTCACAACTAATTTAATTGAAGGCTCCAGAAGAGCTTGTATTTTGTTACCTGAATGAACAAAATTAATAATAGATGATGCATTATATTCAAGTAGATCCAGAAGAAATCTACTAAGTTTTAAAGATATTCGAAAGAATGGTTATCATATTGAAACTATGAATGAGAGAAACTGTGAATATATTCATATCGCATCTATTAAAAATAGCCAGAAAATTATAATGGAAAAGATGCAAGCATTGTCTTCTGGACTATATGGTACTTATATAAGTACAATAGAATCAAATATGGTTACTAACTAGAAGTTAGTTGATCCAAAGTTATTTACTTTATGACATGACAGATTGGGTCATCCAGAAAATATAATGATGAGGAGAATAATTGAAAGTGCAAATGGGCATCCCCTAAAGGACCTGAAGATCCTATTATCAAAAGAATTGACATGCGAAGCATGCTCTCTTGGAAAACTAATTACTAGGCATCTCCAAATAAAATTGGACCTGAAGCTCCTTCATTTTTAGAAAGAATTCAAGGAGATATATGTGGACCTATTACACCTCCATGTGGACCATTTAGATATTTTATGGTGTTAATTGATGCATCAACACGCTGGTCACATGTGAATTTGTTAGCAACAAGAAATGTTGCGTTTGCTAGACTATTAGCACAAATTATCCAATTGAGAGCTAATTTTCTAGATTATCAAATTAAAAGAATCCGGCTTGATAATGCAGGAGAGTTTACTTCTCAAACTTTTAATGATTATTGCATGTCTATTGGAATTACGGTAGAACATCCAGTGGCCCATGTTCATACACAAAACGGTCTAGCAGAATTGTTGATTAAAAGGTTGCAATTAATTGCTAGACCTTTACTTGAAATCTAGTTTACCGTTTGCTGCATGGGGACATGCCATATTACATGCTACTGCACTAATTAGGTTAAGGCCAACTGTAGATCATAGGTATTCCCCGTTACAATTGGTCTACGGAAGAGAACCAAATTTGTCCCATCTAAAGGTATTTGGTTGTGCAGTATATGTTCCAATTTCTCCTCCACAAAGCACAAAAATGGAACCTCAAAGAAGGTTGGGAATTTATATTGGTTTTAACTCTCCTTCTATTACTAAATATTTAAAACCATTAACAGGAGATGTTTTTACAGCAAGATTTGCTGATTGTCATTTTAATGAATCAATATTCTCAAACTTAGGGGAAGAAAAACCAAAGCTGGATAAACAAGTAACTTGGAATTCATCGTTATCTTATCTTGACCCCCGAAGTGGTCAATGTGAACTCCAAGTTCAAAAGATTATAAATTTGCAAAGAATTGCAAATGAATTGCTTGATGCATTTACAGATACAAATAGAGTTACTAAATCGCATATTCCAGCTATAAATGCACCTGCTCGAATTGACATTACAAAAATATCTAATGAATCTAATGTGCGTAGAAAACGTGGAAGACCACTTGGTTCTAATGATGTAAATCCACGTAAAAGGAAAGAGCAGAATAAAGCAGTTGGTCCAACTCCAAAAGAGGTTGATGGTAAAACTCCTGAAGAAGTCAATAAAATCCTAGAAGAGGTTGATAGTAGAACTCCTGAAGAAGTTGATAAAATCTCAGAAGAGATTAATGGTAAAACTTCTGAAAAAGTTGATAAAATTCTAGAAGAGGTTGATCAAATTCCAGAAGAAACATACATTAATGAAATCTTTGCATTCACTATAGCAAGCGATGTTATAAACAAAGAAGATAATGTGCCAAAAACTCTGGAAGAGTGCAAATATAAAAATGATTGGCCTAAATGGAAAGATGCCGTACAAGCTGAATTAAGTTCATTAGAAAAACGGCAAGTATTTGGACATGTAGTCCAAACGCCCAAAGATGTTAACCCTGTAGGTTACAAATGGGTATTTGCTATAAAAAGAAATGAGAAAAATGATATTGTGTGATATAAAGCAAGGCTAGTGGCGCAAGGCTTTACATAAATACCTGGAGTCGATTATGAAGAGACGTATTCACCTGTAGTGGATGCGATAACTCTCAGGTTTCTAATAAGTCTCACAGTTACAGAAAATCTAAAAATGTAACTTATGAATGTCGTAACAGCATATTATATGGTTCACTTGATAGTGACATATACATGAAAATCTCCAAAGGATTGAAAATGCCTGAAGCATATAAATCAATACCTAGAGAAATGTACTCTATAAAATTAAGAAGATCTTTATATCGACTAAAACAATCAGGCCGAATGTGGTACAATCGACTGAGTGAGTACCTTCTAAAAGAAGGATATAAAAATAATATAATCAGTCTGTGTGTTTTCATTAAAAGATAAAATCTAGATTTTACAATCATTGCAGTGTATGTTGATGATTTAAACATTATTGGATCTCCTGAAGAGATTGAGAATACTGCAAAATTGTTGAGACATGAGTTTGAAATGAAAGACCTTGGTGTAACTAAATTTTGTCTCGGTCTGCAGATCGAGCATCTAAATAATGGAATATTTATCCATCAATCAAATTATGTTGAAAAAATACTAAAGAGATTCAATATGGATAAAGCTCATCATTTGAGCACACCAATGGTCGTACGATCGCTAAATGCAGAAAATGATCCTTTTCGTCCGCAAGAATATAATGAAAAAGTAGTTGGTCCTGAAGTACCATACTTAAGTGCAATCGGGGCATTATTATATCTTGCAAATAATACAAGACCCGATATCGCATTTGCAGTAAATGTGTTATCAAGATATAATTCCAAACCAACCAAAAGATATTGGAATGAAATTAAACACATATTTCGATATCTCTGCGGAATTAGAGATATGGGGTTATATTATCAAAAATGATACAAAATCCAAATTAATTGGATATGCAGATGCGGGATATTTGTCAGATCCACATAAATCACGATCCCAAACGGAATATGTATTCACTTATTGTGGAGCTGTAATTTCATGGTGATCAAATCATGCCGAGCTGATCGCCTTATACGAGGCAGGTCGAGAAAGCGTTTGGTTACGGTCAATGATTCAAAATATTCAAGAAGAATGCGGGCTTGAAAACATCAAGGAAAACCCTACTTCGCTGCATGAAGATAATGAAGCATGCATTGCACAAATCAAAGAAGGATATACCAAAGGAGACCGGACTAAACATATTGCGCCAAAGTTTTTTTCAACACATGACCTACAAAAGGAAGGCGTAATCAATGTTTGCCAAGTCCGATCAATCGATAATTTGGCAGACCTATTCACAAAATCTTTACCGACGAAGGTTTTTGAACAACTCACAAAGAAGATAGGTCTACACCGATTGAAGAATATTCAATGATATCTAAATGAGGGGAATCGTTATACGCACTGTACTCTTTTTCCCTTAATCAAGTTTTTATCCCAATGGATTTTTCTTGATAAGGTTTTTAATGAGGCAGTACACGGTCCGGAAGTATCGTGTTAATATTGATCCTGAAGTATTATATTAATATTGATCCTGAAGTATCATATTAATACCGTATAATGAAATATGAACATCCAAGGGGAAGTGTTGTAAATCAAATTTAATATGATTTATGTGGATGTTCAATTCATTGCCTCACTACTCCACTACTCCACTACTATGAACATTCATTTTCTTCTTTATTATTGTAACATCTCTTTCTAGCCTATAAATAGAGGCTTTGTAAAAGCAAGAAAAAAACACACAATTAGAAGAGAATAAAATTTTGTTATTGTTCTCTCTATCTCTCTTATCATTTATTTTACTTTTGTTGCAACTTCATTTTAATTTTACAACAGGTATAATGGTTATTGGAAGTAAATTTGAGTCTGATGGGCATCAGAACCATCTGATGCATTTCAAAAATTGTGCACACAAATTTTAAAGTGCATTAGACGGTTCTGATGTCCATCGAATCCAAAAAATTACTTTAATGACTATCGAACCTAAAATACACTCTGAACTAAATAAGCACTACGTTTTCCGCTAAAATAAACACATTTTAAATAGAATCCACAACTGTTATTTGACCTGTGTTGAAACATTAGTATATGTTATTATGCATGGCACGGATTGATATGTACTATGAATCTATGAATCTATGAATCTGTAATTTTCTTTTCAAACTTTAAATAAGCTATCTAATTATTTAACATGATCTCCATACGAAAATATACCTGCATATAAAATTTTATATTTTCTTAGAATTTTTTATATTTTTGAGAGGTCTAGATCTTAAGATCAATTAATTTTCTACCTATCTAAAAAAGTATTTTAAAAAAAAAAATCTAAAATTTGATTTACAAGTGCATATTCATATGGAGAACATGTTGAACAACTCAAATTGACTGCTTGAACTTTAAAAACGAAAATACTGATTCATAATACGAACTAATATACGCTATGCATATTATCTTGACCTCACTCATAATTGTCTGAATTATCCTTTGGACGATTATACTAATATGCTTTCAAATTACACTAATTATTTTATTATACAATATTTCCACATAACAAACCAAATCTAGATATTTTTTTATTTTGACAAGCTTTAACACTAATTATCGACTTATCGTAACTGTCAAATAAATTCATTATCTTTTGAAAATTGCTTAAGAATAACTTACTAGATTTTGTCTTAATTTTTTTAATATTCAAGCCTAAGTGGACATAATTTATGAAAAGTTTGTAAATTGTCTTCATCACTTAGAAAATAATTTATTATCAATACTCAACATATACTATATATATATATCCCTTTAAAGTTTGGAGTGTACCAACCGTGCACATTTAGGAAACAAATAATCCAACAAGAGATAAAAACTACTTGCACTGTAGAAAAAAATGACACTGGAAATTTTGGTCAATAGCATTTATATAAGAAAGTTATACTTGACGGAAGGTTATGATAAGAACAAATCACAAAATTAAATTTAGGAAAGGAATGCCATTATCAAAATTGAAGTTTCCTATTACATGCTGAAAAGAAAAAATAGGTTGCTGGGGGTCATTGCCGTGAGAAATTAAGTTGGTTCACATTTTTTTTTTTCAATTTTAGAAATAAAATAATCAAATTATTAGAAACATAACGAATTGTTTTTTTTTGCGATAAATGGATGGAACGAAACCATTTGACTTTTATTGAGTACATGCCAATGAAATTGAACTGATAGTTCGGTCCCACTGACTTTCAGGTACACAGTGTGGAAAATTGTTCGGTCCCATTAGCCTACCCTCAATGAGACAAAACCATTGATTTTGTTCTATTAATTTTTAACTCAAATGTAAATTATTTATATCTAGTTACAGGGACCAAATCAATGGTCTGTTCTAGTATTTTTTTTCGAATTTTTTGCAACCAAGACATACTAGAATTTTTGAAAATTATTGTGACTGAATTGTTGATTGTCCCAGAAAAATATTCCGATAGAACCGAATTATTAGTTTGATCTCATTTATAATTTAAAAAAAATATCCTTCTTGTTTTCCATAATTTTTTTAATTCTAAAAATATAACAATTGATTGGTTCATCCTAGCCGGTCGTATGCATTGAGATCCGTGCTGAAATATCACATCCCAATGCAAAAGGAAATCCGTGACTGGTGGCAGTCTGGTATTGAATGGATGTGATTTTTGAGAGAGTATGGATGTGATGGATGAAACCAAAGAGGTCTCATGAGTTCTTTTTCTTTATCTTTTTTGAAGCTAAAAGAGGTCCAATTAATGTCCATCTCATTAAAAATTGATTTGCTAGAACTTTCAACTTCCAACCGTACCTAATTAAATAGGTATAAATTCGTTAAATGAACTTTCAAATTCGTTAATCAGGCAACTAGAACAATCATGAAAACCAAAATTTGGTTGAATTGGTATTTGTACATCCTGCTTCCACAATGAACTCTTGTAAACCAAGAACATCCAATTTTTTTTTTTTTTCGAGAACTATAAAAAATAAATTATCGAAAAAGAGCTGAATTATTTTTTCTTGATACATAGAAGTGGTTCGGTCTCTTTGGGTAGATGCTAAAATAGTTCTGTTCTTTTATTTTAACCAATTTATACACCAACAAACGCGTGATACGTCCTATCTCGGGAGATGAGGCCGTATGGAAGTTTGGGCTGAACTAGATTCGTCCTGCCAAGGGATGGCAGGCCGACGTGTGGGTCGAGTTAAGAACTCGGGGTGGATTGCGAGAGATTCGGACTCTGACCTGTGTGATCTCTCTCTTAGCTTAAAATTGCGTCCCCTGTTTCATGTGAATCGCTGCCTTATATAGTCCAGCCATAACTGCCATCTCGGGCGTTTATGGAGAACGTGGGCAGTTATGTCAGCCGTTACTGGGACGTGGGCATTAAGCTAGCCGTTACTGGGACATCGGCATTAAGCTAGCCGTTTCCCCGGCTATCCCGTATGTCGGTTGGCATGGGCCTATTTAAGGCTCTGGTTTGGGGCCGGCATATTGGGCCCCGGCTTAACGAGCTTTTGGGCTTTTTCATATGACGTCGGGTTGGCCTTGTAAAGGTCCGAATCCCAGTCTTTCATGGCCCAGTTTGGAACAAGTAAAAGGGGCCTGTGGAACATGGCCCTATCATTAGCCCCCGAAGTCGGAATGCATCAGCGAGATGCTTTCGACTTGAGGGTGGATAACTCATAAAACATACTTGATTAAATGTTATCTATGTGTTGGTGATGTATCATCTTGGGTTTGAAACATGTCGGTCATCTATTCCGGACACGTAACCCGAAGTTAATGTGTTATCATAGTTAGTAACCTGAGACAACTAAGCGTACTTATTGTCGAGGATTTTTTTTTATTACCTGACATTAGTGTATTAATCATGCTGCAATAACTCGGGTGTGGCATATGTCGGGTACATGTCTTGTTACAAACCCAATAATTAATGTGTTAATATATACCTATCTCGGTATGTATCCGACAGTTAATGTTAACATACTTGCCATTTTTTTTTTTAAACAAGCAACATGGTTTCCGAGTTAGTCAAAGATCAGTAAAAGAAGTGAATCATAGAAATGATAAGTAATCATTGATATCGTAAAAGCAGAACAAGCCTAAATATATAAGAAAACATCGAAATCATACAACGCCTCGATCGAGTAAAATATCGAAATCATACAACGCCTATTTAGACTAAACATGGGACATGAGATATATAGTGCCTGGAAGAATATTTCCACTATTAGCGCCATGTCTGTCATGTCGCGCCTTCCAAGCACCACGGTGTCCATGTTCAGTAAAAAGACGGGTGTGATGTCGTTTCTTGGAGGATGCTTAATACATCTCGTTATCTGTATCCTCAAAGAGGTTATCATCGTTGAGTTCATGTTGGGTAGCGGTGTGCAAACTCGGCCCACCGGTATTGCGGGATAAACATCCAGGGCACTTCCAAAACCTACGACGTTGGTCCGAACGGCCCTGGATATCGTAGTGGTCGAAACAACTCCACTCATAGCACATCCGGCATTTCACCATCTCGTGCTTGGCCCCTTGGTCATGGCATATGACACACCAACGCAACTTGGGCTCGAGGTCGAACTTGTAAATGTCGTTCTCGTCCTCTTTGGTGAATGGGGGTGCCTTAGCGAGGGTGAGGTCGATAAGGTCACCAATTTGGAAGTCCTCATTGGCGAGCATCCAGTCCAAATCTTCCTCCGGAAAGTGCTGGAGAAGAGTTCATCTCTCGGGCCGAGATAGGTCGCGTCTCGTGTTTCGAGAGCGACGTGGAGTGGGAGGAGATTGGTTGCGGCGACGTCTCGGGGGTTGGTCAGTGCTACTCTGACCGTGGTCAAGAGGTGTTTTGTTTTTAGAAACCACTCTCTTGAAAGGCATCTCGGAAGTATAGATATTGGTAAAAAGTTCAGAGTAAAAATGTGCCTTTTACCGTATGGTGACTCTGGTATTTATAGTCGTTAGGGGGAGATATTGCCTTAAATAACGTGGGCCATATTGCCTAAATAGGTAGCCGCCAGCTACTAGCTATAAATGTCATTGGACGTTTTGTAAGTTATACGGGATGACAGGCTTTCGGTGTTTTCGAGGTGGTCAAATTGACTCATATTAGACGGTATTAAGTAGTAATGAAATGCCTATGCAAAACATATATTAATCAAAACAACACGAGATAAAAACCTCGGCTGAGTGTTACAACATAAGCATATAAGTAAATTTGAAAAGTTGACATCTAATTAAAAACAAAAGGCAGGCTATTCCCGCGATATTCTATATATAGCTAAGGCTATTCATGGCGGGAGCGCTTGGCCCGGCGTTCTTGATCTAGGCATCTCCTGCAGGTGAAGGATGTGAAGCGAGGATCACCATGGTTCCGAGGTGATCTGCGGGCGAGACACCCGGGATGGAAAGCTTCTTCACACCCGTCACAATGGAACATGTGCCGATAGTTCCCTCGGGTCCTGCAAATAGCACACCTATCCCAGGCTAACGGGTCGTCTTCTTCTTCCCCCAGGTTAATTGGGGGTGGCTCGATGTTGATCTCGGGGTTCAGATGTTGAGGAGATGGGTGTGGTGACGGAATGTCTGCATTCTCCTCTTTAACCCCGTCCTTCATATCTTTGTTAGCTGCCATCTTATTATAGCCCGAGTTTGAAGGTATAGTTGGGATCGTTGGATGTTCCGTTATAGGGAGACGGAGGTAGTATATATAGTATGTCGGCATTAATTACTCGACGCCTCGTCTTCCGTTAACCGTCATCAGCCATCAAATCAGCCGTCAAATTAGTCAGAGGTACGGGGTTATGGCGCAATCCCCGCATGACACCTGGCGCGTGTCAACTCAGTAAGAACCCGATTCCCTTGATACGGCGCGGGAATCGAGGCGTCGCCATGATGAAACGCGACGCTTCGTGGCTCCTTTTCGAAATTCGTGTGAGTATTGAGCGGGAAAAATAGAGACCCCTATATATACCCCGCCCCGACCCAGCCTTTCATTATCGTTTATCTTGAGCAACTCAACCTCGGAGCTAAAGAGCGAAAATAATCCCGGTGTTAGCAGAGAAAGTTGAGAGCTTTCAGAACACTTCGGAAAAGACGTTGGACGAAGATCGAGTTGCGAAGAACTTCACTATAAGGTAATTATTTATCACCTCGGTAGTCGACCATACATTTACTAATCCTATTTGTGACTATATATGGACCTTACCGAGATCAATTGTAATGTAGTTGACCACTTTAAATATGGTGAGGTTATCGACCTTTAGGATTATTGACCTAATCTCGGCAATCGCGTAATAATTGAAAAGTCGGTAAATGTAATACCGTAGAAATAAAGAATAGCGGTTACTTAAGCCAATCATGTTTCTTCATAAATTTAGAAATGGCCGAGGAACAAGAAAGATCTCAGGATTCATCGCCCGTTGCTTCGGGGGAGTTCTCCCCCATATCCCATCAACCCCTCCGCCCAGGTAGGGGCAAGGATCTGCGTGGTATGACCCCTCCTCATTCCGACATCTTACCGGAAGATGTTGAGGAAGAGCGATACAGCGAAGGGAATGAAGAGGATAGAGAAAGTCCATCTCGGGGAGAACTCGTCGTAACTTCGACAGGAACGTCTCAGGGGCCTGCGAAGTCTAGAAAGAAAAAAGCTGCTGCTCCCCGTGATGGACATGGGGATGATTCGATTTTTCAAGCATCCGCCAGTATCTCTCATAAACTGGTTGTCCGATGTAAGGCTTATGCTGATGCCTTTTACGAGGAACTCGTGGATGAAGCGGATAGGGAGGAATATCCGCGACATGCACTGCAGTTGAGAGCCCCGGGCCCGAATGACCGAGCGCATGACTCGAGTCTTGGGATGTGCTTATACTGGAAAATGCCGAAATGCGGTTTCAAAGTGAGGGTTTCTAAGTTCGTTCGCGAGATATTACGACATCTCGACGTGGCCCCTGCACAATTAACCGCACCCGCGTGGTGTTACATCATGAGCTTTAAGTATTTGTTTGATTTCATGCCCGAGTTAAAGCCAGATTTCCCGAGTGTAGGGTTGTTCTTTCATTATTTCGCTCCCTTATATAATAATGAGAGCCATCTCGCAATTCGGAAACGTGGTAAAGTTGCGCTATTTGACA
The DNA here is from genome assembly GCA_011114355.1 of Carex littledalei. Classification (NCBI taxonomy): domain Eukaryota; kingdom Viridiplantae; phylum Streptophyta; class Magnoliopsida; order Poales; family Cyperaceae; genus Carex; species Carex littledalei. The sequence goes on along the minus strand of CM022096.1, from coordinate 5,268,055 downwards.
AATTGTCAAAGGCGGATGATTGGAATCACGGGTGGGTATATCTCGAGAATCCCACCCAATTGTAGTGCTTCCGTGAGGTACGGAGGAAGTGGCGTCCTCTAGAAAAGAATAGTTTGATCCCGGGTCCACCGCCATCTCTGACTTCACGCGAAATAAAAATTGTTAAAACTATTGACTATTATTTCTCAAGTTAGTCTCTCTTTTTTTTATTTGCACAGATATATCTTTGTATCGTATTTGTGTATTTATTTCATATTGTCATGGATAACTTGTTAACTCGTACATATTTCTTATGTTGTAGGTCGCGGTTTTATGGCACTACCTTGGAAGGCTATTCGTCCGATTCCGATCTTCGCTAATCCCGAGGACGGTTTTGTTAAGAAGACAGGGGTTCCGAATACCTCCAAGTCGGGTCTCGCAAAGGTTCGGAAGGCCCCGAAGTCAGTTCCTGCCACTGCTACAGCAGCTCTCCCTAAGTCGTCTTCCAAATCCAGTGTCAAGGGTGCGAAGGGCAGTGCTTCTGGTTCCTCCCAACCCGGGGCATCGCGAAAGAGGAAGGAGACTTCCGTTGACCCCCCTTCACGTTTAACGAGGCAAGAGAAGGGGAAAGACGTTGCGGTAGAGGAACCTGAGCCTAAAAAGCAAAAGGCTCAGTCCGATATTGTGTTGGTGACACCCAAGGTCATTCCAAAGGAACCTTCGCAAGCCGAGGTTGACGCTGCTGAAGCGGATTTGGAAAGAATCATTGAGGAGGCAGCTGGTGACGTGTGGAATCCCGCAGAGGAACATAGAGCGTTCCTTGAATCGCGGCTTTCTGAACAAGGGCGACGTACTGGGTTCGTGTGGGGAACAGGGATTTCTCAGGGGTTCCCCGACAGCTTTTTAGGCTATCTTCCCGGGTATTCGCGGATGCAAGAAGAGGAAGATCACCCCGAGGTCCGGGCCGCGTATGCTCGGGAAACGTTCAGACTCACCACTACTCAATATCAAAAGAAGTGGGCTGAAGAAAATCCCGATCAAGTCGTGGGCCAGGTTTTGAGGTCGTTGCATGACGCCGGGGTTTACTTTGGGTTCCTCAAGGATTCGCTTAACAGTGAGAAGCGCAGTGCTCTTGCTGTCACAGCTGATCAGGAGGCGCTAAACAGGGCAATTTTAGAGAGGAATCATTTTCTACAATTGGCGCAGCAAAAAGACAAGGAAAAAAGGGTAGCTACCGGTCAAGCCGCCGTGAACTTGGCAAAATATGAACTTGCCTGCATCACGGGCAGAAAGGCCGATGTCGAGCGTCTGGAGACTGAGAAAAAGGCAAAGCGTTATAAACGCAAAGCGGATAAGTACAAGGGTAAAATCGAGGATCTCAAGTCTGAGCTCGAGGCCCAGACCAAGGAGGCGGAGGATGCGAGATCCGAAAATGTCCGACTAAAAACCGAGATGCAGGATTTACAAAAGAAAACACTCAGACGGTTTTTAGGCAGCAAAGCCTTCGCCCAGGCTGTCCCTTATGCTTGCCAGGACGTGATGACGCAAACCATTTATTGCTATCTGGATGAACTGGCAAAGCATTACCCGTTCAAACCCGAGCATGTGGGTTTTACCGAAGTGGAATCCGAGAGACTTGTTATCAAAGATCTCTCGGATTACGGCTGGGATGAAGAGAATGATGCACTGTTGAACCCGGATGGCACTTTGTTTTATAAGGAACTCGAACTCGAGAACCATCCGGTTTCGAAGATTGTCCATCCTTGGCCTAAAGATAAGTGGCCTAAGCATCTTGACCTACCCGACAATGAAGCCGAGGGGGACAATGAAGACACTCCTTCTGATAGCTCCTCCGAGGGTGAAAAAGAGAACGCCGAGGTGGATAATGTCGAGGTAGAGAATGTCGAAGATGACAGTCTCATACATCAGTGCGGGGGGCAAGAGAATGAAGCGGATATAAATCCTTTTAACTCTCCGCGTGATGGAGGAGATGATGCTTCCGTGAAGCCGAATCCCCCTACTCCATGTAAGTAAAAAGTTCTATTACTACTATCACCGAGGTGTTTCATGCATGCTTCACCTGGCTAATGGTTTTTGTTTTGTTTGTAGGAAGGATGTAAGCAATGGATGCATGTCGGTATGAGTAAAACATTTGTACCCCCGAGATGTGGGGGTTCTTAAAGTTGTTGTATTGTGTACTGTTTTTATTTGCACCCCCGGGATGTGGGGGTTATAACAGAAATTTATGTAATACAGTATTTGATACCCCCGGGATGTGGGGGTTTAACAGAACAATTTAAATGTAACTTGTTTCTTTTAATCGCATGTTTCTTTGCCCGAAGTTGATTTCTTTTTATCTCGGTTGCATGGTTTGGTTTTCTTTGTGAACAAGCAAAAATGTGCTTGATTGTATATCCTTGCCCCCCCCCCCCTTTTTTTTTCTTTTTTTTTTGACAAAAATGGTCAATGTGGGGGGACAGGTATGTCGCGCAAACGTATGCGTTACCCCGAGGGGTTTTCGATAGATGTTCTCGACATAATAAAATTCATGTTACTGGTGAAACAGTCGTCGTCCCTTAGGACTACATTAATTTGTTGTGTATCTCGGGGGTATTACCCGAGACGAATTTCGTTGCCATAAAAGGCTTTCGTTCATATATCTCGGACCCAATAAAACACAATCATAAATAATACCATATATATATTGATAAAAAGCTTAGAACCAAAAAATTTGCATCTTGGTCTAAGTGACTACATTGAATAAAAAACAAAGGCTTATCTCGCCCTGAGTACCTCGCGGTAAATAAAAACATAAAAACGATATAAAAAACGACATACATTAAGTGTAGAATTTACGGAGATGGCAAGTGTTCCATGGACGAGTAAATATGAAACCACTCGGGTCTTCCAATTCATAAGCGCCTTTACCTCGCGGGCGAATGATCTTAAAGGGACCTTCCCATTGAGGAGCAAGTTTGCTTACATGTTTGCCAGTTGCTTCCACAGTTTTGAGTACCAAATTACCCGGTTGGAATTCCCGAGGTACCACGTGTTTGTCAAATGCACGTTTAACCCTGCGTTGATACTCCATGGTGCGGATGCGGGCCTTCTCCTGACCTTCTGTGATGAGGTCGAGTTCCGCAGTGCGTGCATCACGGTTGTTGTCAGTAGAATATGTCAAAGTACGGAGAGATGGTTCCATCATCTCAATTGGAGTGACTGCTTCCATGCCGAACACCAGAGAGTACGGAGTTTGCTGTGTGGCTTCTCTAGGTGTAGTGCGGTAGGCCCATAGAATTCCATCAAGTATGTCGGGCCAATTCTTTCTGTTTTCGGCAACTTTCTTCTTGAGGCCATCCAGAATGGTACGGTTTGTGACTTCTGCTAAACCATTGCTAGCAGGGTGGCTGACCGAGGTAAAGTTATTCTGAATGCCCAGGTTGGAGAGGAATGTCATGGTGCGTGCTGCGTTAAACTGTGTTCCATTGTCTGAGATGAGAGCATGCGGTATGCCAAAATGACAAACGATGTTCCGCCAGATGAACTTCTCTGCTGCTGCGGCAGTGATAGTTGCTAATGCTTCGGCTTCAACCCATTTAGTAAAATACTCGACAGCTACGATAATCCAACGGCGCTGTCCAACAGCTTTGGGAAATGGCCCGACTATGTCTATTCCCCATAAATCAAAAGGCCAGGCTCCCGAGATGGATATCTGATCGTAAGCCGGGATGTTGCTCAACTTGCTGTGGTATTGGCATCGCTCACATTTTCGGACTAAGTTTGCCGCATCATGTTGCATTGTTGGCCAGTGAAAACCGGCTCTGAGGATTCGTTTGGCAAGAGTTTTCGCTCCTTGATGGCTGCCGCAGATGCCTTCATGTACCTCAGATAGTATTTTTGAGGCCGTCTCCTCATTGATGCATTTGAGCCAAGGTCGCACGTACCCCCGTTTGTAGAGGTGATTGTTGAATATAGAGTACATCGGTGCGATCCTTTTCAAACGTCGGGCTTCCAGCTGGTCGGTGGGGAGAACCCCTGTGTTAAGGAAATGCCACATCGGGGTGAACCAGGACTCACCGGGTTCACCGATGGCGAGTACGGCTACGGTCTCAAGGTTGATGCTGGATTCCGGAATATCCATAACAATCACGGGCCTATCTTTGTCAAGGTTGCCCGCGGCGCCAAGTTTGGACAGAGCATCAGCTTGGCAGTTCTTGTTGCGCGAAACATGTTGGATATCAACCTCGTCGAAATGGCTCTTGAGCAGGTGGAACTGCTGTCGGTACTTGCGCAACTTCTCGTCCACAACTCGGCATTCATCATTTATCTGCTTGACTGCTAACTCGGAGTCACTGCGAAGATGAACCTCGCGGGCGCCCAATTCTTTAGCTAGCTTAAGGCCTGCTATCATGGCTTCATATTCCGCGGTGTTGTTTGTTACCGGGAATTGAAAATGGAGAGCATAATTCAGGGTTTCCCCGTGTGGACCAGTGAGGGATACCCCGGCTCCAGCCCCTTGTAATGAAGAGGCGCCATCAACATGGATTGTCCAACGTCCCTCAGACTCGGGTGGAACTCCGGAATACTCGGCGATGAAGTCGGCGAATATCTGGGATTTCAGAGCATTTTGGGGGTGGAAAGAAATATCGAACTCGGACAATTCGAGCGCCCAAGCTAATAATCGCCCGGATAAGTCGAAATTCGTGAACGCCTTCTTGAGTGGGATCCCGGTGTAAACCTTTATGGAGTGCGACTGGAAGTAAGGTCTCAGCTTTCGTGCGGCTATGACGAGAGCATATGCCGCCTTTTCAATCTGGGAATACCTGATTTCTGCATCCCGAAGTACGTGTGAGACGAAATAAATGGGTTTCTAATCTCGTCCCTCTTCTCGAACAAGGGCGGCACTTACTGCATGACTCATTGTCGCTAAGTATAGTACCAAGACATCACTCGCAGTCGGCCTGCTGAGACATGGTGGATTGGCGAGATAGGCTTTGATCTTTTCAAAGGCCATGGCACACTCATCTGTCCATTCAAATTTGGCTGACTTGCGCATGTCTTTGAAGAAGGGGAAACAGACGTCCCCGGATCTCGCGATGAACCTGTTGAGGGCGGCCAACTTGCCTGTGAGGGATTGTAACTCTTTGAGGTTCCTCGGTGGTTTCATATCGAGGATGGCTTGCGATTTGGAAGGATGGATCTCAATACCTCGCATAGAAACCATGAAACCAAGGAATTTACCACCGGTTAGACCGAAAAAACTCTTCTTCGGGTTGAGTTTCATGTTGGCTGCATTTAGTGTCGCGAAGGTCTCTCGGAGATCTCGAACATGGTCGAGGTCGGACATACTTTTGACAAGTAAGTCATCCACGTATGCCTCTACATTTCGCCCGATCTGGTCGTGAAATACAGTATTGACCATGCGCTGGAACGTGGCTCCAGCATTGCGCAACCCGAAAGGCATAACCCGGTAGCAGTATAGCCCCGAGTTAGTGGTGAAAGCAGTTTTCTCCTCGTCATCTTGGCTCATCCGGATTTGGTTGTACCCGGAGAACGCATCCATGAAGCTGAGGTAGGCATGTCCCGAGGTGGAGTCGACCAATTGGTCAATTTTGGGCAAAGGGAATGGATCCATGGGGCATGCCTTGTTGAGATCAGTGTAATCGATACACATACGCTAGTCGCCATTGGACTTTTTGACAAGCACGGGATTGGCTGTCCATTCAGGACATTCGACATTCCTTATAAAACCAGCATCGAGAAGTTTCTGTACTTTGCGTTTGACGGCCTGCTGCCGTTCTTCCCCCATGTTACGTTTCCGTTGCCTAACTGGTTTTGAGCCCGACTTAATATGCAGGCGGTGCTCCGCTATTGATCTCGGAATGCCCGGCATGTCGGCTGCGGTCCAGGCAAAAACAGACTGGTTTTCTCGGAGAAACTTGATCAGTTCGTCCTTTGCCTGCCCCTGTACTGCTTTTCCAATATTGAGTGTCTTGCCATCACCCAAAACGAGTTGTTCGACTTCGTCAGCGGGTTCAAGGGAAGTTTTTGCCTCAGCTTTATCTACTGGATCTAATGCCAGGTCGGTGTTTGGAGATAAAAAGTCAGTACTTGAACGCAACTGCTGTTGGTTGGTTTTGGCGTCGGATTGATCGACCTGTTGGACAGAGCCTCCTTGACCTTGAACAGACGTCATGTAGCATTCGCGTGCCACCTGTTGTTGGCCACTTTCTTCCCCTATCCCGTTATCAGTGTGGAACTTGATCTTCAGGTGTGAAGGGGAAATAATGGCGCCTATTTTGTTCAAGGTCGCTCTTCCCAGGATTGCATTGTATGCGGAAGGAGCATTGACGATGAGGAAGTCCACCATGACTTCCACTGTTCGAGGAAATGTGCCGAATGTCACTTTGAGCGGCATCATTCCCCGAGGTTGAAGGGCATCGCCCGTGAAACCTATCAAGGGTGAAATGTGTTGTTGGAGGGCGCGAGTGTTGAGGCCCATTTGTGTGAAGGCCGATAGGTACAGGATGTCTGCTGAGCTTCCCTTATCAACTAACACCCTCTTAACCCTGTGAGTATTGATTTTGAGATTCAGTACCACGGGATCATCGTGTGGGCTAGAAATCTCACCTAAGTCCTTCTCGGAGAAAGATATCGCTTCCTCGGGCCGAGGTCGCTTTTTGTCGGTTTCGACCTGTAGAACAGTGGGGTATGGTTTTCGATTGTCGTGAGGTAAGATTCTTCTGATGGTCCCGTGATGGCCACCACTGATCACGTTAATGACAGGGCTGCTCTGCCGTTCTTGGCGTCTAGTCTCGGGACCATCCCGGGTGTGAGGACCGACCTCACCAACTCGAGGTCCCGTATAGTCTTGCCTGTAAGGAATAGATTTCTTAAAAACCTTACCTTTACCGTTGTACTTCCTGGAGAACTTTCTGAAGAAATCGGGGTTGATGAACTCGATCAGCTTACCCTCGCGGGCTAGTCTCTCCAGGATGTCTTTGAGTTGGAGGCAATCCGCAGTGGAGTGCCCATTGAATCCATGGTACTCACACTTCTGGGAGTTGTCTTGTACCGTGAAAATGCCTTCAGGCAATGGTGGAGGGAGGTCGAACATGCCCTCTATGATGTTGTACATTTCGTGTCGCTTCTTGGTGAGAGGTGCATATCTTACGAAGTGTTGGCGGTATCCCTCGGTGCCAGTTTTGTGTTCTTGCTCGGTCGGTCGGTTGGGTTGGTTTCTTCGAGGTTCGCGTTGGTTGCGAAACCTGTCCTGGGGCGGCTGTTTGTTAGTTCGGTGACGGGGAGATCGAGATCTAGGCCTCGCGGGGCTCCCGTTGTCATCCTCAGCACGGATGTAACCCTCCGCAAAGGTTACAAACTCCCTCAGAGTGGTCATTTTCTTCATGTGGGCCTCGTAACGCAAGGTTCCTGGTCCTCCTTTGCGGAGTCCTTTCTTGATTGCAGCTAAGGCGAATTCTTCATTGAGGTTCTGAATTCGTCTAGATGCCTGTATGAAACGGTTGACAAACGCACATGTTCTTTCGCGCTGTCCCTGGACAATATCCAGAAGCATCTCGCACGTGGCTTGCGGCGGCTTGATAATCGTGTACCTCTCTAGGAATAGTTTCGCGAAGTCCTCGAATTTGTTAATGGACCTCCGGGGTAGTGTCATGTACCAATCCCATGCTTCTCCAGTTAAGCAAGTGGTGAAGACACGGCACATGATGGCATCGGTGGCTCCGAGGAGACGGAGTCGTTCAAGGAATCCGTACACAAAGTTGTGCGGATCCTGTGTGTCGCCGCTACCCCGAAAGCTTGGGAGGGTTGTCGGATACTTGAAATCCGTCATTGACTGGCGGTAAATGTCTCTGGACAGGGGGCCATCCTCGATTCCCATAGGCCGAGAGTAGGTGCCTGTCTTCTGGGATTCGAGTTCGGCTAGTTTGGCCGCGAGTCTGGTTTGGATCAGCTCTTCAACTTGAGCCATGTTGATACCTCAGGTTGGGGTAGGTGATCGCCGGTTCCTTCTTCGGTCATCGCGGCGAGCTCTATCCCGACCTCGGGGTGGGCTTCATTCGCGTTCTCTACGGGAGCGAGATTGTTCTCTACGGGATGGTCTGGGCCCTCTGCCGTGATTAGCTGATTCTCGCTCATCGTTGTGATGAACCTCGAGACCTCTGGGGTGTGGCAGTCTTTCAGGATCAGGTTCCCTGTTCTCGTCCTGCCCTTCCGGCCGTCTTCCTTCATCGGGATGTACCCCTGTCGGCAGAACATTCTGGCCTCTGCGTTCGGACTAGACCTGTTGTGCTGATGGGGTAGGTGTATCTGTCTGGTCACCAGTTCGGATCTGTGCAAATTCTCTGTCCAGATTTCTTGGCGAAACATTTGCCGGTCGGCTGTGGACACGATTTGCGGACAAAGGTTGTGGTATAGGTGCAGTGGGCGGTACGGTCTGGTGTATAGGTCGCGGTGGTACTTGCTGAGAACACGGTATTGGACCTGTCATGGGATACATCCCGTGAGCGCCTCCCGGGCCCCATTGCCCAGAGGGTGTAACATAGGGATACTGGGGAGCCGTTGGTGTGTAAGGTGTGTAAGCGGTCGCGCCGTAGTGATACAACGGCGTTTGCTGAGGGTAATATGGTATGTAAGGTATCTGGTAGGTACCAGTTACGGGGTTGTGCTCGGTGTAGAGCGGTCTAGTCGTGTTCCCTTCGGTGAACGAAGGTCGATGGGTGATGTCGGGGCCTGTGTGGCGAGACTGTGCAGGTTGGGGACCAGGGGGTCGTATCATTGAGCTGCTTGGCCTCGCCCCAAGAGGCTGACTGTGGGAGGTGTTTCCCGTAGGCGGGGTTACCAAAGGAGGTGGTGTGATCGCTACTCCTGGCGGGATCGTTACCCCTGGTGGAAGCGGGATTGATGTGTTTGGTTGAGCCATCTAATTCTCTGTGCTCGAGCTAGGCGTGGCCCCACGGTGGTTGATACGTCCTATCTCGGGAGATGAGGCCGTATGGAAGTTTGGGCTGAACTAGATTCGTCCTGCCAAGGGATGGCAGGCCGACGTGTGGGTCGAGTTAAGAACTCGGGGTGGATTGCGAGAGATTCGGACTCTGACCTGTGTGATCTCTCTCTTAGCTTAAAATTGCGTTCCCTGTTTCATGGGAATCGCTGCCTTATATAGTCCAGCCATAACTGCCATCTCGGACGTTTATGGAGAACGTGGACAGTTATGTCAGCCGTTACTGGGACGTGGGCATTAAGCTAGCCGTTACTGGGACATCGGCATTAAGCTAGCCGTTTCCCCGGCTATCCCGTATGTCGGTTGGCATGGGCCTATTTAAGGCTCTGGTTTGGGGCCGGCATATTGGGCCCCGGCTTAACGAGCTTTTGGGCTTTTTCATATGACGTCGGGTTGGCCTTGTAAAGGTCCGAATCCCAGTCTTTCATGGCCCCATTTGGAACAAGTAAAAGGGGCCTGTAGAACATGGCCCTATCAACGCGTAATTTAGAAAACTAAATGGACCGAATCAATTGTTCAATTTCTTTAATTCGTGCCAATTTATGTGAATATAATAAAGAAAATAGAGAATCTTCTGTGGTCATGTTGATGTAATTGTAGAAAATAAAAAAAAACAACAAAATTATTGATTCGGTCCCTTTAATCTTGTCCGTAGAAACTGAACCATTGATTCAGTCCTTGCATCGAAAAAAAATAATCCATCCCTGCCTATAGAAATAAAAAAATAATCCATCCGTGCAGGAGGGAGCGACGAAACGAAAGTGACATACTGTGGAACTTTTGTTATAGTTTTAGACATACATGGCACAATATTTGAAGTACAATTTCTCAGTAGTTGACACTGGAATAATTGTTGTCACTTGTCTCATCATATCTCTGGAAGTTCTTTCTTTGAAAGTTTGAATGTATATAGTTTCTAGATTAAACCATCAGATTTTTCAGATAGTTGAAAGATCTTTTGTATTTATTCATGATTTATCAAAATAAGGAGACAAAGAAAACAAAATTAGTAACACAATTCAATAACAAGTAATTTAATGATTAACTAACTTTATAAATAAATAAATACCTTTCAAAAAAACTTAAATTGATAAATCACAGAAATATATAATTTGTTGTTGTGCACTTCACGAAATTGTCATAGGAAAATATTTTAGAGCTCTTTTTATTGCGTGCGAATCCCTCAACCAGGCAATTCGACGCAACAGTAACTCTTTCAAAGAAACACAATCGGAAGTTCGGAACCCCACTAAATATGCGTATAAATAAAGTTTATGAAACAAAATCAATATCAGTCCTATAATTTTGATTCTCATGACACAATAATTTATTCAAAAATTAACACAAAAACTCATAAAATTTATACTATAGAGAAATCCATCTTACATAAAACAGTTCAGAAATCATAATTTAAATTGCAACAATTATTCAAACCATAAATAAATTAGGTTGAAAATCTAATCGAATAAACCAATAACATTGGATAAGGATTTAAATAGTAATTTCAATCATTTTTTCTCTTTCTTATTGTTTTGTTTTTTTGTTTTTTTTAATTCAAACTTGTGGGCAACCCACTCATACACTTAACCAGCTTCAGTTTGGATTGATCCTGCATCTCCACTGAGATAAATCATGCCTTCAACTAAGAGATTTGTGCTCTGGTGTCAGCGGCAAGAATTTACTGAATGACAATAGGACTAAAATGAAAATATACAAATTAATCTCTTACTTGTCATATATTACATAGGGACTCAAAACAAATTTATCAAATAATACTTGGAAATTTTGGGATGTTTCAAAAGTAATAGTTATTGTTTCCTTCCATTTTTTTAATGTAAAAAATCATGTACAGAATCTCAAATAAAAGAAAAAGAAAAAGAACCAAATGTGTACTACAATAGCACAAAAAAAGAATTAATGAATTTTAAAATTTCCAAAAAGTGATGATACAGATCAAATATCTTTTGACATCCTTCTAGAAAAGTTGGCTTAGTCTTGAAGTTTACCCTTGCGGCTTTAATTTGATAATTAATGCTAATATGTCATAAGTGTCAGAAGCAATGTTTTAATGAATAATCAAAGTTTAGAACAATTCAGACAAATATTCCTACTAATCCATTAAGATTAATTAGATGTTGAAAGGCTTTTATTACTGTCGTTCTTGGGTGTTTTTCAACATTGAAGTACAATGTCATGTCCTTCCATTTCTAAGAAATAACACATTGTTGCAGTAAATGAAAAGTTCTGATGTAAAACTAAATGGAGAAATTGACCTAAACAAGATGAATTCAAACTCTATGATTTGTTATAATCAAATCGAAGAAAATTTTCTTTTATTAATTTCTTTGATTTTTGTGATTAGAGATAGATGTTTAATTGCTTTGGAGGGGGGTCGTCTGCATTAACTCAAAAGAGTATCTTTTGAGTTAACCCATCTCGGCCGTCTGATTTTACACGGAGCTAATCCGGTCCTAACCTATAATGCAGAGGCTCTTTAATATTAGTGTGAATCTAATTCACACGGATTTTAAAGCAGATCGTACGGTTCAGATATATTAACTCAAAAGATTCGGGGGTAGAGGAGAAAAAAGGACATGAAGAGTACGGAGGCTCGATAAACTAAGACACGTCATCATATTATAGTCGCTATATCCATAATAATTAACGAGTATAGTCAAATCTATCATTATGAGGGGCTAATAATATATAGGCAAATTCTTATATGCACCTCAGGACCTATTTGTAAAATGAGCATATTTTCATTTTCAAAGTTCAAACAGTCGATCCGACCGTTCAACATTATCTCCATATTAAAATGTACTTGGAGGTCAAATTTTACATTTTTTTGAATTTTTTACTATTTATTAAGATGGGTACAAAATTCAATGGTCTGAATTTGACTAGTTTTGTAAAATACTTAATAAATAGTAAAAAAATTGAAAAAAAATGTAAAATTTGACCTCCAAGTATATTTTAATATGGAGATAATGTTGAACGGTCGGATCGACTCTTTGAACTTTGAAAATAAAAATATGCTCATTTTACAAATAGGTTCTTAGATGCATAGAAGCATCCCTCTAATATATATATATATTTTTTGTAATTAAAAATATTTTGAAGGGTAAAAATGACAATTTTCAATATCTACCTCCTCCCTTGATAATAAATTAATGAGTAATTCTTTTGTCCGAAATTTTTATTTCTACCATTTTAAAAAAATTAATAAACCAAATAACCATCGTTTCGTGGGAATTCGAATTCTAACACGGCCGCATCGGTATTCTGCTGACCCATTTCAGCGGGGCCGCAGAATACCGCTGCGGACACCTGGCTGGGTCCGCAGAATGGTTCTGCGGACCCATTTTTTTTTTTTTTGGTTTTACCGATACACCACTCCATCAGCGACATATATCAAATTTTTAGTTTTTTATTATTTTTTGGTTTTCTATGAATCTGTGCCGCAACTTTACTCAAATTTTTAGTTTTTTAATATTTTTTTATGTCTAGAAATCCGTGCCACAGCAAAGTTTGAAAAGATGATTGAAAAAAAAAAATGGGTCCGCAGAATACCGATGCGGCCATGCTAGAATTCGAATTCCCACCAAACGATGGTTATTTGGTTTATTTATTTTTTTAAATGGTAGAAATAAAAATTTCGGTTCTTTTGTCCCCCACTCTCCAGTCCCCTAAACGTCCCACCCATTCTAACTAACTATGTCAATCATTAATTAATGACTTTAACCAACAGTTAGTGGTCCCCATCTAACTGTCAACACCCACTGGCGAAACCACTATTATGAATACTTGCTCGATTAGGTATGAATACTTGCTCGATTATGTATGAATACTTGTGTAACAGATAACTCAAAAGTATGTCATCATGGATCTCATTTGAAAGAGAAAATTGTGTAGAAGACGTTAGTGGTTTTAGATTTGTAAAATTCCTCATAGATCATCAGAAATATTGGTTAGATTGAACGGAGAAAAAAAAATCACCTCTAAAAACATGTAAAATATGAGTAAGTGATGTGTCCAGTTTTTTTTTTAAATACTTGATATCTTAGGTATGAATACTTGATGAATTATATATGAATATTTGATATTTTAGGTATGAATATTTTCCATTTTGTATGTGAATTAATTTAATCAATGAATGTAGTACTGGTGGTGTGATCCACGTGACTTTTTGGTTGTGGTCCTCAATCCAGGCTGGTCGCTACTGGCCCCGAAAAGTAATGGTCCCCATTTATATAGTGGTCCCCAAATGTTATGATCCCCTCCAGTTACTTTGTTTCAAATATTATTCACCATAAATATTCCTACTTCATTGCGTAGGTATGAATACTTTCAATTTTAGTGATGAATAGATGTTTGACAAATTACAGTTAATTACAGTTAGTGGTCCCCAGTTGTACTTTGCGTGTTAGTTAGCGGGGAGACGTTTAGGGGACTGAATGGGGGGACTGTTAGTCGATCCCTAAATTAATAACGTAAATAATATTCAGAAATTCAATAATGATTACTAATTTTAATTTTATAAAGTTTTGGGAGCTAGCTTATACATTTTATTGTTTACAAGGAACAATTTCTCTCATCTTCAAGTACTGTTGGGGATTTTTCATGCAAAATATTTATATGATAATTAATTCGTCGAACACCATGCCACCGTTCTAAAAATTAATTCTACAAATATCTTGTACATGCTCTAAATTGTTATTATTAAAAGCGAACTATATATATATATATATATAATCATTGGATAAAAATAACCACTACCACATAAACAATATAATTACCAACACCAAATCATAAACATTTATGAAACCATCATGCAAGAGCCATTAATAAACTCAAGAGCAATAATTAAAGTAATCAAGAGAAATAGCAGAGTAAGAACATCAAAATTTTAGTGGTTTGAATGAATCTGCTCTATCAAAAGACGACAAATTGATAGACTTTATTATTAAAAAAATATAGATTATAATGTTTAATATACAACTATTAGATCCTGTGATCTCTCAACCTCTCAATTCCATACATCAGATATTTTCTCGCTGCAATAAGTTGTATCTTACTCCTTCACGCGCAAAAGCTCTAAACCTAAGTTCAAGAGAAAATTCCTCCCTTAATTTCTCTTTTAGATCCAACTAAATATAATATATTTTTTATATAAAAAGGTGAATTTTTAGCTTTCCAACTTTTATGTAATGTTTATAAAAAACATTCTATTCAGATTTTGAATCCATAATCTCAACGCACAGAGATTATTGCTCTTTGATACTAAACCAAAGACTAGCTGGTATTTTTATTAATACCCAAAAAAAAAGAAATTAATAAATCTGCCCTCAAAGGAAAATTATTATTAAAAATGCCCTAACCGCCCCCTTCTGGGTGACTGGTTCTGATCAAAATATAAAACATATCAACTAATCCCCGCTTATTACATTGAACTTTTAATTCCTAGTGTGTGACTTTCTTGATACAAGAGGTTTTTTTTTTTACTTAAATGTGTTTAATTTTATATTTAGCACGCTATTTTCATATTAAAAAAAAATCTGAGGTTGATATCAATCAAATATGCACACATGAACGGATGAACGGATCTAAAGTCTAATTAGCAATGTCTAAGCTACCTTATAAATTAAAAATTAACAATTTTGTCTTGTAAGGTGTGCTCCAGACGGGGGACGCAGAGGGAGAGAAATGACAAGTTCACTGTGTAGAGGTGAGAGCTCGTCAAACCGGGGCTGATTGGGTGAGTTCATCGGCTCCAAAAAAGGGGAATCAGAGAGGAGCGTCACGTAGATTTTGACGAAATCTATCACCCCAAATCGAAATGTTCAAAGGAAAGCATCGCCGCTCATCACCTTCCTCTCCTTTCCTTCTCCTTCCTCTACGCATCAAATTCTGAAGCACAACCTTAGTTTATAAGTATCAATACATTATAATTCTTCTAATAAAATAAAATTACATTATACTAATTTATTTAGCGTCCACAATCTCATAAGTTTTTTTATGATGAATAAATTATAAATTTTGCATCATTATCACTCCAAATTTAGTTTATGAAAGTTGAACTTATAGTCTCTCATGTTAAACTCTACCACTGATAAGAATCACAGGTGACACTGATGTGAATTTGAATTTTCAGAAGTGTTAGAAAAAAATTCAACACTACAATAAATAAATAAATAAATATTTTACTTGAAATTGCATTTTCAATTATAAATTTTCATTTTATCTTTTATTAAAAAAAATAAAAAAATTGTAGCATGTGTAAAAAAACATTCCGTTTTTTTAATAACCGGTTTGTGAGGACAAATAATTCATTTATCTATTTATCATGCATAAAGAGTGACATTTAGGACATTTGTGTGTGCATTGCAATGATGGTGTAAAAGAGTATAGATTTTTGTGGTCTATTTCCTACACTGTTTACTTTTAAATTTATAAGAACCCTAAACACACAAAGTAAGATTAATTGCAAGTGTACAATCTATCATTGTAGTAATCGAGTGTGTCGATCCAAGAGACAACGGGAGAAATTAATTATCATTAAATTAACTAATTCTAAAACAAATGTAATTAAGTAAATTGGGGGGTTTGTTGCAAATTTTCCTTCTTGCTGGGTTCAATACCCAAATGGAGTGGTATGTATCAATTCAAGGGAGAGAGAGAGAGTGGAAATTAACAGGTTTTGTTGATAATTGCACAAAGTCTAAGGGCTTAAGACTAATATACTACTTGGCATTTATTCATGTCTTGATTTAATAGGGTTTCTAATCCAAATGGCTTAGCCTAGACCTATTCCAAAGAATCGTTATTACTATACTTGTGAGTTCGAATAATCTTCCACTTCCAACTGTCACGATTGGGGGCAATTTGTGACTTAAACACATACAAAGGTATTTCACTACAATTCTTGGTCAATTCTAGGTATTCCAATTCTAAGGCTTCACGATTAAGTTCTTCGCCTTTGAATCTTTGTTCTAAGGGTTCCGGTTACTTCTAACCTATGGTAATTCCTATACAAGACTTGATTACACTCAATACATTGTTAATCTCAAAAGCGGTTTGTCTATAAGATTTCGTGAGATTTGCAGTTTAATCCACACAAATCATACATACCAGAATATTAAAATCAAAGAACAAACATTCAATCAACAACAATCATAATAAACGAACCAAGGTAGATTTTATACCAACATCAAGTTTACATGCCTACGTCCCTAGAAGGGAAATTACTCACACATGTTTGCAAAAACATCCATGATCAAATAAGAGAAAGTACAAGAATATAACTAAGAAAACTAAGAGAATTAGAAAACACCAAATTCCTATAGAAATCTTCGTCTTCTTCAAGTTACTTGCCTTTAATTTGTCATTCGCCTTTGCTTCACGCCTCAATTGCAACTTTGAAAGATTTAGAATGGTGGAGAAAGAGTAGAAGAGATATAGAATTCAATGGTGAAAACTTTGATTTGAGGGTTGTGATTGCTTTGAATCCCACAAGGGGACCGATACCTTCTCTTGCTACCAACCCCTTGATTTATAGCAATTTTCATGACTTTGGGAGCAAGCAAACAAAGTTGGAAAGTGAATCCGACAAAGATATGGTCAAGTTTTAGCAATAAATCGCATTGGTGCGGCCAAGTGTGACCACACAAACTGAATATTCTTTCTTTTATGTGTTTTAGACTTACATAAAAGTTCTCTTGGCTTGGGAAGCACACTAAGGCAATAAGAAGTGAATCAAGCGAGATCTCGTGAGATATGGTAACAAATTCCAACTGGTGATTATGTAAAAAGGTTCATGCGACTTGTACATTCCAAATTCTGATTTCTTACCTTCATAGATTTGTAGATCTCATTGTTTTCTTTCCAACAAGCTTTGATTCACTCAAATCGGAGTTCGTATGACCCAAATATGGTCAACATACGAAAGTATGTTAGTAGCTATAATTTTGTACGGCCACAGTGCGGCTAGACGTGGCCACACCAGCCGAATTTCCTTCTATTTTTCAGCTGCTCCGATTCTGTGCGGGCTGCACGGAGCCTCTGGCACCTTGGAGCAGTTTTTCTGTATTCATCAGTGCGGCCGCTCAAATGTGTCCTGGGTTGCACGAAACCCCAGTTTTACTTACAATTCAAGTAGACTTTGGCAATAACTTGAAATTTGGTGAATTCTAACATAAAATAGATAAAAGTAGATAGAAGTATAAGGAATTTGGTCTAGTTTTTTTGGTAAAACACGATAAAATATCTATATGATTTAGCCCTATCATGCAACTAGGAAAATGAATCATTTTATCATCACAAACTAGTCAATTGGAAGATTAGATATTTTTCTTTTACATACTGCATATTTTTTTTTATTTTTTAAGAAAGAGCAAAATGAAAACGTTATAAATTTAAAATTGAGTTTCAATGGAAAAGATAATAAATTGAGAAATTTTGTGAGTTTTTAAATTTTAAAATGGCAAATACAATATTATGAATTTTAAAAGGAGAAATACGAAATTTTGAGAATGCTGAAGAATATACATGAAATTCTGCCATAAATGAAAGGGTTTCATTAAATAGGTATTTCCATAAAACGCGAAGTAGGACATAAAATGAACCATATCATTCTTCTAAATATATTTCGTTGTTGAGATTTATTATCATCATATCTAGGATAAATTATTGTAATTAAAGAGACAATTGATTATATGCACTAAAAAAGGGAGTATTAATTAAGGAGGTGATTAACTAAATCTAACTACTTAATAGGCGATGCATTAAGGTTCAGTTATAGCCTACTAGCTTGCATCAAGCTGAGCTTTGTTAATTGAATACTTTCGTTTAATTCAATTTTCAACGACCGTTGTCATTCTGTCATCTAGCTGTAGTAGCAAATGCTAATAACAAGGCTCTTGATTTCTTTTGTTTAATTACATGAATTAATTACGCCAACATTTATGCCTAATAACATGCGCTAAGTCAATAAAAAGAGCGTGAGTACAAAATTTTAGCAAGAAATTTTAGGGTATATATTATTCTGCAAGATGAGAGTTCAAATGCACTATGATTTTATACTCCAATTATGTTTCATATCCTTATCTCTGTTATTAAAGTCTGAATAGTCGATCCGAACCGCTCAACATGATCTTCATAATAAAATATGTTTGGAGACAAAATTTTATATTTTTTTGGAACTTTTTGTTATTTTTGTAGATAGATACAATATCATTTTTTATGGTCTAGAATCTCCTGCAAACTGTGATTTTGTACTCATCTAAAAAAATAGTTAAAAAATTTCAAAAACTATAAATTTGGTTCCCAAGTATATTTTATTATGAAGATCACCTTGAGCGGTTCTGATCGACTGTTCTGACTTTGAAAACAGAGATAAGGATGTGGAGCATATATAATTGGAGCATAAATTCATGGTGCATTTGAACTCTAAAGTTTCTTGCTAATATATATACCTAGAATAATATATCAATCCGTTTTGTCTCTATAATATAATGGATGAATTTGGTAAATGTCAAAATATTGCCAAGGAAAATAATTAAGAGTGTATGAATATATATCTCCGCACTAATTTTGTATGATGGTTCAAGTTTGTTGCAAATTAATTTTTTGCTTTCCCGGTATGCTCATCAGCATCGACACGACATATTTAATATACTATTAATTCAAATATGAATATATTATACAATTGGTAGTGATATTAAAAAAAATATAAGTTGTGCACTATATTTAAACTCATATTTATACTTAATAGTACGAATGTTCTCATAAGCTACTTTACTTATATAGTTATATGGGTGCTCAGACAATATTTTTTTAATTAATTATGGCAAATTATAAAGAGCAGTACTAGAATTGATGTCCACAAAAATTTGAATGAACCGACAAGTGTGGAAAATAAACGAGTTTAAATTGTCCCAATAGCCTTTGAATTTGAAATGGTTCTAATAGATTTGATGTCCATAAATATCTGAATGCACCAACAAGTGTGGAAAATAAACGAGTTCAAACTGTCTCCAAAGTAAATTATTTTAGAGAAAAAGTCTAGCCTTCTAATTTTATCCGACAAAAGTTAAATTGCATCGTCAAATTATGAGCTCAACCTTTAATCATTATAAGCCCACATGTTTTTGTTTTCAAGGGATCTTTTTTTGTCACTAACTTACGCAAAATTACGCTAAAATAAAATAAATTATGAGGATTATACTGATAAGCCTATATTATATATACTTTTGATTAAGGTTTAATCTAAAAACTAAGCCAATTTTCTTATATTTTAGTATAATTTTGTGTTAAAATATGTCAAGAATCAAGTTACTGCCAAAGTCTATTTAAATTACAGGAAATTGAGCAAATTGTAGATCTTCTCGCAAGCTTTCCGAAAAGTGGTAGAACACTGAAAACGGAGTTACGGATCATGATCTATGCCCGTTTGAAGTTCGGTTCACAGAAATTTCCAGAGAGTTATGCGGCCTGTACAAGCATTTCATGCGGGTCGCATAAAAATGTCCGAGAGCAGCCAGAAATTCCGTGCGGGTCGCACAAATCCTTTTTCCTTAGCAAAGATTTCCAGCCATTTTGTGCAGGCCGCACAACTGGCCGCACAGAATTACAGCTGCCGACACACAGTTTGTATTTTTGTCATATTTTGGTCATACGAACTCCGATTTGGATGAATCAAAGCTTGACAGAACCAGAACAAAAAGATCTACAACTTTTATGAAGGAAAAAAAATTCAATTTCGGAATGTAGAATTTTGTGCAGCCGCACCAATGGCCGCTCAGCCTAGATTTGGACAGATTTTATTGCCATCTTCGCCCGATTCACTTCCAGATTTTGTTTGCTTGCTCCCAAAGTCACAAAAATTGCTATATATTAGCAGAGAGGTAGCAAGAGAAGGGATCTCTGATTCTTTAATCATCTTTTAACCTAGTTTTAATCTACACATCTCTCTACATCTTTTCTCTCTTCTCCGCGTGATCAAAGGCTATTGGAGCGAAGGATTAAAGGATTCCTTGAGCGAGCAAAAGTGAAGACAAGGGGCAACGAGCGAGGAGATTGGTGTATTATATTATCTTTCTTGTTTTTCTTAGTTTTCATCATGTTTTCTCTTGTATTTCTCTTGGATGTTAGCGCACTCATGAGAGGCTAGATTTCCTCTCTAGGGGCTTAGGCTTTAGACATGAACTTGTGTTAAATCTACCTTACTTGGATAATTTTCTTTATGACGATTGTGTAATTTGTGTGCTTGTTAATTAGCGTCCCGCTTAGGTTTAACCAACTTAAGGTGCTAGGATCAAAGAATTAATGATACCAAATTATATACATGAATAACTCTAGGATTGAGATTATAAATGACCAAATCTATTTCTTAGTCCGAACTACAAGAAACAAAGGTTGAATTGAGGTGAATGACTTAATCATGAAACCTCATATTTAATTGGAACCCCTAGAATTAAACCGAATATTGGTATGAATAACTTAATCGTGAAGTATTGATATTTAGGAATAAACTAGGCTAACATATGCTTATGGTCTAGATAGCTAGGGTAAATGACTTAATCGTGAAATCTGAATTATCTAGGCACGTCATTAATTCACGAAAGTGACCCTTTTTTATATTTACAGTTTAGAAACCCCATAATTGCAAACATGAATTTAGAAACCAATTAAGTGTGGATTTGACCAAGTGATTGTATGCCAATAGCCTCTAGACTCTTAAACATTTGAATCACAAAACTCCTTTTAATTGTTTGTTTAAATTGCTTTGTTTAGTTAAACTCTCATTCGGGTATTGAACCCAACCAAACCAATTTTACAACAACCCCCCCCCCCCCCCCCCCCCCCCTTTTACTTTATTTGCACTAGTTTAGAATTAATTAATTTAGTAGAAATTATAATTGCCTTAGTCTTTGGATCGACACCCATAATTACTACAATGATAGATTGTGTGCTTGCAATTCAATCTAACTTTGTGTATTTAGGGTTCTATAAATTTAAAGCAAAAAGTGTACGAAATAGACCATAAAATACTACAATCACAGAAAATCTAAACATAAAATACTACAACATAAAATCTAAACGGAAAATACTACAAAAACAGCCAAAAATAAAATTAAGGGTACCGGCCATTTTCTGGTCGGTAATAGATTAAACAAGGTACCGACCATTTTCTGAACGGTATGGACATTTTTATAATTTTCCACAGAATCTGAGCATATTAATTAATTTCTATTTAGCTTTGGATATTAATAAAAATGTCGGTGCGTATCGTTAGATCGATATTTCCTGTCAATATACGAAACCTTCATATTTTATTTTTAGAGTGAGGCTATGGTGCTATGCATAGCACGGATGGGGTCCGTGCTACGGCTTAAAATTTGACTTTTCAAAATCCTAACGGTCGATCCAACCGTTCAATGTGATAATCATATGAATATGTACTTGCAAACTAAATTTTATATTTTTTCGAATTTTTTTACTATTTTTTTAGATAGGTAGAAAAATCAGTGTTTTCTGAAAATTCTGGACCATCAAAATTCTACCTATCTAAAAAAATAGTAAAAAAATTCGAAAAAATATAAAATTTAGTTTGCAAGTACATATTCATATGGTTATCACATTGAACGGTTGGATCGACCGTTAGGATTTTGAAAAGTCAAATTTTGAGCCGTAGCACGGACCCCATCCGTGCTATGCATAGCACCATAGGCTCACTCTTATTTTATATATACAATATGGATATGGTCTTTCAAAGTCCTAAATCTTTTTACAGTATCCGTAGATCAGTAACCCAAATCAAAAGTTACTCTTACAATGTAAGGCTTACGAATTGCAGTACACCAACTATTTAGATAAAAGTTATCTTATCGACAGGGGCGGATTCAGAATTTTCGTCAAGGAGACAAAAAAATATCGAACCGGATTTAAATAGATAATCGGATTTAAATTCATTAACTAATTGATTCTCAATAAAAAATAATAATTTAACTTATACTTTTCAATGTTTTGACTTATAATTTTTTATGCTCTAACTTATAATTCTAATTACCAATCAAAATTTAACAAATTTATTTCAATTTTAACCCTAAATTTAATCCGAATTACAAATTAAACATCCAGAGGGGAGCAAAAAAAATTCCAGAAGGAGCAAAGTCGATCAGGACCGATAAATCTCCACTAAAACTCAAAATCCAGCAAGGTCAGCTGCCCCCGCGACTATGTGGGTCCGCCCCTAATATCGACGTACACAAACAATATCATTTTCAATTTTTCATAGCCTCGTAAGTCTAGGAAAATAAATAAGAAAAAAGTTTACGTACGTTAATTTTTTTGAGAAAGAAACAAGGGTCACGCCCTCATTTGATTAATAAAAGTCTGTTACGTACGTTAATTTTGCTCTGCATTTTTTATTTGACCCACCAAACGAGATTCTTAGTTTGCTGTAACGCACTTGATGTCAAAACTATATATAAAACTACTCAGGATGCATCAATCATGCATGAAGACTAAGCTAGTGCTACAAGTTATTTGTAATGAGAACTAAAGATGAAAACAAACTTCCACTTATAGAAGCACACATGCACAGTGCACCTTTTTATTTCCTTATCAAACTCGACTTTACAATGTAATTACAATAATAATAAATGGTAAATTACAGAAGTTGTCACTTCTTTTACAAATCAGAATTTTTAGCTGGAGTCATCCGTCTCATCAAATGCTATGAGATTCTTGACAACTTCATCCATAGTCGGTCTCTTATTTCTCTCTTCTTCAAGACAGAATGTAGCTACACTTAGCATGGTGACCAGTTGTTCCTTGTTGAACTGGCCCTGCAATCCAACATCCACTATACTCGCTATCACTGATTCATCCCCACCTTCCAAAACACGTCTCACTTCCTTAGCAATACTCCTCATTCGACCTTCTCCGTCATCTGTCACCCAAACCGAGATCCGTTTACCAGTAATGATCTCTAGTAGCACAACTCCGTAGCTATAAACATCAACTTTTGATGTTATGGGTAGATGTAGTGCCCATTCGGGTGCCATGTACCCCATCGTACCTCTCATGTGTGAGGTATTAAAACCTGATCCGTCTCTCTTAGATAGCGTAGCAAGTCCAAAATCTGAGATCTTAGGCTCAAAATCTCTTGCCAAGAGGATATTCTCAGGTTTCACATCACAATGTATGATCCATTCTAAGCACTCATGGTGGAGATATGCGAGCCCTTTGGCGGTACCCAATGCAATTTTGAACCTCTGTCTCCATTGAAGTTTCGTGTCATTTTCAAAAAGGACCTTGTCAAGCGATTGATTGTCCATGTGTTCGTAAATGAGAAGCCGATTTTGATGTTCAGAGCAAAGGCCAAACATTCGAACCAAATTCATGTGATTGATACGACCAATCACATTCACCTCAGCCCAGAACACCTCTTCCTCTTGTATTACATTATTTAACTTTTTGACCGCTACGACTCTCTTATCATCCAAAACTCCCCGATAGACAACCCCGGAAGAACCTCTTCCAATCTCTTCTTTGAAGTTGCCTGTCGCCTCCTTCAATTCTCTGTATGTAAATTGCCTAAATTGGCTTAATATCATCTTATAACCTTCTTCCATCGACTTTGGCACTTCTCGATCTCTTAAAAGGTACCACCATCCAATCACCAAAAGAATAGTCTCCAATGCACCAAATACGGCAATAAATATGAATATGTATGACCATTTTGTATTATTTTGACTTGTTCCAAACATGCTTGGTGACCCTACCACCATGTGAGGTGTAACGTTAGTACAATCTAGATTGTCATGAGAGTTTAAAATCAAATCATTTGAATCAATTGGAACTCTAAGGTAGAAGCGTCCCGGAAAATTGGTCGAGTTGAATCCATTAAAAAGTGCATTTTTCGGATAACAGACGCCTGTACCGGTTAATCGATATCCAAAACCTATGCAGGTGCAATTTTGTAAGCATAGCTTTACGCAATCATCAAATGAAATTTGCTTGCTAGAATATGATAAATCAAACCCATAAAAGTCAACTTGTGGAAACTCTACAAAATGAGACTTTGTTGCATTGCAACTATAAGTAAACTTAGGTTTACACCCTTCATTCCAGTTGTTCCGGTTATTCATCTCATAACCAGGTAGACATGAGCATGTTATACCTTGCGATGGCAAGTACTGACATATTCCGTTTTGACCACACAAACCATGGACATCACATGGCTTGGGTAAAGCCTCCCATGATACGTCCCAACTCCCATGAGACTTGTTCAAACTATACATTCTTAGATTGCCATCAGAATCTAGTGTTAATCGCCTAATATTAGATCCTCCTAAGTCACTAGCCGATACAGTAAAACCATCACTAGAAATAAATAGTCCTGTTTCATCTAGTACCGCTAGCCTACTGCTATTATAGGTTGTTCGGCCATTTTGAAAGGCATTAATACCAGGATTCGGCCAATATATGCTAGAGATCACTGGCCCATCATATATAAGCCTCAACACATTATCACTATCAAAATAGAGGCTATAATAGCCCGAACTGACTTCACCTTTCGCCATTGCCGAAATGACCTTCTTTCCTTTTGTAAGAGGCTGGTACGGTAACAGTGTATCTGTGGGCGAGCCAAAACTTTGCCACACACTGTTACCTTTTGTATTATTTATTACAAGATTGCCGGTGTTGAGGAGAGAGATGGTTGATGCGTCTAAGGAGTTCGTGGAGGTGGACCACACCACTGATCCATTAACATCTCTTATAACCAAATTACCATCACGTCGAAACAATACTTTAGACCCATATCCATTAACTGGTGAGTCACGGTTTGCGGTCCAAACTACAGTATTGATTGAATTGGTGGAAATCCAAATAGAAAAGGTGAAAGCATTTTTACCGACCGAGTAGAATCCACAATAAAAGGTTTTGTCTTCTGAGATAAGGAAGGGTTGATCATAGCGCTCTACTTTCAGAGAAGATCCTTTGTTGAGACTGAATTGTGCTTGTGCTTTAGAGTTTTGCAAGAAAAAGAGTAGTTGTATGAGGATAACATAGAAGAATATTTTGGCCATTATTAGTTAAGGGGAGTGGAGAGGTACCTTGTTTTAAAAAAATTGCCCTCCCCAAAGGTTAAATACACAACTATGCAATTTGCGAGGCTAGATCATGACTCAGTCCGTCAACAACATTTTATGAGTGAGGCTATGGTGCTATGCATAGCACCAATGGCTAGTGTACTACGGCTCAATATGGTACTTTTTAAAATCCTAACGGTCGATCCGAACCGTTCAATGTGATATCCATATGAATATATACTTGCAAACTAAATTTTATATTTTTTTGAATTTTTTTACTATTTTTTTAGATAGGTAGAAAAATCAGTGTTTTCTGAAAATTCTGGACCATCAAAATTCTACCTATCTAAAAAAATAGTAAAAAAATTCGAAAAAATATAAAATTTAGTTTGCAAGTACAAATTCATATGGTTATCACATTGAACGGTTCGGATCGACCGTTAGGATTTTAAAAAGTACCATATTGAGCCGTAGTACACTAGCAATCCGTGCTATGCATAGCACCATAGCCTCACTCACATTTTATTAATATTATATATTGGGTTGGTGTGGTGTGGAAGGGGATCTTACCTGGAAACTGAATTAGTGGGTGGGTGTGGAAGGGGATGTTACCTGCTGCCATGCACGCTATTGGAGCTGAGGATAGACATGCAGATCAACTCCGTTTATTTCAATTTATGCAAACCCAATTTATGAAATTTAGTGCAGAGCAACAGAGTATGCTTTCGACATTTAAATCTTTGGTTCCTGATATTTACTACGAAACCTCTTTTTCTTTTGTTATTTTCCTTTTGTGTTTCTGAATTATTATTATTATTATGTACTGATGAGTCTTAATTAATCAATGTTACCTACGTGTTTGAATCAAATAAATAAATAAAATAATGCAACTACCTTTTACATTTTAAAATTTGCAACTGGGCCACTGGGATATGTTTTAATTTTTTATGGTATCAGATCTCTCGATCCACAAAGAAGAGGACCAAACATTGCATTTGGACTTCATATTTGATCATCCTCGGTAAATAAATACGTATTCTATTATCAATGAAATTGCTATGTGAGTCCGCTCAATGACCTTCAAAAAAAAAAAAACTATTAAAGCCCGTAAATGAAGCCTGCTGTTTTGCTCGGCTGGGAAACCATTTCCGCGTTTTAAGAGCTTGGCCCCAAAAATATATATATTTTTTATTTAAACCCCAGAAATATATTTGATAGACAATTTTGGAGTGAGGTACTTTGCAAAGGGAAAAAATATAATTTGGAGAAATATTTCTTTGAATTAAAAATTTATTTGATAGACACATACCTTTTTCGATATTAACTTTTGCCGACCTTCCTCTTCACCAAATACTTGCAGAACCGTACTCATCTATTATCTAATTAGTTAATGAATTTGAATCCGATGCAATTTAAATCCGATTAATGTCTAATTCTGACGGAAATTCTGAATTCGCCCTTAACTATCATTATATATAAAGAAAATTCTCTATGGAAAATGTTGTAGAACAGTTGGATGGGGGTTTACTCGGTATATTTTTACAAAAGTTGTATCTAAATTTATTTGTTGTATTGATCAAAATTGAATTCACAAATAACCAACAAATGTATTTTTTTTTAATCGGGTCGGTCGGATTGGTCAATTAGGCTACCATTAGTCCATTACATCTCTAGTATTTTCAGAGGTGTTCAATGATTAATTTGGTAAATTGAATTAAAGCCAAGTCAAATTAAAGTTTTCTTATTGATTTGCAAAATATAGACTGAACCGAGCATATAAATCTATCAATCGAACTGAAAAATGC
The DNA here is from genome assembly GCA_011114355.1 of Carex littledalei. NCBI lineage: Eukaryota > Viridiplantae > Streptophyta > Magnoliopsida > Poales > Cyperaceae > Carex > Carex littledalei. The sequence goes on along the minus strand of CM022096.1, from coordinate 5,241,152 downwards.
TACGCCATGAATGAAGTATTGTACAAGGTTGAATACTGCGCTGGTGTGCATCATTTTGCTAATGCAAACATTCTGGCAGCTGCTGTTATGGAATTTTTCAAAAAAGAATTGAAAAATACGACTAAACTAACTGAATTAAGTCCGATTTTGCTTTCATTAATCAGATTTGCATGAAAAAACTCAATTCAGAAGCAATAATCTTTGAGTTCATGTGTGCACATTCTGCGTGTAATATTACAATACTTGCATAATATTACTATTGAGTTCAATTTATTTACTTGTACCCGTAAAAAAAAACATCAAGAATTAAAATCCAACCTACAATATTTTTAATTCAAATCCCGCCAAATAAAATACGAAATATTAATGTTCTGACCAAAAACAATTTATTTAGTTAGAAACAACTTAACTAAATATTCGAGCATAGCTGCTCTTACATTTTTAACAAGTTGCATTCCTGACATGACTGCTTTAAAATGTCTCAATCCGCTATCGTAGTTGCGACCGAAATTTTTAAAGTTACCATTATCTCAAAAAATAAATCAAAAAACCACAAAATCTGAGTATTTCGAGATCTACCACGGTCGCAGAATGATTCTACGGCCCCAAATGCTGGAGACCACACAGGCATTCTGCGGTTCCAACCAGAGGTCCATGTGGGGATATTACTTTAATATATTTTGGTTTTTTATCTAATTAAAATAGGGGCACCACGTGGGATATTGCTTTAATAATTTTTTTTGTTTTTGGAATGCGTGCCCGTATGAGATATCTCAAAGTTTGTTCCAAAAAAAATTATATATATGGGCTGCAGAACGCCTATACGGTCTTCAGCATTTGAGGCAGCACCAGTGTTCTGCGGCCGTGGTAGATCTCGGAATACTCAAATTTTGTTTATTTTTTTTATGAGATAATGGAAACTTTAAAAATTTCGGTAGTTGCGAGATTAGTATTTGATGCCATTGGATCGCTGACACGAAACCCCACGAACTGATTTATTAAGTGGAGAGGTTTTCGGGTCATCTACCGACTACCGTTGACTCAAATGGCATCTAGATCCATTTACAACAATGACAGTGGATTTGAGACTTTTTAAAACACATGATATTTCGCGGAAAGGGAAAAAAAAATTAGACACTTGGAAATTAATATTACACACAATTAAATAGAAAATTAGCACAAACGATAAAATCATAGTTATAGAACCTTTTTCCATGTCTATTTCTCAATCCGAAATATTTTTAGTTACCATCTAATTATCTTAAAGTTTTAACCTTATCATCAATTTCTGAAAAATTTCAATGTTACCATGCACGATTGTTGGTACAAAAAGTTATGGTCGTTTCTATTTTAAAACTCTAAGGCAATGTCTCCGTGGAGAGTTTTTGTAGGTACAGAATAACAGACATGCAATTAGAAACAAAATGAAAAAAATAGTACTTATTTTAGAATATTAGTTATTGTCAAATTAAAAATTACCTAATGAATGATGGTCCGTTATTATTTGAATAAAAAAAATACATAACTAGTGAGGATCAGAAACTTAAACTGAAGTATTGAGATTCTAAACGATATTTTTTTTTTACTTTTGACTATGTCAGCTTTCGGGCTATGCCCTCCTTGGCGAGTTATGTCCGGGACACCACACCCTGCATCGACGTATTATTACAAAAACATCAATGTCGTGCTGATATTTCATTGCAAAATATGAATGTGGCAAAGATGTTTTGGTATTTGAGTAATATGAGTTCACCTTAGAATGAGAACTTACCATTTCCCAAACAACACAAAAGCTCCAAGCAGACATTGTCTGTGCAGAGCACAGGGGCTCTACACAAACAATATTTGCGCACAGAGCTACAATGTCAGCGCAGTCTATAAATTATGTGCAAATAATGTCTGTGTAGAGCCCCAAGGCTCTTCTGCGTGGATGTGTAATATTGAATTTTTTTTAATAATTCAATGGTAAGATTAAAAAATTTAATTATTAAGATGGTAACTAAAAAATATCGATTTCTCAATGTGTGAATTTTTAATCTATATTGGAATGCATATATAAACATGTTAGTGTAATAATCTAGAAGTCAATCAAAGGATAATTTTATTATTTTATATATATTTTGTTCATATATTGGATGATTTTATCATTTTGTTCTTTGAGTTTTATCGAATTATGGATCATTTCGGCATTCGGATTCGAAATGAGTAAAACTTCATAATAGATGATAAATACTCTTAATTGTCACTAACCGAGGTAATTAGCAAAGAATACTAATTGACCAATTTAAGGTTAGTATGTGGATTAAATGATGGTCATGTTTTACAGACCATAGACAAAGAGTTGTCATTTTAATTACATAAATACATGTTAAAGAACATGGTATTTGACAGACCCTCAATGAAACATTATACGGAAATGTGTTCGTGTCATTAATGTTTTCATTTAGTGTTAAGTTCTAAAGTATGAGGTGGTTCGTCGTTTCCTACATAAGAAATGTATATTCGTGAGTGTTGTTTAACGCTATCCGTAAAAAGTAGCTATAACGATGACACTTCAGTATACATGACTTTTGCAGAGGAGAGATGTTCACCAAGACTACTATTGTCCCTCGTATTTAATACGAGTAATAGTATTACTAGGCCTCTTGATAAAGTAGGGTTATCAGCGCGCGGTATGATTAAAGAGTTAATCATATTTGATAATCTACTTAAGATCAAGAAAAGATTAAGTTTGCAAGGATGACACATACCTACCTTGAAACTGATCTGATACTATGAGACATAAGAATTAACACGAGTAAATTGTTTACTGGATCGTGATATTGTATTGTACAAGATCATCTATGTCAATTGGGTAGTCATAATGCATTCTGCCAGGTGCCGCTTATGATTTATAGAATTAAAAGGAGTTTTAATTCTATTGCCAACATAACACAGATCCTATCGGGTCACACCAATAGGAAAGTAATCAGAGAATTAATTTATTTGATTAATTATAAATATTATAATTAATAAATAAATGTCATAGAGATGACAAGCTTAAACACATTAAATTTATAAGCGTGTACGACACGTTGTATAAATTTATCGCAACAAACACTTCCTTGCAAGCAGCTTGCAAGCACCTCCCTAACCCTATAAATAGAGGGGTAGGGGTAAGAGAATTCATAAGTTCGAAAAGTCTGAGTTCGATTCGAATCGGTTCGGTTATCGTTCTCTTTCTCGTTTTCTCTCCCAAATAGTGTTTGCGAAAGAAAAGAAAGAATACGTAATCTGATTACGTATATCTTGCGACTTGTGAATAGTGTTCCCGTGAATGGTGTTTACGGTGAATAGTGTTCTCGCGAAGTTTCGTGAATCTGTTTTTGCAAAAGTTGCGAAAAATAGTTTTTACGATTTTCGTGAATAGTGTTTTGGCGCAAAAGTCGGTATAGTATTTCTGGCAAAAGAAATACCGACTCTCTGATTGTTCCTGGTGGACATCTGATAGAGGCATCAGATTTCTGGTGCTAAGCTACTGAGCCATACAGCATTCCAATTCGAATTTGGAAAAAGGTATAAATGTTATTTATATTTATTTAAATGTTAAATAAATATTATTTTAGAAATCAATCGGGGAGTAGATCCTCAAAGGATTAAAATGTTATGTCAAGGGAAAGACTGGAAAAGGAACTTTCGGTGGTCTTTCCGATGTACATCTTTTAATCCTAAGCTTACGGTAGAAGTAAAATTTTGAATTTTACGTTCTTTCCGCACCGTAAGCCTTAACAAGAGTACACCGTTACCCAACAAAAAAAAGGTAAAAACTTTGTTGCATAATTAGTTATTTTCAGCCTACTGGCAATTTGTCAAAATAAAAATAAAATTAAGTTATTTTCAAATATAATTTACAATGTGTGCATATTAAACAGTGATTCAAATCCGTATAATAAGTTTTCAGAAATAAATTATACCGAGGTTTCAAAAGAAAATGAATAACATTCTCGCTAGATGAATGCCAAAAGAAAATGGAAAATTAGCAACCTTTTCTTGCGTCGCATTTTTCGCTTTCCGCCGGTCAAAATCTCATTATTATTTTTTAAAAGAACATTTGACTTATTACATCAGAAGTCTTTGCGTAAATAACCATCCGTCATTTTCCCAAGTTGAAGTTTGCTGGATTCTCTTTCTTTTCTTTTTTCTCTCTGGATTTGAGACCTCTCAAATATTTATAGCTACGTATAGTTACTCAAACGCAGATCACCTAATATTGTCCATGTGGATTCGTGTTCGTTTCAAAGAAAATTCTGACAACCCATAATGTAAGTAACATGTTGACCCAATGTTTAAGGCCCAAATTAAGATATAAAATTTCACTTGAGAGTAGGTCCGATGGGCATCGGACCTACTCTGGTTTGATGGGTTTAATCACCGTCGATTTGCTTTAAGATTTGTGCGAAATATTTTAAACTTCGTGCGTGTTGTTTCAATTTTCGTGCACATAAATCTTAAATTAGATCGGACGGTCATCATGCTCGTTGAACCAAAAAGTAGGTATGATGGGTATCGGACCTACTCCGTTCTCATAAAATTTAATTTCACAGATTAATATATGTCATTTTTAGAAGAAGATTAGATGTCAAGCCGTCCAAATTTCAAACATACGGCCTCTCACATGAAAAAATATTATTAATATATATTTATTATTACTATGCAAAGTTAATTTGTTTGTTCAATCTTTTCTTTTTATTATAATAGATAAGTACAAAAGAATAGGAAGTAAATTGCTAAAAAAATATATATATGGTCCTGAGTGAAATTTTTAAAGGCAAAATGCCTAAATGGCCATGGGCATATTAAGTTGAAAACGTATATATACCGCTAGTGATAAGGACACGCTATCATTACAGAGATTTTTTCATTTTACATGAATATTTTTATATAAATGGCAAGATGTTTAAATGATGTATTTTTATTAGTTAATAAAAAAAAATTACCAGTCTATTGAAATAAAAATTTATTTTCATACTTTTTTTTGGCTCCTCCCTTTGATATACCCCCCCCCCCTAAAGTTCAGCTGACAATTACCAACAGATGATATGTCAATTTAAAAGACAATTACCTCGGAATTTTAAATACTAAATTATTTAGAATAAAATGAAAAGAAAGAACAAACGCTATCAATAAAATTCACAAAGAAAAGTAAAACAGATCAATATTAGCAATGTTTCAACTTATTAATTTCTAGTTTGTAGTGTTGCCCCTGAGGTGTCAATGCATACGAAACGGGTTGGATAAAATATTTTTCATAATTTAACCCATTAAGTTAACGAAAAAAAACTTCATTTTTATCCGTACCTATCTTATCGAATATGATACAAATCAAGTAAACATATAACAAAATATTGTATCCGTCTTATCAAAATATGATACAAAAAGAATAAATATATAAAAGAGTACAATTGACACTGCTCATCTGAATATTTTTTTTCTTTTTTTTGAGAAAAAATGTGAGTCTAGCTCACATTTGCTTTCAAAATATTTTTTTTCTTTCTTTGCATAAGATTCAACATCCGGACATCTACAGTGAATTTCATTCATTATTTGACTGTGGTTTACAATAGTTGGTTATAATTTGTTCTTGATGTTTCTATTATTGTATTGTATTGAGTCCGGTTAGTATGATATTAGTGTCATTTTAGTTTATATAACATCAATTTTAAAATCTATCGAATTGACTTCAAACGATGAATCTAAACTGTTCAAACTGATATATTTTATTAGTTGTGCGTTTACATACAAAATTTATAATTTTTTGAGTTTATTTAGTATCAAGTCAAGCGGTCAAATGTGAGAGTTTTTAAGTTAATTTTAATGCATTCATTTTTCAACATTTTTGATCGCTTGACAGTGACTTGATACTAAAATAACTTGAAAAGAACCATCAAAGACTTTCTAATATAGAATTACATTATATATATTTGATATATAAAAGCTCTTGTGAGGCCTCAAAAAGAGACTCATGCGATTATTCTAATAATTTGCTAGTAATAGTAATTAATTACTGTTTTGAGTTGGGTATAAACATCGTTGTTAAATATCATTTGCTAAACTATCATTGGAGGAGAAGGTAAAAATATTTAGAAAATTTCAAAACTTCATTCCACAACCAGATCTTAATTTTTTGGCCTCGGGTCTATGGGCATTATGGCAAGAGAGGAACAATAGAATTTTCAATCAAAAAAATAAGAGTACTGCAATTTTGATACAAGAGATTATATGAAGTTAGCCAATGAGATAACCACTGCTGAGTACATGCGGATTACTGTAATTAGGTAGTTAAGAGCTTTACTATTTGTGTATAAGTGATTTTTATGTAATATTGTGTAAATAACTTTTTTATCAATACAAAATTGTAAGATGACAACATGCCACCTTACCATAAATTTCTTTTTTTTACAAATATACAAGTAAAAATTTATGGTGCATATAACACAAATTTTCCTCTTGGTTTTTCTAGGATTCTTCATGGGTAGACTCAACGGTTTCTCCGACTTTGCTTTTTTCTAAACGGTCCCTCCAACCTTGACTGTTGACTCTAACGCCAAAAAGGGAATAAACAAGGTACAAGGAGATGAACAAAAGCAAGAGACATGATTGGGCCGCTGCTGCTCGCATTATAATAATGTACTGCAAATAAAAGAAGAATTAAGGGCACATACTGAACTTTGCGGCGGATCCTTTTTTTTTTATTTTTTTTGTGATTTTTTATTTATGGCGAGAACATAAAAGTACGATATAATCTAATTAATTTTTTTTATTATTTGTATTATGATAAAAATCATAAAATAATGAAAAAAAACTATACATAAAAAGAGAGTGAGATGAATGGAATTCTCTTTCAGATTCTATTTTCTTTATTAAAAGATTTCAGAACACTCCAATATTTTTTAGATATTTTTAGATGTTATTTTTAAAATTTAAATATGTTAATATTTTATTTGCAAACATGCATAGATCAAATCAAAATACAAGTATATTTGCAACAATTTCATATTTTAAAAAACATTCTCGTAACGATACCTTTACCGCTCATTAAAATGCAGAAAAAGAGCAAGTTTTGTACATTTTGCATTGTGAGATAATTGTGTAGATTCATTATCTGGTTTCTCACTCTTGCAATGGTGAATTAATTAATGTTAATAGTTTACGAACAAGTGGAAGAGATTTTTTATATATTTATTATTATGTAATCTCTTTGGTAGTATTTAGAGTGGTAAAATCGTGCCGTGTCGTAACATGACTAATATGTTGTAACTTTAGTTTCGTACCATGATCAAGTAAACAGTCACACGTGCCGTGCCGTGTCGTGACTAAAATGTCGAAGGTGGTCACGGTAGGTGAATGGTCATAGCACGCAAGTCACGTCGTGTCCAAACATGACTTGTCACGTCTGTCACGTTTGGTCACGTTTAACTATTTTTTCATAATTTAGGTTAGTTTATTCAAGATTTACCATTTGATCAAGATCTAACGATCATAATTATATGTGACTCGCTTGACCACGTGTCGTGCCGTGATCAGATATTTCGCGTGACGTGCCGTGTCGTGTCAAATTTTCAAAAGATGACAATAGCACGCGAATGATTACGGCATGTGACACGCAAGTCACATGTACCGTACCGTTCCTTGCCATAACCGTACCGTACCGTGACGAAGCCAGTTCCGCCGTACTATTTTTCCCACTCTAGTAGCATTCATGAAATTATGTCTATGAACTTTGATTTTGAACGAAAAAATTGGTTTAGGTCTACAAACTTGTTTCTGCCCCTGGTCTATCCAAGTAATTTACTGATCCGATCTGATTATCTGAACCCAAGTGTCGATTGTCAGACGAAGAAAACGGAAACGCGCAAAGTTTGATTCAAATTTTCTCTTCGTAACTTACATCCAAACCCCCGTAAGATTCTATAATATCAACATTAGTTATCCGAATTGGACATAAACCCTGGATAACTCTTACTTAAATGCAGGTCTGCTTAATTATTAGTACAGTGATATATATAATTAAATTTATGCCTATTATAGCAACCTTTTGTTTGAAAAAATAAATCAACACTGTTATTTTAACTGCATGTTGTATCTGGCAGACTTCATATTGTTTACATCGCATTAGTTAACCGTAAAAAATATAAGATAAAGATTCTTACAAAAATTAGTTTACGAGCATTGTCAATATACTCGTAGTCGTTACATGACGATATGCAAATCTCATATGTAAAATTAGTTAACAAAATTTTCTCAACATTTTTTTTTTCTGCCTTTCGTTAAATCAGATAACATACATTAAGCATTTACCATTTATGTAAAATACAGAACTTCAAGTGTCATTCAAAAAACTTTAATACAAGTTGATAATTTAATACCACTTAGCGGGCTGATATTAGAATTTATCTTTCCTCCGATCTGTCTAATCAGTTTCCTTTTTGTCTCTTTACTGATTTGGTAACATTTTCCGAGCGGCTTACTCCACGAAAAATGTATCAGGTAACACGTCTTTGAAATTTCTTATTCATTGCATTAATAATCATAATAATGGATTTATATTAATTAATGCAAAACATTAATATATGCTTTTATTATATTCTTCCAAAATCTTGATACTTTCTGCCCTTTTCGACTGCCGCGTCTCCCCCCCTGGACCCCTTCCAGCTCCTCCCCATTTCAAATCCAGCAAAGCCCTCTCTTTCTCTCTCTTTCTTTGATCCGGAACCCAAACTCCGGGTCACCACTCCCCGTCTGCTCTCCTCTCTTCTCTAATCAGCTACTCAAATGCCCAGATGAGTCACCACTCGCGACCGTCGACGGCCCCGCCTCCTCCGGCGGGTCCCGCCCCGTATAACATCATTCCCATCAATGACATCCTGTCTGATCACCCATCCCTCCGATTCGCCGAGGTACGGGCCGCCACCGCCGCCCTACTTACAGTCGGAGACCTCCCTGTGCCGTCCGACGTCGCCTGGGACCGCTATTCCGACCTCCTCGACTGGCTCAGCGCTTTCTTTGGATTCCAGCGCGACAACGTCAGAAACCAGAGGGAGCACATCCTCCTGCTTCTGGCAAATTACCAGATGCGCTTACCCCAGCCTGACCAGATAGATTCCCTCGAGTCAGCGGTGGCGCGCAAGCTTCGCAAGAAGCTTTTGAAGAATTACTGCTCCTGGTGTGCTTATTTAGGTGTTACTCCCAATCTCTGGCCCACTGATCGGGACCCGAGACGGGATCTCCTCTACTCGGCGCTGTACCTCCTCATCTGGGGTGAGGCCGCCAATCTGAGGTTCATGCCAGAGTGTCTATGTTACATTTTTCACCACATGGCGAGGGATCTCAACCGCCTAGTGGATGGCTACATTGACGAATACACTGGCCAGCCGGCAAGACCGGCTTTCTCAGGTGAGAATGCCTTTCTTCATAATGTGGTAATACCGATCTATGAGGTTGTAAAGGCCGAGGCTGAATCAAGCAATAAAGGCACTAAGCCGCACTCCAAGTGGCGGAACTACGATGATATAAACGAGTATTTCTGGTCTAGTGATGTGTTTAAGCGGCTTGGGTGGCCACTAGATCTGTCCCGTGGGTTTTTTCACAAGGGTAAAGTTGGTAAAACTGGTTTTGTGGAGCAAAGGTCATTTTTAAACATTTATCGGAGCTTTGATCGGCTATGGGTCATGCTGATTCTGTACCTTCAAGTGGCAATTATAGTTGCATGGCATGGGCAGACGCTTCCCTGGAAGAATCTACAGGTGCGGGACACACAGGTAACCTGTTTGACTGGATTCATCACTTGGGCCGGGCTACGATTTTTCCAGTCTCTCTTGGATGCCGGGACCCAGTACAGCCTCATTTCTCGAGAGCGGCCTTTTCTGGTGATTAGGATGGCTTTGAAGAGCATTGTGTCTGCTGGCTGGACCCTGGTTTTCTCGATTTTATATGTGCAGATTTGGAACCAGAAGGACCGGGACAAGAGGTGGTCTAGTGCCGCGAACCAGCGGGTCACTACATTTCTCTATGCATCTGTTGTCTATCTGCTCCCGGAAGCACTTGCTATCGCGTTATTCATAATCCCCTGGGTTCGCAATTTCTTAGAGAAATCAAACTGGAAGATACTTTATGCTCTGACGTGGTGGTTTCAAAGCCGTTCATTTGTGGGGCGTGGCTTGAGGGAAGGCACGATCGACAATGTGAAGTACTCTTTATTCTGGATTGGTCTCTTGGCTGTAAAATTTACTTTCAGCTACTTCCTCCAAATCCGGCCAATGGTTGCCCCGACCAAAGCCATATACCATTTAAAAAATGTAGATTACACTTGGCACGAGTTTTTTGGGAGAAGCAACCGATTTGCGGTCGTGCTGTTGTGGCTACCAGTAATACTTATATATCTCATGGATATTCAGATCTGGTATGCAATTTTCTCGTCATTTACGGGTGCATTGGTGGGGTTATTTTCTCACCTGGGGGAGATAAGGGACACACGTCAGCTGAGGTTGCGATTCCAGTTTTTCGCAAGTGCGATGCAGTTTAACCTTATGCCAGAGGAGCAACTTTTCCAGGAGCATGGCACGATGAGAGTCAAGTTCCATAACTTCTGGCAACGCCTCAAGCTACGCTATGGGCTTGGCCGGCCGTACCGCAAAATAGAGGCCAACCAGGTTAGTTAAACTATTCTGTGTATCTCTGTTTATCTGTGGTTATAATGAAGGTTTTAAGGTTATCCATAAAGGGCCTTTTCCCCTTATAGTTGAATATGTCATAGCAGGGAGTATCTAAATATTGTCTATAACACCAGAGTATTAAAATTGGATTTTTTCTCTATTAGATTATTAGAGAAGTCACTTGTTATATTCACAATCAAGATTTGGAAGTAATTATTATTTTTAGATATATACAATTGAAAAAAGGGAAAATTTCTAGTGTGCCTATACAAAATTTCAAAATAGCCAATTTTACCCATAAAAACACCATAATATCTTATTTCCCATAGAAATTTAAGTTTCTTTCCTTAATCCCCTTTTATTTATATAATATTTTAATTAATTATTTTAAAAATCAGATTGACAACTATACCCTCTCAACCTTCTCTTCATTCCTTCATATCTATTGACAAATGTCATATTAAATAATACAAAAAGGCCCACGTATCCTTTCTCTTCATTCCTTCCTCTGCTGAAACCAACCCCCTTCACAGCTCAACTCCGATGCTTGTGTTTTCCGTTTCTAACTTTCTTCGTTACAACATCGTGCCAAACCTCTCCTTCTCTCTCTCGTTTCTCTGCCCAAGATTATACCTGTCCGTTCCCTCTCCACTCTTATCAGCTCCAAGCATTTTTCTCTAATCAAAGTAATTGTCCAATATATTTTCAATATTACCGAGAATTTTTTTGCACTCCCATATATCTTTCCTTCATTCTCAAATATATATATTTTTAATTTTAACCCATTTGATTCAAAGAAAAAGAAAGACACCAATTTCAGAATTGCATTCACAGGTTAAGATGCACACTTCCCTTTTCCTTAATTTCGAACACCCAGGTTCGATATACTATCCTATAATTTCAGCCCAAGTACAACTTAGGTAGAAGTCAGTAGTTTGACTCTTCTTTAGATCTGCTTCGAATCGGATAGAATCAAGGCCATGAGCTGAAATTGCTGGCGCCATGGTGCTAATGTGGCAAGGAACAATTGTGTGATAACATGTCAATAACAGCAACGGCAATTCGAATGCGGCTCTTGGTCGGATCAAGATGAAGCACAAAACTGAGGAGAGGCTTGATTCGAGGGGTGAATATTCCAATTGGCGAGTAAAGCTATTGTTGATTAGTCGGTAAGATGTAGTTGAGTAGCTGAATTGATCTTGTCAGCTATCTATGATCTTGAATAGAGGTCCGATCATTGTCAATCTGATTTTAAAAGTTTGAAGGGGCTGTGAGCGGAGTAAAGAGGAAGAGTAGGACGTGGGTTTTTTTGTATTATTTAATATGAGATATATCTATAGATATGAAGGAATGAAGAGAAGATTGAGAGGGTATTCTTGTTAATTTGATTTTTAAAATAACTAATTAAAATGATAAATAATTAAAAGGGGATTGAGGAAAGAATGTTAAATTTCTATGGGGAAATAAGATATTATGGTGTTTTCATGGGTAAATTGACTATTTTGAAAGTTTGTATGGGCACACCAGAAATTTTCCCTTGAAAAAAAGATTCTCTCTCTCTGTGACATGTAACAATTATTAAACCAAAAGTTTACTTGTGTCCTTTGGTAGGACCTACCGAAACAACAATCAGTTACCAAAACGAGTTTTCCATACACATATATGTACTGTATCCGCAATTACTTGAATGATAAGCAATGTACAATTTGTTTTCTGTGGCTCATGTTACAAAATGCACCGCATGGTATGCTCTCTTTTTTATGGTTTAAATCACACGTTGAACAGGCCTGATTTAGTTGGTGGATTTAACCTTAATAAAGACATTGTAGTATGTCTTCTATTGTTGAGGCTTCCACCATGTTGGTATTTTTTTTTAGGACATTATAAAGAGTTTACCCTCTATGTACCAGTTCAGATGTTGATATCTTATCACTCCTACCTTATGATTTCCCCATAGATTGTATCTCCCTCTGGTACTGTTTGAAGTTTACAAGGGGAGGCCTGCTTGTTTGTCTTAATATGAAATTAGATAAAAACTTTACGCTCTATGTACCAGTTCGGTTGTTGATGTTTTATTAGTCATACCTGATTGTATAATCTACATTTGCTGAATCTGTTTGAACTAACTTTTGCTAGTTGGAGGCCCGACGGTTTGCCCTAATATGGAACAAGATAATCACGACATTCCGTGAAGAAGATATCTTAAGCGACCATGAAGTCTTGCTCCTCGAATTACCTCCTGATGTGTGGAATGTTGGGGTGGTGCGGTGGCCGTGCATCCTCCTGTGCAATGAGCTGTCACTAGCACTCTCTCGAGCCAAGGAGTTGAAGGGCCCTGACCGACGCCTTTGGAGAAAGATTTGCAAAAATGAGTACCGTCGTTGTGCCGTTATTGAGGCGTACTACAGTGCAAAGCACCTCTTGTTGACTATTGTGAAGGAACAGACAGAAGAGTATTCCATACTGTCTCAGCTATTTATTGATTTCGAGGATTCAATGAAGGCTGAAAAATTCACAGTGGAGTACAACATGCCAGAGCTGCCCAAAATCCACAACAGTCTGAAATTTCTTCTGAAAGAACTTACAAGCACCAAAAAGGACCTTACAAAGGTTGTGAACCAAATGCAGAACTTGTACGATATCTTGATACGTGATTTCCCATCAGAGAAGAAGACCAGGGATCAACTGAAGCAGGCAGGGCTTGCACCGTCCAGACCGGCTGAGGGCCGGCTTTTCTTTGAACATGCGGTGGAGTTGCCTGGAGAAGAAAATGCCGTGTTCTACCGGCAGGTTAAGCGGCTGGAAACTATCCTGACCTCAAGGGACTCCATGAGTAATGTTCCAAACAACATTGATGCCAGGCGGCGCATAACCTTCTTCTCCAACTCTCTTTTCATGAACATGCCACGGGCCCCGCAGGTTGAGAAGATGATGGCTTTCAGCGTGCTAACCCCTTATTATGAAGAGGAGGTGATGTACAAGAAGGATCAGCTCCATTCTGAGAATGAAGACGGGGTCTCTACACTATTCTATTTACAAAAGATTTATGCGGATGAATGGACAAATTTCCTTGAGCGCATGAAAAGGCAAGGGATAGCAAAGGATGAGATCTCGGGCAAGGGGCTGCCAGAGCTGCGGCTCTGGGCCTCATACAGGGGACAGACACTATCCCGTACAGTGCGAGGCATGATGTACTACTACAAGGCTCTGGAGATGCTTACCTTTCTTGACTCTGCCAATGAGATGGATATAAGGGATGGGCGTGAGCTCGGGTCAGTCAGTTCAAGGCGGCAGGATGGCAGTTCCCGTGGCCATGGCAGGAACAGCATAGGTCAGTCACCAGCTTCATCAGGGACTCTAAGCCGAGTGAACAGTGATGTGAGTGCGCTGTTCAAGGGGCATGAGTCTGGCACTGCACTCATGAAATTTACGTATGTTGTTGCTTGTCAGCTTTACGGGTCCCAGAAGGCAAAGAAGGACGCACGTGCAGATGATATACTGTATTTGATGAAAAACAATGAGGCTTTGCGTGTGGCATACGTAGATGAGGTGAAAAAAGGAGCCGGGAGTGAGACAGAATACTACTCGGTGCTTGTCAAGTATGATCAGAAACTGGAAAAGGAGGTCGAAATTTACCGGATCAAGCTCCCGGGTAAGCTGGTGCTTGGAGAAGGCAAGCCAGAGAATCAAAATCATGCCATGATATTCACCAGGGGTGATGCTGTTCAGACTATAGATATGAACCAGGATAGCTACTTCGAAGAGGCTCTTAAGCTTCGGAATCTTCTAGAAGAGTACAACCGCCGCTATGGGACGCGAAAGCCGACTTTATTGGGGGTTCGTGAGCATGTTTTTACAGGTTCAGTTTCGTCCCTTGCCTGGTTCATGTCAGCACAGGAAATGAGCTTTGTAACCCTGGGCCAGCGTGTTTTGGCCAATCCGTTGAAGATCAGAATGCACTATGGTCACCCTGATGTGTTTGATCGGTTGTGGTTTATAACTCGGGGTGGAATCAGCAAAGCTTCAAAGACTATCAACATCAGTGAGGATATCTTTGCAGGGTTCAACTGTACCCTGCGTGGGGGTAATGTGACACACCATGAGTATATTCAGGTTGGTAAAGGGCGTGATGTAGGTCTGAACCAGGTATCCATGTTTGAGGCCAAAGTTTCAAGTGGTAATGGTGAGCAAACACTAAGCCGGGACGTGTACCGGTTGGGTCACAGGCTGGACTTCTTTCGCATGCTCTCCTTCTTCTACACAACTGTTGGATTCTATTTCAACACCATGATAGTTGTATGGTGTGTGTACGCCTTTGTCTGGGGGCGGTTATATCTAGCTCTGAGCGGACTGGAGAGCTCCATCGAGGCTGATAGCTCTACCAATTCAGCCCTTGTGGCAGTTTTAAACCAGCAGTTCATTATTCAGCTAGGGATTTTCACCGCCTTGCCTATGATTATTGAAAACTCGCTTGAGTTTGGGTTTCTGAATGCAATCTGGGACTTCATTAAAATGCAACTCCAACTTGCCTCGATGTTCTACTCCTTTTCCATGGGCACCAAGGCACACTACTATGGCCGAACTATACTTCACGGAGGCGCTAAATACCGCGCCACTGGCCGCGGCTTTGTGGTGCAACACAAGAGCTTTGCTGATAATTACCGGCTATATGCACGCAGCCACTTCATCAAGGGTATAGAAATTGGGTTGATCCTGATCGTTTATGCATCCTACAGTGCAATCGCGAAAAATTCATTTGTTTACATTGCACTGACAATATCCAGTTGGTTTCTAGTTGTGTCTTGGATTCTTTCGCCGTTCATTTTCAACCCATCTGGGTTTGACTGGCTAAAGACATACAATGATTTTAAAGAATTTATGAATTGGATCTGGTTCCAGGGCGGAATATCAGTGAAGGCAGAGCAGAGCTGGGAAGTGTGGTGGGAAGAAGAGACCGACCACTTGCGTAATACTGGGCTATGGGGGAAGGTGATCGAAATAATTCTTGATTTGCGGTACTTTTTCTTCCAGTTTGGGATCGTGTACCAACTTCACATTGCGAGCAACAATACCAGTATCTTGGTGTACTTGTTGTCATGGATATGCATTGTGGCAGCTGTGGTGTTGTTTGTGATAGTGTCTCATGCCAGTAACAAGTATGCAGCTAAGAAGCACATTTACTACCGTATGGTACAAGCCATCACTATAATCTTGGTCATAGCAGCTGTTGTGGCCCTCCTGGAGTTCACCAATTTCAAGTTTGTGGATCTATTTACAAGCATGGTAGCGTTCTTCCCGACCGGCTGGGGGATCATATCCATACTTCTGGTGTTTAAGCCAATCCTGGTGCATACATCCATGTGGGATACTTTGCGTTCTTTTGCACGGTTTTATGATATCCTGCTTGGGTTGATAGTTTTTGCTCCACTGGCTGTGTTGACGTGGTTGCCTGGAATACCCGAGATGCAGACCAGGATTCTCTTCAACGAAGCCTTCAGTCGGGGTCTCCAAATTTCCCGTATTCTTACTGGCAAGAAGACAGATAATGTCAAGAAGACAGATGACGGCAAGAAGACACATAACCAGTAACTCAAACTTGAGGTAAGAACTACAGTTGCTGTTCTGATTCTTTGTCCTCTTTTTCTAGTAGGCTATGTATTATGATCTATAACATCTTTGCCTGATTCTATGGGAGGGCAATATTGTCTATTTTGGTTTAAAATCTCAATGTTATACTTCTGGAACAAACCATTGTTTTGGGGTTTTTTCATGTTTTGTTTGGCCATATTGTAACAGGAACCAAATGATTTTCAAATTGCTCCACATTTGATGGAACACATTCAAATGATGAGGAACACATAATATCACCTTTCGATTTTAAAATTTGTCGTTAGTTGTCATGGTTGTAGATATATCCCTTAATTCTTTAGATATAAATTTATGAGTGAAATGAAACAAATACTAGTTTCAGGTATTAACTATATTACAAATACTTCTTATTTGTAGGTTTTGCAGAAAAAGATTTTGCGAGATGATCGGATCAGGTTTGTTTGTACAGTGGTTTTTTATATATTTGTAATGCACTGCAGTTTATAAATTAGCTTTATTTTTTGACAATTGTTTTGATAGAGATGTAAAATTAGTTCTTGTAATGAGCCCTGTGCATCTTTCATTGTTTCAGATTTACTGATTTATTTTAAAAGAAAGTAGTTAATAGATTTGCATTTTTCTTTTGCCTCAATATTATAATTATAATTAATGCAAATTTCGGTTATTATTTTTATAGTTTTCTCAATTTTTCTTGTAAAGATCCATGTGCTAATATTTTTCGGTTATGATTTGTTGAATATCTGAAGGAAATTTTTTGAATAACTTGAGTTTTAAAGAATTTGAATCTGAAAGTGTAATTCAAACAAAAATTCCAAAGAATTAGATATGGTCAGTAACCAGTTTAAGGAGGCGAGTGTGTTGATGAGGCAAATTTACGTATGTAGGGTTTTTTTTAGACAAGGGAAACGCTATCTTTAGGTTTTTTAGCATTGGAGTTGTCGCTTGATAGAGTTGTATTTAGCCATTTCAGTAATGATATGGGCTTTATGCCTCTTTTTCAATAAAAAATGTTCAATTAAAACAACTGTCTTAAAATAATAACACGTTAAAATTCTTCTTTTGTAAAACAAATGCAAAATAATAAATGTTTCCAGAGAAAAGTAAATTGAAATTTTAATATTTTTAAGTTCGGGAATTCGAAACTTCATTAAACAAAATCCAAAAATCAAATTTTCTGAAATCAAATTCCAATATTCAAAAGTTCATTATTGTATGGATTTATCTATCAAAAAACTGAACTGAAATAAACAAATATTTCATTGAACAATTCGCGAGATTGCAATTTATATTTTGATCAACATTATGAAAAGTAAAATTCTAAAAATAGTAAACTTAATATTGAATTTTCTAATTTTATAATTTAAGAAATGTGAATATTATCTGTGAATTTGTAAAAATAGTGCTACCTCAGAATTTGGATAATCTGGAAATGCAAGTCTGCCAATTTCTAAAATAAAAAAGTAAAAAACTGAATATCATTGGGTCATCAGATGTTAGATTTCTATGGAATAGAGGAGTTCCCTGTTTGTGTTAGAAATGTCTTACGTCCAATTATTTAAGCCGAAATATATGTTAATTTCTAAAATTAGATATGGATTGAACCAATCTCTCTTTATATTTAGTCAGTTAATTCTGAAAAGTTGCTGCTGAATGAAAGATTATGACTAAAGGGTTATATATATATATTCACAGTGCAGTTTGGATTTAATATTAATGACATGAATACATGTAAAAACCCTAATTTCCATAAACCATGAGAAGAAGATAAAAGGGGAGATAAAATGGAGCCATCAGTTGGTGCTAGTACTCAACTGACGGTGGTTTGTGTGGATACTAATAGAGACAGTTACTATTGATGTGTACATCAGTCACACAAAGTGAAGGAAGATTACGGGAGAGTTTCTGCTAGAGTGGAGAAGTGCTTCTGCTACGCTGCTTCATCAAACTAGTAGTAATTTTTATCTTGGATTTAATTTTACACGTGGATCTTGATTCGGGTAGAAATTGATTGATTGAAATTGAAATTGAAGCCCTCGATCCTACTCGAATTCCCAACAGTTTGAACTGGCAAATTCATTCATTTTAGCACTCGTAATCCTTAGCAGTGGGCGAAACATTTCAAATTTGGTTTCCAATAGTGATCTGAATGATCCATGTATACTGGTCAAATTAGTTATGAGGCGCCCATGGTTGATCAGTACATGTTAAATGTCAAAATTGTATAACTTATGTCCTAAACCTCTTGATTTAAGATGAAATGGTAGTAACAACTTCTGAGAACAACATTCTAACACAAACTAGAAGTTCTTTGTTTTAAAAAGAAAATAGTGGGATACCCTACTGGTTTCATTCATATTGAAACCAAAGCAGAAAGAAAACTGGTACCCAACAACTGGTACTAGCTCCTAATGTTCTTATAACATCATGTCTTAAAGAAATTACAAAAGCTCTCTAACATTGCCAAATCACATAACCTACTAGCTAAGTTCCACAAAACAACAAACAAAGACTTCACAAAGCTAAAAGAATAACAATCAACAACAAATCAGATTAGAGCTACAAACTAAGAACCAGCCTTTGGTCTAGTGGTAAAAAACAACACCCTCCGAGTAGGAGGTTGTAGGTTCGAAATCTGAATAGGAGGGTCCTTTATGGACAAATAAATGAAAATTGATAAATTAGACCTCCATCTAACTATCTCAAAAAAAAAAAAAAATTAGAGCTATATACTACTGTCCTCAAATAACATTATCTTTTACATTCCTCTAACATAAAAGTAAAAGGAGCAAAGCTAGAGTATGATGTGCTCATCAAGAGGGTTTGGTAAGCACAACTCTAAAAATCTATCGGATTAGCCTCAAACAACAAATTCAAACTTTTGAAATCCATATACTACATGCTTGATGCATGTACATGAAATTTTTTGAAAGTTTCGAATTCATTTAGTATAAAGTCAAGCGGTAAAATAAAAATGAACATTTTATAAGTTATTTTATGTACTCATTTTTCATTAATTTTTTACCGCTTGACCTTGTATTAACTGAATTCGGAACTTCCAAAAAAATTCATGTACATGCATCACATAAAGTAGATGAATTTCAGCAATTTGAATTCGCCGTTTAAAACCAATTTGATAAACTTTTGAAGTTGTGCTCACCAAAAGCACATCACACCTGCATCACTCATAAAGTAGATGAATTTCAGCAATTTGAATTCATCGTTTGAAGCCAATCTGATAAACTTTTGAAGTTGTGCTCACCAAAAACACATTACACCCTACCTTTGCTCAAATAAAAGTTTCACTTTGATTTGCAGCAATCTGGTGTACTTCTATACCTAGTATGTTGATATAATACTGATTTTACCCCATGGTACAAAAGTAATTGCATATTTCAATGGAGATCCTTTCCTGATCTGAATAAAAGTTCACAACTAACCCCTTACAAGATTTTTCTGAAAAGCAATTATGAATGCCTTCAGTTGTATAGTATTGTTCCGTTCAATCTCTCGCATTGACAGTAATTCCTCACTATATTTATATTAAAATTTCTTGTATGTTTTGATAATAATCGTGGCTTTCTATAATCAATGTACTTCTATCATTTCATTTACTTTTTATTCAAATCATTGTATTATCAAGCTGTCACCAGGTACCCTATCGGACATATCTGCCACCTGCCATGACACCTTTGTCTAAACTAAATGTTCCTTTGATTGATCACAATTCACCTTTTTAGATTTTAGTTACAACTTATTAAGCAAAATGTGAGCAATCTCTAAGGACTTAAATAACAAGGGTGCGTATAAAGCATCTGTTACAGTTCCCAAAGGCCCAAAATATTATATCCCATAAAAGTTACAACAACATGCATATTGCCAAATCAACTCGAACTATTTTAATTGGACAAGAATAATTCGACATATGATGCATAATCCCCCCCCTCCTAAATTTTGCCCGTTTCAAGCATATATGGTTCTGGAAAGACCAAAAACCACAAGCTAGTCATACAAAAGTGTCGAGAGAAGTAGATCCTGCACAAATGTGGCTCTGACACTGGCCTGCTTCCTTCTATGTTCTCTCTCCTCGTATGACAGTGATGAATCAAAGCTGGAAAGTATAGAACAATTACATAATTAATATTCACAAAAATGAGTCCAAGTAAAAAACTCAAATTAATAATAACTCAAGAAACTGTATACTACAGACTCCATCTACTTGGCAAATAATAACAATAAATTCCCAATTTATGACCATGAAAATCTCAGTCAATCAGGGACCATCGACCAGTTAGGCATAATCATACCAAACATTGAATTTTGCAGTGGTGCCAAGACCACTGATCTCATCTCTACTCCAAGACTAACTGACAAGATACCAGAAAGGACAGAAATAAAAAAAAAATTGTATTACCTTGACTTCAAAGTATGAGTTGGCACATCTTTAGTTGCAAAAGATTCATCGATGCCAAGGGTAGAAGAAGATTTTGAACCATCATCAGTATCCCCTGGTGGGGGGAAATTCAGAACCAACGAAGAAAGAAGAGGATCTGATGCAATGTTCACTGGTGCGTTGTTCTGGCTGCTATTCTGATTGTTTGATCGGCTGAAACCACCAGTACCTAATAGTACCTGTAGATGTGCCTCTCGTAAATCTCGACCCAGTAAGGATATTGCCTGGCTGCTTGGGATAACAAAACGCCGTAGCCTCCGTCGGTTCTGTAACTTGCAAAATACGACAAGAGTTTTAGGATATTCCCTCCTAATTGATACTGTACATGCTGACTTTACTAGAGTGAACTATTATTACTATCCTTTGTATTTTGAGAAAATCAAAATGTATCCAACTCAATTAGCGCCCTAAACTTTTGTTATTAATTTCATGGAGCCCTTCTGTCAATCATCATCTAGTGATGCTCATCTGATGCTTCGGGAAATTTCATAAAAATGAGGTAAACTTCTTGGGAGGTCACTGAGCTTTTTTTCTGTTACAAGCTAAACGTTGAACTTTGATCCATCCCTTTTGTACCCCTCAATTTTTGAAAAGATGTCACTTCATCATCTCTCCATTCAAAAGAAATATAACTCATGAGATTCCGACATCACTATTCATGTTGGAAAAATGTACATCCACATTTGCAAAAAAGCTATCCGCGTTAGGTAAAAGATAATCCATGTAAACAAGCTCCACATATCAATTCCTGACTCTTTTGAAGGGAAAGACAAAAAAGTGATCCAATTGGAACAAATGGAAAGTTAAGCGACTAACTTTTTTTCTCAAAAAGTTCAGTGTCTAATTTAGAAAGACAACAATCAAAGTTCCCTGACCAACTTTGTGACATGAGATGAAGTTTAGTGACATCTCAATAAATGTCAGAATTTGTGTCTCAACTGATGCAAAGGTTATATTGAACAACAATGGCTAAGGAGCTAATTAAAACCCAAATCCATAAAAAAAACAAAAAAGGTTCCTGTCCTGGTTAAACTGGGTATAATTCAGGGGCCAAAACCAGACCTTCCTCTTTTCTTTCATTGTTGATGCTGCCTTCTTAGCTTCATTTTTTATTGGTTGAGGTCTTATGAAATGAAAAGAAAATTATAATCCTTGATTAAGGTGGGAACAAAAAACTATCCAAACCATACTCTTAACCAATTCTTGCTATTTGTGTTACAGAGCTTGGTTGGTTTCCTTTCTTCACGGCTGATTTCTGTTACCAGAGTAGTCTTCTTTGTCTGCTTGGAATTTGTGTTTTGCTAGGAACTAAACTATGGGCAAGGAAGCTTAAAGTGTTGGCACTCACTGGATTTGACTACTTTGTTGGCCAAAGCTAAACCTTAACCTTCACTTGAACTGGTGCAATGAGTCAAATATGAAACTCTCATCTCACCGGTGGTACTTGCCAATTTAAGCATCACTAAGAAATCACCCTCACTGCTTTTAACTGAAATAATTACAATTTGAACTGGCACAATCTAGTACATTTCAGAGTGTTAGTCAAGTAACTCTTCAAAATGAACACAAATCCGACTTAGTGTGAGAAGCACATCGGGATTTATATTACTAAAAACTTGTATAATTTCATGGCAGGGAATGTTCAAAATAAAAAGAAGCACCCCTAGAAGACCAAATCACCTTCAAAAGTAATTTTTTCACTTGCTTTCATTCCAACTCACGTAACTTCTCTAACAAAATTCTGTTGAAGGAAGTTGGTAAAATGATAGAATGTGAAAGGTAAGCATATCGCTATATAATCAACACTATTTTTGGTACAAGCGAATGGTGTTGTGTAGCTTAATTAATATAGAAGGAATAAGAGATTAAAAGTATGAGAACACTTTAGTCAATCTGTGGCTGGAGGAGTTGGAACAAAAGGAACATGCAAACTTTCACAGATAATAGGAGGTTCACATAGGATTTGAATCAAAAGAAATAATAGAAGTGTAGGAAAGATTTGTGTCCTTGCCAAAATTTATTTTGATTCTTATTTTATTTATATATTATTATTTGTTGCAAATATGACCAAAAATGTAAATAAGTGGACTTAAAGGAGGCAATTTGCCTATCTTTTCTCAGAGAGAGAATATATATTTGTGTTTGTGTGTCTCCACATCTGTGTGTGTGGGGCAACGTAGCAAACTCGTGAAAAACATAACATCTATGTACCTTGAACAAGTGGCCATGTTGCATAGTGAGATGGTTCAACATATCTCTATTTATCTTGTCAGAGCATACAGGACAGGCCTGAAGCATAATAATAAACACATTTCAGTTAAAGGGCAGCTGACTTTACAAGAGCCAAGTCTACATGTATTCCAATAAGATCTTTAGCAAACACCAAAGAATAAAACAGAGAATTAATAAAAAATCAGCAGCAAAAAATATAAACAAAATCTTTCTCATGAACTATATCAAGCCTTAATGGACATAAACTGCAGACCAGATTTAATCCAACAGGTATTACATTAGTACCCAAAAGTCCGAAACTGTAATTTCCAAGTAATTATTGAATATGTTCTGGATACTCTATTATAACCTTGCAGGAGTTTCTCTTCTAGACATTCATTACCATTGGATACACAATGCTGGATCCTCAAAACCAAAGCAAGACAGTGTGTGCACCATTTCATTGCAAAACAAAGATTGGTCCCAAATTGGGGGGTATTTATTGCTTTACTTGCTGATAAGTTTCCAGATTTTATATATTTTAATTGAGTCAAAAAATGTATGCATGGAGAAGGAGTGCATCTCACCGCAGCTCTCGATTCAAAGGGGTGCTCCTCCTCGAGATGGGCACAAAGCGATGTGACGTCATGGTCTTCATAGCAGTACGGGCATGGAAATTCAGGTCGGATCTCGTCCTCCATCTCGAACTCATCAATTCCAACCCGATCTATCACCAATTTCAAAAATCAATCTCTAGATACAAAATTCATAATACAAAACACAAAATTATTACAAAATAGAAATAAATTACCAGAAGATTGAAAAGAGTTATTATGAAGCTGGGCGGCGTAGTGCCTCTTCGCAGCCGCAAGGCGGGAGATCCACAGATCCGAATCCATTCAAGTGAAAAAGTTATAGATTCACAGCGATTGATCGACTCAACTGGGCCTTTTTTCTTCAATTGCTCTCAAGATTTTTCTCAATATCCCTTCTATTTTTCGTTCTTGCGAGGTCGTCTCCTCAAATTTTCAACGTTCTATTTTTATTTGATTTATCGGGATTTTGCTCGATCAGAGAGACGAGATAAGCTCAGAGAGGAGGGGGATGAGAGAGAGAGAGAGAGAGGGAGGTCGGAGGAGAAAATGATATGATTTTTATCGAGTTGTGTCAACGTCTGGACCGGGTCCGTGTGGCTGACATGGCACGAAAGCGAGTACAAGACTTGGCGGCGACCTAGCTCTTAATAATTGTGCGGTTTGGTTTATATACAGAAGGGTTGTATGAACTGTGTACATCTCGGTTCGGAAACGGCTATTATTTGGTGGGACCAAATCAGAAACAACGGGGCATGTTTCATATGGCGTATGGGAAATCAGAAATGGCATAGGTCCGATGTACCTGATTTTAGCGAATCGCGTATGGGAAATGGCATAGGACCGATGTACCTGATTTTCTGAGTGATGGAACTTCACATCCAACCTAAGTACCTAACTGATGTATAGGTGCGTCAATTCCGATTCGTGACCTAATCCAACGAGTTAATCCGTGTCGAATCTGACATGTTTAAATTGTATGGAACCAAATTATCTTTTCTTTATATAACAAAATTTATTTCTTTGAATTAGAACATAAAATTCATGTGCTACCACTGACAATATTTTGAGTTATTTAATTTTAAACTTTAAATGTAGCTATCTATAATTGATAAAAATATATATAAACACGTCATGTTTTGTAAGAGCATTATACCGAAATTTTTATTAATATCCAAAAATAATAATAAATTTCGAATTCTACATCTTGTTTGACAATATTTCAAAAAAATATCCAAACCGCAATTTTATTTCACAGCTTTGAGCCAACTTTCTTCAAATTAAATCCACGGTTTTAGCCTCTCCAAAACCGCAGAACAAATCCACGGTTTCGAAAAATCGGAATTTTTTTTTGTGGTTTTAGGTGAATCTCATAAATGATTCTTTTTTTTTAATTTGCGGTTTCTTGAATTCTAGTCTCAATTTTATTATTTTTTCAAAAATAGAAGGACCACAATATTTTCTATTTTTATCTAGAAGTGACTTTTGAACCGGGATCAATAATTCAGATTCAAAATATTTTTATTTTTTTCCAATAACACACAAAGAAATATTTTAAATTTTCTTACAGCAGCAAAAAATTCAGCCTGAAAATGTTGATCCTGGTTATTTGTCGCAGTCTTTCTAATAAATTAAATTATATAGTATTCTATCTATTTAAAAAAAATATAAAATATTTCTAATATTTTAATAGAAAAAATAAAAAATCATAAAAATTTCTAATTAAATAAAAAAACCAGAAATATTTCTGAGATTGGATTCACTTCACCTAAAACTAAAACCGTAATTAAATTTACAATTTTAGCCTAAAACCGCAAAAAAATTCCGATTTTCCGAAACTATGGATCTGTTCTACGGTTTTGGAGGTGCTGTAACTATAGATTTAATTTGCAGAAAGTTGGCCCAAAACTGTGAAATAAAATTGAGGTTTGGACATTTTTCGAAATCTTGTCAAACATGATGTAAAATTCGAGTTTTTTTTAGGATATTAATAAAACTTTCTGTGCATTATATCATACTTATTTGCATAATATGCAATGTATCATTATTATATAGCACAAATAAAATCATGAGTAAAAGCAGTGACAATATTTGAAGTGTACTCTCGGAGATTATAAGACTTAAAATGCTGCACCAATTGACTAAATGTGTGAATAAACTTATAGAATATGTTGTAAATGCATTTACAATATTATTTGTATAAATTTGCTATATATTTTTTAGTTAGCTCATAAAGATTCAAGCAAAAAGCATGTGAATGTATTTTGACAAATTTAATTTATATACATAAGAAGAGATCTATCTAGCTAGGGTCCTAGGGATGAGATCAATGAAAATTAATAAACTAGATCAGTAGACCTCCATATTTCTTATATATAAAAAAACATGTGAATGTATCTTATAAAAAAT
The DNA here is from genome assembly GCA_011114355.1 of Carex littledalei. Classification (NCBI taxonomy): domain Eukaryota; kingdom Viridiplantae; phylum Streptophyta; class Magnoliopsida; order Poales; family Cyperaceae; genus Carex; species Carex littledalei. Next base: position 5,215,188 of record CM022096.1, on the reverse strand, counting down.
ATGTTAGTGTTGTGATCTAGAAGTCAATTATAGGATGATTGTATTTTAAGTTTTGTTCATGTAATTGAATGATTTGTTTATCATTTTGCTCCTTGAGTATTTCATTACTTATAGATCATTCAGGTTAAACACCTGAAATTGTGGAACTCTATACAGGAGTTAATGAATACTCTAAATGTCCCTAATCTTGGTAATTAACAAGGAACATTAATTACCGGTATAAGATTAGCATTTGGATTAGATGATAATCATGTTCTACAGATCATATGACAATGAGTTGTCAATCTAATCAAATGGATACATGATGGAGATTAATTAGGCTATTGGACGTGACCAAAGTAAAACATTTAATATGGATTGTGTTTGTGTTATTAATGTTTTATTTGTCTGAAATTCTAAGGTATGAGATGATTGTTTATCTCGAGAATGCATATTTGTGGGTATTATCCAAAGAGGTCCCTACTACCTAGTGTTTCAATCTAATGATTATTCATCTTTCTTAGAGAGCCAAAACTTTGTCTCTCTCCTATTTTGATCTCTCATGTGTTGAGAACCCACAAATCCTAGAATCAAGATCTAGTTCTCTTGGAGGATAGAGATTAAGGAGCGACCAAACTACTACTCTTTAGCAAGAGAAAACTTTGGTTTCTAATTAATTTCTTGGTGGATACCGTGGAGATGGAGTCTCATCTTGGTGCAAGACATTCTAAGTCACGCACACATCGACCACCAAAGCGCTGCAAGTAGAGTGGGAAAAATGGCATGGCAGAGCCGACTTCGTCACGGAACGGCACGGCACGCGTGTCAGTTACGTGCTGTGACTCGCGTGTCCCGTACCGTGACCATTCGCGTGCCGTGCTCATCTTTTGAAACTTTGGCACGGCACGTCACGTGAAAAATTTAGTCACGGCACGTAGTCACGCGAGTCACGTGTAATTATGACCATTAGATATTGATTTAATGGTAAATCTTGAATAAACTAACCTAAATTATGATTAAATGGTCACGTGAGTCACGTATGGTCACGGCACGTTTAGGCATGGCGTGACCATTCGCGTGCCGTGACCACCCATTGACATTTTGGTCACGGCACGAGACCAAAGTCATGGCGTGTTAGTCACGGCACGGCACGTCATGTTTTTTCCACTCTAGCTGCAAGGCATTAACCACCATTAGCATCAACAAGGAGGTGATGGCTACAACCCTACATCTCAATGACTTTCCTTTCTTGTTTGGAGACAAGAAACTAAAGGTATGATGCTTATTGATTTGAAAATATATTTTGGTTTAATTTCAGTCGCATATGATGATCTCTTTTGGTACTTTTTTTTGTCAAAATTTTGAAATTCCGCTGCCTTAAGTACCATAAGAATCCAACAAAATATTGCACAATATACAATGGATCTTATTTTTTTATCATGAAATTCAGAATATGTCTATTGGTATTAATACATTTAGGACTATATAATGGACTATATTAATAATTCAGAATATATAATGGGAATCTGGCTAATATGCTACGCGTATATAAGGGCCCCTCCGTGCTACGGCTCACTTTTTGAGTTTTCAAAATCCTAACGGTCGATCCGAACCGTTCAACATGATCTCCATATGAATATGTACTTGCAAACCAAATTTTACTATTTATTAAGCCACTTTGAAAATTGCTGATCCAATGGTCCAGCAGATTTTACTGTTGTGTACAAATTAGTGTTTTTTCAAAGTGGCTTAATAAATAGTAAAAAAATTCTAAAAAATATAAAATTTGGTTTGCAAGTACATATTCATATGGAGATCATGTTGAACGGTTCCGATCGACCGTTAGGATTTTGAAAACTAAAAAAGTGAGCCGTAGCACGGAGGGCTCTATGCTACGCATAGCACCGTAGCACTGTCTTATATAATGGATGCTTATATGACTTCAGTTGATTAAAAATATAGATAGACTCACACAATGTGATGTAAATATATTTCACTATATTTGTTTGTATAATATCTGATGCACTATTTTGAATTAGCACATCAATACATGCAAGCGTACATGACAGTACATAGAGCAGATAGTTCAAGCAATTATTTAAGATGAAATATATCTCTAGTTGATTAAAAAGACGATTAGACGCCCATAATTTTTGAACATGCATCCCTTTGTGTTTTTTAAATTGAAAATTATGATGTATGATTCTAAATTATTGCATCTAAATTCATTCAAACTAAATGAAAATACTTTGGTCGAATTTAGTTATGATAAAAATTAAATAGTCTCCATTTTAGTGAGATGATGAAATTTTAACAATGAAATTACTTTTCTCTCCATATAGAATTCTTTATGTAGAATGAACTAAAAGGGTATACAATAATTTCCTCTGCAAATGCTCGACCAGAATTTTACTGTGATAAGAAACTTGAGGGCATTTCTATTACTATACCCATTTCACGAAATTACAAAAAAGTTACTACAATGAATCCAATTTCTGAATTTTTTTTTTTAGTCAAGGATGTGCCTGCGTGAAGAGTTGGATTTAAATAAATCTAGATGAAATCTTAGCCGTTAGCATTTAGCCATCTTAACCCCGTGTTTTGCCTTGGTGGTAATTTGTAGGCATTATGACCTCTTATTACAGAATGGAAGGATCTAAAACTTAATTAAGATGATTAAAATCACCTTTATAAATTAAAAATTAACAATTTGATCTTTTGTATTTTATATTTTTTATATTTTTAACCTCTTTATAAAATAAAATTATATCATAGTATCTTATTTAGAGTTTTCAATTTCAATTTTCTAATTCGACTTGCATTACAGCATATTTTCCTGTTAGATATTCAAGCCCAGCCAAATCCAATTTTATATTAAATTTTATGAATTTTGAAGATAAATAGAGTGAGGCTATAGTACTATGCATAGCGTATATTGATCCGTAATATGGATCGATATCTTCATTTTCAAAATCTAAACAGTCAATCTGAACTGTTCAACATGTTTTTCGTATGAAAATATACTTGTAGATTAAATTTTACATTTTTATAATTTTTTATTATTATTTTAGATAAGTAGAAAATTACTTAATTTAAATATTTTAGACCATTCAAAAGTACTAATTTTCAAACAATTTAGAAAAATAGTAAAAGAATTCAGAAAAATATAAAATTTAATTTGTATGTACATTTATATATGGAGATCATATTGAATGATTCATATTGACTGTATAAACTTAGAAAACAAAAATATTAATTCATAGTACGGAGTATGCATAGTTGCATATCCTCACTCAGATAAATAATATAATTATAATTGGTAGTAGAATTTAAGAGGACACCGATCAGGGCTTGCCCCCAACATAGATCCGACCGTGCAACACGCTAACTATGCAAACTGATAGCTAAATATAGAAATGGAAGGTTACAGCGACCGTTGACACGGAGGGGTTGATGGAGAGGACCAGAGGATAATTGATTTTGAAAAGAAAAATAATGATTGAGTTCTGAGCAATGGCAGATTGCAGACCTTTAGCTTTTGTGATTTCTCTGCCTTTTGCTCTTCTCTCCCTCATCCTCTCCCTCATCGGCACTGTCGTCTGGTTAATTGGGTACCCTCTCTCTCTCTCTCTCTCTCTCTCTCTCACTCTAATCAATTAAAAATTGCACAATGTGTGTACCAGATAAAACTTTTCAAATAGCATCAGCTCCTCTGTTACAGACTTACAGTGTAATTTGCAGACTAGTTACCCTTTTATGAATTTGCATTAATCAGAGAAAGATGCCCATGCATCATATATAATTATATATATTCATATTCTCCTCTGTTACTGTATGAGTCTGATCATTCAAAATTGGTACATGCATCTAGTTCCCATATTAACATATATCTATATTCAGAAACAAGAAATAAAATCCTACAACATGCTCAATTATCCTCATTGGTTATATTTGTAAGTGCCAACTATTTTGTTCGTCTAATTCAATTTGTTGGTTCATTATACAGGTCTATTTTCAGCTGTCTGTGCCCTTGCTGTGCTTGCTTTGCACTGTTGGCCAACTTTGCCATGGAATTGATTCAGGTTCCTGTCAAAGTGGTGGAGTGCTTCATTGATCTCATCCCTTGCTAGATAGATCCCTTCTTAGTACTTAATGTATGCAACTTTTTCACATTTTGGCGTGTTCTTCTATTGCAGCATTTTTATTTTTGTAGCCGTATTGTTTTATTCACCGTCTTTAATTTATCGATTAAGAGGATTTGTTTATGCTGTTGTGATGTCCTTGTTGATTCGATTTGAAATACAATTTAATAGGAGTTCGATTGTATCATCTGTGAATGCATATTGTTGGCGTGTTCTTCTAGATAGTTAGCCATCTAACAAAGATTAATTAATTGCGTGCGGTCGGAGTTTTCATCATATTTAATTAAAAAATGAGCAAGTTTTTGTAATTACATATTAGCAATTTATCAGAACTACATGCAGATATAGCTCAATGCGACATATCTACAAAATTCAAAATATTTACTATTAAACGCGTTATTATTCTTTCGCACAAAAATACACTGTTATGGTATTTTGTCAATTCAGAGTTTCAGATCAATTTGTAAAATGTGTAACTTGGTCAGTATGGGCCCAAGACCCAAATCCTCAACCCTATAATTTATTAGGATATTACTTTGGGCCTTTGGGTTTAAACTTTAAAGGCTGCAGAGTTGCATTTATTGCCCTGCAAAATCCCAAAATACGTAACTCTTAATATATTTTGCAAAGTCACCCAAACATCACAATATGTCTCGGTCAGCACTATTTGACATTAATTAATTTTAAATTTTATTTGCTCTAATTGTTCGTTCATATTTACAAACTTTTTCATAATGTTCTCATTTTAGTTTTTATTCTTTACTAGAGTTTGAAAATTAAATTATATTAATTACATAAGCAATTGTTTTATGTTTAAGCTTACTAGATGAGTTCTACCTCTTCTTAAGGGTGTGCTCTACAAGAGGAGAGGGGAAGGGGTGACCGGACCTTCTCTTCCTTTCCCTCCATTCTCTTCCTATCAAAATTTAATGTTCTGAAAAATAAATAAAGTCAGAACATTAAATTTTGATAGGAAGAGAATGGAGGAAAAGGAAGAGAAGGTGAATACTACATACAAGTAATTTAAATTTTATAACTTTCAAATCAAAGTGCAGAGGAAGTTAACCCTTTATCGTGCCCTCTCTCCTCCCCTCTCTTCTCCTCTTTCTTTGTGGAGCATAACCTTAGGTTTTACAATTATTTGTATTTAAATGACCAAATTAGTTTTGCAATTATGACCCTTCCCATTCTTTTTTTCTCATAAATGGATATGATTAACCTTTATCATTAGAGTGTATTGCAAGATGACAATATTTGCTTTGAAATGATTTTTTTATATATATCTTGTTCAGAGGTGTAGTCAGAATTTTTATCAATGATAGATAAAAAAAAATTATTGATATAATTAGCGGGTTGTGAACTACCGTGAATTAACGAATTTAGATTTTGGACTGTCTAGAGTAGACAACAACCCGATTATACATAAACCTATACTCAATTTTTAAATTTTAAGAGTATGCAATTGACTATTTCCGGTTGAACGTGACTCCGTCACTTATCTTGTTGGTGTAATATTATTGAGTGATCCTACGAGAAAAGAAAATCAATAAATAAAGAAAATAAAAATATTGCCATTTTAAGTAATATTTATATAGAAAGTGTTAGTTTACGGCCGAGGAAATATACGCGGTTTCTGGAAACTTCTACAATTTTCCGAGCTCAACCAGACTCTTCGCAAATCCTTACCTCTCCAGACCTTTCTCTCCTTTCATTTTCTATGTATGCGCATCTACCGTCCCATTCCAGAATTCCTCGCAACAAATAAACGAAACACACACCAACCAAAGCAACCTTAGAGTGAGAACTGAGAAGCAAAGAAGAAAGAAAGGAGAAAAAACAGAGGTTCTACAAGTAAATAGATAGATCTAAAAGCATGGGGGTGGATTATTACAAGACCTTGCAGGTAGATAAAAACGCAACAGACGATGATTTGAAGAAAGCGTACCGCAAATTGGCTATGAAATGGCATCCCGACAAGAATCCCAATAACAAATCTCAGGCCGAGGCCAAGTTCAAGCAGATCTCTGAGGCCTATGAGGTAATCTTTCTTTCTTGCTTGCTTTTTTATAATTTTTCTGTACTAATTCTTGCAAGCTAGATTCATACTCTTTGCCTTACTGGTGAAGGAAAGGAACGAATTCTATTTTTAGGCCTTCCTTTTCAAACAAAGAAAAGAAGATGATAGACAATCTTGTCAATTGGGATTACGTTACTGGTTGTTCAATATATGCTTTGGTATTGGTAATAATTGTTATTAAGTAGCAACTCATTGTTGTTTACTTACAGTTTCAATCTGTGTTAATGTGTTATCCTGATTGGAATTGTAAGCTCCTCTTGTTTTCTAGATTAAACATTAATTCTGTAATGAGTTTTTGGACGAATTACTATTGGAAATTTCCCCTTGATAAAATTCCAGAAACAACCAATTTTCAATTTGGTCATGAGTGTTGCGGCAATTTGGCTGGGTATGTAAATAATCCTTTGTGGTTGTTTCAAGTAAAATTTTTCATATTCCAACTGTGAAAAAGTTAATAACACATGCCTCTCCTTTCTGGCAGGTGCTGAGTGATCCGCAGAAGCGTGCAATTTATGACCAATACGGTGAAGAGGGCCTTAAAGGTGGGGTTCCGCCACCTGGCGCTGGTGGTGCTGGTGGTGCCTCGTTCTTTCCAGGTGGGGCAGATGGGCACACCACCACCTTCCACTTCAACCCGAGAAATGCCAATGACATATTCGCCGAATTTTTTGGCTCATCAAGTCCGTTTTCAAACATGGGCGGTAGCGGCATGAGAGGTGGTCCAACTGGGATGAGGTTCTCCAGTGGTGGTGGCTTGTTTGGGGACGACTTATTCAGCTCGGCTTTTAGTGGGGCCAATGGACCAATGCACATGAACATGAATAGGCAGATGAAAGCGGCGCCTATTGAGAGAACACTCCCGTGTAGCCTTGAGGAGTTGTACAAGGGGACTACCAAGAAAATGAAGATCTCTAGAGAGATTGCTGATGCAAGTGGGTATGTGTGACTTTTATTTTATTTTTATTTCTATTTGTTTCATACTTGTAGTTCCAATGAGGAATGTAGGTGGCCATTTTGCAATTTATGCTTACATTGTTGTTAGATGATCCCCAACCTTTCTCATATAGTGTCTAATATTAGCACATTTAGATGCTGTATGCTTGTTGGAAGTTGACAGTTTTGCCCTTGATTAAACATTTTGAACACAAGATGAACTTATCATAGAGAATTCAAAATGTTTAATCAAGTAATTAAGCTTCTTGCTCAGAAAGTCTGTTGCCTGCAAAGACTTCAGGAGTTAACTGCAAGTATGGGGGATTAAATTTTTTCTTTCTTGCCTGTGTAAATGGATGTATTTTGGTTGCTAACAATGTAAACATCTGCATCTTTTCAGGAAAACCATGCCGGTGGAAGAAATCCTGACGATTGAGGTCAAGCCAGGGTGGAAAAAAGGCACGAAAATCACATTTCCGGAGAAAGGAAATGAGCAGCCAAACGTTGTCCCAGCTGACCTAGTCTTCATAATTGATGAAAAGCCCCATCCTGTATTTTCAAGGGACGGTAATGACCTTGTCACTACACAAAAGATCTCTCTTGCTGAAGCTCTCACTGGTTATACCGCTCGTATAAATACACTGGATGGACGTACCCTTACTGTTCCAGTCAATGCAGTTATTAGTCCAGATTATGAGGAGGTTGTACCTAGAGAGGGAATGCCCATACCCAAGGATCCCACCAAAAAGGGTAATTTGAGGATCAAGTTTGATATTAAGTTCCCTACTCGGCTTACTTCAGACCAAAAAACTGGCATCAAGAGGTTACTGGGTCAGTAACAGATATCAGATTTCTGTGTTATCAGAAAGAAAGGGAAAAGAAGTTCCAGATGTCTATATCTCTAGGTGTGAGATAAAAGTTTGCAATTGCGATGTGTTTTCTCATTAGTTTTTGTAATACTAGAGTTGTATTGATGTGTAAGAATTTTGAATAAACTTATTATTAATAGCTAGTGCATTCTTTGTTTTTTTGTTGATGTGGTCATTTCGAACACCAAAACTGTCAATAGTTTTCTGCTCTCTATGTTTCTATAACCAAATTGAAAAAAATAGATATTATCTATATATTTGGTAGTGTTGCATTTCTTTGAATGATACATGACAAAACTGTTAATTTATATGTAGTTGTTTATAGATGTTAAACCAAAAGATTACTTGACAATTAAGGACATACTTCATACTTGGTATGAGATTTAGGTTTTGTTTTAAGTGTTCATTTTATAGAGTACTGAATACGGTCTCACTAGGATATGATCCGTTTTCATCATCGCTGGAGTATGCGTAGTTTAAACTTTAAACGTACGTAATCTGTGTTTCTGTAACAGGAAGTCGTTTTTGCACCAGCAGAAGACCCTTTCTATATTTGTTGATTTTCTCTCGAGATTCTCATGCTGCCATCGATGTACTTTACAGTTGAGCACCAATTTTAAAGAGCTGCGCATAGTTATTAGCGCTGTAAACGATATGGAATGTTATTGTGAAATCTGCACTAGTACCCAGCGTCATTGTTCATGTGCTTATTAAGGTAAATCCAATCAAATTGTCCCGTTGAATACATGTACTGTATACTTTGTCAATTATAAATATCTAGTATACAAATTCATTATAAATATTGGAGTAGAATTAGGGTGTTTTTAAGTTTAGTTGATGAGCTTAATTTCACAATTTATCGGATTGACTTTAAATGGCGAATTAAAACCGTTAAACCGATTTACTTATAACGAGTTAAAACCGATTTACTTATAACGAGTGGTATGTTTACATATAAAATTAACTTTACATGTAAATACATCAAAAGTAAATCGGTTTCAACATTTTAGATTTGTCGTTTGAAACCAATTTGATAGGTTTTGGAATTAAATTCAGAGGCTTGGTGAGCGTAAAAATACCTCAACTTTACTCTAAATATTGTAATTTAGTATCACAAATTTGTTACAACGCATCAGTTAATTATTCACTTTATGACTTATGTCAATTAATTTTTTTATATTTATCTCCTATTAAGGATGCATTTGATCTAGAATATTATGTAGTTTCTAATATTTTTAAAATATTTTTTTATCTACTTCTGGAAAAAGAAAAAAAAAATTGATAAGTGTGCGTTCAAGCGATAGCTTGAGTGTACACCATAGTGACAAGACTCGTGTTTTATTCGTTTTTTTAACATTATCGAACCGAACTCCGAATAAAACGCAAAAAAATGTATAATATGTTTTATTCGCGAATAAACGCGAATTACGAATTATTCGCGAAAAAAAACACACAAAAAAATTTCAAATTTTTTTTTAACTTTTTTTTTTTCACTTCCTTGTTGTACCGAATTATTCTCAAATTATATCCGATTTATATCCGAATCACGAATTTTTGACCCCGCCGAACCGAACCCAAACTTTTCGTTTGTCACTATGATGTACACAGGTGTAATCCTCATGTATATTGAACAATGTTAAATTAATATTTTAAGATTTTAAAATACGTGTTTGACAGATAAGAAAACTATCGACAGCTGTCAAATCGTATTTTAATTTGATCAAAATCGCGTGACAACTCTCAATTATTATGACTAAACAAATATATATATATCAAATAAACTGTATATTAACACAATTGGTAAATATGTATGGTAAAGTGCATAAAAAATCAATAAAGACGACTAGAGAAGATGAATTTATTAAAGATGATTATCAATCCTGATTTGATTTTGAATGTTACCTTGTTATATATGGATCATTATCCATTCAATAAACTACAGGTATAGACATTTTCTTGACATTACACGTTCAGTCTTGAAAACTTTCTTAACATTATCCGTTCAGTCAATACCCTCAAGTGCATTGCAGAAACTATGTGACACGAGATCAGTGTATGTTTCCTGAAGCAGAACAGCATTAGTCCTTGGAGGCTGCTAGGACTGCTGACCACAAACAGCATAACAGCAAGCACCTCCCAAGTGGAATCACTAGACAACACAGGAAAGTTTCAGTACAAGTAAAACCGAAGACTGCAAGCTAAACTAACTATTTCAATCCACATCCAAAAGATATAATATATACGGATGATTAGTATTACATAGCTTAACGCAGATACCTCAATATCTGTGACCCCGGACACATAAAATTGAATCGCTGCATTTTTTACACACTCCAGAGGCTCCCAGATTCCATAAAACATATCCCAGAAGCTGGCCCCCCTAGGCCTGACCACCATTAAGCAAATTCCACTAAAATAAAGAGAAAAATAGCTCTCCTCATTCTCTCTCTCCCCCAAACCTTGGCAACGGCTGCCAGGTCCTCTTTATCTTTCTCTCCCGAAAAAAAAAAATAAACAGAGAATGAAAAAGATACATCCTAAATCTTGTCTCAATTTTCCCTAATCACTGTAATCAGAGTACCCTCCATCATCACCTTCATCAGCTTCATCATCAACATCAACATTATCATCTCCATCCCCAGCCGCATCACTATCATCTTCACCGTCCTCATCCATCATCTCGGCACCATTATCCTCCCTTGCATGGGCATAGTGCATACCGCCAGCATAGCCCTCAACGTCAGCATCATCATCATCATTATCAATGTCCTCTTCTTCCTCTTCACTCTCATCCATCGCTTCACCAGCAATATACTCCCCAGCATACTGGTGCGGCATACTGTCAACATACTCATCAGCCAACATCTCTCCATTTTCCTCTCCATTTTCATCTGAACTGTCATTCTCAGCCTCAACTACATAATCCCTTTCTCTTGGCTGAAGTCCCCAATTTTCCTCTTCCTCCTCTCCAGAGCTTCTAGAAACATCCGCCCTAGGAGTATCCATTTTGCTATTACTGTTACTAATAATGTTAAACCTACCAAGCAAGCTTTCTTTCGGGATGGCCCCAGCCCGACCACCCTGACGAGGCCTCGTGCTACGGCGACCCCTTCTGCGGCCTCTGGCAGTGCTGCTGCTACTGGCACCACGTGGGCGACCACCCCTTCTTGTGTAACTCCTCTTGGGCTTTAAGTAAGGGTTGCGATCTGTATCCTCTGCCCCGCGAGATGGGCCAGCAGCTAGTTTGGGTGGACGACCACCACGGCCACGGCCCCGTCCACCAGTCATAGCACCACTACCACGTCCCCGTCCACGCCCACGGCCCCTGCGGCCACTGCCAATGGAATCAAGCCATCTACGGCCATCTAGTGGATCAAGAGATTGTGTCCCATCTAGCTCATTGACTGTCTTTACAACTGAATATCTAGGTGGAAGATTCTAGACAAGGAAAACAGATTAGATGGGGATTAAAAAAAAGTCCAATAGTCAAAGAGGAAGAATATTTGCAGGTATATATAATTGCTAAGATCTGAACCAAACAAAAACGGTCATTACAGCTGGTAGATAAATCTGCATAACTTCAACCCCATCACTGATTATAGATTAGAGACAATAAATCGTCTCAGGTGCAATATAAAAGTAGCTCCTTGCTATAATAGTTGAGAACCAAATAGCACTGCACATCTGCATTGGATTTGAACTGACCTGCTATGTACCATGTTTGTTAACGGAGGGTCTGGTTCCACTTTTACCATTCAAGGGGAAACTTGGTAAACCAAAGAACCCTTCTCAAATAGTACTTCAAAGAAAAACACAAATATAAAAACTAACCATGAACCCATTGTCATCTCTATTCCTCTGAGAGTCTGTCTTTTGAAGGGGCATATAAGATATGGAGGCATCAAAGTAATAGAGCCTAAAGGCAACAGCTGCTACAGTGTTGGGCACTGAAGGTACCACAGTAACCAATCCAGAAGACGATACAACATTGGGTACCCCAGCAGCCTCGAGCAGCTCAGCAGTGGTCTCAAAGTTAGAAGCCAAGTAGTCTTCATTAATTGCCCGCTCCAGCACAGTCAATAACTGACAATACAACAACCCATCATTATTCCTAATTTCCATTCTAGGTTTTGCATAATGACAACCAGGTTTAATCAGACCCTTTGGATTAAAATGGAATAAAAGCAAACATTACCTGGAACACGTCCTCGGGAGAAGAGGAATTGCTCAACCTCAATCCCCATGATTTTCGATAACTATCCGTCCAATTGGGCTTAAGTGTTTCAGCTGGAACTGATACCTACAAAATTAAAAAAGTTAAACAAGTAGTAATATAAAAATCGATAAAACACGTTACTCTAATAGCATTTCTACTGAATTTTAATGTGCAAAATAGATAGGTAAAATGAAGAATAAACGAAAGTGATCCTTAAACATACCTCAACAAAAGCAAGTTGTGCCTTGAGAAGCTCCATTCCTATTGTAGTTTTATTTGGCACTTCCTTAATCTTGGGGACCCTCATCTTCTCTTCACACTCTAACAGATGCTCTGAAAAGTTGATACAAGCCTTAAAGTCCTTGTGGCACGAAGGACAGTGATTGTCTTCTGCCAGGTGTGTACGGTAGCAGGTCTCACATGCCTGTAAAAGCTCAGAGCACCGCTTCTTCCCATACTGTACCGCACACAACACACGGGCATTGTAACACTCAGCCCATAACCACTTCACAAATCCTCCATACCGTTTGGAAATATCCAGCCTTTCTGAACTGGTACAACCAATCTGGATTTTGAATGAGTCAGAAACTTGCGCAGCATCCATAGCATCAGAACTGCTAGATAGCATGCTGCTTCTTGGGCTGTCCAAGTAGTTACTCGAGTTTGGGCTTGAATCTATTCCTTGACCTAAATCAGTTTTCACAGATTCGCTAATTGTTTCTCTCCATATCTTATTCGCTTGCTTGAAGGTTGGCTCAATCCTTTGAAGCATAGAATGAAGGTTCGACTCACGGATGCCACGTGTGTCAAGTGAGGACATGAGAGAATCAAAGACCTGCGTTTTATTAGGAAACCACTAGGTAAACCAAACTTTCCTTGGGAGGAACATGAGAGAAAAAAGTGTGAAATAGGCAACAATATCCAAATTAACCCAATTTGCTTTGATTCCCAATTTAAGGGGAGAGAATGGTCTTCACCCTCATACTATTCAAAATAGATTGAAACATCGAGAAAGGGAAATGCAAGAAAAATGTACATCAATTGATCAGACGAAATGTCAAATATATAAATAAAGATAAAACATAGATTCAAAAGAAAAAGAAAAAGTATTCAGTAGTTTCTAGTGAACAAATAGATACCTCCTCAGAATCGATAACCCTCCATTGGCTATCTCTTGATTCAAAAAAGATCCTCCCAGAGCAAGGATCACAAGGAGAAGCTGAAGTCGAAAATTGCCAGTATCGGTTACGTCTCCTGTCCTGCCCAAGAGGTAGCGACCTATACACATGCAGCTGCTCCGCTTTGTAGGCAATGTATGCCTTCATCTGAGACCGTGTTTTCTCAGCATGTCCATACTGGTGCACGGCCAGCGCGTCAAAATTTTGAGTCGTATTCTGCACCACACATCCACTCCTCTCAACGGATACATTGCCAGGTTCATCAGTGTTTGCAGGCGCATGATTTGGTACAGCAACTAAGGTATCAATATTGTTATGAACAAGTGTTGTTAGATTGCCCCCAGTTGGGGTACCATCAATAGCTTGGCCTTCTTCATGCTTAACGCCAGCATAAGGAGTGAACTGAATTTTGGTAGCATATTCCTCCCTCAAACGCCTCTTGTCAAGTTGTGCCTCAGCCCACATCTGTTTTTTCAAAGCATTTGCTGCCTCCAGGCGTTCCTGAAGAAGGAAAATATAAGTATCATCGATTGGATCTACTGATTCAAAATGGCAAAATAGTAGAAGTGCATTTGGTGTATACTTTCTCTTAAGCCATTTTGGGTTTTATCTTGCTTATTGTTTAATTATGGACTTAAGATAACAGGGTAAACTGACGCCAATTTGGATGATATCAAGGCCAAATTGAGGATTAGTTGAGCACTAAGTATACACCTTGGGACCATCTGCAAAGCTTAAGAAAATTAGAAGCAGCACAAAAATTAAATACTAAATGTAGAATGAACAAATTTTGTAAAGAATAATAGTTTGAAACCTCGAGAATGTTACGGATGGAATTGCCTCGGATGACAATGCCAACCAAGGCAACAAGGGCGTTAAGGCGTTCCTCAACAGTAAGATAGCAATAGTCACCCTCATCAAGACCCTGGACCCATGGCTCAACAGGAATACTCTCATCGATCTCAAATTCTTCCGCACCGCCAGTTCCCACATCTACATGCCCATTAGGTGCCACCTCAGCAGGTGAAGAGATAGAAACACCAGCTATTATGTTTGATTTCTCTTCAGAAACCACCTCAGAATCTTTTGTACATTCCAATGGACTTGCTAGTGGAGCTGTACCTGTTCCATGTTAAAAATGGTTATAGTTTGACCAAACGTCATCAAAAGTTCAGCTGAAAATTACTAGAAATCCAACAACATTGGTGATAGTTTGAAACATAGCAGGTGAACAATCCATAAGCCTAAAATAAAGCCTATAAACTTAGTTTAGAGCTTTGTTACTTGAATTTGAAGATTGTTGCCTACATTCTAATATATGTAATTAGATGCATGCATACATATATAATATATATAACAGAGAATTTTCTGACACGTGAAGAATTATTAATGCCAACTTCCATAAGCAACCAACAATATTGCACTAACAAGAATACCTGTACTGTTTGCCTCAGGTAATGCAAGGGCATTACCATCACCCAATTTAGAACTACTATCAACACCATTGCCATCAGGTTCATCAGCATCATCATCACAGTCAGAATCCTCATCTCTCTCAACATCGCCCCCATCAGCATCAGCGTCAACCTCAACCTCAGCCTCAGCCTCAGCAACATCATCCTGATCCTCTGCATCCTTAGCTGCATTTTGAAATGCTTTAATCTTCTCTAGGGCAGTCGAGAGCACCTCCTCTGCTGTTTCTGGATCTTTCCGGTATGGGGTCCGTACGCAGTAGGTTGAAGGTGCTGTACGCTCAAACAGCTTAGTGTCCCTCGACAGTGCTGCTGCTATAGATGCTTCAGGCGTCTTGCTTGTTGTTAAATCCCTTAGGCCAGATTTCTGTATGAATTGGATAATATTTTGCCTTAGAACCGGATACCAAGAAAATATAAAGCTGTGCATATGGAAGTGGGTTGCCTATGTTAAAAGTACCTGAATCTTGTCAGCTACTTCAAGGATTGTCAAACCATGACTCCCCTCAAGAGAAAGAACATGAAAGGCTGCAAACTTGACAGTTCCAGGAGTCAGCCGATGGCGCTTACGTCTGTGGCTGTACCCCCGTTCTCTCATCAGTGCCACAGCATGCTCTGCTGCCGAACCATCACGAAGGGTAGAAATCACATCCTCACCATCTTGCCCCTGACAAAAATAGAGAACACAATAAACATTACTTATATTGCTCAGAAGAAAAGGTACTCGATATCTACTGTAGAGGTAATGTAAAGCCTAATCCAATTTATGATCGTTTCTGCTTCTGCTTGCTTCTTTTTTTTTTTTTTTACCACAAATGACCCCAAGAATTCTTGCAAATACAATATACTATTTTTTTTTTTTTGACAATAGTGGGCGAAAGCCCACCTGTTTCATTATGAAACCAATTTTTTTTTTACAATGTTATTTGGTACACTTATGTACCAATCAGCAAAAGAGAAGTTAGAGGATTACATTGTCATCAGGCATCAGACAAGCCTGGAATCATATAGCTAAAGTATTAATCAGCATATAGTTTGCTAGGTATTAGAGATAAAAGTCTAAGACACAACACATTTGTAAGCAAGCATACAGTAATCAACTCCTACAACGAGAGCAATGAGAAGCACTAGAGAGACTTTGTGAATGTGGACTAGAGTCAGTGTTATATGAGTCAGAAGGAGAAGAAGGAAGAAGACCTCCTGCCTCATCAATGGCCCTGATCTCTTCCATTATTTGTAAGTGCTCTTCTAAGTCAGTCCCCTCTAAACCAAGAGAAGGGTCCTCCTCGTCCACGGACGGGAATACAATATACTATAAAAAATACTGAGCTTGAACAATCCAGCACTTGAAAATTTTGCTCTGAGAGTAACCTTTAAATGATAGAGATTGACATTCTGAAAGTAAGAGGAGATTTCGAGGGTTTTATATGAAGAGATGAACATACATCGTTGTCGTCACGGTAGTAGATGTCTTCGACATTTTTCTTTTTAAATCTGGGCCCAAACCCAGCAGCAATAGCAACCTGCCGCAATACCTCCGGCCATGTTAGATTATTCAAGTGTCGCTGCCAGTTGCGTATGTTAAAACCCCACAGAAGTGCCTGGAAGCAAAAATCACTGGTAAGAAACCAAAAGGAAAGCACAAAATGGAGATAGGAAACCTATAATGAATTAACAAAGTAAACTACATTATATTTTCGAGTTTTATTTGACTAGTTTTTAAGATAAATGTAGATCAGAGGTACCATCTCAACAATCTGCAAATGGCCACCTCCAGGGTTGACAGCCGAGCTCTGATTAACTCCAGACGAGACAGCTGGGGCTCTTGCCACTTCCTCAATATCCTTGAGAATTAGTCTTAATATCGATACATGAACTTCTCCAAGGCGCCTTGATCCCTGCTACAAATATACATTATCACAATATTGTTGAGATACTCAATGTTAAATTTTAGAAGAGATGACTTTTCATGTTATCACTGTGCCAGAACTAATGGACATGGTTCCAGAGCATAATAATTTAAAAAAAAAAAAAAAAATCATACATAATCATGAAGGTCCTGGATAAACTCGTCAAGATTGAATGGCCAAAGCCCCAGCACATCAGCAAAGGTCATCAAGAACTTCCAAACCTGAATAACAAAACACATGCATGAACATTGTTATGCAATACAAAAGCACAAGGCAAAAGAAAAAAATCAGCATCAAGATCAATGACAAACTTAAAAACAAAGAATGCAATATGCAATGGGAAAGTTGAACATGAAAAATAGTACCATGAGAAGGTTGCCAACATTTTCCTCAGAATTTATCCAGGGTAAAGTAGCAAAAGGGCGCTTTAGCTTTACTGAGTCGGGAGGAAAGTTAGTCAACAACTTCCTGAAGGAGTCAAGGTCATTCAAGGTATCGGTGTCGAGAGCTAACATGGAAGGGAAGCCCTTGGCATGCGCAGCAAGCTCCATGAGCTCTAATCGCTCATCTTCTATTAGTTCCATGTATTCCTTGGCAATTCTGCGTGCAGTGGCTCTTTCTGTGGCAGCCTTCTGACGAGCAGCCTCCTTCTCCCTGCGCATATCTTCCTTCTGCCTTTGTTTCTCCAGCTGCAAGCCCCAAGTAGTGTTAAGTAGGATTCTTATTTAACTAAGAAATAAAGTTGAGAATAGTGAAAGGAATTGAAGGGGAGGAAAGATAAATTAATTAAGTCACCTTGCCTGCTTGTAAATTTTAGTGGAGACTCAAATTAAGGTGGTAAGTGGTAATCAATAATTACCTTCAATCTCCAAGAGTGCATTTACTGGTATCCGTCAAATCAGGATGTAATCAAAGGAAATGAAAGGATTGAGCAACCAATCACATATGGTGGTGGAAAACAATAGCCTCCATTTTCTTTCATTCAATTCCATTACCTCCCAATTTTTTAACCTCACTTTTCATTTGATTAAAAAAAAAAACACATATCTTAAAAAGGATAATGATGGATGAATAAGACATGCTCACCCTTTGGGATTCTTTCTGTAGGAACTTCTCTCTGCGCTCGACCTCTTTCCGCTGCTCGCGCTGAAACCTCTCTTCTTCCCTCTGTTTCTCTCTCAGTAGCCTTTCTTCCTCTTTCCTTTTCTCTCTGTTTTGTTTCTCCGCCTCCCTTTTCATCTGTTCGCTTCTCTGCATTGTTATCAACACAATTAAATACATAAAAGTGTGCCCTAACTTTAACATACAGATGCAGACAATTGGACTTGGATATGGGAACCTAGGAGTTGATGTAACATAAGAGTTTACCAGTTACACTAATCTTGTCACTGGAGCATAAAAAGTACTTCAAATTTTGTGAAATCTCTCTAATAAGTTAAGTTACATGAAAGGAAAAAAATATCTTAAAAGAGTTGAAAATCAAGAAAGTCGGTACCTTTCGTTTCAGCATGTCTTGTTTCTCAAGTTCTCTTCTTATTTTCTTCTCATGAGCTTCTACTTCCTTTGCAATTTTTAACTCTTCATGCTGCCCAGAAGAAACAAAATATTCAAATACTACTAAAGACCTTATAAAAGAATCAAACATTGCGTGAAAAAGCCTACAAGCCCAACAAAAGGGCTCATTTGGTATCGTGCATAATAAGCATAATCAAACAATGGAATAGCATCAGATCAGTACTATTCTATCATTCCACCAAAAGGGTGAAATAATACTCTGTTTTAGAATAGTAATCTTTAAATTAGTCAAGTGGCACTAATTTAATATAATGGGTAGTATCTTCCATTATTAAAAAAAAAAAAAAATTACTTCGGTGAAACAATCTTCATGTATGGATTTCCATATTCTTTCTTATTTAATAAAAAATAGATTAGACGAAAGAAAATTCTACAGAAGAGAGTCTGAACTTCAAATATATAAAAAAAAAAATCTATACACAAAAAATTCATATTATCAGATAGTTGAGTTTTTTTAGCATTTTATTTAGTCGATCTTGATTTGCGTATCCTTTAGTTTAGCTTTAATTTATATTAATATTTATCATGTAAAATGAAATTTTCATGTAATATACTACTCTGCCAACTAACATTTTACCAAACAATATTCAATAGTGCAAGAATGGCACCATTTTACTTCTAATTACGAATAACACTGTTCCACCACCTTTCCTATTACTATTCCAAATAGCACTACGCTGGCATACTCGATTTACCAAACGAGCAACAACCAACTTTTTCAAGGTGCATACTCAATCCACGGACTAGTTTAATGAACATCTGAAAAGTCCAATATGCTTCATACCTTCCGCTTTCGATCTGCACGTGAAGCATCCTCTTCAACGCGCATAGAATCAGATAATCCAGCAAGGTACGAGCTCTCCGATCCAGTAGCTGGGGTCACCACAAGTGTACCCTCACTGACAGTCCTTGCATGAGAGGAGCTACCAGCATGAACTGCCTCGTAATCCACAGAAACTGGGGTAGCGAACACTTGTGCCCTTGTAGGTGGGGTCAGCACACCGCCACCAGACATGTGCCCCTGAAATGTATAGCTCGGAACACTAGATTCGTTACTGTGCAAGTACTGCGATCCACCTGGGGCTTGAACTGGAGAGTCATAGATATGGGAACGTGGTGGGGCCCGCTCGTAAGCCTCAGGTATTGCAGTCGGTTGCTCCGGCAAAAACTGGTACTCTTGAGGTGCCCTTGGCTGAGCGTGCACACCATGAGAGCTACTAAAGCCTGATTTTCTCTTGCTGCCACTGTATGAGGTAGGACCTAACAGCGGTGGTTCCATGCTGGGCAAAAAGGCTGATGTCTGGGAAAAAAATGATAAAAAAAGCTTCTATTATTCAAAAGTTTGGTGCATTTATGGGCAAATGGTGACTAACAGAATAAATCAGGTGTTAAAAATTATACCTTTATTGTTTTTGGATCTTGCCTGATGAACAACTTTCCTTCATATGGTCGTACTGGCAACTTCTGTTGCTCTGGGCAGAAAAAGTAAAAATAAAGTGAAGTAAAATTAATTTACAGAAATGTAACGAAAATATAACTGAAAAAGGAGAGGTCAAAGAAAGAAATAGTAAATAATCACATTGCTTTATCACCATTATGTAACTGCCCAACCTACATTTAACTGAAAGATGTGACCTGTAGACCCCCATTTGAAGCCTCCTACAGTGCAGAAAATAAAATAGAAGGATACCTAGAGGTGCTCCAAAAGCGCCAGGAGGTAATGGGTCGAAATCAGTTCCAAGCATGGGCCCATCACTCCTCAAGGGTTCGCCAAGTTGCCTCTCGACAAATCTGATAGCTCGCAGTCCTGCATCAGTGAGTGGCGTACGAGCTGGCACTGGTGGTCCCATCATTGGCGGTTCATAGTACCGCTGTGGACCAAGTCTCGGCACAGCCGAGGCTGCTCTGTGGGCCCCTCGTATCGGTACTGGTACTGCACCAGGCAGAGTATCATGGCTGATTGCTGGAGGCAAAACAGGAGGAGGCACAATGACAGGCAACTGTTCTTCCTCCTTGCGGGCCCGTTTGCCAGAACCGGGTTGAACTTTTCGCTCCTTCAGACGACGGTGGCAGAACCACATTTGGAGCTGTCGATCACTCAACCCAATTTTAGTTGACAGCTCCGCTCGAAGGGATTCAGAAGGATATTGTTCCACTGTAATAACATAGGACAAAATTTTCAATTGGAGAAAAGGTAAGAAAAGGAAAATTGGATATAAGGACCTGTGAGTTGATCAGATTGAGCAAGACCCGAAGCTATCTAATTCTATCCATATCTGAAGAGAAAATACGAGAAAGATTTCTTCTACGTCGATCCAATTAAATTATCATAAAAAAAACAGAGAGAGAGACGAGAAATTAACGTACTGGCATAGGTCTTCTCGAGCACCTCCAGCTGATAAGGGCTCTTCATCATGCGTTTTGTAGGACGATCGGTGCCGCTTCCTCCAGCGCCGCCGCCGCCGCTCCCTCCGCCGTCCGCCGCCGGAGTGTTCATCTTCTCATCGCCATCCCCATCGTCTCCTATATCCATCTCGATCAGAGAAAAAAATAACCCTAGATCTCTCTCAACCAACTAATGGGGAGAAAAGGAGCAAATCGGCAAATCTAGGGTTACTCTGCTCAAGAGATAAGTCTATTATTATGGGTGAGTGGCGAGATTTGGTTCTTGGAGAATAATAATAGTACTAGGAAGAATAAAAGGTGGGTTTTAACAAAAATTAAAAATAACAATAATAATAAATACTGGGAATAGTGAAGAACAACGGAAGGAAAGAAAAAGGGACAGGGCCAAAAATAAATAATTATTACAGGAAAGGGATAGAGATGGAAAGAACAAAAGGAAGATTGGTTGGTGAAACAAAAGCGCAGGAGTTCGAGTTCGTGTTTGATTTGATGCGTTGGGATTGGGTTGAGACTTGGAATTGGAATAAAGAGAGGTGTTGCCATTACGAAATAATAAAAATCCTATTTTGGTTTTGGGCTTGTTCGCTAATTATTCCGATGAATGGACGATTGACGATTGTGTGTGCAAGAACTAAGATTGATCGGTTCTAATCTGTGGGGCTCTATTTTCCCATTTGTTGACCAATTTTTATTTTATTTTTGGACTATTTTATTTTGGTTTTTTTTTCTAAACTGTTGTCTCCTTTTTTGTTTCTTTTCTTGAGAGATGCGCTCAGGAGTTCGCACAGACGGTGTCGTTCGACCGTCTGATTTTTCTGTGGTCTATACTCCTGTAGCCTTGTGTGTGATTATCATAGAAAGCTGAAAGCGCCCTTGATTTATGGGCCTTTGACCATTTCCATATTTACTTGGGCACATATACTTGGGGCTACAAATTACATTGTTGAACTTTGACTATGCATGAAATTCCTCAAGACTATTAACAATAAAAAAGAGAGATTTATTATGTGTCCATATAAACTTTCAAAATAGTTAACTTTTTTCATAAAATTATTATAATAATTCAATATCTTCAAAAAAAAAATATTTTCTCTCTTTTTTTAGTTATTTAAAAATTGAATTGACAACTATAGCATTTTATTTTAAATGGAGGTGTCTCATTTATTGGTCAAGTAAAATGCAGTCAGCCGTAATTTCCAGTTTCAATGAACATGAGAAATTATGGAGCAACCCGCCTAAAGTATATCAGCCTTTTTCAATTGGTGATTAGATAAAAAAGGATGTTACTTGATATAAATTTTGCATTTAAAAGTCTTTTCGTTACTTCTACTCAGATATTAAGATTACAATTTTTTCTCCTGAATTTTACATTTTGAGGACTTCTCAACAATAATGCTTTAGTCGGAAAGACTTTTGGCTTCAAACAATATTGAAAGTCAATTCGATAACTAAACTCATTAAAAAATTGACGAGCATAAAAACATACTAATTTTATATGAAGAAAAAAATGACTTGAACTTACATAAAGAATACAACTACTCAATAATTATACAAAATTTACAACACGAACGATTTGTGTATTTTGTTTCTTTACTGCAAGCCAGACAGATCTTTTACAAAATTTTGACGAACCACGAGAACAATTCCTGGCTGCTGCCATTAAAAATCAAGGCAACAGACTATCACTAGCGTGCGGTTCGATTTGATTTAAGTGGATCAAATTTTACTAATAAAGAAGTATTTTTATACGAAAATTTTATCAAATAAAATACTATTCTCTTAAAATTATTGACAAAATATTCTTGTGGACCTTACTTTCTTCTCTCTTCCTCTCTTCTCTTATCGCCATTCTTATATTAAGCATTTGATATCTTGCTCCGCCAATGACTGTAATTAAAAGATAAAATTTTGCATTGAATATCAGTCTTCTAATCAAATAATCTACCATTTTTTTTATTATATGCACATTTTTATGTTATTTTGCATCTAGAAATTTAAATTTATTTAGGCACATATTCATCACACGTACTCGCCACAAGTATTTGCTTGATTTATTTCCACTTTTTAAATGTAATTTAAGGAATTTTTAGATTGATTGATAATTAGTTGATAGTGAAAGAGCGACTCTTGATATACAAAATATAGAACAATTGAACAACGGATCAATTGGAAATGCATGTGGCCACACTTGCCTTCTTTTTTTTTTTTTTTTTTTTGGGTTCTTACATGGCCCGTAGGCCTACATTGCCTCCTCGCAATGAAAATCTGGCTCAGTGCAGCCTCTCCTGTCCCATCCATATATCCTACCCTGATTGGCTAATCTATGCGCACTTCCCAGATTAGGATGCTCTCTTCCGCAGTGTTTTGCTGAAATACCTGACTGATACTGCTTCTGTATATTCCACGCCTCCCATATTTGTTGGAAAGTACGCCAGTCCGTGATTAGAGGTAGTTTACATGCCAGAGCTGAAACCACTTGCCTTCTTCATCATCTACATATATTACAAAAGTTTATAAAAAAATAATGAATATGAATACAAAAGTATTTTTAAGCATAAAAAATTGTGCATAGAGAATATGATATAGATCACATTTAATGGTCTTATTTTATCATTCAAGTTTTAATTTTTAAGTTATAAAATTTAAAAATAAATGTATGATTGAGGTAGAAACAATAAAGACATTTGAATTCTTTTCTTTATAAAATGTTTATCTAGATTTTTTTTTTTTGAGGCATTTTATCGCCGGTAGGCATACGCTCGATCTTAGCCAAAAACCCAAAAGGCCCGAAAAAGGTATAATATTTTCTTATTAATTGAAGTAATGTCGTTCAAAATAAATTTTGGCAGTTTTCCTTAATTTGCTAATTTTTATATCAAATTTTGGCGATTACGAAGCGGACTCATTACTATGCAATTTATAATCTACCCTTTCAAATATTAGGATATAAATCTGCTGTTATTCCAAAAGGATCACAGGATCCTGTTATACCTATTCCAACCGTTCAAATTTTTTCATGTGCGAATCTCAGAAATAACAACAGATTTATTTCCCAAATATTAAAGCACCAGTACATATCAAAATTTATTTTGCAAACACAAAATCTGAAATTAGATTTGATGAATTGGGACTTCCTATTATAAATTTTGCATAAATACTAATTTTATCATTAGTATTTACATGCACGTGGAGAAAGAATATCCTGCACCGTAATTTTTTATAATTAGAAGATTTTTTAAATATGATGTTTTTTATTTTTTATATTAGCAAAACTGCTCATAGGTTTATATTAAAACAAATATATAATATAAAGTGCAAGTTTACATATGCAGAAAAAAGAAGAAGCAAGAGTACACATTAACAACGTATGAACTAACTAAAAGACTCTTGTCTTGTCCATATTAGCTGACTGGTGAGTCACGTGGTTTTAAATATGATATTACGAATTAGAGAGAGCAACAAAAGTTTTAAGGTTTTGAAAGAATATCTAGGAAATAGTAAATTAAATTGAGATAGGGATTGGGAAGAAGGGAAAGCGAGTAGAGGAAAATTACTTGTCAAGAGGTATGTCACGACGTACAACAAAAGTCATGCTGAAACGGAAAGAGAAAATTGCTGCCTCAAGAGTGTACACTAAAAATATAGTTTATCGGAAGGTCTTGAGCGAAAAATAAGGTACAAATCATATTAATTTAACATGTCTTGTTTTATTAAATGTTTTCATCGTAGCAATTGAATATTTTGTTTTTTCTTTGACAGATACAAGGTGTGTAATGTAGCTACTATTATTATATCTTCAATTTGTACAAGTAGATGTTATTTCTTATTGGACTATATTATACTAATTGACTTTTTATCTATAATTTGAATTTAGAACCAATTTATTTTAATATCATTCATGGATATTGTTGAATAATTATTCTTTTCATTAGTCTCAGCCCCGGCCCTGACCCAGGGTAGCCAGGGCGATGGCCCCGGGCCCCAAAATCCAACAGGGCCCCAAAAAAAAATTGTATATGTTAAAAACGACAAACAAAAGTCAACAATTTAATAGAGCCGAAAATAAAACTCTGTTTCTTCTCTGTGAAACGACAAACGAAGCAAGAAAAAAATTAATAAACCTAATTCCGCCGACCGCCGTTTCTTCTCTGTAAATCAACAAATGAGGGAAGAAAAAAATTAAGAAACCTAGCTCTTCTCACGAGTCACGATCTCATTCTGCGACAGCGAGTGTGAGGCGGAGACGGAAGCGGCGTTTGGTTAGGGCGAGGCCGACGCATCGATGCGGCCTCTGGATTGGACTGCCGGCGGCTTAGCGCTACGTCTGCCTCATTATCTAGGTTCTATCCTTCTATTACTTTGTTTTATTTTTAGTTTAAAACAATGTTTCTTAGAAAACATAAAGAGAGGGAGAAGAAAAACTAAAACCTTAAAAAGGTTCTATTCAAAAACTTTGGAAGAAAATTAAACCACAAAATGAGTTTTTGGAAAACCAAGTTGAAAGTGAGGTGCATGAAGAAACAAAAAATGTATCTGAAAACCAAAATGAGATAAATCAAGAAACAACAAATATGTCTGAAAATAAAAATGAGATAAATGAAGAAATAACAAATGTGCTTGAAAATTAGACTAGTGAAAATAATGAAGAAATTAATCATGTGTCTGAGTGCTTAGATTCTTCGTTATCTATAAATATATATGATCCTATAGTGTGGGATAGTTTAGATTCAAAACTCAGAAATTTGCTTGTTGAGAATGGTCATATTAGATATTCTAATATTAATTTTTCTAAAGATAAATATAATAAGGGGTTCTCCACATATTATTATGATAAAAAAATTGTAAATAAAGGGTCCAAATTTTTCTTCCGCCCCGGGCCCCAAAATCTTCAGGACCGGCCCTGATTAGTCTATTAATCTATAATAATATATCATTTTGTATGAGAATTTTTCTGTTCTCTTATAGTATGTTCCCGTTGCAACGCACGGACACAATACTAGTTTACTCCTATGAGCTTTGACGCTTTTCACCTCCCACATCTATCTCTTCCCCCTCTTCCCTTGTTTTTTCGCTAGTCTCTTCTCGAGTTCTCGTTTTACCTTCTATCCATGGATACTCATTTATTGGCAGCTTAGCAAATATTAACATACATCATCACTACATTTCTGACTTTTCAATACTCAACTCTGCTATCTACTTTTTGTGTGTATAATGTGTCGTCTTTCTTTTTTCATAGTTCGTGTTATATAATTCATCTATTTGCAATCATAGCTGGAGCTGTTTTGGGAGGATAATACATAAAATATATTGATCTGCTGACTAGTTCCTAGCAACGACAGACCATTGGTCTTAATATTTTAGTTCTCAGATTGTTCAATCACGAACACTAGCACATTAATAATCCTACTATACAAAATAAAATGTGAAAGGAACACCAACTTTTCAATAGCGAAATAGTGACATCATGTTATTTATAATCATGTGTATGATGTATGCAAAAGCGAACATGATCCGCTTTGAGAACATTGGAAACTAAACCTTAGTTATAAGCTGAGAAGAACATTGAACATATCATTTGACACGTCAAATTCAATAGGATCCTCTTTAAGTTCAATACAGGCCAATACGACAAATAAGAAGCACAATTGAATGCCAAACACAAACCTTTCAATGGTTAATTAATCCTATCCGCACCGATGTTTAATGTAGACAAGAAAACAAGTCCACAATTAAGGTTTTTATATGCAAATAGCATTAATGTTGCAAGAGTTCTCTAAAAAAAGCTTGCTACAATTCACACCAACCAAACCCTCCAATCTTAAGTTAATCTTTGTCAAGACTAATAGCAATAGTTACATCCAACCAGAAACAGAGTTAGACTTTCGAACTATGAGAATCAATCATATAAAAAATTTCTATGGAGAATGAGAATCAATTGACTCTCATTTCCTCTTTTTCCCTTCGCAACTGCATCCAACACCTAAATCAACTTCTGCCAAAATGATACAGAGAAACAACAACTAATTTAAGGTCAATGAAATCAATTTGGTAGCTCAAGATCTCCTACAACCCAATAAGCAACTTTAACCAGTAGGCTACAATTAAATATTTGTTATTTTATGAGGGGTGCTAATCTATATAAAAATTTAAGAAAACAGAAAATTCAATTAAATTTTAATATACATAATTAAAAAAAATTAGAATTATGAGAGTGACTTAGCTAATTTTGGAGTACACTTAGGGGTGCAAACGGATCGGATAGTGGTAAAACCATATCCGTATCCGCTTTTAATTTTCGGATACGGATCGGATATTAGACAGATACATACAGATACGAATTGGATATCGGATATCTGTATACATATATACATAAATATTTTCATAATATATAGTAAACTATATGATATTTATCTACTATTCGAATACGGATAATTAAAATTCAAAACCATATCCGTATTTGTATCCACACAGATATTCGGATATCGGATATCTGTATCTAATTTTCGAATACGGATGCGGATATGATCGGATAATATCCGACCCGTTTGCACCCCTAAGTACACTGAGATCCGCCCGTCCTTGATAGGTGAGATGTCAGAGGAGAAGAGAGGGAGGATTGGAGAAGAGAAATGCAGAAGATAAAAAAACGTCAAAACTCGCCCAAGGGCTTTGAACTAAAAAAAAGAGAGTCAAAACTCATGGGAAGTAAATATGATAAAGGAGATGAGAGGGGAGAAGGAAAGAAAATAAAATTTTATATTTTGTTAATAATTTTAGAAGAAATATTTTATTCGATAATTTTAGAAGTGACGACATCCTGTAAAATTTTCTATTTTTTATACACAAGTAAATTTTATGAGAATTGTTCTGGTCCCCCCAGCCATCAAACCCGAGTAGCCCCCGAACTGGTTTAACCGTGTTTAACCGTCCGCTAATATCAGAATTTAATTAATTTCCAAATATTTATCGATAAATATTATATTTGATAATTGAACGTGTTTCTTTTTTGTTTTAAACGTTATAAAAGTGAACTTTAAATGGTTTTGTATTGCGTTACATTTTGCATCTTATTTGAGAGCGGCAGTTGTAAGCTTTAATCCCGAGCGCGCTCCCGAACTAGTTAACTGTAAGCTAATCATTGTTTAACTAATTAACTAGTTAAACTAGTTTAACTAGTTTAAGTAGTTTAACTTAAACTATTAGTACAACATGTAATCATTGAAATTAACGGCTTTTGATTGATAATAATTGAAGCTAACACCTTCCATTTTGAATCGCCATTTCTTTCTATTTTTCCCCGCGATTTCTTTCCTCTTTCTCTCCATGATCGGCGATCATGTTCGATCTGTGCTTTCCCCGATATGCGGACACGATGTTCGCCAATCTGGCGACGCTGCGTTTGCCGATCTGTTGTGTTTAAACGGTTACCAATTAAGATTGATATTTCTTAAAGAATGTTCTCTCAATTAATTTTGCAGGAAAAAGAGAAAGCAATATGTTAGTTTCAAATGAAAAGAAATCTGATGAAGAAATAGAGGAGTCAAAGAAAAGAAGTAAGATTTTTTCTTCTAAATATTGTTCATTGGTTTGTACATGCGTTTTACATGGTGTATATGTTAGCTTAAATGGTGTGTATGTTATTTTTTCATGGTTTATATGTTATCTTTACATGGTATATGTTAGTTTTACATGGTTTATGTGTTAGCTTTGAATGAGGATTTAAATGTTAGCTTTGAACGAGCAGATATGTTAGCTTTACATGGTGTATAAGTTAGCTTTACATGGTGTATATGTTAGCTTTACATGATGTATATGTGAGATTTACATGGTTCATATGTTAGCTTTAAATGTTTTTCTTGGCTTTAATTTTTTGATATGTTAGTTTTAGAGTTCTTTATCTTAATATTTTGTCAATTCATTTTGCAGGAAAAGGAGAAAGCAATGGTAGTCCTGTAGATTCATATGAAAAGAAATCTGATGAAGAATTAGAGGACTTAAAGAAAAGAAGTAAGATTTTATATTTACTTAAGGAGCCATTGATCTTTTCATTTAATTTGTTTTTTTGTGTGATGTTTAAACGCTTGATATGTTAAGTTTTATATACTTTTGTAATTGTACCTATGAGTGTTAGAGGTTTTTTTGTCAATTTATTTTGCAGGAAGATGGGAAAGAAAAAATTCTCAGAATACTCCTGTTAGCCCTCTATCTGCTAAAAAGCTTTTTGTCGATAGTGTGACACCAATGGCTGGTAAATTTGCAGAAAAAAGTGTAAAGAAAAAGCAGGAAAAAATATTAATCTGGTTAAAATGACTCCACTTGCTTTGGTGATGTCACAACCTACATTAAGTCCTGAACCAATGGAAGTGAAACTAGGGAAGGAGGAGAGGAACAAAGGTAAAGAAGATAATGGTGAAGGCAGTGAGGAGAATGAAAACGTTCCTTATAAAAAGAAAAATAAATATGAGGATTGGATGGGTTTTGAATGTCGTATCATTCATTTCAAAAGTCCTTTTTAGTGGTCATTTTTGACAGTATATTTGGTGATCCGTTTGAAAAAGAACTGAAAAACAAGCCTGCAGCAAATTTTCTGAGACGAGGGTACAGGTATAAACACAAGAATCTACTGAGTGATAATGTGTCTGATGTCGTTGACAATTTTGCTCAGTGGTTGCAAGATACTGATAATTTGGAACAAACTGGATTCAAAAACCCTAACAATCTGTCAGCATGGTGCAAATACCGATACTTAAGGAGATGTTGTATTGCGATAACTTTATCTCTGCTGAGGTATGAAATTAATGTAATTATTTTATATTTTTGTTACCTATTTTGAAATTCAAGTCAAACATATTAAAGGGTAGTTTTATTCATGCAGATTGTCGAAGTTGCCTTGTATCTAATGCAAATGGAAACTCCTGTCGAATTTCCTTGGTTTTATATAAAACCTTACAGCATCGTAAGTTTTTTTCTTCTAAATATTGTTCACTGTTTGGTACATGAGTTATAAATTATTTTTATGAGATTTCATGGTGTATATGTTAGCTTTAAATGGTGTATATGTTAGGTTTAAATGGTGTATATGTTAGCTTTAAGCTAACATATATGTTAGGTTTACATTGTATATGTTAGCTTTAAATGGTGTATGTGTTAGTTTTAAATGGTGTATATGTTAGCTTTGAACGAGCATATATGTTAGCTTTATATGATCTATATGTTAGCTTTAAATGGTGTATATGTTAACTTTGAACGAGCAGATATGTTAGCTTTACATGGTGTATATGTTAGCTTCAAATTATGTATATGTTAGGTTTAAATGGTGTATATGTTAGCTTTAAACGAGTAGATATATTAGATTTACATGGTGTATATGTTAGCTTTAAATTATTTATCTGTTAGTTTTACATGGTTTATATGTTAGCTTTAAATACTTTTCTAAGATTTAATGTTTTGATATGTTAGCTTTAAATATTTTTCTAAGAGTAAATCAGTTTTGTCTTATATGTATTTTATAGTTATATTGCCTATGTGAAATTATAATGAATTTTTTTGTGTCCAGATGATGAAGAATGGCTCAATGTTGACCTGACAATGGTCAATTGCCCAAAGCAATATAATTCTCTCGACTGTGCTATATTTGTCTTACGTTATATTTACAATATAATCACAGGTGCTGATGTATTTTGTTTCAAACAGGTAAAATGTCATCCTTTTGTGTAAATTGAATTTTCTTTTATTTTACAGTTCATAATCTGATTTGTTTTTTTTTGTTTTAAATTTTTCAGGGTAATATAAGCAAAGAGCGCCTCATTATGTTGTATAAAATTCTCACATCTGACAAGAATGAGTTAAAGTGGGAAATGAAAGATTTGTGAACATTGCGAACAATATTTTTGGATTTTTGAATAGTATTACCTGATGAACAATTGTAAATAGTGTGGTTTTATAATTCAGTTATTGATGAAGGAGGTTTAAATGGTTTTTAACATATCTCTAAATGCTTCAGAAAAGGCGTCAGAAGTGATTGTTTGTTAACAGTGCGATTTGGTTTAATGGTTGAAAGTAGTATTTTCAATGATATACATCTGAGGTTTAAATGGTTTATAATAGATCTCTAAATGCTTCAGAAAAGGCGTCAGAAGTGATTGTTTGTTAAAAGAGCGATTTGGTTTATCGGTTCAAAGTAGTACTTTCAATGATATACATCTGATGTTTACATGGTTACAAATTGTCATCGTTATCAGAGTTGTACCAACATTTTAGAATGTCTTTACAATTTAATCTAATAAATTCCACAGATTAAATCCAAAAAAATAAGTTAAAATTAACGATGATACTTCAAAATTTCCAAGAAAAAAAAACTTAAGTTTGTGTTTTTGAAATCTTAAACTTACTAGTTTCAATTGTATAGACTTCAGGTTTAAGTTGTTCACCATTTGCATTAAGACCTTCTAAAATTTCCAAGAAAAGAAAAAATAAATTTATGTTTGTGTGTTTTTCAAATGTAATATGTAGTAGTTTCAATTGTGTATACTTGAGGTTTAAGTTGTTCACAATATGCTTTTCAAGAGGCGTACAAACTTTCTAGAAGATTTTATAAGGTCTAAAAAAATGAGCGCTCTAGGACTGGGGGCGCGCTCGGGGTCTTGTTAAATATTTACAGCCTGTCAACATTCTAGAATGTCTACAAAAAATGAGCGCTCTGGGACTGGGGGGCGCGCTCGGGGTCTTGTTAAATATTTACAGCTTGTCAACATTCTAGAAGGTCTACAAAAAATGAGCGCTCTGGGACTGGGGGGGCGCTCGGGAATTCATTGTTTGGCCAAAAAATGGAAAATGTACTCATATGAATTCATATTGAAAGTTAAACACTATAAGGATGCTGTTTAAACGCTTTATTTCACAAGTTTAAATTATAAGCATTTTGACGCTAGATATGGCGCTGAATGGGCGCCGACATTCTAGAAGGCTGGGGGGCGTGCTCGGAGATTTATCTGGGGGTCTGATAAAGGGTCAATTATCAGATTCCAAATTTTATATCTGTTGTAGCCTACAACGACAGTACGATAGTAGACGTGAATTCCCCGGAAAAACGGCGGAATATCAGAACTTCGCTAATTGCTACCCGTCCGATCTGCGTAGCAACTTTTTCACTGCTGCGACTATCGCGAAATCGTTGAAGCTTTACAATTCCATCTCAGAACACCTTGAAACCGAAATGACCTCCAAAGCCTCGGCGATGAAATGGAGCTCCCCGCTCGCTCCCTCCCAGCTCCTACGCCTAATCCGATCGGAGCCGGACTCCCTCTCCGCCCTTCGCCTCTTCGACGCCGCCACGGCCTCCGGCTCCTGCCCCGATCCCGCCAGCATCTCCCTCCTCGGCTCCCGCCTCGCCGCCTCCGGCCACTTCACTCTCTCCTTCTCCCTCCTCTCTCAGTCCCTCTCTCCTGCCCCTGAACCCGCCTTTCTCTCTCTACTCCGCTCGCTCGGCCGCTCCCGCCGCCCCTTGTCGGCCCTCCGCCTCTTCCGCATTGCCCCCAAATCCCTCCGCCTCCCCCACTCCGCCAAATCGTACAATACCGTGCTCTCTCTACTCGTGTCTAACAACCAGGCCCCGCTTGCGCTCTCTCTGTACAATGAAATGCGTAAGGAGAATATTGCCCCGACGCTTGGTACTTACAATGTGATGCTCAAGGTGCTGTGTGTTTCGGGCTCTGTTGAGAAAGCCATGAGGTTATTCCAGGGAATGGATGAGGTCGATGCCTGCTCGTACAATACAGTTATGGACGGGCTATGTAAAGTTGGAAGGTTACAGGAAGCAAAAGAATTGTTCGACGAAATGCCTAACAAAGGTATTGAGGCCACGGTTGTGAGTTTCACCACTCTAATTCATTGGTTTCTGAAATCACGAAAGGTTGATTGTGCAATGGAGGTGTTCGGTGAAATGTGCAACAGAAGGATCTCACCGAACGTGGTCACATACAGCTCCCTGATTGATGGGTTGTGTAAAGAAGGACAGTCAGTTATGGCGGTTCATTTGTTGAACCGCATGGTCAAGGAGAGGATATCACCAAATGCAATTACATATAGTTCACTAATAAGCGGGCTTTGTAAAGAAGAGAGGTTGAATGAAGCAATGCAGGTTTTTGACAGGATGAGACTACAAGGAAAGAAGCCTGATGCGGGTTTGTTTGGTAAAATCATTTGTGGGCTGTGCATTACAGGTCGGGTTCGAGAGGCTTCCAATTACTTGGATGAGATGGTTCTCAGTGGTATTTTGCCAAACAGACTTACATGGAGTCTGCATGTGAGAATTCACAATGATGTGATTTTATGCCTTTGTAAAGAGGCCATGCAGTTTGCGCGGGCCTTTCAGGTCTATCTGTGCACAAGAACTCGCGGTATTTCGGTCGAACCAAAGACTTTTCAAGTTCTAGTGGATTGTTTGTGCAAAAGGGGAGAAGGAGAGATGGCTTCTCGGGTGGTGCGTGATATGTTGCTTGAAAGGTGTCTACCAGAGAGAGAAACATGGCATTCTATTGTAAGTTTTGTATTGGAGAAGGAAGAGAGTCGGAGACGAGGCAGTGAAAATTCGGAATCAGCTGGTGCTTTGTTGATATAAATTCGGAATCAGGTTTTCTTTTTTCTAAAAAAAAATTCAATCTGCACATATGTGACTGCATTTAACCAACACCAACTTGTTATTTTTCAGATTTTGTTCGGTAAAAAGATGGTGCGGTGTGACTGGTTTCCAAAATGCAATAAGCGACTTTTAAGTCCAATTCAGCCTCAATCAGCCCTCAATTAAGCATTAGCGTGGAAATTAAACTCAAGTCTAGATTTATGTCTGAATGAACATTACGCACTAGTATTTCTGAATTAATTGTTAACATGTTCCAACTTATCAGCCCTCAGTAAGCTGTGCAAGTTAAACTACGTAGATTAAACGTTAACATGTTATCACTGAAAGGTCCCATGTAACCTAACACATCTATTATCTGTTAAAAAAGAATAAAGAAACATACACTGAAGTTAACTGAGTAGCAAATTTTGGGTTTTGGTTAGTGTGGACTAGGGCTGTAAATGAGCCGAGTTTGAGCGAGTTACTCCCAACTCGTGGTCGGCTCATTTAGTTAATGAGCGAGTCAACTCGAGTTGGGATGGCAATAACGAGCTGTAAATCCAACTCGAGTTCAGCTCATTATCAACTCGAGTTGGCTCACAACTCGTTTATAACTCGTTTGACCAGTCAATTTCCTTAGTTATAGTTATATACTAGTAAGAGTTTGTCTAAACACAAGCAATTCAAATGGCTTAGTAAGAGTTTATCTAAATACAAACAATTCAAACATAATTAACAAGACAACTAAAAAACAAACAATTCAAACAACAGCTTAGGAGCATTTAGAAGGGCATGAGATTTATTGTGACGAATTTTGTGTAACTCGAGTTGTTAATGAGCGAGTTGGGTATGCTCAAACTCAGCTTATTTATTAAACGAGTCAGCCAACTCAAGTTGGAATTGACTCGAGTTGTAAATGAACGAGTTAAAAGTGAACAGTTTGCGAGCGAGTTATGAGCGAGTTACGAGTTTGAGTGATTTCGTGCAGCCCTAGTGTGGACCTATGGGATATCCAATCCCATGGCGTGTAGTTGGAAAAGTAACAAATAATGTACTTCCTGCAACTCCAATACCAACAGGTAATGCCTTCAAGATCTTTTTGGTGTCCTCCGATGGTACTGGGTAGAAACAACCCATCACATTCTGATCAAGCATTGCCACTGCCGCAAAAACAAACACCGACAAAACTGCATGAATAACATCTATGAACCTTATCCTGTACCCGACCGCTGCCTCCTCAGGCACTGTACAGCTCCCGTCAATAATCCAAAACCCATTAGGTGTCGCCAACCCATACCGCACTGAACCGGTCTGGTCTCGGAAGCTGTCAGTGAAGCTTAAGAAGAAGCAAGAGAGGGCACAGAGAGATATAAGACAACCTGTCATGTACCGGTCTAATTGAGTGCAATGACCCTGGTTTGTGAAGACTGGTGCAAGGAGCTGAAATGCAAGAACTGTACCGGTTGGGAGGAGCTTTGTGAGGTGTCCAGTGCTCTTGAACGTTTGCCTGATGGCGTTTTGTATGGGAGTGTCTATACTGTTCTTTTCGGTTACTTTAGGGTTCAAGAGAGGCAGAGTTTGCTCCATTACTATCTGATGTGAGCTATGGTGGTATGTAAAATATGAAGAGTAAATGATTCTTGTAAGAGAGAAAAGATGTGATGCGGTGTTTGGTTTTGTTTGATGGCTTGCAAGAAATAGGCTGGGCATTTTAAGGATGTCAGTTTTTCTTCCAAAAATGAAAACAAAGAATGAAGAAATAAGGCTTGCAGTTTTTATTTTCCAAACTGTGTGGCAACACTTCCTATGGCAAAACTTTCTGGGGTTACAATGTGAAGCATTTTAAATGGAATGTTGGCCTTGCAAGACAAAGCCACATGCTTAAAACATATTATGCTGTCACAACAGAACCAACTGAGAGGGAGTTTTGGTTTCTTGGTGTTAAGAGGTAAGTAACCTCAGTGTTCCTTTAATAGGAGCTGGGCCGCTTTGATGGCATATTTTATGGGATATTACAGGGAAATATCAGCTTCTTTCCGGAAAGTTTTTGTTGTGTTTGTTCCGTGTCTTTTTTTATTATTGTTATTATTATCATGTTTCTAGCTTATTTCGTGCTGGGAATAGGAATACGTTAGATAGATACTCCTTGTTTTTCGGAAATCATGGTATAATTCACTTAAACTGTATATCTTTCGAAAGAGTGATTTGTAATGAATGAGTATGAGGAATTTGAAAATGAATCTCTCTCTTAAAATTAGATATCCAAATCATTAGTCACATTTATATAAATGCATAGATAATTTACAAAAAAAGATGCTTCCATGAATTCTTTTTGAGCCAATTGACGCTTTCTCTTCTGTCAGGACAAGTACATCCTGTTAATATTTAACATACTAGATCTCGAGTTAATTGTTAAACTATCCAATCTTGCCTTTGAAAATTGAAACATCCATGTCTTTCATTGCTCAATATTATTTTTTCCAAGGCATGCTCAACTACGTCGTTGGAATCAATAGCATGGTGTAACTTCAGAAGTTTGAGATCCAGTTCTAACACCTACAAAGGATACACTCGGCCCAGTAACAAATAAGCCCAAAAATTACATATATGAAAAACTTGTTCGGCGCCATGAGACCATAATATTATATTGACTCCAACAAATCCCCCTTATTAAATGGCTAAAAAAGGGGCTTAATTCCTTGTCATCAACCCAGCAAACAAAAGGAAGGTCTAGTGACAAGAGAAGGAAAACAAATTGCTTTAGAATTATTCGGGCAAAGTAATTAAACTGGGTGTAGGTAAACGATACTAGGGCCTTGATTTGTTAGTGTTGTTGTTGGGTATATCTTCCAAGACACTCTAAAGGTGACCTTGTATCTAAAAGCCATTCTCAGAATACCACTCTACTGTGGAGGCCCAATTGAAGCAATCCATGTAGCGGTTTGTTATTACATTTACTTCATTACTTGTGTGGAGACTGTTTCACTGTCATGAAGCGAAAGGCAACATGGTTGGTTGTACGAGAGAGAGGCACAGGAGACCTCATGACTAACCATATATCTCTCTCGGGGTGGTGAAACGTCTCTTACGAATCAAGTTGCCCCATCTCTACTCAACCCTATTGCATGCTCTTTTAGTTCTCCTACTGCGCATCTCTACTCTTGTTTGGCTTCGCCATTTT
The DNA here is from genome assembly GCA_011114355.1 of Carex littledalei. Classification (NCBI taxonomy): domain Eukaryota; kingdom Viridiplantae; phylum Streptophyta; class Magnoliopsida; order Poales; family Cyperaceae; genus Carex; species Carex littledalei. The sequence continues at coordinate 5,178,631 of CM022096.1, read as the reverse complement.
TATTTATTTGCATATGGAACCCACAAAATTTCCTATTTACAAATTTAGACTTGGAGAAATTATGATTAATTATATTTAAAGTATAATTTATGTGTGCACAAATCCCCTGGGGCACACCAACAAATGTGGACCTATGATAAGATCTGATGTTATCAAGTGCAATGTGGTCGGTAAAAATTGATAGTTTGTTGCGGAGATTGTTATCAAGCCCCATTTGAATAGCGTATATGGCTAGTTAAGTTAGTACATGGGTAGTTATGCCAAGCAAACCAGAACAATTATTCGTGGTTCATGTTATGATTATCTTTTTTGATATTATTGGTTTTGACATATGGATCGCTAAGAGCTGTATTTTTTTTTTCTCAATCTTAGTAGATGTATATATTACCATATGTCCAATACAAATTAAATTTTTTACATGAACATATAATACTTCATAGGTTATAAACATTAATTTTATGTTTTGGATGCGTACTCTCTCAACTAGATTTGTTCCAATAGACAGATATATATTCTGATTTACAAGTAGATGTAAGATGTGCCTCCACTTGCAATACATTTACTTTCCTTGTTGAAGATATAGAAAAAATTTCTTTCGTAAGACGGCTTGTTCTGAACTCACCTACCAATTGAGACACACCACACCTTCAAAACAAGTTTATGCATGGTTTACTATTTACACTTGTGATAAATTGTTAGACGCTCATTTTTTGATTGGGTGGGCGTGTGGCCCATCGGCTTAATTTAACAGGCGAATTAAGAATAAAGATATTGATAACACTGTTTTGACTTCATACAACCCACAAATGATCTTATGTTTTGTTATTTTGACTCTATTGGCCGTGCATTGCATGAAGTCAAAATAGCGTTGTCAATATATTGTTAACTCACCCGTTAAAGTGAGCGGGCCAAATAATAATTGTTGGCACGCTTTGAAAAATAATAAGCTATTTATTACTTAAAATTATATATAAATACATATATACTGGGCCAAATGAAGGTAAATAAATATCTAGCTAGTGTAACGTGATTTGGGAATAAGCATGATCTCCATTTGAAATGTTGGCATTGTTGAAGTAGTCCTTTCATAGTTGGTTTTCCATCCAAAACCAACAAACTTTGCCTTTGACTACAATCTAAGATGTTATGGATCACTCCATTTTCTTCTTAACTAGAGAAGACCAGGCAGATTGTTTAATACTACACGTATACACATCACATCCAAGCTTGATGTCCAAGCAACTAATTATGATTCGTCAAAAGAAAAAAACAATGAAAAACATTCCAATATTTCTCCCATTCCCATTGCTCTACATATAACTTGCCCGATTTAGCTTTCCGTTTCCCCTTTGTATTCTTCTTCTATCTTCCCCCTTATGTACAAATTATCAATCCATTATAAGATACGAAAAGCTTGCAAAAGTTGGTGAGAATTCTTTTCTTTCTGAAAAGTTCATGTTAATTAGATCTAAGGTTTAAGAGAGAGATTAGTAGATTGCTTTAATAGAGACAAGCTTCCTTCCCTTCTTTTCCTTTTTTTCTCTTTTGTTTGTTCTCCTTTCTTTTCCCCCATCCTCTCTCTTATTTGCCTGTCCTTCTTTCCTCTCTTTTGCCTCTCTTGTTGGAGAGAAAGAGAGAGATTATACTACTATTAAGGAGGATGCAACAGGATATGCTACTTTGATATATAGAAAAATGACATGGTGCAATAATTTTGAAGAAGGCAGTGGTCGCGTAATTGACAAAAATTTGGGCTCAAATGATGCAACGGTACTTTGCAAGAAACCACATGTAAATTTGATCAAGACATGTCCGGCATGCGGTCATCAGATCCAGTGTGAGGTTCAGGTGCCTAATTTTGAAAATTAACTTACTATTTTTGTAAATTCGGTGCAATCTTCTTATGCTCATATATAATATCCAATTATCAATCTCTGTATAACCTTAGCATACTTCTGTGGAATTTATAGATGAAATCTAGATCTTCATAGAGCATACTCTACTCATGTGGGCATAACCTTAGCAAAAATTTGAACAGCGGAGGAGAAATAAATTTATAAACTGGAATCAAAACCTTTTGAGTTATGCATATATATTACTCTTTGAATTTTAGGAGGAACTTTATATTAAGTGATAATCTAAACCATCTTATTTTGATTGTATGGCCCATGTGCAAATTAAATGAAAATAAACTTATTAATCACTCTTTTACCATGAAAATTACTATTTTATTAATTTAAATTTAATTTAATTGTTGAAATATATATTTATTACTTTCTATTTAAGCAAAATGGGGAACACCATATTAAAATATTTTTCCCCACTGAAGCATCTTCTTTCATCCCTTTTTTTTTTTTATTAATTTTATTTAGTGTTAAATTGCAAATATCCATCCTTAAATATTATCCTATTATCCATCCTTAAATTGCATGGTTCCGTGTACCTTTATGTTGCGCGCTTTCACACATTGGACTGTCCACCCTAAAATGGAATGATAAGAATGTACCATATCTTTAGCATTAGAAAATTAACAAAATTCAAAAAAATTCTTGGGAACATTGTTAGACGTTTTCTTATTAATGGAAATCAACTAGACGTGGCTAGCCCATTTTTGTCAATAAAAATCCAATAAATCTCTTGGAATAGAAAAGTGTAGGTCCGATGACCATCGAAAGTAAATTTGAGTTTGATGGCCATCACAACCGTCCGATGTGCTTTAAGATTCATATGCTTCTGCTCTAAGATTTGTGCGCACGAATTTTAAAGCCCATCAAACCCAAATTTAATTCTGATGGCCATCGGACCTAAACTACACTCCTCTTGGAAAGTTGGAAGCATTGAAATATATGTGGCATGCATCATGAACTTAATTCCTAAACCAAATTCGAACCGACTTAAATGTGCAAAATTGCAATTTGCTCTTTACGGCCATGTTTGGTTGTGGAGTAAACCTCATACTCCACACTTAAGGAGCCAAACGAAAAGTAAAATGGAAGAAGTAAGATGGAGTAAGAGATGAGTTAATCCAGAATAAGTTACTCCACCTCTCCAAGTGAATTAACTTATTCTACGCATACTCCACCTATAGGGCCCACTATCATAAACTTGGATTCATTTTCCAACATCTTACTCTTTCATATGAATTAATTTAATTCATGACATAAACTACCAAACAAGATGTAAAATATGAGAAATAAGGTGGAGTAAGCAATTTAATCCTCATTAACTTTAATCTACAACCAAACATGACCTACATTATTGAAAAAACAATCCATTAAGACTTAAGTAGAGCACTCTCACCATTATTATTTTCAGGCCACGACGGCTATCCTGGATTTACCGGGTCTACCAGCAGGAGTAAAATTTGATCCGACAGACCAAGAACTTCTCGAGCACTTGGAAGGGAAGGCACGGCCTGAGTCGAGAAAGCTTCACCCGCTCATTGATGAGTTCATCCCTACCATCGAAGGTGAAAATGGCATCTGCTATACTCATCCTGAGAGACTGCCTGGTAATTAATTTTTATTATTCATACCTCAACATCTATTTGCCTTTTGATGAAACTAGTAGTGAAACATGCCTTTTAAGTCTGGTGGAAATGAGAAATAATATGTTTGTCACTGTGTCTACTCAGTCATTACTTGAGCTTTTTAAAGTTATCATAAGAAAACTTAATATTTTTTTAGTTTACTTTTTCATACTATCCAAATACTGGGAGAATAGATATATAATTATCCGCAGAGGCCCCCTTGTCAAAATTTTAACTTGATTTAAACGTTTTTACGAAATTCTGTTTTCTTTTAGACATAAAGTTTCCTCATATTGAAGTAAAGAAAGCAATTCTTCAGTTCTCTCTTCATGACAAATTAGCACTTTATGTAGTACATTTTAAAGTGAGGGGCAAGATGGATGATTTGTGGGGACTGAACTAACACTTCTTTTTCATTGTATTCTTTCTTTTTCTTTATATAGATTTAGTATATATAGAACTAGGAAATTAATACGGTTGTTTTAAATCTTTCTATGTATCTTTTTGGTTAATTGATCAAGTTTAACTTTGAAAAACTCAATTTTTATTCCTCAAATATATATAATATAAAGAAGCAATGCCTCAAGTATTTTCCTTTTCCGCAAAATTACATTTTCATTATTTTTTCCTCAAATGTATATAAGGACTACAACAAGAATTAGATGTAAGAGTATTTATTAGATTAATTGGGAAATAAGTTGGAAGTTAAGGTCAAAGAAAAGATGAAACAGACAAGTTTCTCATGTGATCAAAGCTGTTCGATTTAAAAGATTATTCGAATGTACGGTCGTTGCATGGATGGAACCCATTTCAAAGTAAAAGAGAGGAACTAATAGCTTGCATGACAAGTCTAGAAAACATCGTATCATCTCTAGGTAACGTATTTCTTGGGATCAACGCACTTGGATGATTGGGTCTACATATTTGTTCAACATGAGCACGCGCGGAATGACGGAAGCACACACAAGTATTTTTTTAATTATAAGATATGTTTGAAAAAACTTTGAACGGTATGCTAATATATATATATATATATATATAGGAGTTGGCTACGGTGCTACGCGTAGCATAGAGGGCTTCCGTGCTACGGCTTAATATTTGAGTTTTCAAAATTCTAATGATCGATCCGAACTGTTCAACATGATCTCCATATGAATATGTACTTGCAAACCAAATTTTATATTTTTAGAATTTTTTTACTATTTTTTTAGATAGATAGAAAACCACTTGATCTAAATGGTACATAATTTTCAGATCAAGTGATTTTCTATCTAAAAAAATAGTAAATTTTTTTTAAAAAATGTAAAATTTGGTTTGCAAGTGCATATTCATATAGATTTCATGTTGAACTGTTCGGATCGACCGTTAGAATTTTGAAAACTCTTAGCACGGAGGCCCTCTATGCTACGCGTAGCATATTAGCCTGATTCTATATATATATATCACAGCCAGTAGACGCACTAACAGCTGCTATTGATAATTAGTTGACACTGACATCCAATAAAATGCATCATGAACCCAGCCCCTCTCTTGAAAGAAGGCCACTACAATTTTGTATTGGCAAAATATATTTAATGCATTCCCACGTCGGTACTTTGACTATCTGGTATTTTGGTAATTCTCCAATACCAACTTCAAATATTGATATTTAATCATCGAAATTTCATAACTTCTTATATTTACTTACAAATCACGTAACATGAGTTTAACCTTAAACTACAAATAATAATAAATTTATCCTTCCAATCATTTTCTCTCTAAGTCTGATATATCAACACAAAAATCATGCCTCACACAATTAGCAAAGGTATTGTCCTCCGTGTTAAGATAATTTGAGGACTTGAACAATACAATGTAAAAAACACACGCGCTTACACAGGGTCGAATCTACTTCCAATCATAATAGTGCTTATTCGTCCCTATGATTTTAAAAATTTAATTATGTATATTGAAATTTAATTGAATCTTATTTTATTTTTTAAGTTTCTATATTGTTTAGCCTTTCCTCATAAACTTGTACTTGCAGCTTAGTGGTTAGAATTTCACTTTATAATTGTGGAGATTTGAATTCAAATTCCACCTACCACATACGGTGCACTTTACATTTTAGTCCCCCAATCAAAATTTCCTAGTTCGCCCCTACGCTTACATGTACACAAGAGAACTGCGGGCCAATATCATAAATATAAGAACATGTATAGTATAGGCCAACACCTAGTAATATGGATGATATAGATATTAATTTCCAAATATTTTCTTATTGAAATATAGGTTAAGCCTAGATATTTAGAGAGAAAATGACATATAGGGTAGATTTGTCAGTTATTTTTCTAATTAAAGGTTACAACTAAATTAGTAAAATTAACCATTTTATGAGAAAATATCAAGCACTAAAAATTTTGATGGATACATATCTAATTTCTGAAGTGTGGATGAGAAAAAAGATTCCTTTTTTTGTTTTCAATCGTACCAAAATTCATTTGCATCCGTTCTACATTTTCCATCTTAGTATATTGTCCATTGCAACACTTTTTCATTCAGTGAGCCTTCTAGGATTCCTTGAAGATTTAAAAGATTGATTTCTTAACAATATATGAAAGAAGAGAGAACTGTTATATATAAAATTATAAATCTGACCAGGTTGGATGCATATTTTACTGTAAATTTAATGACTTCCAATCATGCTCCCTTCTAAAAATAGGAACATTTGAAAAGCTTAAAAACGCCCCTCAGTAATTCAGATAATTTGTTGCAGGCCTTGGCAAGGATGGCATGATCCGGCATTTCTTCCACCGTCCCTCAAAGGCATATACAACTGGTACGAGAAAACGTAGAAAGGTACACACAGATGAGCAAGGAGGTGAGACACGTTGGCACAAAACCGGCAAGACTAGACCGGTTTTTATCAATGGAAGACTGAAGGGCTACAAAAAGATACTAGTGCTCTATACTAATTACGGTAAGCAGAGAAAGCCAGAAAAAACGAACTGGGTCATGCATCAGTATCACCTTGGATCCGATGAAGAAGAAAAGGATGGTGAGCTAGTTGTGTCTAAGGTGTTCTACCAAACACAACCAAGGCAATGTGGTGGTGCAAAAGATGGACTAGCAAATGACACTATTAAGGGTTTGAATGAAGGTGATCATGCAACTACCATGTTAAAAGAGACAAGTGTTGTAGATTTCTACAATACATCTCATGTCATGGCTTATAACCAAGGAGGCCATGCTAGGACAATCTCCACTTCTAGTTTGGTTCCTAACTTTGCATTGCATGGAAGTGGAACCAGCTTCCTTCCATGAAATTGTGCAAGATTGACTTAATTAGTCTTCTAGGGGTTTGATTTTCTCCATTTGTAACTGGAAATGGAGTCGTCCCTTCTAACTAAAGCAAATTGCATTCCAGCCCTCGCATTTAATTTGTTCCATTTCAGATGGTACATATTAGAGGGCTATGATGCCTCCAGTTTTTGGTACAAATGAATGGAGTCAGATCCCTTTTATTATTCATTCAGCCAAATTTCCAGGGGAGAGATTGTAGAATTGTTGATAATTAGAGGTATCGTAAAAAGAGCGGCACGTTTATAATATAATGTTGAATTTTAATATGATGTTTGTAGTTAGACAATTCGTGACTATAATGTAACCCTGACAATTTGTTCTTTCCTGTATTGTTTTTTCACCTTGGAATAAAGAAAAGCTGTATAACACAATAATTATGAATTGCTCCTAGCCATGCTTGAAAATTCTGTCATATGGTCAGGAATGCTTTTACCTCAGACCGAGATGTTATTACTCTCTAACATATTTTTGCATTGTTTTATATTGAGAGATTGAAAATTAAGAACATATAAAAATTAAAGAAGTCATCTCTTTCCATATCCCAACTAGAGGGTACTGAGAAAATTAAGTAAAAGAATTGAAGAGCCAAAACGAAACTCAAATTGAAAATCATCTCTTATAATTTAAACAGATTATCTTGACTGTAAAAATACATTCAAAATGAAAAATTTGCAACTAACTACTATTTAAAAATTGGAATAAATCTGGATCAAACTACATTCTTCTGAATCAGCCCTACATGTTCTGTTCATAGTTCGTCCGTTGCTCATGTGCATCACAAATCTGTTTTCCTTTCAAGTTAGACTTGATTATTAAATTTCGTTTTGCTCAAGACTTGATTTAATAAGTTTGATCGGCTCAATTTGAATATAGTTCAATATTTTTAACTGTTGTACTCAATTTTAAGGATCCAGCCATTTATCGCCTACAAAATACTCACCACTCTCAATTTGTATACATTATTAACTTAAAATTTTAACGGAACTTTTAAATTCCACTCGAAGAAGAACATAGAAAATTAGATGTTCTGCATTTATTATTAAGATAATGTAATATATAAAGTCAATATTACCAATAACTATAGCTCGTTTAGAGCTCAAGTTTGAAAAAACAACTCATTAGTCTAGACTGATTTGGCTCAGATTTATAAAGAACCCATACTAGAGCTATGGATTAACCGGCTTCAGTTCAACGCTCTTGCACTCTTGCAGCTTTCAAATGTGAAGAAACTTAATACTTGGTTACGTAATACAGGCACTAGTTTTAGCAACTCCTGTAACATAATCATTACTTTCTCAACTTGGATTAACATAGGACGGCGAGATTGATTTGATACACTTTCTCAAGGGAAAAGCGGTGTCATCTTTTCTACCACATTGCAAAGTATGGACGGTACCAGACTCTATAGGCATCAAAACATAATTCTAATACAAATTGCATATATCTTAAGCACAGTTTAGTTTCTTACAAAGAAAAATTTTACACCCAAAGTCCCTAAACATAGACATGCGCACAAGCAAGTGTAACTACCCAAAAATATAAAATCACAAACATACAACAATCTTGCAGTGCCTAACACTAAATTTCAAATCAACAAACCAGATGATTGTACCCACTTATAAAACATTCCTGTCGTTAATCACTCAGCACAAGTTAATAAAAAAGAACACAAAAAATAAGAAAAGGAAAATATCGAATTCCTGCGCTGCAATATGACAACAGAAACCAGTCATATGCCTAAAACACACCTAGCAGTCTAAAAGCACTAGAACAACATGAAACACTACTTGGAAATAACATGCTTCTCATACAAGGCAAGAATATCCTTTTTGTTGGGGTTCTTTAGCTGCAACAGCTGAGCCCCAAACCCATGCTTTGTCAGCTCCTGCTTCAGCTTCAACACTGTAAACTTCATGTAATCCTCCCCCGGACTCTCCACATTCCCTTCCCCTCTAAACACTGACCCACCATCTTCGCTAGTAGTGACATTATTATTGTTACCCTTGAATGGGCTTGTAGTGCTCTTGGACCTCTTTTTCCTCTTCCCCCATTCCTCTTCATCTATGTCCATATCATGCACCGACTCTGTGCCCATAAAATCGCTTTTAGACCTTTTTCCCTTCAACCTGCTATCCAATGCCGACTCATTCAGACGAGTTGCTGTCATCTCTTGTTGAAGCATATCGAGCTTTCCTTGAGTTGCTTGCAACTGCAGAGACAATGCCTCGGCTCTCCTGTTTGCCTCTCCACGAGCTTCCCGCTCTGTTGCGAGCAGGCCTTCAAGCACCTGCACTGTGCTAGATCTTTGCTGATTGTTTTGGTCCAACATCTCCTCTATCTCTTTCTCACGCTCTTCAACTCTCTTTTCCAGTAAATTCACCTTGGATAATGCATCAGCCTCTGATTGTTTCACCTTGTCTATCTCATCCGCCAATTTTGCCTTTTCTCTCTCTAACATGTCAGCCTGGCGCTGGGCTCTTTCAATAGAGGCCAAACGCTCCATGGCTAGTCTTTGGTACTCGGCTTTTTCTTTCTGGACTGTGGCCGCCTCTGCACGAACCTCATCAGCCAATTCAATGGCTCGTTTGGAATCTCGCTCAGCATCCTTGCAGCGCTTATCGATCTCATCAAACCGCTTGCATTCAGAGAGGTACTTTTCCTGGAGGTGGTCCTTCTCTTGCTTGAGGATTTGAAGTTCCTTTTCTCGTGACAGAGCCTCGGCCTTGACAGAATCTAGCTTTTCAGTTAGGGTTTTAATCTCTTCCTTCAGATGCAAGGAGTCTGACTCGTGGTTCTTCAATCTCGACTCAGCATTCTGGACAAAAATGCAATTAGACAACAGTTGCATGTTTGAAAATAGACCCAGTGCAAAATAATTAGAAACTTCTCTGACCTCCAAACGTGAATGCAAGCCCGCAGACTGCAGTTCAGAGTGGCTAATTTGTGCAGTCAACCTTATTATTTCGTCATCCTAACAAACATAAAAATCAGTCAGCACGTTTCCCAGATAAAAGACAAAAAAATAAAGCTGAGGCAGTGAATTACCTTTGCAGCCAACTGGTCAGCCAGCTCAGCACGAAGAGAATCCTCACGCTCCTGTACCTTCATACTTGTGCGTTCTTGGGCTACAGCAGCTCTCTGAAGGGCTGACTTGGCCTCACCTACTGCCAGCTCGTATTTCTTCTTCCACTCTGATGCCTCATCATGTGCCGACTCTGCCTGCTCTCTTACAGCAGCAAGTCGACCCTCGCTCAGATTCACTCTCGACTCCAGCACAGCCACCTGAGAGCGCAGTTTATCTTCCTCAGCTTTCTGCTCAATGCTAGCACGGTCATACTTCCTCTTCCACTCAGTACACTCACGCTTTGTAACATCTAATGTGCCTGCAAGAGTAACACATCTCTCCTCCAGCTTGCTGCATTTGCTCTGGAGCTCTGTCACACGTGCCGCATAGTCTTTGGATATCTTCTGCTTGTCACTTATCGCCTCCTCATACCGTTTCAGGTACTCAGTCCGATGAGTTTCGTTTGCTTCCACTTGCTTCTTCAATAGTGCCAATTGGTTTTCACTAGAGGTGCAGCGTGATCTCAGGGAGTCTTTTTCAGTTTCAATTTGAGTCAATTGTCTTTTGAACAGGTCCAGTAGCGGTCCCCTTAAACTGCACCATATGCCAAAAAATTATTCAAGCTTGAAAATACAAATCAAACAAGTTCAAGTCTATTTTTCAGAAGGCACATTATCTTTCTATAACCTATACCCAAGATATCCTTGAGAGAATGAAAAATGTATTGTACACATAAAATCCCCAACTGAATTTCTTTAAAATTCACCGAGCTTCCTTCTCTCTCTCTTCCTTCATGATTAACTAATGAAGAGAGGGGTTAGCTTGGTTGAGCATTTTCTTAAAAAAATTGGAGCAGAAGCTTATTTGAAAATTTTCTTATATTTTGTGCAAATAAATTAACAAGTTAAATATACTATTAAGAGTTTGAATGTATTAGCACATAAATTATCTAAGATATGAAAATGTAAATAATGTAGAGAGGCACAGACCATTGTTGTAGAAATACTGCCAGCATTTTCCATTTCCGTGGACCTTGAGAAGATGACTCATACTCAGCTATCATACCATCAAGAAGCTGTTGATAATATGGAACTTAAAAAAATAAGTAATAAAGTCATATCCAACTAACATATGTCAGCTATACAAATTCAAAACTTGGGAGCACATTACTATTGGATAGCACATAAAAACAAATAGCAAATTCATCCACATTGCATTAGCTAGTGCTAGCTTCAAACAAAAACCTCACACATCCAGTTCATTGTGTATGAACCACTTGTCAGCTAACAACACACACAAACCACTGATTATCAATCAGATCTGACCCAGCAAAATCTAACCTGACATGTGAGTTGGTCAAAGAATTAAAATGGGCATGACTAACCAACTCACTCAGGTCATCAGGTTGGTTAAGTTCAGGGAAGAGAGTGGTTGATTAATTTATTGGAATAAAATAATGAGTCTACACAGAACCAACTTGTCATTGGGGATGAGCACAGATCACTGTACTGGCTCATTGTGATGACATCACTGATATATTTTTTTCAATTAAAGTCGGACATACTAGAAGATAAATGGCATGAGAAAAATAAATGACCATGACAGATCATCTAACCTGAACCACATCATCCAACTTGGCGTTTGAAGCATGACAAGCCACCCTCAGCTTTGTCTCCATGGCTTGCACTTTTTTTGTGCATTGTAGCTCTGCCTCTAGATAAATGTTTCTTTTGTAATCCTACAATAATAGTATGCATCGGATAGTTAATTAATGATATTAATCTTCATATATATTAAGCCAAGTTGGAAAAAAGTTTATAATTTAATTTTCAAGGTAAATTTGGTCTTGGTCTTTTAAGAAAAGAGGCACAAAATTCCAAATTCCAAAGTATTATCTGTCTCGCTTTTAATTACCTCAAATGACTTCTTGAAGAAACATTGGAGTTGCTTCTCATACTTCAACCGTGCTGATCCAGAGCCGACCGCAGAATCATTAAAAACACTAATAGCTTTCGCAACAGCTTCTTCATGCATCTCTCTCAGAGTATCCTTAAAGTATTATCAGTCACTATCAAAAACTAATCAAAGTATTTACTAAAAGGCACCATGAAAAGAACATTAAAAAGGGTACCTCTTCAGCTGGCTTTGTTCGATCAAAAGAAGAACTGTATACTTCAGCAGCAGAATCATATGCCCTCCGGCACTCACCTTCTTCAACACTCTGCAACCACAATCAGACAAATTAAAAAATAACTACAGTTTCTCATCGAAATGCAAACAATTATGAGAAAGAAAAACAATTAAAGATGGCACTTTCCTGTACCTAAGAACACAATGAAACACTTTTGTTTGGTTTGTAGTTTTTACCTGCCAAGATGAAGAAATAGTAGGGACAGCACCGCTGTTAATTGCATCCAGAAATGACTGCGTGAGACCTGCAAGTATAGGTCCAGTCATGACTGTGGCTCCAAGTTGCTTAGGTTTGGTGCGCTCAAATACAAACTTGGTGAGTGCATCAAGACCAGCTCTGAACTCCGGTCGCATCCTCTCCAGCTGCAATTCATATACCACAATTAGACTTATTTGCATTGAGGAAATGAAAATAAAAGAGAAAGGATTATCTATAGGACTTACAGGAATTTGATCAAGGGACTGGAGATCTTTCTCATTGTTAAGAGGCCGCACTAGGGTGAAGCACTCTCTATCTGGGAACAAAGCACGGATGGATTCACGGATCTCGTTCTTGGCGGACATGTTCCTCCCACCTTGCGTTGGTCTCAGTGCTAGCTCAAGGTAGTCACGCGGTGTTATCTTGCGATTGTCCTCTGCCAAGTCCAGATAAAAATCCCTCAATAGCCAGACAAAGACAGGAGAGAACTGCCCCAGCTCAGAAGCAGTCGTTCTCCCTCCAGATGCTCTCACTCTTATGTGCTTTGTCATCTCCGTCACCAGAGAAAGACGATCAAGCGCTGCCTCATCAATGCCGCCCATCTGGAACAGTAGCATCCAAGAAAAATATGAAAACAGCCACACCTTCACACAGTAAGGATGTTTGGAACAGGAACAACAGGTGCTAATACCCACATTTGGCAGTGTTAGACAGAGGCATGACTCAAGGAAAAAGTCATCCACACCTCTCACAATGGATAACTTCATCCCTGAGTTATCCCAACTGATCTTGCTACCAAACACAGCCTTAAATGCATGCATTAAATAGTTAGTGCCTCTGGATGATGGAAAAATCATCTGTAGTAGCTTTACTGTTTATGGATTTGTAGATATCATATTTTTCAGTTGTTACATAAGCATGAGATAGAATTAATTTTTGAACACAACATAGAAAGTTAACCAATTCCATATGCTAATAACTAATAAGTAACAGCATACTAATTTTACCCATTACCCATTAATAATAAAAGATATTGGTGGGTACAACGATCCTTGTTTCTCAACAGTGTAGGTATGAATATACCAGTAGCAATCAGTACTTTACCAATTGGTTGACAAAATAAGCCTGTGGGCTTAGAATAATTACAAAATGCCTAACAAAGCTGGTACTGAAAGGGGTCAGTAATTGTACCTGATTGTAAATAAACATACTTGACAACAAGACGGCAAGTGAGAATATCTGGGTGCTATAAGTACCCTGCATAGAGGAAGTCAAAAAATTAAATTTATTAATCGAGCAAAAAAAGATGCTACAAAGAGGAAAATATAGTGATATTAGAGAGAACTGTAAGAAACCGTTTGATCATAGGCATCAATCCCCTCTGAATCGAGCAATAACAGGCTGTACTCGGTCCCATCAAGGGCGGTTTGCCTCAAAGGCGCACTCCACATCCAAAGCCCCTTTGTGCAGGGTTTATGAGTGGACGCCACTTGAAAACCACTACTACTTCCCAAGAGCTGCAGTTCAAACAACAGTGTATTAAGCATAAAGCATCACTAAAACTTCAAAACTGTGCAAAACCCTATAACTTCCATAGGAAAGAGAGTACCTGATTAAGGATGAAACTCTTTCCCTGCCGGGCCCGACCACAGACAGAGACAACCCCAATGGGGCCCTTGACGAGCTGGAGTGTGGCAACGGCCTCCTCATCCATGCGAAACTTGCCACTCTCATCAGTGTAGACCAGCCTAAGGGGCCTTGGTGGCCCCATATTTTTGGTAGAATTAGAATTGAAATTAGACGAGGAAGAAGCATTCCCTGATCCATGGCTAGGGTTTGGGGTAGACGAAGCGCGAGAGGCTCCCCCTCTCAGACCTAACATCTGCATCATTTCTTTAGACCCTCTATCACTAACTCTCTCTCGCTATCTTTGTGATTTCCACTTTTGGAATCGAATCGATTCGTTGTGCGTTGAAGTCGGCGAAAATGGAGGGAGGGAAGAGGAGACGGAAAAGAGAAAATGGATTCAAAAAGGCGAAGAGGGAAGCGAGTCAGAAACCGGACAAATGGAAGCAGAGAGGCACGAAAAGCGAGTCGCAAAGCAGAGAGAGTCGGTCGGAAATGGGTCTGGTCGGATCGAATGGCACGCTGTCGCGTGGTTTTTACGCCGAGTCAGTGGCCGACCCAGGTATCCTAGGCGTTCTTGCCATTAAAAACTAATGGGCTTTTTTCTTCAAAAATAAAAAACTTATGGGCCTTTTATTTCTGTACGGATTCTGAGCAGAAGACTTTCACTATGACTAGACTGTTAGACTCTTGGGCTATATGGCCCAAAACGAAATACGTTCGGACTTCGGAGCCTTGAATGGTTCTTAAAATTCGGTCTTTTACGTTTTGGACCAGCTATGTTTTAAATTTTCATAGGCCTGTTGAACTTGATCTGGAGCCTTGAATAGTGAATTAGTGACCAGTATTCTTTTCTATCTTTTATATATTTTCCATTTGCAAGCATAGCTGATGAGCTGGAGATGAAAATGCTACATGGAATAAAATGTATTGTTGAAACAAAAAATAAACAAAATTATTTACTGCACCCAGCTGAGAGAGTCTGGTTTCTTCTATCACTTTTGCTATCAGTCTTCATCCCCCACAAGTGCTTCATGTGATGTAAACGACAGTTATTGCAGTATGAAATATAACAAAAAATAGAGTTATTCAGCTGTGAGCCTGTGACAGCCATGTCAGCATAGGAGTAAATAGTTGTCGACATTGCGCGTGCACGGAGAATGACCACAACAGTTGTTTCTGTAAGGCTGCCTAAATTACAATTCAATAGTTCCATTTATTGCTTTGGGCAATATTGTCCTTTTTGGAACCAACCCCACATTGCTCAACTAGGTGTGGCACCTAATGAACTTTTTCCTCAGAGATAGTAATACTGTAATAGTCATTTCTGACTCTCGGATCCCTATTCACCTGTACTGCACTGTGCCATTTTAATTACTCCATTAATTACTTGTTTCTCCCTTATCTAGTTATCTCTCATTTTGCAAATTTTCTATTCATTTTCTGTTATCACTTCCTTCTTTCTCGTTCAATATTTGAGCTTGTGGAGTCATCCAATTCTCACGAACCATCCGGTTGCTTTGACTGATCAGAATAAAAATGACATCGTATAATAAATAGCACAAGCACATTAGACCAGTAATGCATTTTGTAAGTATCAGATTAGTGAGATAAGTTAACCATTAGAAATAGCACCAACATTTCAAGTAACATTGTGAACATAGTTTGTGTATTGCATTAGTACAAAAAAATCAGGAGAGGGAAGAAGAGCTAAAGGAGATGGCCAAGCCTCCAGTAAATCAGTAAACTTTTTTTTCTTTGAACCTTAAAGATTTTACAAATACAAAGGCTTGTTGGTTTTCCCTGGGACCGGAATCTCTGAGGTAATGCATTGTTTGAGTTTCAATTCGGACCGTCCGATCATCTTTTTTTTTTTTCTGGCTCTGTCCCTCGAGACTGTACAAGAATAATGCCGAAAAGTACATCCTAACTTTAGAATCGGCATCTTCTAACAAATTTTGTACCATTGGTATACATCCAGGATTTTGAAATGGATAAACGGTTGGAATTTTAATATTGTGAGGTTTTTGTTACATGAGATGATAGGACCTCAGATTTTATGGTGCTAGATGCCATTTTTGTTAATTTTAGTTTGCAGTACAAGCAAAAGACTTATTATATTTACTTTGGTAAAAAAATAGTAGATACAAAAACTGGATAAAAAAAAAATTAGACGCCTGCTTGCGTACCGGTACATGTGAATTTATCAGTAGATAAGTTATTAATTTTATGGGTGCTAGGAATTGAAAACAAAATTGCACGTCGGCTTGTGTACCCGAATTTTGCAATTTACCAGTATTTATGTAAGTTGTTGGACTGTGATTTGTGACCTACTGCACCTGGTTTGTTGACCACAGGTACCAGCAGCATCCCGAATAAAATAAGGAGAAAGAAAGCAAACGAGCTATAAATGAGAGGAGAAAGGGTAAATGTAGGGTTGTTCATTGGGTCCGGTTTAGTCGGTTTTGAATCGAACCGAATTAGTTTGGACCAAACGGTTCGGTTTTGTTCGGTTTAATGGTTCGGTTCGGTTTGCTTTTTAAAACCGATTTATAATTTCGGTTCGGTTCGATTTGAAAATTTTCAAAACCGAAATAACCGAACCGACCGAACTTTTATATATTATGAATTTGGTCCGGACCGTTCCGATTTATTTCTTAATCAATTGCTTTAAATACTTCGGTTTATTTCTTAATACCCCGGTTTATTTCTTAATATACTTCGGTTTATTATAAATCAATTGCTTTAAATAAAAAAATTAATATATTTTGGTTTGAACCGAACAAACCGAAATAAAACTTTAGTTCAGTTCGGTTCGGTTCTTTTTTAAAAACCGAATTATTACTTTAATTTGCCTTCGGTTCGGTTCGATTAACCAAACCGATTAACGCCCCTAGGTAAATGTGCAAAAGCAACAAAAGAAAATGCATGAAAATATTCACCTCCCGGAAAAGCAGAAAGGCTCTACGTCTTGTCATCTGATGGCGCAATTTTTTAAATTTGATAGTCAAAGAAGAGCGAGTCATCATCGAAACCCCAAATAAAGCTCCTACCAGACACGTACCATACTGCTAGACTGCTAGTGCGAACCCATTCCTTCATACAACAGAGAAAAAGCATTCCTTTCCTTTTATCACATATCATGTCACCCTTTACTAACAACATGACTTGTTAATTTGTTGATCATCATGCCACTTTCATAGGTTGTCGGTCAAAACGACTCATCAGCGAATATAAGACGACACTAGATTGATTCGTATCGTATCTGCACGCGATGGATAATTTGTCGCTATCTGGTCCAGATGTCGACCAATCAAAACTAACCGGTTCGTGTTGAATCAATGTTTCGTTCCTTGTTTTTATGATGGATGTGAGATATGCTTTATGGACTGCGATTTAATTGGTTGATTCTATGAAAGAATTTATTAACGACTGGTACTGTTGTGATCGTAACAATGTATACGGAGGGCTTTGATAATTGACTAACGTGATAACGATAACAACGCATTGGTATAATGTCGTGCACATTTTGAATTAAAAGATTACCGTAAACAAAGGTGTAAAACGAAGACATTTTTTACAATGAAATAGATAATAATAACATAAATTTTACCTGTAAAAACTGTAGGAACAAAATATACGAATAAATTGTGTCTAAAGTAGCTAAATAGAGAGATAAATTGGAGAAGAATTTCTATTGTATTAATCTTTCTCAAAAATGACCTTTTTTTTTTTTTGAAAACTTGGTAGTAGATCAAAAAAAAAAAATGACATGAAGTGATAATATCTAAACTCTAGTTACATTCTTTACTCTAGTAAAGTTAAAGCTATGACTCACACAAATAGACAAAGAGAATAAAACAGTCTCTAGAAGAATCCTCTTAGAACAAAGAATTATGACGTTATGCATTTGTAGCTAACTGAGATTATTTGTGACTGATCTTGAGTGATCCTTTTGTGCTTCAACAGCCCCCCCCCCCCCCGCAAGTTGACGGTGGAGAGACAACAGTTAACTTGTCGCGTAGAAACAGAAATCGAGGTGTGCCGAGTGCTTTTGTAAAGATGTCCGCAATTTGGTCTTTGGAACAAATGAATTGAACAAGTAATTGCTTTGAAGCAACATTCTCTCGAATGAAATGGAAATCGATCTCCACATGTTTGGTTCGAGCATGAAACATAGGGTTGGAGGCTAGAAATGTAGCTCCAATGTTGTCACACCATAAGATAGGAGAAGAAGAAGTGAAGATGAAATTGTAACCACACCATCTCGGCACTAGCTAGGGCAAGACTTCTATACTCGGCTTCGGTACTTGATTTGGAAACCGTATGTTGCTTTTTGGAACTCCATGACACAAGGTTGGAACCAAGGTATATGCAAAATCCGAATGTGGATCGACGATCATTCAGACAGCCGGCCCAATCAGAATCACTATAAGCATGCAAGGTGAGAAAGGGATCAACATGGAGAGAGAGACCAAGAGATGGGGTCCCTTGTAGGTAGCGGAGAATCATCTTAATAGCCGACCAATGTGTGGTGGTAGGTGCATGCATGAATTGAGAAACCTTGTTCACCGAATAGGCGATATCCGGTCGAGTAATGGTGGTGTATTGCAAAGCACCTACAATTGTGTGATATAAGTGAGGGTCATTCATTGGATCACCATTATGCCAAGAAAGTGAAATGTTAGCAATCATGGGAGAAGCACATGGTTTTGAGTCATGCATCTTGGATCGAACTAAAAGATCTCGAATGTACTTGGATTGGGAGAGGTGAAGGCCATTGGTTGTGCGAACTACCTCAATTCATAAAAAGAAATGAAGTAGGCCGACATCCTTAATAGCAAAGCGGGTTTGAAGGTTTTGGATTACATTGTGGAGCAATGTGGAGGAGCTACCCGTGATGATGATATCATCTACATAC
Source organism: Carex littledalei (assembly GCA_011114355.1). NCBI lineage: Eukaryota > Viridiplantae > Streptophyta > Magnoliopsida > Poales > Cyperaceae > Carex > Carex littledalei. Next base: position 5,159,760 of record CM022096.1, on the reverse strand, counting down.
ACAAGAACCACAATAGTGTGCCCATTAGCTCGATAGATGAATAAAGAGAGGGCATACCGAGAGGCTATAAAGCCGAATGCTAGAAGAGCCGATGCAAGAGTTTGAAACCATGCTCGAGGCGATTGCTTCAAGCCATAGATGGATTTCAAAAGACGACACACAGGCCCTGAAGAGGGCGATTCGGGTAGGGCAGGGGAATTATTTAAAGTTCGGTTAGAAGAGGAATGTGAGGCTGCAATATTTGGCGCTAAAGAGGAATCGGTGTGGTGGGCTGAAAAATTAATGAAAGGAGATATTGGGCATGTTGGAGTTGGGCTGGTATGAGGGGTTAAGAGAGCAGGCCGCCATATGGATAGAGGAGAGTAATGTGAGACTTGCACAGCTTCATCACCAAGTGAATCCGAACCTGTCTGAGTTGCTTTAAATGGAAAATTTTCTTTATCAAAAACAACATTTTGAGATACAAAAGTTCGGTTAGTAGCAAGATTTAGGCATCAGTAACCTTTTCGGGATAAAGCATAGCCAATAAACACGCATGGCAAGGCACGAGGCTCCAACTTGTGATCATTGTAAGGTTTGAGGAAGGGAAAACACAAGCAACCGAGCACTTTTAAAAAAGAGTAGTCGGGTGACTTATGAAACAGGTTTGTGAATGGAGAGGGTGTTCGATTGGATGGAGGTAACCGATTAATGAGATAAACCACACTCGCAAAGATTTCATCCCAATAAGGAGAGGAATAGATGCATGGTTCATTGTGGCAAGAGCTAATTCCACGAGGTGACGATGTTTCCTTTTCGAGACCCTGTTTTGTTGGGGTGTATAAAGACATGAGGTTTGGTGACGAATTTGTGGATAGAGGCGAGTGATAGGTTTGTATTCGGTGCCGTTGTCGGTTCTTAAGGTCTTGATGGTGGCATTAAGCAAGTTCTCCACTTGGATTTTAAATTGGTGAAAAATTTGTGTAAGTTCACTTTTAGAATGAAGAAAGTAGACACAAGTAAACCGGGTAAAATTATCAACAAAAAGAACATAGTAACAAAAACCATTGTTTGATACAATAGGTGCAGGACCCCAAAGATCCGAATGCACCAACTCTAAAGGAGAACAAGTAGAAGAGGTGCTAGAAGAAAAAGACAATTGATGGCATTTAGACATAATGCAATCATGACAACTATAAAGTTTAAATAAAGAACAAGGCAATTTATGAGAATTTAAAACATGAAGAGTTGTAGTAGATGAAGGGTGGCCAAGACGAGCATGCCAAAGGTCGGTGGGAGCACGCTCTCCAAGGTAAGCTTGAGGCAAGGGCAAGGTAGAGAGATGAGGTAGAAGAAGAGTGTAGAGCCATTAGAAGGAGTTGCTCGAAGTAGAAGGGTCTTGGTTGTGTGGTCCTTGATAAGACAAACATTGGAAGAGAATTCAATAAGTAAAGAGTTGTCATGTAAGAGTTTGGATAAGCTAAGAACATTTTTAGTGAAATGAGGCACATGAAGAATATCTTTGGGTAATAAGGTGAAATTAGAGAAAGAAAGAGAGGAGAAACCAATATGGAGAATATTCATACCGGTACCGTTACCAATATGGAGTGTATAAAACCCATCAAATGGTGCATAAGAGGAGATGTTGTTGAGATCACTAGTGACGTGATGCGAGGCACCGGAATCAATGCACCATTCACTAGTAGAGGCCGAGGGGCTTGGCTGTGTTATAAAGGTCTGAAAATTTTGTGGGTTCAGGTTCGGGTCACCATACCAAGGATCATACCGATACCAGCACTGTTTGGCCGTGTGGCCTCTTTTGTCACAAACTTGACAAATCTCTACAGGGGCATTGGGATTAAAGGGAGTTGCAGGTCTATTTTGGGGAAAAGACATGGGCTGATTTGCAAAACCTCTAGGATACGATGGATTGGTAGAGTACGGTGGATTGGGTAGTAAGGGTGGGTTAGGTCGCGGTTGCTGAGGATAGCGCGGGCCAGAGGGACGGGGATACCTTGGTCTGAAGTTTTGAGGTCCATTAGCGGGTCTGTACCCGTTACCATTTGGCCTATACCCATTACTGTTAGGTCTATACCCAGTACCCGAATTGTTAGGTCTAGGATTAGAGTAAAGTGCAGAGGGTGATGTTACCGACGGGAGAGAGGATGACAAAGCTTGGGACTGTAGGAGCTGTTCATGGGTGAGAAGAAGTGAGTCCAGTTCGGGAAGGGTGAGATTCTCCTTGGTGGTTGCGGCTGCCACAACAGAGTTGAAATCAGGTCCAAGTCTGGCGAGAATCTACATTATCAAATCTTCATCAAAAATCAGATGTCCAATGAAGGAGAGTGTTGGTCCCTAAAGGCACTAGATGGGGGGTGAATATGGGCCTTTTAAATTTTAATACTAAAGTAAGTTAATATTCACCACTAATGATTTTAACTAACGTGTAGCCTCAACAGTCATGTTGCAATTCTAAATCTTATGAACCTGCAAATATCTTAACTTAAGGAAATTGTTAAATTCAATAAATATATGTTTTGCAAATCTAGTCAAATAGACAAAGTGGATTATTGCATAGCCCAACAATCTCCCCCTTTTGACGATTTGCAAAACATATATCTCAAGTGAGTGCATAAATTGGATATTCCAAAAAATTTGAATTTTTTTAATTTCCCGTGTGTGTAGAGAATACCAATTTTAACGAACTTGTAATATCTCTTCCCCTTTTTGGAAATAGTCAAAAGGGAGGAATTATCACAATCAAATCAACAAAATACGAGAGGGCTCCCCCTCAATTCATGCACTCCCCCTTAATTTTATAAAAATATAAATTAAGGCATAACAAAAAAAAAATATGGCAATTAAAGCATACATATCTCAAATATGCATATTTATCAAACAAAACAATTCATCATGAGCAACAACAATAATCTATAGTGTCATATCTTTTGTTATGGCAATTTAGTCATGTAAAATAGATTTTGAATTAATATTACCACATCTCAATATTGTCAATTATTTACAACAACAATTTATATCTTTATGTCTCTATTATGGCAATTCAATTAATTCAAGAGTTAATATTGTCATTTCTTAATTTTGCCAATTCAATAAATTTGAGATAAATTTAGCAATTTTAAATTTTAATCCATAATAATTTTAATTTCAAAATGCTTACATTTGTCAATTAAAGTTGTAGTTAGTATTTTTAAAGTGAATTTGACAATTTTATTCTCCAAATGAGTAGATGTTGCAATTTAAGTTTTGAGATCAAATATGAGATTAAATAGATACTCATGATTCTCAAATATGGAATGAAGAAAGCAAAGGAAATATAAATCTTTTAATCTTGAAATTATATTTTATTTAATAATTAATTTGGAAAGTATAACGATATGAATGGACAACAAAATAATGGTCAAGAAGACAGAATTCGAAATTCAATGAATTTTGGAAATAATGAAATTTGGAAATAAATGATCTGATTATCATTTTCCGCAGACAGCCGTTGTAACGGTGGGTCAACCGTTGCAACGGTTGGTCAGAAATTTTGAATTCATAGCATTTAATGCATTTAATGTTGTTAAAACAGCGACAACGATTATAACCGTTGCAACACTTTCCATAACGCTTGTCTCTGACTCAAAAGCTGCTCAAACTCGATTTATTCCGTTATGACGTTAATTTAAGCGTTACAACACTTTAAATACTGATTTTGTTCTTAACACGTGTTTTCTTCTGTATTGAGTTTATCTTAATTATTCCGTTACAACGGTTTATTAACCGTTGCAACGTTTAATGCTATTTTGCTTATTCTGAATATTATTTCGTCAGGAATTTAACTAAGATAATTGTCATGCTCCCTAACTAACATATATTGACGCATTTTGAGGTATAATTCAGTCCTGAAATTCAAGCATACCTAACCTAAACTTAAGATCATTGTTTCTTTTGAAATTTGATTAACTTGATAAAAATATTTGTCATGTGATGTAAAAATTCATTGTCAATGATCCAAGCAATTTATTTGTTAGTAATAATCAAACACACTTACAAGAGTATATAATAGTTATAAAAGAATGGATAATAATTAATATATACCTTATCTTATCTGCCCCTTAATATTTTTGAATTTGACTAATTTGGGGAGATATTAGCTAGAGCTTTACTCTATCCTAGATTTAGGAACCCAAACAACATTTGACATGTTGTTTCCCTTCCTAAACCTACACTCCAATGAAGTATGTCAAATCTTACAACAATAATTACAAAAGGTTAGTGAGGGTTCTCAAGATATTGAGGAATGAGGTGTGTTCAAATTTGGACCTTGCTTGAAATGATTTTGGAAGTGACCTTTCAACTCTTGAATTTGTTTCCAAGATTCATTTGGATGCCAATTTACTCTTTTAGGTGAAATATTTTTATATTGGTAGGATTCAAATTTATTGTGATGTTGGGAAACACTTCTAGTTAAGCCATTAGTTTGAGTTATATTTTGTGAAATATTTTTATCTTTTAAATCATGGAACCATTCATTTGGTCTTTTAGAATAAATTTTGTTTGATCATTGTGAGCTAAATGCTCTTCTTGAATTGTTGTGTGCACTATTACCCTTATAACTTTTATTATTATATCTATACCTAAATGCATAGTTATGTGACCTTTGATTATTATTAACATTTAAGTTTCGTGTATGTTTACCTCTTTCTTTTGCGCTTTCGGTATTTTTGCAATTTCTAATTAAAATTACCTACCTTATCTTGTTCAAGATTAAGTATATTTTTAAACTCGTTATATGATTTTAAAGTCTTATTTTCAGTCTCTAAAGTTTGTATTCTTACTTTTAAAATCCCTATTTCACCTAAGTGTGATTGACAATTGTTAACTTTACTAGTCATTTCCAACTCTTTAACTTTAGATTCATAACTTTTAATCTTACTTTCTAACATTTTATTTATAACATTAGTTGCTTTTAAGTTTATATTCTCATCTTGTAATTGGTTTTCTTTTATTCTAAAGGATTCTAATTCGTCTAAGTATAATTTACAATTGTGTGACTTAAGTGTCATCGACTCAAATTCATTTACCTTGGACTCAAGTTCAACAATCTTAGACCTCAAATTTTGTATAATTCCTTCTTTCCTAAGTAAGGACTTAATGGATTCATGAAGAAGATTCCTCAACCTAGTTTCATTTTCACGAATTTGACTCTCTTTAAAAAGAAATGCTTGGCTCATTAGTATATAATTATCGGATAAATTGGTTTGAGTCTCTTTGGTTCCTAAAGAGTTGCTAGTTGATTCATTTTCGGATTCATACCCATTTAGATTAAAATTTAATTTTACCTCATTAGTGGTGCTAGATGATCTCTCGCTTGAATCATTCCTTTTGGTTTTTGATTTCGCCACCTCTCTAAGAAATTTAATGACAAGTTTGTCAGTGATGTTCTTGTTAGCAATACTCGCATCCATATCTATCTCCTAGTCATCATCAACATTAGCCATCAAGGCTAGGTTGATCTCTTGCTCATTATTTTACTCCGGATCGGATCTTTCATCATCACTTTCATCGGAACTTGCACTCAATAAATCCTGCATTGATTTTACCTTTGTATCTATCATTTCTTGGTCTAGATCGACAGTCATATTGCCCCCCTTTCTCCTTGTCCTTAGGAAAGAGTTTGAAACATGTTTGGATAGTGTGTCATTATTTATTGCATGTAAAGCATACTACCCTCTTACTATTGTTTTCACGCTCCTTGTTGTGTTTTCGCTCAAACTCTAGCATTCCTCGAAGTAGGGCATCTTTAGAGGATTCATGGTTTACTTTCTTTAGGAAAAGGTCATTTGAGAGACGGGAGTTTGAGGAGTTATATGATCTTTGGTTAGAATATTTTTGGTTTTGTGCCATGAAGGCTATGACTTTGGTTTTGGGTTCAAGTTCATCGGCTTGTCGAAGCTTTTCTTCAAAATTTTGAAGTTGGGCAAATATCTCATCGAGTGTGAAGGTTTGTGTTCCCGAAAGAACTTCTAAGGCGCTCACAAATCCTTCCCACCTAGGTTCCCTAAACATCACACGCAAAACTTTTCCTACAATTTTATTGTTAGAAAGCGGTTCTCCTAGATCGATAAAATCATTTTGAATTTGTAAAAGTCTATAATACATTTTCTCAATTGATTCACCATTTTCTAATTTAAAATTTTTGAATTTGGTTTCTAATCCGGTGAGTTTGGTCCTTTTGATTTGGGCGTTATCTTCAAATTTATTTATGAAAGAATTCCACATATCTTTGGCACTTACAAGGTTTTCAAATATCAAGGCTACCGACTCACTAACCGCGCTTAATATTGCATTAACCGCGTAATTATTATCCCTCTTTTCTAATTTTGAGGCGGTGGTCAATTCATTGGTAGTTTCATTATACACCGGGGTGTAACCTTTTTCAATAATACTCCAAACCTCAATTACATTTAGGTAATTGATCATCAATCTTTTCCAATAACTAAATCTCTTGGTTTTATTGCTCAATATTGGAGGTTCTCTAACATATCTAGTTGGTGCCATTTTGGATTGATAAAACTCAAATTAAGTGTGCCTTAATTTGAGTAACACTGCTCTGATACCACTTGTTGGTCCCTAAAGGCACTAGAGGGGGGTGAATATGGGCCTTTTAAATTTTAATACTAAAGTAAATTAATATTCACCACTAATGATTTTAACTAACGTGTGCGTGAGTTATTCTTGGCGGAAACAAGAATAAACTTTAAACTAAGTAAGTGTGCATAAAGTAAATATAAGAGTTAAGAGACACTTGACACGAGAGTTGTTTACGGAGTTCGGCACTAACGCCTACGTCTCCGGGGCTTCGCGACCTTCGAGATGGCGCGCATTTCTTTACCCAATGAGAAAGGAGTACAAGGTGGAACTGGTGAGCCCTTACAAAGCTTGGGAAGTCACACGACCCGAGCACAGAATTGGATCAAGAGCACTAAAGGCTCTAATACAAGAGAAGCGAGCACTCAAGGCTCTAATGTTTGAATAGACAAGAGATCTCTCACAAATCACTCTAATTCTAATCAAGATTGAGATGTAGTGGAGAAGATTTTCGGTTGTTGAATGAGTATTGAAGTTTCAAGATCAAGCAACCATGGTGGCTCTCTTTTTCAGCAAAGGAGGATGTGTTTGACGGCTGGAGCACTTCAGAAAAACCTAATATTTGTTTCTATATATAGGGAGAGAAACAAATCTAGGTTTATAAACATTTCCATAACTGACGTTGGTCTTCCACGACCCATAGATCCTCATAAATTCATAATTTGAATAAAGTTACAACATAAAAGTTGTAGATCTCGGTTTCCTGGATTTTTCAAGCTGTGATTCACTCAAATTGGAGTTCGTATGACCAAACTGCGGCCAAAATACAAACAATGTGTAAGCTGATCGATTTAAAGTGTTGCAACATTTTAATCAACCGTTACAACGAAATAATTCATTTCCAAGACCCAATTTTCTGCAAAAACTTCTAGAGCCAACTGTTGTGACAAACGTTACAACGCTTCTCAAGAGTTGTGGAATTTCAACAACCTTCAGCAATCTTCAAACTGGCGTATCTTGGCTCTCGAGTATCCGATTTCGGCATATGACCACTTTTCGGAAAGCTTGTGAAAAGTATATATTGATTTTGAAGTCTTAGCCTTCATCGGAGCAATGTTGCAGTCAATTATCTCAAACACAAAGAAAAGAGCCTCAACAGTCATGTTGCAATTCTAAATCTTATGAACCTGCAAATATCTCAACTCAAGGAAATTGTTAAATTAAATAAATATATATTTTGCAAATCTAGTCAAATAGACAAAGTGGATTATTGCATAGTCCAATAGAGAGCTCATCGGCTGTAACATTGTGAATTTTAGAAAAGGGCAACAATAAAATTTAAAATAAATTAAAGGTTAAAATTTGAACTTTGCTGATGCTTTAGAAATATTTTTGTTTACCGACTAATTGATTAGGCATCAAGAGAGTAAATTATAAGATGAATGATTAAATTAGCAAAGTTTTAAAATAATCTATCTTGGATCCCCGAATCATGAAATTGTGAAATTGATATCTTTGTCTGGTGCAATTTTTTTCCGAATTTTTATTATTATCCAAAAAAATATCAAATTTTCAAATCTACACACAAATTATTTTCAAACTGTCCAAACTAGAAAATTATTTTGCGGAAATAAAGCCTAAATCTGCAGAAGTATTTCCTGGAAAGTTCTTCTCTCATTCCAGGAAATTGTTTTGCTGATATGTATATCCGGTAAATTATTCTGCGGATCTGAAGTTATTTTTAAAGATTTATTATTATTTCATATTAATTATTAATAATTTTATTTAATATTGTTTGAATGTTTTATATTTAATACTGTTTGAGTTTTTGGACTCTAAATTTTTTGAATGTTATTTGAATTTATTTTTTCGATTTTCTGGAAGTTAGATATTTGCCTCTAATCCGTGTGATTCTCTTGGACATAACAGAATATTAATGCTTCATTTATTTATAAAAAAAGCGGGATAGACGGGAACAAAAGTTCTTCTATATCCATCTTACCGACATGGGCGCAGTCTGACAGCGGCAGCTAGCAGCTCCAAGAACGAGAAGGCGAAGAGAAAGCTTACTTTTTTATTTATAGAAATTAATTAAATAATAATATAATAAATAGATAGATGATGGTAGTATTTCGAAGTCATAGAAGAGACCGAAACATTGATTCAGCCTCTCTAGACGCTTCTAAAGTAACTAAATCAATTGGTGTACCGTTTCAGTCTACATATCCTACTAAAAAAAGATTCAGCCTCTTTAGAAGATCCCCACTCTCATTTTATTATTAAAAAAATCAAATTATTCAGAAGCAGAGCCAGACATTCGAACTACGAGAGTCAAATACATATTAGGCTCAAATCAATTGGTGTACCGTCTCAGTCCACAAATCGTACCACAAAAAATCATCCCCACTGTCATTTTATTTCTAAAAACACGAATTATTCAGGAGCAGAACCCGACATTCGAACTGCGAGGGTCAAATACACATTAGAAGTTAATTATATAAAAAATTTCTGTACAGAATGAAGATCAGTACCATAAAATTTTACTCTAAATTATATAAAAAATCACACATAAATACAAAATTAATTAAAAAAATATAGTCAATTGACCCCTTTTTCTTCTACTTAAATCCGCCACTGGAATTATTGATTCGATTTCTTTATTCGGTTCCTTCTATGATATCAAAATTTACAGAAAATTCAGAACCAATATTTGATCTAGTGATAAAGACAATGTCCTCTATGGAGAAGGTTACAAATTTGAAACTCGGATATAAATTCCTTATGGATAGTAAAATAGTTGAGTGACTTGACCCCAACTTTACTTAAAAAAAATTACAGAAAATTCATCTATTTCTTTATATTATTTTTAATGAATTTCTATAAATAAAAAATTGTGAAGAGAAAGCGAACCCGTCCAAATCCAGTGCATCCATCCGATACGATTCTTTAATTGTATATCGCCCAGTTGGCAGTTGCCTCCTCTTTCCTCCCTCTCATCTTTCCCTTTCTCTCTACACCACCACCTCTGGAGAGCTTGTGCAATTCCTGTGTACAGCAGTCAATTACACTGTTCATTCTTTCCATTCCATGAACTCTGCAATTCCCGCTTAATTATTAGAATAAGAATACCACTCACGCTCGGCCGGGTTCCTCGTGAACCCTGCACGAGAAGAACCGGTACCAGCTGCTATCATCAGCATGATCTTCTTTTGTAACTTTTGTTTGTTTTATAATAAGCGTACAATTGTGAATTTACATTCTCTTCGAAATCTAGATATCAGTTCAAACATGAAATGGTTGTGTTACAAATTTAACAAGAAATTACAGAGAAGTAGCGCAATTTTGAAATGAGATGGAGATAACAATAACATAGTACATTGCAGCTCTCACAACTCACATGCGTGCATGCAACAGTAGGCATGCAGTAGGCAGTAACGACAATGTCTTAAAAAGGGGGGTAGCAGGCAAATAAATAGTACTATTAAGGATGGGGTAGTGGGCAACTGCGTCGCATTTATATACATCATACATAGAGAGAGAAACATACAGAGACAATAATACACAAATCATAATTCACACCAAATAGTACTAGGGTTTTTCTGTAGCACACCAATGAGCACCAGGAGCAGAGCAACATGCAGGATGACTAGAAATATCGTTATGTGATTGAATGCAAGTTCGATGCTCATATTGACATATATGCAAATATCAATAATTCAAATAAAATTAATTAGTTACCTACTCGAGAATTAATAAAAGTATCTGAGCAAGTTTTGCTTAAAAAAGTTACTAATATTGGTGTCTTTCCGTATTGACGTAATTATATATTATGACATACATTGTAGTGTTATGTTTTCGCTCGTATATATATTCTTCATCATAATTTATATTTTCATGATCAATGCTCTATGAAAGAACACCCGGCAAGCTTTATATAGTTCAATTTTTTTTTAAGTTGGCTAATTTTTTCCTGTACCTTTGTAAAACCAAACTACGAAGAACGATTTTTTTTATTTTTAGTTTTCTCTAAACAGAAAATATATTTTGTAGATTTTATAAGTATTTAGAGCGAATGATCTTTTCGCTGATGTAATTTGTTGAAATTGACTGAATCTTTTACGCTATATTCATATTGTGGGAATAATATCCAAATTCAGAAAGTCATAAAAATTCCAATCATTCAAATTCGAAAGCATAATATCAAATAAATGTCTATGATATTGCTTGCCAGTTGCTAGGTTACTTTTGAGTCTTTGACCTCTAAAAGAGGAATGCAAATTTCGGAAAATTTTACATTATGTCCTCTTTTTTCAAAACATAGAACAAAATATCATCTTCTCAAATTTCTTAACAAAATGCCATTGTGGACCCCACTTTTCTTCTCTCTTCCCCTCCCTCTCACCCCTCCCTATTTACTTCCCTCTATTCTTTGTTTAAATAGAAAAATACAACTATAATTGCATTCACGCTTTGAATTATTTTTATCTTTTTTGTGTATAACTGATTAGAATTAAAAATTGTAGCATAAAATTTTATTTGCTTAAATAAAAAACATAATATTAGCTTATACGTAGAATCTTTTCAACATATAGATCATTTTAAAAATTATTAAAATACATAGTATTAACTTATTTTATAAAATATTTTTAATTTACATATTTTCTTAACATAGACATTCTATCTAGTTTATTAGTTTTAAAGTTTCATATTCCTATTTTAAACAATTATAAATTTTTTATCACATCACATGTTAAGAACAATTTAAATTAGGATTGGTCAATTGAAATGATAATGTGATAAATTAGATTCTTTAATGAAATAATAATGTGGTCAATTGAAAATTAATGTAATTATATTTCCGTACTTTTCATTTTCATTCTTTACTGTATTTTTATTTTTCTAGACTATTTAATTTAATTTCTGCTTAACTATTCAATTTCTAGACTATTTACTCAACTACGGTAAACTGGGGTAAATTGAATTTAGCTATTTCACCTTGCTATCAATAATAAGTAATGTACCTTTAACCTATTACTTGCTTATGAATTTAGGTTTTCTCCTCTGACTTTCCAGTCTTCCCATAAATAATTAATTTCATATAAGCATAAATTAAATTAAATAGTCTAGAAATAAATACAGTAAAGAATGAAAAGTACGGAAATATAATTACATTAATTTTCAATTGACCACATTATCATTTCATTAAAGAATCTAATTTATCATATTATCATTTCAATTGACCAATCCTAATTTAAATTGTTCTTAACATGTGACGTGATAAAATTCTTATAATTGTTAAAAGTAGGAATCTGAAATTTTAAAACAAATAAACTTGATAGAATGCATATGTTTAAAAAATTATATGTTTCTTAAAAAGATTTTATAAAATAAGTTAATACATTGTATTATAATTATTTTTAAAAGGACCCATATGCTGAAAAGATTATATGTATAAGCTAATATTATGCTTTCTGATCTAAGCAAATACAATTTACACTACAATTTTTAATTCTAATCAATTGTACACAAAAATAAAAAAAAATTAAAACATGAATGAGATGATAGTTATATTATTTTACTTAAATAAAGAATAATGAGGAGTAAATAGGGAGGGGTGGGAGAGAGGGGAAGAGAGGAGAAAAGTGAGGTCCACAAGGACATTTTGTTAAGAATTTTGAAAAGAGAGTATTTTGTTCTATGTTTTGAAAAAGAAGGACATTATGTAAAATGTCCCGCAATTTTCTGGAAGTTAATTTTAGTATATTAAATTTCAGAAAAATTTCTATATCGGCAAGGTTTGGTACTAAAATGTTGAAATTTATACTGATAAATGCAGTCCAAAATATATTGTTTTTCTTAATTATGACGATTCAATTTTAGTTATATAATATATAAAACAGAAGTTCACAACAAAAAGTCAATGTTACTGTAAACTTTATAATGATATACTATGCATAAATATGATAAAACTTATCTAACCCTCAGACTAAACAGAATTTCTATCTCGTCACGTCATATTCAGAGCACTGTAATATCTTAATTATCAGCAATTGTTCATATTCCAAAGGCACTATATTCCTTTCTCCCCTTCCGGTTTGCTTCAATTGACCAGGCTTGACTGAAACTAAACGAAACTGTGGTCCAAAATTTCAGCGGATATTTCAGCGTAATTTAGGTAAATTTCGGTGGAGAATGACACTCTTTTGAATCTTTTTGTTTTTCTAAACCGGACGACTAATCTAAAATGTACGTAAGCAATTAGTTAATGTCATTTAGAGAACTTTTTCCGATCCGATCGATGTTAATTTGATTAATTAATTTTAAATCGAACAATCTAGTTAGCTAGTGTTATTTTATATTTTTTGAAATATTTTTACAATTTTATAGATAGTTACAAAATCACTATTTTTGTATCTAAAAAATAGTAATTTTAAAAAATATATAAAATTTGATCTCCAAATATATTATAATATGAATATCATGTTGAGCAATTCGAATCACCTGTTTGAACGTTTAAAATAAATATAAGAATGCGCAACATGACTTGAGTACGAAAACAATATAGTTTTTGAGCCTTCCTTTTCAAAAAGGCATCATACTTCTGATGGTTTAATTCAGATGCTACGCGGGGTTGATATGAGGTTGTTTTTTTTTTATGGTTGGCGGATGCCAACAATTGTATTGATAAAAAAGTTTATTTACAAAGTTCATATTCTGTATGTAATTACAATATTTTAAAATCACAAAAAACGGCTTACACTGAGTTCATATGAGCCGCCACAGAAAATTCAAAAATAAGACCGGACCGAAATGTCATTTCAGTCTAGAATAAAAAAAAAAATATACCGAAATAGCATGCGGTTATTATGATTTTTTTTTTTTAAAATAATCACGTTAGTTATGTAAAAAAAATTTAGTTATGGTTTATAAAAAATATTTGTAGGTATTGTAGTAGTACAGCACACACACATGCCACGCGTAAGCAGTAAGAAGTGTGTGCTAGCATGAAACACCACGCGTCGACGCCACACAAACACAGGCACGTGACGCACTTCACTAGCAATGCTCCGGTATATGATATATCACATTCCATGGAAAATATCATTAATTAATTTTAACCATATGACTACAAGAGTAGTTTTAAATTTGTCTAGGAGAAATTATTCCCCCATAAATATAGATTACGATTCAACTACGATAATATCCTTATCTTTTAATTTTAAAAAAATCACAATTGCATATATTACCATACGATCATATGAGCATAAACCTTTTAATAAATTAAAACTTTGTGTTGGAGTAATTTTCAAAACGATTCTAAAAACTTATACAAAAATATATAATATTTAAGAAAATTCTTTTGGAGGTTACTTTACATAATCTATATTTAATTATTGAATTTTTTTAATCTCTTCTGAACTGTTAATTGGTATTTTATTGAGATATCCAACACAAATGAACTTCGCATTGTTTTGGACATGTTATGTCCGTTTATTAGATGAAAATTATGATGAAAACCAAGAATATAATTTCAGTGATTATTAAGGGATAAATCAAAATTTAATGATCCAATGTAAAATTTGGAAAGATCTGTACACATTTGAAAAATTTGTCATCCATAATATTTCAAAATCTTGATGGGGGGGAAGAGCAACATTTCAATGGGTGCATCCGCAATTGTACCATTTTCTGCTTGCAAAAAATTACCAAAGTAACTTTAAATCTTTAACCCCTCCCTCACTTTCAGAAAAGTTTTCCTGCCCGTTCTTTCTTTTTTGTTTTTGTTATTATTAATTGACTTTTTGTGTGGGGAACTCTTTCGTAGTTAAAAGACAACGGCTTGTTTGTTTGGATTGGTAGAGTTGATTTTCTAATTTAAAGCCCAAAGTATTTGTTCAGAAAGGAAATGATTAATAAACTAAGATCAATTACCTTGTATGTAATGGATTTTGCACTAATTATTTTAGAGAACAAATTAATATTTCATAATAAAAGACAGTCAATGTGTCTTGATGACCAGACGCACTAACCTACGATGATATCACTTTAAACAAGATCAATAAATACTACATTTATGATCTACATATTTAGCTCATTCTCGTAATTCGATATCTTCTCAATGTTAATTTTTCTTCAATTTACAATAAATGAACTCATAGAGACGATTTATCTTTAAATTTGCGGTATGTAGAGTAAATTTATTTTTAAACTCAAAAGCAATTATTTTTGCATAAAATTACAACAAAATCAAAGGCAAAGCAAAAATATGCTACTGTATAATAATTGTATTTTAGTCACTCCATGTAATATATATACTTAAATTTCTAATAAATATGTTCGATTATTTTTTCTTACTTTTCAGATTTTTGAAAATGATAATAATACAGTAAAAAATACAAATATTTATATTTTACATAAGATAATTCTTTGCAAAAAATAATAAAATCTAATATTATATAAGATTTTAATATATAACTTACATCTAACCGTTTAATCATCCGTACAAAAAAATAAATTGTGTACCATAAAAGTTCAAATACCAACGTATCTCCAATAAACTTAAAAAAAAAATAAGATGAGAATGCACAGGAGTCATGATTCATGATGCTCCAACTGGGAAATTTTTTATCTATAGAAATTATTAAATACAGATGTACGGAAACAGAAAGAGTGTCTCGTTTCTAACAAATATAGAAAGATCTGACTCAATGAGTCCGATCCAAGTTTATGAATAGGTCTCAATGGTCCAGATCCATCAATATATATATTTAAAAAAAATAGACGTCGATCGGAAAAGTAAGAAAAATTTAATTACTGTCATACCTGCGAGATGACTTCATCGGCAACTCTGACCTCAAAGTTGCGTCGACGGAATCCAAATGGTATGACTTCATGCACTCTGCCCTTCGCCCCACGGTAATAATTGCATAATTTGCATGGAGAACTTCAAACCTTGTTTCTCCCAAATTACTGCCTCCTTCCTTCTATTCCTGAAGAATTGAACACATTTATAAAATATGGCCTCCACAATTGTTGTCACTGGCAATTGTCTAGCAACTCTGAACATACTATTCAGTGACTCAGACCCATTGGTTGTCATTATGCCCCATCTATTAAGGCTCCTATCATGACATTGTGTCCACTTATGAAGCTTAAGTGGCTCTTCTACACTAGGTGGATGCCTTTTCCCTTGTTTCATGATGTAGTCACAAACATGTGGGTCCTCATCCTTAATTCTTTTCATGCCCTCTGCCCATCTCCGTGGTTTGAACTTCCTAACACATTCTTTGAATATATCTTTTAGACCATCATCTTTGCATACCTTTAACATATTTTGAGCTATGTGTTGAGCATACAACCGATGAATCGCTTCGCCCTTCTCCTCACACCATCCTAGTTCCGGTTGTTTGAAAACAGACCGTATAACACCATGCGCATCTGATATGACACATATACAACCTTCGCCTACAACCTCGGATCGCAACCATCTCATAAACCAACCCCAGTTATCTAATGTCTCTTATCCCATTATTGCAAATGCCAAAGGTAGGACTTGTTGCTCTGCGTCGTAAGCACAAGCCATATACAGTTTTCCCTTGTACCTACCTGATAGATGTCCAACATTGATACTTATCACCTGTCGAAGATAAGGCCAAGCGGCAATACATGGACCATACGCCCATGCGACACGTTTGGATATCTTCACCCTGAATTTGTCAGATGGTTCTGACTCAATCTGGAATTTGGTATCTAGAATTAGAGTGAAATGTTTGTATCAAAGGCTTGTATAAATTATAAAATGCTTGTATGAAATGCTTGGTAAAATCGAGTCTACTAAACTAAATTTAATAATTTATGCATATCTGGATTTGACCTTGAATAGCAGTCAATAATGGTGTCAACATTTCGTATGCCTTTTCCCAACTCCCAAAAAGGTCTCTTATTGCAATTTCTCTCCCTCTCCACAACTTGTTGTACGAGGGCTCTATTACTGCATATTTAGACTTAACAGCAGCACGCACCTGGTTTACTGTCATCTCCAAATTGACTCTCAATTCTTCTTTAATTAGATTTGCAATCATTCTTGCCGTCATCTAACTGTGATCCAACTTAGTGGCACTACCAAAACATGAGTGCCGGTGTTGTTTCTTAACTATCACCCAAGCTCTTGTGTCGGTTGCTTTGGCATATAATCTCCATTTGCAACTCTCCACTTTACATGTCACCACGTATATGCTTTTGCTACTGTTTTGCACATTTATTTCCATGTTATTTTTAAACATAAATTTTCCTAATTCTGTTTGGAGGTGTTCCTTTGATAGAAATTTTTGACCCTCAGATAGAGGATCGTCCAATCTACGGGGAGTGCCCAAAAAACACGATATATGTATGACATTGGCTCTTGCGAATTGAAGGAAGGACATGGATGTTGCATACCCCGGTTCATGAATGGGATTGACATTCTCCACTCCTTCAATATTTCCTGTACACCAATCTCATTCTCTATCTCCTCTTGTGTTAAATCTACCCCGACATATGGGCCTTCATTATCAGAAGAAGATGTGTCATCTTCAAATCCAACATTCATCAGATCAGTCGGATCTGGACAATACTCGGTACATGGTGGACTAGGCAATATTGGTGTGCTACTACCTCCTGCTATACTACCCGGGTATGGGTAGTAGTTGGTTTCCGATGTGATTCGTTCTGAATCAATAATTAATTCAAGCACACTAAATTTAACCATTGAAGTTGCATTTTGAATGACCATGTTCCAAATTTCAGGACATTTTACCGGAAATAAGGAATAGAAATACGGTGTTCCAGGTGGTGTTGTGTTCATTCGTGCTTTAATGGTCAATTTAAACTCACTCGGAAGCAATCCAAGATGTGCATGAATCTGCCTCCGTAATTCATCAAGACTCGTGTTTTCAGTCACAAAAAAGGTACATGCAACCCCTAAATTATAACTTTCTCCTGTTTGTGTGCGTATTACTTCACCTCCGTAGTAAATGTTGATAAACATCTTAGCCATTTTTCTGATGCAGAAAAAAAAAATTACTCAAACATTGTATTCAATTTTAAAAGTCCATAATATTCATGTAATTGAAAGAAAAAACTTATGATATTAATCCTCTTGACACGCTGCATACAATGGTGCTGCTGATATGTTCCGAGCTTAACTTCGTCAAGAAGTAGATGAAATATTTTTTAGTTCAGCCATTCATAGTGCTGAAGAACCTAGCTGTTGCTGGTTTAAAAAATGCAGAGAGATGAGAAGGTTTGTACCCAATTAATGAAACAAAAAAAATACTGGATGGATTGGCCTCAATGAGAAAGATCCAATTTTAAATTGATTATGACAACTACCAATTCTTCGTTTGTACTGAATTAAAAAAAAATATATATATATATATATTGATGGACCTGGACTATTAAGACTGATCTATAAACTTAAATCGGACTCATTAAGTCATATCTTTCTATATTTATTGAAAACAATGCACCCTTTATTTATTTAAAATAAATAAATAATGAAAATAACAAAAAGAGAGATTGGTAGAGAGAAAGCGCTCTCACTGCTCAGTAGTCAGTACTCGGTCTTTAGTACTGCGTCTGTTTCCTTTCTCTCTCCTCCCTGCTTGCCTCAGTCTTTGTCCTGCTTCTCTCTCTCTCTCTCTCTCTCTTTCCTACTGAGGCACTCAGCTCTTTTCTCTGTTCCCCACTGTTGCGCTCGTCTCCCGTCTCTTACGCTGCCCCTTTCCCTCACTATTTAATAACCTCCTTTCCATTTTCTGTACTTCATTTTCCCTCTTTTTATCATTTCTTGGCCATAATCTATCTCTGTAAACCAGCCCCATCCCCTAGCGCTAGCTGCCTACCCCCAACCCCCTATCATTTCCCACCACCTATCTCTCCTACTCTGTCTCTACCCCCATCCCTTTTCATTCAATTCTATTTGATTTTGCTTCTTCACTTCCCCTTCCTTCCAGTGCTTTCTCTCCTTTTTACTCCGGCCATGGGGATTGATTTGAACACAGTGGAGGAAGAAGAAGAAGAGGCAAAAGAGGAGGATGCGGGTCCTGTCTGCCTTGAGCTCTGGCACGCTTGCGCTGGTCCGTCAGTCTCACTGCCAAACAAGGGATATTTTGTCGTGTATTTCCCGCAAGGTCATGCCGAGCAGCTCGGCGACTTCTACTGTGGAGACGTTGGTAACGGGCGGTTTGATGTGCCACTGCATGTCTTCTGCAGAGTTGTCCACGTCAGACTCCATGTCAGCTTCTTGAGCATCTGTTTTAGTTGAAATACTTGTGTTCTTTTAGTGGGATCTCTTTGTTTATTTATTTAATTTTTATTGTTGACTTGTTGTAGGCTGATGTGGAGACTGATGAGGTTTATGCACAGCTTGCTCTGATGGCCGTTAGTGAGGTAGCTTATCGATTTTCTTTGATGAATATTAATTAATTTGTGCAAGTATAATATTTTTTTTCTAGATTTTGGTTGGTTACAGTTTCTATATAGTTATTGTTCTTTGTATACCAAGTAAAAAAAAAAAATTGAACTTTGCTTAAGTAAATTTATTTAAATTTGCAACATTGCAAAAATAAATGGTATGGTGAATAATCAACATGTAACAGGAGGAGATACCGAAAGATGGAGACGGTGGGTCTGACGAATCTGATAGTGAGAGGCGGCCGGCGAGGATGCCTCATATGTTTTGTAAGACACTGACTGCCTCT
Organism: Carex littledalei; assembly: GCA_011114355.1. Taxonomy (NCBI): domain Eukaryota; kingdom Viridiplantae; phylum Streptophyta; class Magnoliopsida; order Poales; family Cyperaceae; genus Carex; species Carex littledalei. The sequence continues at coordinate 5,140,447 of CM022096.1, read as the reverse complement.
GACACAAGCACACATGGCGGTTTCTCTGTGCCTCGCCGTGCAGCAGAGGACTGCTTCCCTCCCTTGGTAATTGTCTTCATATTAAATGATTTATTTTGACAAGTATTTATCTTAGGTAGTCAAATAAAGGGTTCAAATTGGGCCGATGCTGTCCTCTGATCATCAAAGGATTAAAAGATCAGTTTGTGGTTATGCAGTACCAGAAGCAAGGGTTATAGTACCATTTATCAGTACCAGTTGTCCCATACTTCTATGGCTCCAACAAATAGGAAATTTTTTATTGGTAGTAATTAATAGAAAAGAATGTAGACAAACAGTAAGAGTACAGTAATATTTATATTGGTAGTAAGATCGGTAGGAATTCTACCAATCTAAACCAGTTTGCTTTTTGTTCCTTTTAATTTTTTATAGTAAATTTTTTTTTTACAAAAATAGATAAAGTACCTTAAAATTTAGATATATCAAAAACATTTCATCTATTTTTGAAAAAACTTTTCATATTATACTAGAAATCGAATATAAGAATTCTCTCCGTCTATACATCAAATTAAAAAAGAAAAAGTTAAGATCCGTAGAATTCCTACTGATCTTACTACCAATATAAATATTACTGTACTCTTACTATTTGTCTATATTCTTTTCTATTAATTACTACTGATAAAAAATTTCCCAACAAATAAGTAATTGGTACAACTCAGGAGTTCCAATTATTCAAGTCATCAGTTTGGCAAAACTAATTTTCCATGGAAAAATTATTTAAAATATAGCAGAAACTAATAGTTAAATGCACCAAAGTACAGAAATACTGGCTTCTTGTTTTCTCTAATTTCTGTTGGATTGTTTTCCTTTCCTCTGGAGCAGGATTACAAGCTGCAAAGGCCTTCGCAGGAGCTTGTTGCCAAGGACTTGCATGGTACAGAGTGGAGGTTTCGCCACATCTACCGAGGTAAATTTACATGTGTAAATTTATATTCCATACCTGCCCTGAGTTTACTTTTTTCGTATTTCACCACCTAAACATTTTCAATGTCAATAACAGGGCAGCCACGTAGGCATCTTCTGACAACAGGCTGGAGTGCGTTTGTTAACAAAAAGAAACTGGTTTCTGGGGATGCAGTGCTCTTTCTGAGGTAAAAATCTTGATATTATTTAGTACCAGTAATTCTTCAATTGTTTCATTATAACATCTTCATCCATTCTTTAGAGGTGAGGATGGTGAGCTACGATTGGGGATACGTAGAGCTGGTCAACTTAAAGATACAACTCCATTTCCTGTACTTCACAACCAAAGTTCAAATCATGGTACATTGGCTACCGTGGCACATGCTCTGTATACCAAAAGTGTGTTTAATATATCCTATAATCCAAGGTTAGCTTCTTTGCTGGTACAGAGTTTCTCTTGTTTTGCTATAATAGTGTAAAACCCTGAAATAGCCTTGTTTGGTAAAATATTGCAAATATATCAAGCCCTTACTGGTTTGGCCTTAAAAAAAGTAGCAGAATAATCTGTTTTCTTCAAACAAATGCTCAAATTAATTTCCTTCTCTTCCCCAAGCTGGTGTTGAAGGTGTGGGGTTGGTAATTTTTGAGCGAAAGAGGCATGTATATATTTACAGGAAGTATGATAATTCTATTTTTTTTAATCCAAGCATAATTTTTTTGTCTCCTATTGGAAAGTATGATGATCCTATTTTTTGGTTCTCCAGGGACGGCCATTCGTCATTCATCATCCCGTACTGGAAATTTGTTAAGAGCTTCAGCCATCCTATTTCGATTGGAATGAGGTTCAAAATGCGCTGTGAAAGTGAAGATGCATCAGAGCGAAGGTGAACAATGAATATTTATTTTATCTTTCTGTCAGGAAATATATGCTTCCAATTTGTTGATATATACTTTATGCAGATGTACGGGCCTGATCACTGGCATCGGCGACATGGACCCTTTGAGATGGCCTGGTTCAAAATGGAGATGCTTATTGGTATATGTTCTCAAATATTATTTTATCAACTTTGATATTTAAGTTGTTACAGCCAGAATGTTGATAAGAACACGTCTATGGTTTAAAAGTTGCTATCTGTTTAGTTTCATATCCTCAAAAGCACCTGCAATTTATGGCTGAAGCTACACTCTTGCAATGAATTAATTAATTGAACTAGTAGACTTTATACTTTCAGATGGTGTATTAGAAAGTTCTGAATCATTTACTTGGTAGTTCATATATCAATTTTTAAAATTAATGGGTTATTAATAGAAAATGAATTTCTAACTAATAAGTTCACTACAAAAGGATGCATATTATTATTGGTAGGTCGTACTACACTATCCATTCTTTGAGCCAAACATTTTTTTCGTTGATCAACATTATTTCCTGAAATATCTGCTTGGTTAAGATAGAGCATCAACTATTGTTAACCTAAAGCAGTGCAAAAACTGAATAGTCATGCACCAAAATTGTCAATCTCTCATATCTCCCTTAAGCTGGTCACTTTAGTACAGGCAAACTAATTCCATAACACTATCTAAATTTGCTTATTTCAAACTCCCAAGTAGAGAGTCGAAATTATGGGTCCCTTGATTAGGTAAAGACAAGATAGACGAGGGAATTTCTTATCTCTCAGAAAATATAGGGTATGCCCAATTTTTGTCCGTTCCACAATGAAATAACAGCATTTTTTTTTTTTTTATGATCTAATTTCTATTTGTTTTCTTGTAAAGGTACGATGGGACGAAGGTGAAGAATGCAGGAAAAACAGCAGGATATCTCCTTGGGAGATAGAACCAAACAATGTAGTGGCAGGTTCACCTGGCCTGACTGTATCACCTATTTCAAAAAGGCTAAAGCCAAACCCATCGACTGTCGGTCCCGAATTTCCTGTCTGTACTAGTAGGTTCCTTTACTTCTACCTCAGAAAAGGCAATATTTGTCTATCAATTTTAGTTTTTTTAAGGGTTTTCCTTTAACTATTTGGGTTCAGGTGGAAATGGTTATCAAGACTACAGCGAAACCTCTAGAAGGTTCCAGAAGGTCTTGCAAGGTCAAGAATATTTCTCTGTTGGTATCAAGTCTTCTTGGGACCGCATCCCTGTCGCAACACCCCAACCCCAATCCCAACTCCTGGGAGCAGGCTTCCCCGAATCCGTTGGGTTCCAAAAGGTCTTGCAAGGTCAAGAAATTCACCCATGCTATCATACCACCCTAACGCTGGCTGGTACTATTGCTCCGTATAATGGTGCTTATAGATCTAGATGGACCCCAGCTCTGCAAGTACAAGGTTATGCCAATCAAGTATCTCCCAGCCATTTTGTTTCTCGAGCTATCCCCAATCTGGCAATTCCAAGTCGTGTGAATCGCAATTTTGTCAGTGGCAGGAAGGACCAAGTGGAGATGAATACCACTTCCAAAAATAAGCTTGAAAGTAGTGGTGGTAGAGATGGTTGTCGGATCTTTGGGTTTTCTCTTAACCCGGTAATAGATGAAGTGGCTCCATGTCAAGTTGATAAGGAATTTGAATTTGAAGCTCTGAACCCAAGATCAATTCGCAAACCTTTGGGAAATAACTGTGCTACTGTTAAGTGCCCTTAGTTAGCTTTTCCTGAAGCCTTCTTTTAATTTAGGTAATGTATTTTCTTCTTATTGTCGCCTTTATGCATTTCATATCTAACAATTGTAGTAAAAAGCAAGTATTAGAACTTGTTGATGCCATTTGTTTCACTTTGTTTCTCTGACTGGGATTATTATTGCAACATGTATTGTCCAATTTTATTAGAATACCAAGAATCTGTTCAAGTACTATGTATCGATCAAGCATTCAAATTCTTACAACTTTTACCCCAAATGTTTTGCATTTTGCACTGTTATGTCTAATGATGAAGCTATGTTAGGTTAAGTTGATCAGTTGAAACTTTCCTGCAACTATTCAAAGGACTAGTTGGTTTAGCTTGTTAAAGTTGAAGCTTAATTTGACAAATGAATGCTTAACTGTTGTGGATTTATTGACATAAAGAGGGCATAATTCTGTCAGATTTGTGCTTATTACCATACCAGATTCATATTGTAATAGTCAGATCTGGGAATTTCATGCACTTGATTTTATGGAATACATGTAGTAAACTAATTTGACTGAGGATGTGCATCCTTGATGAGAAGTCTCAATTCAGAAAGTAAAAAGAAACTCAGTGTATATTGTTCAGATTACTGGTATCTGATTAATATGTGGGACATTTATTTATTCTCCAACTGATTCCATATTTTCTTACTGCTTTCTTTTGCTTTTTCTTTGCAGGAATTTTAGGTCATCTTACCATGCTCATTTTTAAAGATTACCAAAACTTGTTGTCTACTTGAGTATGTTGCTAACACCTCCCTCTCTATGTTGGTTTATGTTCAGAGAGCTTATTGGTGTAAAATATGTAAAATCACTTCCCCTAATTTATATGATGTTTGGATTATTTTATCTTTTTATGCATATTTTCTTGAATCTACATCAAAACTAAATTTGAAGTTCGTTTTTTGTCCATTTTTTAGCCTTTGTGCACAGGTTTGCTTCTCCTTTTTCATTTTTTGTGTAACCAAAGGTTAATTTTAACATGCATTCAAATTTTATGATGCGTCTAATTCTCCTAATACATATATTTAGAAAGTAGTATTCTAGGGCATGTATAGAATTTAAATCGATTTAAAAGATCTAAAATCTTCCATCAAGCAATTTTAAATTTTTAACGTGAAGTTTTATGCCTGATGATGAATGAGCATGACTAATTAAATTTTAAATTGATTCGATTTTGAATTTTTGATGCTTGTCTAATTCGACTTGAATTTGATACATGCTCTATCGAAATATTTGAGAACACAATTAGAATTCTATTATTTTTAATATAAATGATATTTTTGAAATATATGTACATAATAGTTGAATGTGTTATGAAGTTGGATGCAATATGAAAGTTGGACATATCTAAAATTATTCTTAACAAATTATAATTTAATGAAACTTCCAATTTTGCGTCATAATCAAAGAACGAAAATTCTTCCAAAAAAACCAACTTTTGAGTTTTGATACTATCCTTAGCGTTCTTTTGAAATGTAAACAGCCAATTGTTACTTACATTCAGAAAAGAAATAACAATTGTTTTGCAAATCAATCCTCTTTATTATGTGGAAACGAATGTATTATTGGCATATTAACTTTAATACTAACATGACTAGCCGGACTTTTTTTTTTTGCTAGATTATTGGTAGCCATATCAAAGGAAATATTGTGCGTAATCAATTAATCACTCATCACTGTAATGTTTTTATATAGTCATACATTCATTATTACCAATAAATCATTACAGTAACTTTCTGTATAATCATCTATTACTGATGAAAGCCACGGCAGGTATCAATGTTGCATCGGGAACGGTCTGAAGCTGATGGAGGAAAATCTACTACATAAAGAACAATAATCTTACATGAGCGCCTATTGTTACCAAATCAGCTAAGACTAACACACCACAAATACAAGAGATTTTTGTACCAGCAACTTCTGTGGTCAAGATTATTGGATAAGTCAGATTGCTCGAACTAAAAAGAAGGTCAAATTTGACTCCATAGAGCTGAACAAAGTGATCCTTAGTAGAGAGAAAATAAGTATTCAATTCAGACCGGTAGCAACAAAGGGCACTGAGAGAGAAGAGATGAGAGGTAACATTGGTACCAATATTGTGGGTTAGCTATTTTCTGAGTTTTACTTTTTGTTGAGAAGGTGAAATAGATTATTGTATACTGTGGCTAGATGTGCGTTAGAAATGATATACATTAGTTTAGTCAAGTTCTTCTGAATCGGTAGGATTGTGTTGGCATAGGAGTAAAACAAAATAGAGATATCTAGTATTGAGGGAGTATCTTGTATTTTTTTTCTTTTTTCTTTCTTTTATAAGCTGTTGTAATTAAATATTTCAGTCACTGAAATGGGTATTTTTGTCTTTTTTCAAAAAAAAAAAATCATCTATTACTGGAGCATCACTGCACAATCTTAACGGGGCTTAGTAATAAACTTACAGAGCATATAAATCATCTAATAAAGACCCAAATGTCTTTGGAATTTGTCTACAACTTCGTAAATTCGCAAAAAAATTAGGCCGCAAATATACCTATATTTGGCTAAGGTTTTAGTGTGAAACAATATCAAATTCCAAGTATTTATTTTTGTTTACTGCTATTTTACTTCATTTTCACTTAATTACGTTTCAAGGATCAAATTATTGCTAGAAATATATTTTTATGCAGAAATACCAAGAAAACAAGCCAAATTGCCTGCTGGCAGGCCGCCAGCCATCTGGGACTTAGCCGCAAAAAAAAAAAGAACTGACAGAGAGATTGGCGACCCACGAACTCACCCTGGAGACCCGCAACACTCCTGGAAGGTCGCTACCTCCTCATGGCGGGCCATTACTTGCCAGCTACTATAAATTCAAATTAAGAAAAAGACAATAAATTAGGGACCTGGCGGGCTGCCACCTCATCATGGTGGGCCGCCACCCCTTTGGAGACATAAAAAATGCTGAAAAAACGCTCCGAGAGATTCGCGCCCCGCGAAGTCCCTACTTGTGGCCCGCCACTGCAGATTCTAGTATTATACACTGTTCGTATTTCGACCGCAGTTTGGTCATACGAACTCCGATTTGAGTGAACCAAATCTTGAAAAACCCAGGAAACAGAGATCTATAACTCTCATGTTGTAACTTTATTCAAATTATGAAGTGGTGAGTCAATACAGGCCTTGAAAGACAGCCATCAGCTTTGAAGACTGCCAACTCTGCACATTAATGAGGGGATTTGTTTCCGATTTGCTTGGCTCCCTCCTAAATGCTCACAAACTCCCATAAAACGTCCAGGAGAGCACCCAACAGATCTAAGTTTGGCCCTAGGCCATTCTACACCCTCTCTACCATTGTTCTTGCTCTATCTCTTCTCTTCCCTCTCAAGGAAACAAGGCACGGAAGGCCGGCGGATTGTGGAGAACTCTCAAGAGCGGCAAGAAGATTAACTAGAATTGGTTTAATCTTTCTATTTCTCTCTATTTCTGTTATTGAGATGTACTCCTTGTTTTTCATAGTAGTTTGTGCCGCTATGAGAGGCTAATCCTCCTTTTAGGGGCGATGGCTTGTAAAACTTGATGAATTGGTTAAAAATCTACCTTACTTGGTTAGCTATTAATTGTGTTATGATTGTTTGTGCTTATTTTTATTATTCTTGTGAATGCATGACTCGTGTACATGAGACTATCTCATTTTAGTTGAAATGGGGTTCTATTAGTACTTGATATCAAGTATAGTAGCAAGAAATTGACCTTAGGAATTGGTATTAGTTCCATCCTAGTTCTATGCCAACTCGGACCACAAGCACAATAATTAATCGTCTATGGCGATAAACTAGATGTGAAGTCTAGACGATTAATTAGGTTTATCAAGCTGCAATCGGTACCGATCACGATAAGCTAAACACGAAGTGTCGGTAGTTGAGAGTAGCTTGACTAGTCGAACCAACATCTTGACCAACTTGTGACGATAAGCTAAACATGAAGTCCAATCTGGTTAAGACAAGTTGTCAATTTGTGGTAAACTAAACGTGAAATCTCTTGACTTGACATTTATACTAGAAACCACAATTACACAAACATGAATGCAATTAGCAAACCAAGTAGGTAGATTAGCTAATTCGGATAGTGAGTCACAGCCCCTAGACCTTCTCAATATTATTTCAAACAACCACTTTAAGTTTATTACTTTTATTTTAGTTCACAACCAACTCATCTCGGGCATTGAGCCCACAACGCTGTCGCGGCTTGCAAACCAAACTTTAATTTACTATTTCACACTTCCTAGAATTAAGATTAAATTAGTAATTAATATTGCTTTCCGTTATTCTTGTGTTCGACCTCGATACTATAATGAGAGGTTGTATGCTTGCAACCGATCGAAATTGAGTATTGGGTATACAAATTTAAAAGTGAATTGCGTATTAAATCGACCCTAAAATTACGTATACAAAATACTCAACACTGGTCACCTGAGAAACTAAAAATTTAACAATCAGTCTAATTTTAGTAAGAAGAATAATATGGATAAATTTTGTTAAATGATTTATAAATTTTAGGAAATTACTAAATCGAGAATATACATCGAAACAAATACTGGATTAGGCCTAATCCCTGGGAATTTTAGGATTTTCAACACAGTGGGTCGTTTTGTCCTAAACCCATTCGGTGGGCTGCTATCTTAATCAAATATACATAGGCAAAGTTCAATTCGGTTGGTAAAAAGACAATCAAGAAATAAACAAATAAAAATGCCAACCGAATTTCCATATCATTATTACGATCATTGATTTCTGGGACTGTCGGGCTGAGTTTGACAGACCAACAAATATATCCAATAAAACATCGTGAAACAACAAATAGCAAATAATTGAGAAAAGCAAAGCCTCTAAATTCATAAGAGAAATTATTACCTTCTCAAAGGATGTACAACCACAAGTTCTATCCGGTACGGATGTCATGGAGGCGGTACCACTGCATGGATGAGTGGGGACCCGGCCAAGTTGATTTTCTGCTATTTGGAGATTTTAAGGAGTTTTGGATCAGCCCATATATCTTTCTACAGGTCACATCAAAATGGTGTTTGGACTTCTTGTAATTGGATCCATATCCTCCCCGGTACCGTAAAAGATTCCCTTCACTTTACGGTTTGAGATTAACTCCCAGCCGGTTTGGGATTCGGGCTGAATTATAGCGGTCGTAGCTGAATTATACCACACTTTTATCTCATAGCTTAGCTTTTATGGTCCGAAAAAGCTATAGCGCAGCTATAGCTAGCTATTAGAACACTGGTTGTGATTGTAATTAATTGTTTTGGTTGGTTTTATATGTTAGGTTAAGTAGTCAAGATGTGTAATTTTTTTTTTTCATATTCCTATCTCCGTGGGATCTTACCCCATAATTCTAAATTTGTAGAGGAAGTCCTGAAAGATCTCACATAAATAAAAGTAACAAATTGATACTCTTATTTGTTTTACGGTTTTTCTGTTTATACTATATATCTTATGTTTCTTAATAACCTGATCTTTTTCGTTTACAAGCTATCTTGTTAATTTAATTTAGGATGATAGAAATTTTTTCACAATAAATCTTAGTTTTTCTTCGACATCATACGAATGGTTTTACTTCTTAGCACGTATATTTCATAGAGAGATTAGCTTATAAACTAGCATTTAGTTGTGTGTGTGTGTGTTAAAAAATCTTGACACTAGTATTTTCCTATCACATCATAGTCATTTTTTTTTTTTCAAAAGGTAATATTAATTACCATACTCCAAACTCCAAAGACAACCTTTTTTCATACTATGATACAAAGCATACCCTTCAACCTTGGGACAGATCATGTGCCAAAGAGTTCAGCGAAGACAAAATTATTCAATACATTAAAAAATTTCAATGGGATTCCATCTCAGTTCCCTTGCACCTTGCCTCCGAGCATCATGATTGGTAATAACGACCTTTGGTGTCGTTGGATTCGAGGTTAAAAAACTTTAAATCCGATGAATCTATCTCATTAAATGAAACTAACATATTAGCTGGTTTAAATGCGCTGATTGTAACAGCCCATGAACAATATTAGCATATAGAAGCCCAAATTGGTCCAAATCAACGCATCTGGGCCGTAGGGGGGAATATTGAAGGAAGCGGTTACTATTTTGAGAACACGATTGTTAGGATTTCGAATCCACGATAGATAGTAGTGTTTTTCTTTTTGATCGCTGATTTTTTTGTTTTTTTAATTTTAAAAGATAATTGCCCAATTGAGGCACGTTAACCATATTCAAAATGAAATCACGAAAATCGGCCGTAATTACAAAACCAGGAGGGTTTTTGATATAAAAAGAAGAATAAATAAAAAACCTGCCCATACCAAGGTCAGGAAAAAGAAAATATTAATTGGTTACCAAGGTAAGGTAAAACATGATTTGTTAAGTAAATTAAACACAGTCATGCAGTTGCAGATGACTCGTGTAGGATGATCGAATTATTGATATATTTGTTATGTTTTTTTAGCATAAGTTAGGATTACAGTTCTCAGTTCATCTACAGTGACAAGTACAAGATGAAAGGCTTTAAAAGCAATATTTTAGCTAACTGTACTGAACATTATTCTTGAAGTAATGTTATTCTCCGCCTGAGTCTTGAAATTTTACTATATGCCCGACATAATTATTATCGGATTCTTGGTCTTCAAATACCCTGCAACATACACATATTTTGGGACTAGAATACAATTCTTTAATTCGAAGGATACCTGTATATTTCACCGAAAAATACTATTGGGAAAATCTCATTTTCTGCTGTACGGCATATCAGATCCTCAGAAAATTACAGCAGCGGGGTCAGAATCCTTTTTCATTAACACACTTGCAAAATGGATGTGCAGAGCGGTGTTATGACATGGCGGTGGACGGCAAAAGGAGTGTTTACGTGCGCTTCGGCGTACGCAATGATGTACAACAGAGGGATAACTTGTGATGTCTATGCTAGGCTGTCGCAAATCAAGGCTCCACTTAAGATAAGAGTTTTCTTATGGGTTGCTATGCAGAACAAATTGCTGGCTCAAGAAACACTCGAGTTAAAGGATTGCAATGTCTCAGTTGGATGCGTTCTGTGTAGAAATGGGCTGCTTGAAACCAGAGATCACTTGATGGTAACGTGTAGCTACTCACAAAATTTCTGGGGGGGACTTCTAGTGACTGCCGGTACGGGACTGGTACACACTAATGCTCAAACACTTCTACAAATGGGGTGTGCAAGTAGCTGTGGCAGAGCCGGCCACACATCAAAATGAGGGAAACAGCTTTGGCAGTGGGTACTTGGGCGCTATGGTGCGAACGGAATAGACGAATTTTCAGATACAAGAGTAAACATGAGACCGCTACTGGCCCGGGAAGCAGGATCTACGATCCAACACTGGAGCTCTAACCTCTGACATAGCTAAACTGTTTGTAATTGTAATTAGGATGGAGTCTTACTTTTAATTCAATTACAGTTTCTGTTTTTAGTGATGTAAATAGGCGTTTGGACCGTGATGTAAATATTTTTTCTTATTAATGAAAATTGTAAGATGGCATTCATTTTGCCACCTTATCCTAAAAAAAAACAGTGATAGTTGCGGATTCTAAACTAAATCTGTTTTGTTTAAATATATTTAAGTTATATATCAGAAGCTCTCTCTCTACAGAACACAAAGAATATGTCTAAACTTCTAGGTAGTAATTATAGAGAGAGAAACACATCTATTTGATTTGAAGCGAGATGTACTTCATTGTTTAGGGAATTTTAGTTATGAATGGCAGAACTTTTTTTTTTTTTTTGAGAAAAAACAGGGGTCATGCCCTTGTTTGATATATTAAGCCAGTTACCAGAGTTTTTGTAAACTACAATTTTGGAAATTAAAAGAAAAGTTAACCTCAGTAGTGATTGAGATTATAAGTTGATATGAAATGAAATTAAAATGAAGCCTAAAACACAGTAGTGATCGCCAACCCATCTGTACTTGCTGTTGCATTTGCAATTGCATTTCTTCAACTGTACTTGGCCATTTTTGTGTATGCCAACTGATTATGCACTTCTTCTGAAAGTTCTTCTTCACTCTTGGTCCTGTCTGCAAATGGCATCTCTCCCTCCAGATAACAAATTGTGTGATTAGTATTATCCCCTTTCCTTCTTGCCTTTGTTTCTTTGTGTGATGACCTCTGTCATTTTTGGTGTCGTGGTGTATCTACCCTTTTGGTGAACAAAGTATACTCTGTTGTATCCACTTCCAAGTGAAAGTCTCCACTAAGTGTAATTTTCAGGAATTTAGCCAGAAGGGGGCTTCGTGAAGCGTCAAATAGAGAAAAAAAGCGCGTAAGATCTTGGAATATCAATTTTCGCTGCCATACGAGTTACTTAATTCTCGATCTCTTACAAATATCAATTGTTTATTTCTAAAATATACATTATTAAACTAAAATATTCAGTTGGCTGTCGTTTGTTCTTCTTTGCAGATCTGCTTCTTGGTGCCTAGTTACGTTGCCAGGAGCCCGACATTTTTATTAATATCCAAAGTTTAATAGAAATTAATATTTATGCTCAGAATTATGGAGTTTCGCCAAAAATATCCAAACCGGTCATTTTATGGCCGGCTTATTTTTTTTTTTTTTTCAGAGACACTATGAAGAGTAAGATAATGAAAACTACCACTGAATTTGAAATTTTTGTTTAAATTATTTGATAGATTACTTCTTTTGATATATAATTAGCATATTTATACTAAAATACGCTAAATTACTTGAAATTATGTTGAATTACACTATATTAAGTTAAATTACACTAAATTACATTACATTATGGTAAAATACGGTAAATTATGCTAAATTACATATGAATAGGGACGATATATTCACTGAAAAGGCGAAAAATGACGATGAAACTTCAAACGGTCGGTGCTCGAGTGTCTGATTTCAGCAAATAACCACTTTTCGAAAAGCTTGTGAAAAAACACATGCGTCCGTGCCGCTACATCGGATTTCAAAATTCAGAATTGCCAAAAAACTAAGGGAAGAGCCTTAAAACTTGAGTTGAAGTTTCCGATTAAGATTTCCATTTCTATTATTCAATCTAAGTAGCTCAGTAAATTAGTTACATAATGAACTTGTAGAATACCAATTTTTACTATTTTCTGAATTTATTTACTATTTTTTATGATTCATGAAAGATGACACAAAATCGGTCTACTTTAGCGTAATTTACCGTATTTCAGCATAATTAGTGAAGTTATTGTAATTTAGCGTAATTTAACGTAATTTATTGTAATTCAACATAATTTATTGTAATATAGTGTAATTCAACATAATTTCAAGTAATCGAGTGTATTTTAGTATAAATATGCTAATTATAAATCAAAAAAAGTAATCTAACAAATAATTTAAACAAAAAATTCAAATTTTCAGTGTTATATTTCATTATTTTGCTCTTCATAGTGTCTCTAAAAAGAAAAAAAGAAGAAGAGTAAATCGGCCATAAAATGGCCGGTTTGGACATTTTTGGCGAAAGTTGAGAATTATGGGCATAAATATTAATTTCTAATTAACTTTGGATATTAATAAAAATGTCGGGCCAGGAGCCCTCTCTATATTATTCTAAGAGGAGGGATCAAGTTACAACAATTTTGAGTTACAACAAATATCACAACCATTTTTTTCATTTCCAAAGTCCAAATTGTCGATCCAAACAGTTCAACATGATTATCTAAATAAAATGTGCTTGCAGATCAAATTTTACATTTTTTTTGAATTTTTTAGTATTTATTAAGATGAGTACAAAATTCAATGGTCTGAATATGACTATTTTTTTGTAAAATACTTAATAAATAGTAAAAAAATTCAAAAAAATGTAAATTTGATCTGCAAGCACATTTTATTGTGGATATCATGTTGAACGGTTTGGATTGATGATTTAGACTTTTAAAATGAAAAAAATGGTTATGGTAACTTTGTTGTAACTTGATTCCTCCTCTTATTCTAATACATGTTCATCAAGGGTTAACTGGTGTACAAATATCTTATATACCTTTTTAGCTTTTAACATCACTCTGATGTCATATGATTACCGTTTTGAGTCCTTGAGTGCGTTTAATACGAATTACAACAGAATTTAAATGAAATCCGGGTCCCACCTTTCTGTTTGCAATGGGTTTGTTTGCAGCAAATTAAGATTACGCACAGAATCTCTGTACCAGTAATGAAGAGTACTGGTACAGTATTGAAACGCCTGAAATGTCAGTCACACCTTGAGGGGACCAAACTTAATTGTGAGTTTTTTTTTGTGACAATTTAAATAATTTTATAAAAATAAAATTTAAAATTCAATATTGTGAACAAAATTTATATATTTTAAATATCATTTCTATAAAATATGATGATCCAAAATCAAGTGACACTCAATTAATATGGAATTTAATTATTGGTGTAAATTTCCCCTTAATTATTAGACTATATATATGCCCAATAATATATCATTAATTTAAATTGGTTTTTCTTTTAAAATATGCATGATGATAAAAGCGAAGTATATTTTATTTTTACATATATAATTTTATTTGATCTATATTATCTACGTATACATGACACAAAATAAAAGCAAATATAACGGCATATTTCAATAGTTCGTAAAGTTCGAAACTTAATGAACCTAGTTCACATAAATGTCGACCAGGCATCCCAATGAAATTCGATTTGGATATCAGAGGTTTAACTTTTTGTATGATTTCCCCTGCGGTACCGAAAAGCTTTCATGATTACTATTTTGTACAGTGGAAATAAAATTTGGATGTATTTTTCACGGTGCTTTTCGTTCAATTGTTCGGTTGGTTCATAAGTCATGACATATATGTTGAGTTTATCTCTGTTTTTTTTTTCTTCCCTTTTTCTTACCTTCAACGCTCATGACTCATTGAGTTTTTCTTACTGTCAGTAAAACACAAGATTAAAACACAATATTAGAAACTTGCTCTTTATCTTATTTAAGCATAAAATAATTAGGACATGACTTGTGTTCTGTTAACAAACATGGTACCACCTTACAATGTAGTTTTAATTTTGTGTTATCAATGTTTGATGGTGATATTTTCTATTTGTTTGCAAATTGTTGTTTTAAACAACTTATCAAGACTTAATTGCTCAATTGATTTCTGCCCATTCACAAAAAATAGAAGTGCCACATCCATGTAATTCAAAGATTAATGAGAAAGCTTTGAGATGTCATTAACATGCAAGAATAAGGTTCTGATATATATTAATTAAAAAAATAGTACACAATTCCATCTTGCTCAAGAAACTATGTCTTTTATTTTTTGACCCAACCACTTTCTTAGGGGGAAATCTTGGCACTTACCGTTTCCTTTTTCTCTCATTTTTATTTTTCATTTTGTCTGGATAAGAAGGCCCCGCTGTTGAAGTATAAATCATTCAACTTAATTGAACTGTTCGATCAATTTTTGAATTTTTTATGTGAGATCGATGTAAAGCCCAACTTAATTATATATTTTGTTATTGTTGAACAGTGATATCCACTTACCAGCAGCCATAAATAGGATAAAAACATATGAAATTTTTTGGGAAAGATTTTTATTTATGGTCCCCTAAAAGTTTTCTTTATTGTTTTTGTCCTGAAAATAACATGGGAACGACCAAATGATTTACGATTGAACAGAGACAAACAACAATATGTACTTTCAAATATATTTTCAATTGTAGGAGACTATGAAATATTGCAGTCATAAATCATAATGGATCAACCAACTTGATATGTGCTGCAAGCTTGCATATGCGGATATGCGACAACATATGTAAGCAGCAAGCAACCCACGACTTTTTACTAAAATGCATTCTCCGGTTCACATATTAGCTCGTGCGCCACGCCCTACTTCATTCATCCTAAATTCCTAATCTGACTAGGATTCTTCCATTCCCAAATCCCCAAATGAACCCCTCGAAAAAGCAAAACTAAAACGAAATAAAAATAAAATAAGCACGGCCGAGAAGAAGACCTGATGCATGGCTGAAAGTTTGGTTGTGCTTTCGTCTCAGCCGCACATCAAATCACTCCTAGCTCTCTCAACCGGGGCACGAGGCAGCCGCTGAGGTGCAAACCCATGAGCCCCTCGATTCCTCCTATCGGCGAGCCTCCTACAAACAGTGCTGGCATGCTGGTCCCGGTGAAGACCTCGATCTCACTCTCCTCGACCTCAATCACTGACGGCTGGGATCCGACGGCAGCCAGAAGTTGCTTCATGACGTGGCTCATGCAGCACCCGCGGCGTGCAAAGATAACGACCGGGTGCTCACGAATCAGCCGCTTGATGCGGCTCTCAGGAGTCTCCTCTCCCGCGTCGAACGTCAGTGAACGCGGGCCCCGCTGACGAGGGGGAACCGGGTTGGAGTTGGTTTGAATGGTTAAGAGGTCGCGGTCGGGGTTGGGAAGGAAGGGGAGGCATCGGACGCCTTGCATTGTTGCTATTGTTTTGCAGGAGGTGTGTGTGAGGAGTTTTGACTTCTCTTTCTGAGGTCTTTCTATTGATGAATTTTGGTTTTTGCGCAGATCGAAGTAAAAGAGCTGTCGAAGGAGAGAGAGCAGAGACAGGGAAGGAAGTGAAATTAAAGCCGGGGTGTGATGGAAGGACTGGTGAGTGAGATAGAAGTGAGAAGGATATATAGATTTTAAACAGGATGATTTAGCTCCTACACCCTATACTTTTTGTTATTTGTGCACGCTTTTTGTAGGACTTATTGGCATAGCATGAGAAGATGAATCTAACAAATTATGTTTATATTCATTCAATTGTATATCATGTAAATTAAAATTTACGTTATGATTGGAAACAAATTATACTTGTTCATGATAAGATGAATTAATTTAAGAGTTAAAAATCTCCTGAATGATGTATTACATATTTAGCATAACATTGACAATCTACAAATATTTGTACCCTTTAAGAAAAAAATAATAAAAAGTTATATTGCTGCAAAATATCAAACAATATTATACAACACTAATTTTCATAAATACAATCAGAATAGATATTTTATATCACATTTATTTTGTATCCAAAAGTGACTTCTATTGTTTGTCTTGTATATATATTTAGAGGTACTTTCGAGTTTAGTTGGAAAAGTTGAATGTAGAGTAAAAAAAGAAGAGAAGAAAGAACTAAATTAATTTTATTTCTGAATTTAATTACACAAAGTAAATAGAGACAGATGAAGGAAAATATCAAGGTTCTAAATAGCGATTATAGCAGCATAGCGGGGAGACAAAAAAAAAAAAAGCTATTGCGAATAGCGTAGCTATAGCGGAAGCTATCGTACATAGTTTTTTTTTTTTTCAAAATTTATATTCTATATTTCTATTAATTATCAACATGATCAATATTGGAGAATTGAGGTAATAATCAAATGACAACTAATCTAAGTCTATACTTTTTTCAATCATGCAAATAAGAAGAAAAAAAAGGATCTACAAGGTAACATTATTTAATAGTTCATACTTCATAATATTACAGATTATAATAGACGAAGATCAATTAATTTTACAAGTGAAATGAAGTAAGTATACCTATTTGAACATTTTATATATTATAATAATTCAAAATCAGCTTTCAATTGAAACGAACGACAATAATACAAGTGAATACTAGACGAAGAGCAAGCAAAAGGAAAAATTAATATTTGAATATTTTCCGATATATACTAAATCGCAAATAGGAATAGAATCACATAGTTCAATTTAGCATACTTATCATAGCAAATCATGTAGCATCAGAAATAAGAACAAAAGCCCATGTAAATCGCAAAAAAAAAAAAACTCATGTAGCATAGCGGTACCAATAGCGCGTAGCGGTAATAGCGGTCGTAGCTGAATTAGCGCAATTTCTCATAACTTAGCTTTTGTGGTCCGAAAAAGTTATAGCGCAGCTGTAGCTAGATATTTAGAACACTAGAAAAATATAGATGTATTGCTCTATACATTTCAACTTTTGTTCACCTCCAATTCAAGGTGTATTCAACTTTCTTCTCATTTTCTTTTATTTATTTGGAAGCACTGAAAACGTGATATTTCAAGGGCCAAGGGGTAAAGAGACCAATATTAAATAGGATAAGCACTGTGGGGGGTGGACTATTTAGATCGATCACATGGGAGCAATGACGTCACGGAAACGAGTGACGGGAAAAGTGGGCTCTTGCTTGCGTCACGAGGCTAGTAATTACATGGAACCGTTCGGAAAAGTGGGCTCTTGCTTGCGTCACGAGGCTAGTAATTATATGGAACCGTTCGGTAACAAAGAACTAAGAGTGGATGATTAAGAGTCAAAGAGCGCTGAGGAACTGATATTTAGTTGTCTCAATCTGTGAATGAAAGCTAAGAAAATTAGAAAAAGTGGTAGAAGTGTCTTAAAGTCCTGGCAAATGATTAAAATTCAGACAAAAGGAGGCTAGAAAGTGATCTTAATCCGTGCTAAGAAATCAGTGTTCGGTAAAATTAACTGACTAAAGAAGCTAAAAGAAACAGATTAAATCTTAAGCTACGGACAGTGTAAGCAAAGAAAATTACAAAAAAGCTAAAAAATGCGGATTAAACCGAACAGCCCCTATAGTTCCCATCTTCGCTTACGGCCTTGCGGCTACGGGCAGTGTAAGCAAAGAAACCGATACAAGCTGGACATCTGGTTCATGGGTTCACGAGACGATGCTTGAAATTACCATGGACAGACGATCGATGCTTCACGGCCTAGTGAACCGGGATCAAGCGAACTTGCCAAGCAAAGCGACGAACCGGCTGCGGGTCAGCAAGCCAACAATTTGTTTCTGCACCGGAAATTTCTATTGTATAGGCCCACGGCCCCGCCCGCGGTTTTCTTCTTGAAAAAGAAAGAACAAGAAAATTCTGTAGCATATAAGGCTACACAGTTGAATATGTACGTTTCTCAAGTTATGTGACAGAAGTAAAAACTTGACACATCTACATTTCTACTTCAAAAAAAAAAAATGTCATGTGACAGAAGTGAATTCAATAGTTATGGCCAAACGGTGTCAATTTTAAAATTGATATTTAAATTTTCAAATGTAAATTATTAAATATTTTTCAAATAATCTCTGTTATATGTATATAAAAAATTATGAAATTTTATTTAATTTCGATAATTCTCATGAGGGGTTTTAATCATTAAATTTAATCCGTTCATTTTATTAGCTCTCAATGAATATGCAAATAAATAATATATATCTAGTTAGTATTTTTATTATTTAAAATTATTTAAAAAAGTTATATAATTTTTAAATTCTATGTAACCTTCATGGTTGTATTCAAATAAAATCTATTTTAAAATGATGTGTTATGTTATATCTTTCCGACCCGTGTCTCTATTTGTGTTATATAGATAAGAACATTTACATACACTTGTAAATTGAATTGTAAAATCTTAGTTAGTACTTTCAAAATTCATATTGACATTTTTAATTTCACTTTCATATTGACATTATTATTGAATTAAATTAAAACTTTCATCTCTGCTTTCACTGATCTCTCATAGTTAATCAAATTTGCTGTCCTGACATTAAAAGCAGTTGTTAATCAATTGCATAAATATAGGAGTTGTGAAATTAATTTCTCTTTACTCTTTGACAGTTGTTTGAAATTACTAATTAATTTTATGGATGGAGATGCTAATTGACTATTCAAATGGCATTTCGCAGTAGGGTGTAAATGGATCAGATCCATACAGATGGAGTAGTGGTAAAACCATATTCGTATCCATTTTTTTTTATAAAGATACAAATATAGATTTGATATTAAACGGATATAGATCAGATATTAAACAGATACGAATACGTATTGGATAGTAAATGATACCACTACAGATACAAATATAATTCGAATACCTAATATATATAAATATTGTGATAAAATTAACATGCTATTCAACAAATTATTTTTTTCATTAGAACATAAAAATAACATAAAATACATATTCAGACACTAATCGTTATTCATTATGGTGAACAAAATAATAACTTTTTCAAGTTAAACTTGTTATTTCATTACAAAAAATATATATTGTAACAAAACTTAAATCACACAAAAAGATCATATTTTTAATCAATAAATATCAATAAAAAATATTTCTCTCTAATTATATATAATTCCAAAACAAATGTATAAACTAATATGAATACGGATAATTATCCATATCTTATCCGAATCTGCAGAAACAGATATCCAAAAAACTAAAATAATACGAATACAAATAATTATCCAAATCCGCACAAACATATATCCGAAATACTAAACAAACAAGAATACAGATAATTATTAATATCGGCATATATCATATATGTATTCGTATTCGTATTTGTATCTGAATACCTGAATCTACAAAAATTCAAATACTTATTCAGATACGAACGGGTAATATATTTGATTCCTTTAATTGCACCCCTATTTCGTAGACAAATACCCACATGAAACTTTAAATTTCAATACAAAACAGATGTCCGGCATTAATGATAAATTTCTGTAAAAAAAAAAACGAACAATGGATTTGATTTGATTTTTTTTTATAAAAGGTTACTTCTTTATGTACGATTAATCAATGAAATTTATTAAAAATATATAGAGTGAGGCTACGGTACTATGCATAGCACGGTTGGGTCTGTGCTATGGCTCAATATTTGAGTTTTCAAAATCCTGACGGTCGATCCAAACCGTTCAACATGATTATAAAATAAATATGTACTTGCAAACCAAATTTTACATTTTTTCAAATTTGTTTACTATTTTTTTAGATAGGTAGAAAATCACTTGATCTGAAAATTCTGGACCATCCAAAAACAGTATTTTCTACCTTATTTAAAAAAATAGTAAAAAAAATTCGAAAAAATGTAAAATTTGGTTTGCAAGTACATATTCATTTTATAATCATGTTGAACGGTTTGGATCGACCGTTATGATTTTTAAAACTCAAATATTGAGCCGTAGCACGGACCCAATCCATGCTATGCATAGTACCGTAGCCTCACTCAAATATATATATATAGTGGTACATGAGCTAAATATGTGATTTAGTATTAACTTGCGTGATTATAATTATAGATATATCAACAAATAGAAATATGATGACATAAAAAATAATTGCGGGTAAAATGACTTTAAAGTGGAAAGCGATCCGCACGGATTCACGGTGTTGATTTTGTAAGAGTTTTTGAGATTGAATAGATAACAATTCAAATAAAATCAAGGAATCAGACCCGTGCAAGATTTTTCCTGTGCGCCAGAGAAGAAACAAAGTCGTATACTTCAACCTATAAATTTAGGTTTGATTGTATTGAAACTGTATCTCACAGCAATCAAATTCGTCTCATATAGGGACTCGAAAATTAATCCAAAACTTTGTAAAAAAATTTCTATCAATATATTGCCAGCCGGCTACTTGCCAGCTGACCTTCAAAAAAAAAAAATTAATCCAAAACTGCATGGATTAATCTCTGTTATGGCATTACTGGATTATATATTCACCTTAGCTATACAATATATATCTCCAATAAATTAAACTACAAATTCCGGCCGTTAGGAGACTCTCTTATAAATAGGGTTGTAATTTTGAATTTGATTCTGAAAATGGAATATTTATTGAGAAAATAAACAAACTTTTTTCAACAAATTTTGAATAATATATTTTGAAACACTAAACACTTGGACAATGAAAAATAACATTATAATATCTACATAATACATATAGAGAAACACAAAATTCTCGTTATCTTTTTAACACCACATTTGGTTGTGGTCTAAACCATGAAATAAGGAGTTTAATCCTCAATTATTCCATCAATTCTTTAGTCGTTGCCATTTGGTTGTGGACTGAATTTAACACAGCATTTGGTTGTGGTCCATATCAAACGGAAAATTCCTTATACATTTCGTTGCCATGATCAAATTCTTTAGAATGGTTTTATGCAAAACAAAAAAAAGAAGTAAAATTGTAAAGAATTTTTATTGGGCGCTGCGAAAAGATGCTGGAAGAGAGCGCTATCGTCACATATTTACGGAAAAATAAAAAAAACACAGCGACTTGTTGCGGCAGAAATACAAGAAATAGCGAACTGGCTTGAGAATTTAAGACTAAAATATCACTGAAAAATCAGGAGCTGAACTGTCACAGAAACTATGGTTCTGTTGGTTCCGTTATTTTAAATTTGCAATTTCTTATTTTTATTGGTTGATATTAGATTTTCCATTTTGTAAATGTTGTAACAGCGACACATCGTGTGTCATTATAAATGAAATGCGAGAAATTGACCTCACCATTCTTAAAAAAATAAATACTAAAAAGGCTTATTCAACTAGAGGTGTCAACAAGTACAATACGGATCGGGTGGAGACATTTTTATATCCGTACCTATTATGATAATGAAAAAAAAGTTTTTACCCTTATCTGTTTTTTCGAATACGGTACGGATCGGGTCAGTCTCTACTTCCTGGCGCACTCCAGTTTACCGTAACAACTACAGCAAGCTGCCTAGCTCACTGGCTCGTATGACAGCTCGTATGCCTAGCTCACTGCTTAGCTCACTGGCTCGTATGACAGCTCGTTGCCTAACAAGCCAAAACTCCGTCCCTAGTTTCGCTACCCTGCTTTATCCGGTGAGATAGCTTTATTAAGGGCTGCTTTACTTTGAAAGCCTATCTACTAAAAATAATGGCAAAACGAATAAAATAGTGTCATTCACATCTCAATTTGTGATTTTGATAAAATATTTTCTAAAAAATAAAATAAAATAAAAATAATAATGAATACAACTAATTTGTATTATGAAAATTTAGTAAAATACAAAATTTTATTGTATCATGTATTATTTTCATACAAATATATATATATATATATATATAGGACATGGCTAGCGTGCTACGCGTAGCATAGAGCACTCCGTGCTACGGCTCACTTTTTGAGTTTTCAAAATCTTAACGGTCGATCCGAACCGTTGAACATGATCTCCATATTAATATGTACTTGTAAACCAAATTTTACATTTTTTAGAATTTTTTTACTATTTATTAAGCCACTTTGAAAAAACACTAATTTGTACACAACAGTAAAATCTGCTGGACCATTGGATCAGCGATTTTCAAAGTGGCTTAATAAATAGTAAAAAAATTCTAAAAAATGTAAAATTTGGTTTGCAAGTACATATTAATATGGAGATCATGTTGAACGGTTCGGATCGACCGTTAGGATTTTGAAAACTCAAAAAATGAGCCGTAGCACGGTAGAGGCCCTATGCTACATGTAGCATATTAGCCAAATCCTATATATATATATATATATAGGATTTGGCTAATATGCTACGCGTAGCATAGGGCCTCTCCGTGCTGCGGCTCACTTTTTGATTTTTCAAAATCCTAACGGTCGATCCGAACCGTTCAACATGATCTCCATATTAATATGTACTTGCAAACCAAATTTTACATTTTTTAGAATTTTTTTACTATTTATTAAGCCACTTTGAAAATCGCTGATCCAATGGTCCAGCAGATTTTACTGTTGTGTACAAATTAGTGTTTTTTCAAAGTGGCTTAATAAATAGAAAAAAAATTCTAAAAAATGTCAAATTTGGTTTGCAAGTACATATTAATATGGAGATCATGTTGAACGGTTCGGATCGACCGTTAGGATTTTGAAAACTCAAAAAGTGAGCCGTAGCACGGAGTGCTCTATGCTACGCGTAGCACGGTAGCCATGTCCTATATATATATATGAGTAGAACTAGGGTGAGCTGTGCTCACCAACGGATTTGGTGAGCACACCTCCAAAAAACGCATTTCCAAAGTTCAAATAGTCGATTCGAACCTTCCAACGTGTTCTTCATATTAATATGTTCTTCATAGATGTATTCCTACCGATTCAAACTTAGTTATTTTTTCTTTTTTAATCAGATGCATAGATGGAGGAATTTTTTTTTTATTATATCTCTAGTAAAATATAAAAAAATTCAAAAAATAGATGAAATATTTCTATTATATCTAAATTTTAAGATACTCTAGCTATTTTCATAAAATCTTTTTATATTTTTCTAGAGAAAATAAAAAGGAAAAAAAGAAAAACTGGTTTGGATCGGTAGAATTCCTACCGATCCAAACTTTTTAGTTTTAGGATCGGTAAAAATCCTACCAATCTTTCTATCAATAAAAAATCTGATGTATTCATTTATATTGAAAAAACTTTTTTAATTAAAAATCTTTCTATCAAATCTTTTTTATTTCTCTCTCTCTTCCTTTTTATTAATTTCTACAGAATTTTTTTTCCCACTTATAAGTTTATTTGATATTCATTTATATTGAAAAAAAATATATTCAGAAATTTGAGCACAAAAAAAATTCAACAAATTATAAACATATACAATGAAAAAAACCACGATAAATTTAAAAAAGTATATGTAAAAGAATTCAAAGAGTCCATTACTTTCTTAATTGTGAATTTTTTTTTGCGATTTTAACATACGCATATGGAGTCTTCTTTTTGCATTAATTAAAAAATATATTTTATTGTGGTATTATAAATTTATAAGGGGTGAGGTTTCTTACTGTTTAGTAGGGACGGAGATACATAGATATAATCGGATCAATTGACCTTTCTTTTTTCAAAAATTAGTAGTTTAAAATATGTTTTTCTTATATATTTTATGATAAAATGCTCTGGGTACTGAAAAATGATCTCCATATTTTTTATAAAAAATTTATATTGTCGACCCCGTTCTTTTATTTAAAGAAAAACTGTTATTGTATACTGTGTATAATGTGAAGAACTCTAGTATTTTATATGAGTATAACTAGGGTGTTCCCAAGCCCCTTTGTGAGCTTAATTCAAAAACCTATTGAATTGATTTCAAACAATGCATTCAAACTGTTGAAATCAATTTACTTCACGAGTGATGCGTTTACATGTCAAATTTATAAATTTCGAACTCATTTAGTATAAAGTCAAGCGGTAAAAATAATAATTTATAAGTTAATTTTAATGTGTTCATTTTTCATCATTTTTTGACTGCTTGACTTTATATTAAATTAGTTTGAAAATTTATAACTTTAACATGTAAACTCATCACTCGTGAAGTAGATCGGTTTCAACGACTTGGATGCGTCGCTTGAAGCCAATTCGATGAATTTTTGAGTTAAGCTCACAAAGAGACTTGATGAGCTTAAAAACACTCTAGTTCTACTCATTTTATATTATTTTTCTCTAAAAATTAACATTTCACATGTGACTAAGAACTCTCTCTTTCTTCCACTCTCAATCTTTCTCTCTCCCAGACTAAGAATTAACCTCAAAATTAACCCCATTAACTAAATTTCTGCCTCCAGCCTTCTGTTTAGTATTTTTTTTTAATCAATTTGGCTACCTTTTTATATTCTGTTTAGCACATCTTTTCATTCATTTAAATATTTGTACACACCCACTTGTACTCTTGTGTGTCAGTGTCACGATTCTATGTAAATATAGAAAGGAAAAATAAATGAGATAAGAAAACACTTTCTACCTATTCTTTAAAAAGTTCCCGCAAATATTAATATATATTATCTTATCATTGATTAATATCGCACTACTTGAGAAAAGACAAGATAATTAATTGAGATGGGAACTCTAGTGATCAATAAACAATTAATTCCGAGAATTCTATTTTATCCTATTTTGGATTGCACAATACACCAAAAAATTTAATTTATTTAATTATCTCATATAAATTATGACTTTCAGTATTCTATATTTATAAGTTCGCCGTTATTTACTTTTAGAGGCGGATCCATATAAAGTTAGGGAGGCAATTGTCTCTCCTGAATTGATTTTAGTGGAAATTTATAGGTTCAAACTAACTTTGTCTTTCCATTAAATTTTGTTTGTCCTCTGAAATTTTGGTTAGTAATTTGGATTAAATTTAAAAGTTAAAATTAAGATAATTTTTTTAATTCTGATTGATAATTAGGAGTAGAAATTAAATTATTGGAAATTAGAGTTCAGAGAATTATTTTTTTTATTTAGTACTCAATTAGTTAATGAGTTTGAATTCAATTAGCTATTTAATCCCGATTCGCTATTTTCTTGTTTCTAAATTCTTTTACGGAAATATTTCAAACGTCACTGACCCGTCAGATTAACTGCACATCAGAATTGTTTAGAATTTTATTAAATCCAGATAAGATAATATGCAACAATTGTTAGAGAATTACCATAAACAGACAAGCGGATCATGTGAAATGAATTTTAGATGAGAGTAGAACTAGGGTGTTCTTAAGCTCACCAAGCCTCTTTGTGAGCTTAACTCAAAAATTTATCAGATTGATTTTAATCAACACATTCAAACCGTTGAAACCGATCTACTTCACAAGTGATCCATTTACATGTCAAATTTATAATTTTTCGAACTAGTTTAGTATAAAGTCAAGCGGTAAAAAAACGATGAAAAATGAACTCATTAAAATTAACTTATAAATCATCTTTTTTTGACCGTTTGACTTCATACTAAATTAGTTCAAAACTTTAAAAATTTGACATGAAAATGCATCACTCATGAAGTAAATCGGTTTTAATAGTTTGGATGCGTTATTTGAAGTCAATCTGATATATTATACTTGGTTAACTTAAGAACACCTTAGTTTTACTTTTGGATGACTCACTTCTTATCTTGTTTCCCAGCTGACGTCACCATATGATCCAGCCAAGTGGTATTATTTTTTATTCAGTGATGCGAAATCAAATGTCGGACCGTGGGAGGATGCTGACGTCTGCTCGGTGTGGATCAGGATCGGGCACAGTGGATCGTCCATTTTAGTGATGCGAGTGCCACGTCAGCTATGTGGAAATTGAGGTGCGATGTCACACAGTCGGAAACACCGGAGGGACTGAATCTATCCGTCATTTTTATTAATATCCATTATTAATTATAAAATAATAATGTCCATCTTAGATGATTTTTTTTTTAAATGTCCAAACGGTTCATTAAACGGCTGGTTGGGAACTTAGAATTGGCAACCCAAGTGAACGATGGAACACCCCCGACCTATACCAGAGTGACGATACTAAGTGATGCTGCATGGAGAGGCCCGTACAGGCGGTTAAAGGCTACTGAAAATTTTGTAATAGAAATCTACGTCAAGAGAGTTCCGATAGAGTCAGAGGTTGGAAGTTCTGGCCAAAATTCAGTTGCGTCAAATTATACAACACAACCAGAACCATACACTCCCATGATTCATTTATTCGTACCTGACCCAGAAACATACAGTCACTTCACTCCACCAGCACCCCAACCACGACCCCATACAAGATCCCCACCTAGACCCGTGCATGTGGCGCCTTTACCATTACTGCCACCATCACCTCACCCCAGACCGGCACCAGTAGACAACGAAACTGGGTTGGATTTTGAAAATATTAACGAAATTTCAGAGAAAGATCTGCAAACTGGGGATGAATTTGAGGGAGAAAACTGGGACTTTGATCACCTGGAGGTTGTGATAAAGATGGTCCAGTGCCCATTCGCAGAGAATATGAGAATATGCCGCTTACTGGCAGGACTGATACGCACCCATTCGCAGACTTCAATGATATTTCTTCTTTTAAAGAAGCAGATGTTGCTTACTATGGGAGACGGATTGAGTACAAAGGTGAGCTGGCGCCAGAACAATTTTTTTAAAGTAAAGAAGAGCTGATTAAGAAGATTAGAGAGTACCATATTGATAAGAATCAGGAGATTAGAATGAAGAAAAATGATAGGGAACAGATTCAGGTGGTGTGCAAGACTCCGGGTTGTGATTACGAATTTAGGGAAAAACAACAGGTTCTGGAGATGCATGGGTTATAACGAGGCAAGACAAGCCTCACACATGTAGGTCTGAGTAAACAATGACCGACCATGAATGTCTCACGGCATCAATTATTACCGATATCATTGAGACCTCCATTAAAAAGGAGCATCCAAGGGGTGGCAAACTGTGTGAGGGTTAGGTATGGCAATGTAACCCCGAAATACAACCGACTGTGGAGGGGTCGCGATCTTGCAATAGTCCGATAATTTGGGAGTTGGAAGGGTTCATACAGTTTACTGGAACCACTGCTTATGGGAATCTGCGACAAGAATCCCGGCTCTAAGTACCAATTTCTGACTTGTCTGATACGAGATAAACACGGAGTGCTTATTCAAGATGCTGTTCAATTCAGGGTCATAGCTTGGGCTTTTGGTCCATGCATTGCAGCATCCTAGTACTTGAGACCAGTGATCAGCATAGATTCTTGCTTCTTGTCTAGGCGGTATGAGGGGAGGCTTTTGATAGCTTGCGGCTATGATGTTGAGAACCAATTGATACCATTGCATTTGCAATTTTGTAGAAGGAGGACAATGAGAAATGGGTTTTTTTTCTTGCAGTGGTTGAGGAATGAAGTGCTTGGAGCTGATAAATTCGTCTGTGTTATATCAGACCAGCACAAGGGGATCAAATGTGCACTGACAGCAGAATACGGATGGTCTCCAGACCTTTTTGTGCACAGGTTTTGTATGCAGCATGTTGCTGACAACTTGGTCCAGAATTGTGAAAAAGACAAGTGGTTCGGATGGAGGTTCAAACAAGGAACCAAGAAGAAGAAGCCAAAAAGGTTGAAAGAGATGTTCGAAGAGTTTGCTGTGGTATGTCTAATTTATAACATTTTGTTTAATTATTTTATAAGACTATGAGGAAAATAAAGTAACACCTCTTTGTTTTTGTGCAGCTAAATCCAAGGTGTAATGCATTTTTAAAGAATGTGGGCAAAGTACGTTCCAATGATGTGATGGAGCCGTCCAATTATGAGAAGATTTTTCAAACCTGTGATGGAGGATACCAATTTGGTATCATGACAACAAATGGTTGTGAGTCGCTCAACAATGTCTTTCGGGTGAGCCGTAGAATGCCTGTGGCTGCCATAGTGGAGGAGACGCTCTATAAGTGCAACAAATAGTTTGTTGAACGGTGGAAACAAGCAATGGACTTAAGAGATGCAAATCAGTTATTTTGCGACCGGGTTTTGCAAAAATCAAAAAACGGTGGACTAAAGCTACAGAAATGCATTTTGTCCCTTATACGCACGGTGAATGCCAGTACCATGTTTCATCCCCAAATGAGTACGTTCCAGTTATCTGCGGTGCCAATGGAAGTATGGACATTATTCATATGGAGTTCCTGTACATTGTGACACGGGGGGCCGACAACAAAATGGAATGTACATGCAGAGGTATCCAATTAACATCTATTATGTGTGCTCATGTCTTAACGGTATGTCGTGAACGAAACTGGAGTGATGACCAATTTGTTGCATACTAGTATACTGTGAACTATCTTGAAAGTACTTGGAGTGGGTTGTTTGTTCCTTATGGCAATATGGAAGAATGACCTACTTGTAGTTCTCTTAGAATTCTTCCTAGCAAGGCATGAATTAGGGTTGGGAGGAGAAAACACACCCGTCATGTAATGACCATGGATGAAATGCAAGGTAGGCGAATGGGGCATCAGGCTAGCTGTTCCACTACCGACAGGAATCGAAGAGGTATGTAACATTCATAAAAAAATATATTTCTTTTCAATTTTGACCATCTTATTAAGTAACAAATGCAATGCAGAGACCAGAAACGCAACAAATGTGGCAGAAAATGAGCAAGTTATCGCAAAGGCAGCTGGGTCACAAGGGTCACAGCGAAGCACAACTACAAGCCGCTTAGATGCATCTGCTATGTTTTGATGAAGCAATGGGAGAGACAGTTGCCATAGGAGGAGAGGCGGTTGGAGTGCAAGGAGAGCCATCTGTAAGTTAACCATGGAGGTCAACTGTTAGGCGTACAAAGGCATTTGTAAGCCAAGCAGGGGCATCTGGAAGCCAAGCAGAGCCATATGGTAGGCCATCTTCTGCAACTGGTCGTTTTCTCAGATTTAATTTTAGACGTAGTAGTAATAGGTGATTTAAATTCTTCTCATTTGATGCATGTTGTGAACTTGTTTATTTAGATGCTTGCTTTCAGAACTTTTTGATTTGCAATTTGTGTGGACTTTATTAAGACTAAGTTATGAGTTAGTTTTTATAACTTTATTGTTTTTTACCATATTCAAAAATTAATTCTGGGATTTCTACTAAACCACAAATTTGGTTCTTTTAATGAAAATGTAGAGAAACATCAAATCTACATGCATGTCAATACATTAAGTCTAAATAAACTCTGAATTGATGAAATAAAGTCTACAAAATAGACACTAAAGAAACTCAAAAATTTTACAACCCTAATTCATCCAACTAAAATGCCTCCAGCTCAAATGCATCCAAATTTTAAACCCTAATAATACTACTTCTTAGAACGAGCCTTGAAAGTACATGGAACAAACTTCTCATCTGATATTGCCAGATCTGGATCAGTCACAACAGACGAAGTGCTAGCCTTACTAGTATAAGTACACATAACAAACTCATCGTTCGATGTTGGAGGCTCTGAATCAACCTTCTTCATTTTTCAAACCAGAGCCGTAGGGGTTTTCCACATAGTCATCATCTGAAATTTCATACCGAATAGGCCGTCTAAGAAATTCTTCCATCATACATACTTGACAGTTCTTTTTATCACGGCATACTTGACAGTTGTTCTTTTTTCTCTCATTTTTACCTCGATCACTAATTGACCCTCCTCTCGTTAGGCCACGATAGGACGATCTACCTCGGTTGCTACTGTTCATCCTTTTGGCCCCCGAAAAATCGCCTCCGAAATCGCCTCAAATCGACTCAGAAATCGCCTTCTCTTTCTCTCTTTCTCTTCTGTGAGTTGAGTGAGTTGTGAGAGGGAGGAGAGAGAAAGATGGGTATTTATAGGGTCTGAAAAAAAAAAATTTCCAACCGGCCATTTAATGTCCAATTTGGACATTTAAAAAAAAATCCAGCTAAGATGGACATTATTATTATTTTATAATTAATAAAAATGTCAGATCTCCAGATAAGGGAAAAACTTCAAAATAGATTATGACTTAGAAATATATGTTAATGTGATTTATTTTGAAGAAAAATAACTACAACAAATTATGGACAATGTTTTATAAATTTTTATTTGAGTGGGGGCCGGTTATTTTTCTGCACTGCTCTCCCTAAGCCTGTGACGTTTCTTTTAAAACTCTCTTACAATACCAATAAAATATACTCGCATAACTTTTATGTTCATACTTTTCTAGTAGACATTTCATCCGTATGGAACTATAAAATGAAGATTTTATTTGATTGCCGTTATAGGAAGTGAGCTAAGCAAGAA
This sequence comes from Carex littledalei, assembly GCA_011114355.1. Taxonomy (NCBI): domain Eukaryota; kingdom Viridiplantae; phylum Streptophyta; class Magnoliopsida; order Poales; family Cyperaceae; genus Carex; species Carex littledalei. The sequence goes on along the minus strand of CM022096.1, from coordinate 5,109,519 downwards.
AGACCTATGAATTGGGGTGGGGTTTATTGTCCAATTCAAAAGCTCTTTGGACAAAGGCACATTCAGAGTTGTTTCCAACAGTCTCATTTTTGTTAAAATTTATACAAACAGTTTGGATTCAATGAGTCATTTTAAATTTATTAAGTTTTAAATTATTTGCACGAACCTTAATGCAAAATGGATGATTAAAGTCCGGCTTTAGTTGAGACTTTGTCCAAAACTCTTTAGACAAAATCCAATTCCTATGAAAGGAAGGTAATGACAGTTTAATTAATGAAAATTTGAAATAAATCATTGTTTGAAGCAAGCGCAAATTGTTAAAAAATAAGATTCAAATCTGACTCTTTTTAAAGAAGAGCAGGATTTTGTTATTTCCTTTTCTCTCTGTCTCTCTCCTTCTATCTTTCTTTCTTCTTCTCTATTTCTCTCTCCTTTTTTTTTTTCTCTGTTTCTCTATTGAATCTCAAAATATGAAATTTATACTATAACATTTTCATGTATATAGCCACAATAAGCAAATTATATCCAGAAATCATTCTATATATTGATTTATACTGAATTAAATATCAGTATTTAGAATTGATGTTAAGGACGACCGCTTAAGGTTAGGCGATTCCAAAATTGCCATAGGAGATTATGCCCCCCCAATCCCACTTCTCTTCTACTTTTGTCCTCGTCCGCTCCTTCATTTATGAGCTGGTGTTTCCGCCTGGTGGATCTGGTCACCACTCTTTGCTACGTTTTCGTTCGAGCAGGTATTTTCCATCTGGTGGATCTGACCACCGTTTTCGGTGTTTTCGTTTCATTGATATGGCTACCGCTCTCCATATTTTACCATTTTGAACTATGCAATAATCTAATTAATCTGTTTGATTAGATTTACAAAACATATATTTGTTGAGATATTATGCAGGTTCATGATGATATAAAGTTTCAATAAACATCAATGATGCATCATCAAATGCTACACATATCAAAGATGTACTACAATGAACCAAGGACTGGACTGAGAAAAGTAAACTCAAGATTAGTGTATTAATTAGAAATCTGTGAAATTGGTAAAATATGCTTGATATTGAGGTAATTGACCTAAACCGTTACAACGATTAAGAAAGCGTTACAACAGAACAATTCATATCTGAAATCTACAGAAGTAATCGATTTATTTCGTTACAACGGTTAATCAGGCGTTGTAACAGAACAATTCATTTCGGACCCTAAAAATCTCCAGAGAGTTCCGTTGTGACCACCTTTGTAACGCTTATTGAGCGTTAGGATTTCCAGCGCAGTAAAACCTACTAACTGGGACTAACCGTTATAACGGTTAATCAATCGTTGTAACGGTTGATGCCAGTTGCCTTATTTTGTTTCTCTCTCTATAAATAGAAGCAAAATCTAGTTTTAAAAATACAACATAGCCGTCTCAAATTGCAATATTACGTTTTCAAAATAGATCTAGAATTCTTCATTGTTGCTTGTGCATCATACTTCAATATCCTTACAACAATCTCAAGCATACTCCACCATACTCAATCTTGTGTAAGAATTAGAGTGATTTGTGTGAGATCTCTTGTTTTGTTCGAACACTAGAGCCTTTAGTGCTCAAGAGCCAATTTTGTGCTCGGGTCGTGTGACTTTCCAAGGTTTGTAAGGGCTCACCGGTTCCACCTTGTACTCATTTCTCATTAGATAAAGAAATGAGCGCTATCAAGAAGGTCGCGAAGCCCCGGAGACGTAGGCGTTAGTTCCGAACTCCGTAAATATATCTCGTGTCAAGTGTCTCTTTACTCTTCTATTTACTTTACATACACTTGCTTAGTTTAAGTTTTCTTGTTTTCCGCCAAGAACAACTTACATACACGTTAGATATATATATATATTTGTAGTGAATATCAAACCATATAGGGTTAAAATTTTAAAAGACCTCATATTCACTCCCTTCTAGGTGCCGTTAGAGACAATGTGTGTGTGTGTGTACACACACACTTATTTTATATGTTCAATGTTGTTGTCTGTCTTGATTGTTTGTGTTGATGTTTGCTACGTGTTTTCATGAAGTTCTGAAAACAGAAAATTCATTTGAAATGAAGGATTGATGTCTATGGCATCAATTTATTAAAATCGACATATTTATGGATCTATGTCGAATATGAAGTGTGATAAATTGTTATTTCTCTTTGTATTTCTTTTGTTACATGCATAATGATAATTTATTAGAAACTTTTCCTTCCTATTTTAACTAAAATGTTCAATATTGGTCAGAGCATTTATATAACTTTTGTAAAAATGACTATGCAAGAATTATAGATGCCAAAACTTATGTTGTGCCTTTTTTTGGTTGAAGATAGCTATAGGTGGGGATGCACGCACCAAAAGCTGATTCAAACCATTATTGTACAATTATATATATTTTTCTAGTCATTGCTAGCGAAGTATTAATTTGCATCTAGTATGAGTTTTTTTAATTAGATACTACAAATTTTAATTAGCAAGAAAATATAAATGTATTAGTATCGTACCAGTGCGTTGCAACGGGTATATATTATAAAAGAACAAAACAATATTTTCATACAAAATGACATAATTTTTATAAAAAATAGACCAATAAAAAGAATAATTATTCAACAATAAAAAAATAGACCAACATATTCTCATACAAGAAAATGTTACTGCTAGGACTGCTAAACACTGCTTTATCGTTAATTTCATCATTACTAATTAAGGTAGCATAAATGATAAATATCAATGATGACAATAGCAGTATTGGATAAATAAACTTCTTACAATTAGAGTATCAATTATCAATCAATTCAAAAATTACTTAAATGATATTTTAAAAATAAAAATAAATTAAGACCAAGAGAAGGCAGACTAAATAAACTTGTGGTGAGTACGTAACTAAATAAATATAGACTTTTATATGTAAACAAACGTAAACAAGATGCATAGAATAAAAAAAGAAGACAGACTATTTGATTGAATGAATGATATTCAATCCGAAATTTCATCTTTTAATCACATCCGTTGACGCATCAGGACATCAACATGCTTAATATATCGTGATTAAAGGTTATATATACAAATATGATATCCACCTAATGTGATTATCACGATCTATTTTCTTAATAGGCAACTTTTGACGTTGGTAAGGAATAAAAAGTATCCAAGGTTTTTTTTTTTGTTTTTGTTTCTCCTGACAAAACTTGTAGATGAATGAATATTATTTTTGAAATACATAACTTATGAATGAACTATGGCCTTAGGAAAGTGACCCAAGCTTTGTTTTTATATGTACGGAAATATGCAAGTTCAATTCTCACAAAAAGTATCTAAAATATGGTTAGCCCTTTAATGAAAAAAAAACAAAACAAAACAAATACATAGCGCAAGAGAGACAATTGTAAATTAGGCCAAAAATGAAAGTAATATTGCCAAAAACCAATGTTTTAAATAGCGTTTATAGTGTCATAGCGGGAATGTTACAAAAAAAGCTATAGCGAATAGCGTAGCTATAGCGGAAACTATTCTACATAGCATTTTTTTTACAAAAATTATATTATATATTTTTACTAAATATCAACATTATTTAAAGTCTTATAGAACAATAAATAACATCAAATTAATTAAGAAATTATAATATTCATATTGAACCAGTACAAAGTCCAAATTGCGGTTCAAAAAATCCATATTAATATCATAAACTATTGATCTTTTTCTATTCAAAATATCTTAAGCATGACGATTCATGACATAATCTATTTTTTTTTCTATTCAAATTTCAAAATATCTTAAGCATCATGATTTCTATTTAAAATTTTCCCAATTTCAGCGACAAGGGTTTCCTTTTCGGTTTGGGCAAATTAAAAGATCTATAGCAACAAAGCTTTTAATTGATTTCGGTTTGGGCTTTTATTTAATTTTTTTGGGTCTTTATTTAAAGCCATATAAATTGCCTAAAAAATCCCATTATGCATAGCGCGCGCTATTTGCGCTACACGCTATGCGCTATAACGGACCGATATTACCGCTATAGCGTCTGTAGCTCAATTAGCGCATTTTGATGCCATAGCTCAGCGTTTAGGGTCCAAAAACGGCCGCTACAGCGCGCTATTTAGAACACTGCCAAAAACAGATAAGGTATAGTTTCAATTTCTTCATAAATTGATCCGTTCCTTTTGATGCTAAAATAACTTTACCTTGAATTTTATAATTAAAGAGATGAGGGGTAGAAAGTAAGGCAATAAAAGAAGTTTAATTGCCATTTCATTAAAAATCAATAGAAAAAGATACCATGGGGTTTTGCATGGAGTATGTAGAACTTCGCCAAATTCCCAAAAAAGTGACCCGGCACACAAATTACTCAAACGTCACATTAATGAATAATAAGTTAAGAGAGCTAGATTGCTGTTCATCTCCAGGAATAAATTGGAAAGGGTAAAATAGGTGACGAAGGGAGACAATAATGGCTGTTGAGGCGCAAAAACAGAGATGGATTGGCACTGAATGCGATGCTTTTCAAGTGGTCTCATTATTCTTTTTTTTTTTAGTAACGGTCTACGGGAGGAGGCTTCGAAATTTTTTTAGTTGCCTTCACGTAAAATCAAAATTAAATAAACTAAATTAAATTAATACCACCGAAATCACTTATTTTTCTATTCCTACCACTCACGTGGACTGGATCCACGCACCAAATTGGACTGATGCGCGGACTGGGGAGGCACACCCCTTGATGCGCGGACTGAGGGTGCGCACAAAGGATTTGAGTAGAATTCAACTAAATTTTTTAATGAAATTTATTGAAATTTATTGATTCCGGGGTTTAATGAAATTTACTGATTTGACTAGTTGACCTTTTCCAAATTCTAAATGCAGGACACGTGGACAATAAATTGAGGTTTTTTTTTATATTTTGGAAAAATCAATTCTGCTTTTCGGGATTGAATCTTTTCAATTCTTTAATGAAATTTATTGATTCCGGGGTTTATTTCGTATAACAACCCTCAAACCCTTGGTGTGCACCCTCAGTCCGCGCACCAAGGGGTGCGCCTCCCCAGTCCGCACACCAGTCCAATTTGGTGCGCGGACTGAGAATGCGTGGGTGATAGGAATGGAAAAAAAATGGAGTTCGATGGTATTGATTTAATTTGTATTTTATGGAGTAGGAACTAAAATAATTTCGGAAGGAGGCTATATAAATGGATTGATGCTCTTCATATATTAATTTTATTATCTCCAGTATTACCAAAATATATTGCACATGTCCATTAATAACAAGAGATAGTATATTTAATTGCAATTTCCAATACTTCTTGGAATTTGTTATATATACCATGATGGATATATAAATTTAACGGTGGAGACTAAATATAGGAGCTTGGCTACTATGCTTATATAAGCAAAAGCCCACATATGCTTAAATGAGCATTTTTGCGTTTCCAATGTTCAAATGGTCGATCCGACCGTTCATCTTGTTCTCCATATTAATATGTGCTTGGAGACTAAATTTTACATTTTTCTGAATTTTTTTACTATTTATTAAGCCACTTTGAAAGTTTCTGATCTGGTGGTCCAGAATTTTGGAAACACTGTTTTTACTGTTCACCCAGATCAGCAATTTTCAAAGTGGCTTAATAAATAGTAAAAAAATTCAGAAAAATGTAAAATTTAGTCTCCAAGCACATATTAATATGGAGAACAAGATGAACGGTCGGATCGACCATTTGAACATTGGAAACGCAAAAATGAGTTATAAGCATATGTAGGCTTTTGCTTATATAAGCATAGTAGCCAAGCTCCTAAATATAGATGTTAACATTATATGTGTTACACATCTTCATATTGTCAGAGAATGTACCAGAATGATGTTTGATTTTTACATACATATACTATAAAATCCAATTATACAACTTGTCAAGGGCTCATTGCGCAAAGGGGAATATAGAAATAAATCAATAATTGAGAGAAACAGTACTAGTATATTCTAAATGTTATCATCCACTTGTAAGCGTATATATGCACTAATTCATATCCATACATTAAATATTAACAAAAACAACATGATGAAATATATTTATAATACATTATGTGAATCTATTAAGAATTTTAGATAGTTGAGATTAGTGGTTTGACAGTGCCCGCCGCGGGCTGCCCGAACCCGGTCCGCCCGTGCCCGGTGCCCGGGGTACCCGTACCCGTGCCCGGGTATAGACGGGTAAACGGGTACGCGGGTACGGGCTTGAAATGGGCAGGGTGGCCTTTTTTGGTGCCAAACCCGGGTGTACCCGTACCCGCCAAACCCGTGCCCGCTGCCCGTCTGCCCGCACCCGCCAAGGGTGTACCCGCACCCGCGTACCCGTGCCCGTACCCGTACCCGCACCCGCTGCCCGCTGCCCGCAGAAGTGAATAATTCAAAAAAATTTCCCCCCCTCTGTAAATATTAACAGAGCTTTTTTGGCTAGGGACAGTGCATTTTTATATAGTTTTCATGTGAATATTGCGCTGCATGAAGCTAAAACTGCTCTGTTAATTTAAAATGGATGTTAAATTGTTTATTTTGCGCCAGTTGTACAGTTTTTCCTATTACTTAATCTGGACCGTTCTTTTTAACTTGGCACGAATCTCAAAGCACAATAATACTGCCCCACTCAGTCAGCCCGAATCCCAAACCGGCTGAGATTTAATCTCAACCGTAGATAGCTTTGTTCCCCGCGCCAGCGCCTATTCTCATTTATTTGTGCTTTGTTCCCCGCGCCAGCGCCAGGCGCCCAGGCCCCCCCTCTCCCTCTGCCAAATGCATTGATTCCCTTCACTTTACATAGGGAAGGTGCACCATCCTCTCCATTAGTGTAAAAGATTCCCTTCACTTTACGGTTTTGGATTAACTCTCGGTGCTTTGAGATTCGGTCTAACGCAGAGACCATTAAAATTGGAATATTGGTACACTGCCCCACAGTGCACCCCACTGTTCCGAATTTTGACTGAAATCACCCAAATTCACACCCAGCCAGGCCCCCACAGTTCCGAATTTCCCCATAAATTAACCCCCAAACCCACTCTCCCTCACTCACTAAATTTCTCACTCTCCCTCACTCACTAAATTTCTGATTTTCCCTTCTCATACTCTCTCTCACTCATACACTCTAATTCTCTATCATTTTTTTTATTTTTCAGAAATTAATTTAATTATTAGAAAAAAAAATAGTTGGAAATTTATTTTATTTCGCAAAGGCGCGAGATACGGTTGAGCAAGATTATTTCATCCCGCAAAGGCGCAAGTTTCATCTCGCAAAGGTTAGATTAATTTTTTGCATTTATTAAATAAGTTAGATTTATTGTTAATTTTATGATAAATAGGTTAGATAAATTTTAAATAGCTTAAACATGTTAGATTTTTGTTAGTTTTATTATAAATAGGTTAGATTAATTTTTAAAGTAGCTTACATATGTTGGATTTATTGTTAGTTTTATTATAAATATGTTGGATCTATAAATATGTTGGATCTATACATATGTTGGATTTCTTTTTTAATATGTTATATTTTATTTTTTAAATTTTGAATATGTTAGATTTATTTTAATATAGGTTAGATTTTATTTTTTAATTTCGGATTAATTTTTAAATATGCTAGATAAATAAGTTAGATTTATATTTTTTGAATCTATACATATGTTAGATTTTTGAATAGGTTAGATTTATTTTTTTGAAATATGTTTAGGTTTATCTATAAATATGTTGGATTTTTTTAGTTTGTTAGGTTTTCAAATAGGTTATTTTTTAATATGTTGGATTTATAAATATGTTGGATCTATAAATATGTTGGATCTATACATATGTTGGATTTCTTTGGTAATATGTTATAATTTATTTTTATATTTTGAATATGTTAGATTTATTTTAATATAGGTTAGATTTTATTTTTAATTTCGGATTAATTTTTAAATATGCTAGATAAATAAGTTAGATTTATATTTTTTGAATCTATACATATGTTAGATTTTTGAATAGGTTAGATTTATTTTTTTGAAATATGTTTAGGTTTATCTATAAATATGTTGGATTTTTTTAGTTTGTTAGGTTTTTCAAATAGGTTATTTTTTAATATGTTGGATTTATAAATATGTTGGATCTATAAATATGTTGGATCTATACATATGTTGGATTTCTTTGGTAATATGTTATAATTTATTTTTTATATTTTGAATATGTTAGATTTATTTTAATATAGGTTAGATTTTATTTTTTAATTTCGGATTAATTTTTAAATATGCTAGATAAAAAGTTAGATTTTTAATATGTTAGCTTTATCTTTTTTGAATCTATACCATATGTTAGATTTTTGAATATGTTAGATTTATATTTTTTTTAAATAAGTTCGAACAAATTGTATTTATTTTTTTTAAAATAGATTTTTGAATAAGTTAAATTGTTGAGTTATTTTTTTGAATAAGTTAGACTTATATTCAATTAGATTTACATTACATTTATTATGAATTAGAATTTTCAAAATTTGATTAGATTATTATGAATTAGTACTTAGATTATTTTTTTATATAATTTTTTTTCTTTGAAATTCGGCTGAGGCATTTTTTTTTTTTTTTTTTTTTTTTTTTTTTTTTTTTTTTTTTTTTTTTTTTTTTTTTTTTTTTTTTTTTCCTCTGTCACAGAGACAGAGGGCAGAGGGCAGCAGTTTTTTTTCTTTGTTTTTTTTTTTTTACTTCGTCAGAGGGCAGCAGAGCTTTTCCCTTTGTTTTTTTTTTTTTTTTTTTTCTTTAATATACGTTAGATTTACATTTACATTTAGATTCAATTTAGATTTATATTTAGATTTACATTTACATTTTAGCAGTTAGATTTACATTTACATTTACATTTACTTTATATTCATTTAGATTTATTTACATTTACTTTACATTATACTGCCAATTTATATTTCATTACATTTACATTACATTACATTTATTCAATTTGATTCTTTAGATTTACATTTACATTTATATTCATTTGAATTTTAACATTTACTTTAACTTTATTCATTTAGATTTAATGTCATTTAACATTTACATTTTATATTCAATGTTAAGATTTTACAGTTACATTTTACATTTAATTTACATTAATTCATTTATATTTAATTTAGATTTACATTTACTTTATATTCATTAGATTTACATATACATTTACATTTACATTGATATTCATAGATTTATTTACATTTACATTTACATTTATATTTCATTTAGATTTAACATTCATCTACATTACATTTACATTTATATTCATTTAGATTTAATTTAATTTACATTTACATTTTTATATATTCAATTTAGATGTACATTTTACCATTTACATTTATATTCATTTAGATTTAATTTACATTTACAGTTACATGTTCATATTCAATTTAGATTTACTTACATTTACATTTACATTTACATTTATATTCAATTTAGATTTAATTTAGATTACATTTACATTTATATTCAATTTAGATTTACATTTACATTACATTTATATTCAATTTAGATTTAATTTACATTTACATTTACATTTATATTCAATTTGGATTTACATTTACATTTACATTTACATTTACTTTTTTGAATATGTGAAGTAATTTATATTTATTTATATTGAATAGGTTTAAAAGATGACATCTCCTAGTCACAATGAGGATTTACCTTTGGACCAAAGATTGTCAATCGAAATTTTTGGCCCAAATCCACCTATGCAACCACCATCTAATTATCCCCAAAATTATCCCCAAAATTATCCACAAAATTATCCACCTAATTATCAAAGAAGGGATCAAACGCTAGATTTAAATTATCAACAACCCCCCCAAATGTATGCACCGTATTATACTTCAAACGATCCAAACATGTATATTCCACAAGAACACATGCATATGGAGGCACTCTTCTGTAGCATCGAGCCAAGTCACCCTCCCTATGGAAGGTACTCCGTCGAGAAGTGTCACTGGAATTGAAGAAGAACCAATCCTTCCTCCGACAAGTGCCCCCCCAGAAGGACAAGTGGTAAAGAAGACTAAAAGAGTTCCTGAATACAATCAGCCGTGGGCAGGGTGGTACAAGATTTCCACAGATGAGAACGGCAACATGACCACTCTCGAATGTAAGGTACAAAATTGCAAGAAACCGTTTTTTACCTATAAACAAAGTAGTGGTATGACCAGCTTTAAAAGACATGTCGAAATGCACCAAAGGAAGGGTGAGGTTATATCTGAAAATGCTGGACCAAGACAAATCCAAACCCTTATAAACGCGGATGGTACTAGAACCAACCCAAAATACGATGAATCAAAAATGCTTAGTGAATTGGCACGGTACATTACCCACAAAGAACAACCAATAGGCATGGGTGGTTGTATGAGTTTTGCCCGGTTAGTCATTAAGGGGTGTGCTCAACCAATGTACAAGAGGATCCATCATAGAAAGATGGTTGTGAAATCAAAAACCAGTTTACCAAAATAAAAGATGAGCTCCGAGCTATATTTGCATACCAACAAAATAAGGTCTCAATTACCTCCGATATATGGACTGCCGGTAAACATGGCCTTGGGTACTCGTGTGTTACCGGCCATTGGATCGATGATCAGTGGGTGTTACAAAAAAGGATATTAAGTTTTCGTGTGTTAGATTCCCCGCACTCAGCACATGTAATTTTCAAATCCATTATTGAGGTGTTAGAAGAGTATAACCTTAAGAGAGATAGGGATAACAAGGTTTTCTCTATTTCATTCGATAATGCTAGTAACAATGTAGCTTCCATTGAGATTTTTAAACGGTCACTAAACCCGATTATGAATGGGGCAATGTTTCACCAAAAGTGTGCTTGCCACATACTTAACCTCGTCGTGAAGGCGGGCCTTAAAACAGAAGCAGTAAAAGATTTGATCGTTAAATTAAAGGATTGTCTGTCCCACATTGTTTCAAACCAAGAAAGAAAACAACGGTTTGGTTTGATGTGTGTCAACTATGGATTGAGCAAGTTGAAAGTTCCTTGGGATATAGATACCCGTTGGAACTCTACCTATAGGTTTCTGAACCGGTGCCTTCCTTACAAAGCCGTCATAGGAGAGTTTTTGAGAGGCTCCACCCCCGAGGGAATGGCATTGGAGCCCAGCCTCGAAGAATGGGAGCAACTAACAACCCTGAGTAATTTCTTACGAACCTTTTTTAATGCAACCGTCCAATTATCCTGCTCGTACTCACCGACGGCATTTGAGTTGATCAGACATCTCTATAGCATCTCCAAGGTGTACCGTGAATTGGAAGAAGCTGAAAGCAAGTACACCACTCTCACACCGATCGTAGATGCCATGAAAGAAAAATTTCTAAAATATTGGGACGATGTACCCCTCCTGGCCATTATCGCAAGCTGCCTCAACCCGGCATACAAGAAGTTTTACACAATCAAAATAGTTTCAGCGTACAAAGATAATCTACATTTAGACAACACCGGGGTGGAGGCATTCGTGACTTCGAAGTTCGATGAGATGTTTAGCATATACCACTCAAGAATGGGTGACAACCAAAACCCGTCTTCGTCCCGTGCCGGTCCTAGGTAACAATTTAAATATCTACATTATTTTAATCTTTATTATTTATAATATCTACACTTCTACTAATTTTTTTATTTTTTTTAATAGTTCCACTTCCAGGAGCACTAGCAGCGGTGGATTGTTAGCAGATTTCCAATCGGAGATCCAACCGCACACATCCACAAATGAGTTACTGAGCTATTTTGCGGGAGTAAACGAAAGAGAAGATGGACTTGACATCATGACGTGGTGGAAGAGGAATCAAAGAAACTATCCAACACTGGCGATGATGGCCCGCGACGTATTTGCCGTACCCGTGTCAACCGTCCCTTCCGAAAGTTGTTTTAGTTCGGCGAACAGGATCCTCTCCGACAAACGCAGTAAGTTGGGTGCACATGTTTTTGAGAGACTTGTGTGCTTGAAAGATTGGATTGATGCTGATGAGCGCAACCAACATCGAGATCATCAAGAATCATCATCCGGAGTCGACACTGAAGAAAGCGGTACCGATACGCGGCACGCGGCTAATTCGGATTCAGACGGTGCGGAAGAGAGCGAACAATGGTATATGAATCCAAACTACTAGATAGGTAGTGTCGGTATACATTTCTAACCTCTTTTAATATTTATGGTTATTTTTTAAATTATAATTTCTAAACGTTTCAATTAGTTCTTAAATTATTCATTTTAAAGAAAAATTACTAACAAAAAAAAAGTTAGAACTCCGCCTATGTTATTTTACATAGCCGGTCCCAAGCCCGGAATAAAGGAGGAGGGTAACTTTTATTTTTGAATTTAGATTTAATTTAGATTTAGATTTAATTTAGATTTAGATTTAATTTAGATTTAAATTTAAATTTAGATTTTTTTTTTCTTTTGAAATTCGGCAGAGGCAAATTTTTTTTTTTTTTTTTTTTTTTTTTTTTTTTTTTTTTTTTTAGTTCGGCAGAATCCAGATTCCAGAGTCATATTTTGAGTTTTTTTTTTTCTTTTATTTAATTTAGTTTAGATTTAAATTAGATTTCGATTCAATTTAAATTTTAATTTAGATTTACATTTATATTAAATTTAGATTTAATTTTATTTGCATCTAAATTTAGATTTGAATTTTTATTTAATTTAATTTAGATTTATATTACCAATTTAAATTGAACGTTTACAAAATATATTATCAATTTAAATGTTTATTGTTTTAAATTAATTGATTTAAGATATTTTTGATTTATATTTTATTTAACCTATTAATTTATATTTGAATTTATATTTAGATTGTTTTTTTTCTTTTGAAATTCGGTAGAAGTTTTTTTTTTTTTCCTTTTATTTAATTTAATTTAGATTTAAATTAGATTTGGATTCAATTTTAATTTTAATTTAGATTTACATTTTATTCAATTTAGATTTAATTTAATTTGCATCTAAATTTAGATTTGAATTTTTATTTAATTTAGATTTATATTATCAATTTAAATTGAACGTTTACAAAATATATTATCAATTTAAAATGTAAACTACAAATTTCGGGATATAAATAAATTATGAAACTATATAATTAGAATGAGAGTTTGAAAATAAAATAAAATTACTCGTGTAAAGAAATAATATTTCGTACGACACGTAATAAACACGTAAGACACGGTAAACACGTAATAATATTCGTACGACACGGTAAAAAAAATCAGAAAACAAATCAGAAAACAGCAAAAAAAAAAAAAAAAAAAAAAAAAAAAAAAAAATTGTACCCGTGCCCGTCCTGCCCGTGCCCGCTGTACCCTTGCCCGTTGTACCCGTCTACCCGCAACGGGCACGGGTTTGAGACGGGCAGGGCGGAGTTTTTAAAAAAAAAACCCGCCTACCCGTGCCCGTTGTACCCGCCAACCCGTTGTACCCGTACCCGTCTTGCCCGCTGCCCGGGACGGGTACGGGTCTGCCCGGCCCGAGGTACCCGTTAGCAATCCTCTAGTCCTCATGCTGGTATGTATTCTGATCATTGTATTAGGAATTTAGATAAATTACGCTGCAAGACACCCCCACAAACTTTAATTAATTTTACCGATATTCCTATATTATTCAATTACCCTATATATTCTTCAGGGACACCCAGAACATAATATTTATTTCAGTATAAATTTTAAACAAAAGTGAATAATTTTTGAAATTCTAAAAAGCTATATAATAAAAATAGACACCACTTGGCACACAAAACTTTGTACAGAAAAATACAAACATAGATTTCTTTCTTTTAAATAAGAATAACGAATATAAGGAAAAAAAAATGAGCCGTTCGATCATAATAAATAAAAATAAAGTATAAAATTAGATGGATGTAAATGTTGATAATGCGTTAAAAATAATTTTTTTTGAAACATAATCATCGTTATAAGGGCATTGAAAAGTTACAGGTCAAATGCAATTGTTTTAGAAATTTGAAATATACTCGAAGTTGAGTAAATGATTATATAAAATTCGTGTACAACATATTTCTTCGGTTCTTAGTTGTCACCAATCACCATATAGGTTTAATTTTGTCAAATTATTTCGATCAACCGATGCAGCCAAAAGAAAATTTATATTACTTTTGTGTGTGCAACTTTAAGAGAAATGTTTTTTTGTTGTTTTTTAGAAAACAACAGTGCTCGACGGAAATAAATCTGCTGTTATTCTCGAGGGAACCTGTTATTCCGATCCCAACCGTTCATATTTTTTTAAACGCAAATTTTAAAGAAAAAACTTCTTGACTCAAAAAGAACCTATACCAGTATCAATTCAATACCAAAGGATTAGGAGCAGAACTAGAGTAAAACTTCTCGACTCCTTGATGCATTGTAAAGCAAAAAAAAAGGAAAATTTGTGGCTGCTGGGATTCGAGCCCAGGTCTCCACGGCCACAACGTGGAATTCTAACCACTAAACTACAGCCACTTTTTTGTTTAATTTGTAATTTTAACAATACAAAGAATCAGGTTTCGAAGTCCAACAGAAGAAATTAAAGCATTTATAAGATTTTTTTTTTAAATTATCATACGGGCAGTAATGATGGTAGTATTAAATCATTCAGATTGGAAAAAAAAATTCAAACGGAACATTATTAGCGTTCATACTCTCTCTTTTTTAGCTAAAACACAGTAGCTATGGAGAGTTAAATTCTATCCCAATCGGTCATTATTATTCATTCATAACTAGGCATTGATGGGTATAAATAATAAGTTGCAAATATTTATCACTGCCTGACCCGTATCCGGTCTGTATTTACCGCTACTTGGAAGTGTTTATTCAAGAAAGGCAAAAATGGGAATAAAATTAGAAAGAAAAATAATAAATTCCCCAAATGAAAGGCAAAAATGGGAATAAAATTATCAATTGTCCTCTTTCCAGACGTCAAATCTTTTAAAAATATATAAGCCTCAATGTTTCAGAATGGTTTTTTTTTTAATATCTAAACTTACAAGTTTTCAAAGCTAAAATGACTACAAGCTGTATAGATGACTTGTTGATTTGTTAGCACATTGAATTTATGTGTAGTCAAACACAAGTTGTCTTTTCCATTGTCTAATGCACCTCCTGACCTCAATATTACTGCGAACTGCCAACCTGGTTTCGATTAAACCTGTAATTATATTAGATATCAAATCATGAAATACAAATAGACCGCTAAATAAATTATTTTGAAGCAAACCAATTGCTCCACTTAAAATTACAGGTTTGAAATAAACAAGTATAGCAATAATGGAGCATGCATCACATGTTAAATAAATTGAGATCTAAATCTATATGTAATAATTAACATAGGTTCAAATTGATTATTTAAATTTTGAAAATTAAAATATTGATCTATAATACAGACTAATATGCAATATGCATAGTACCACTACCATATATAGCCTCATTCAATTAACTATATTAAACTTGAAAAGTAGTATAATGATATCAGCATAGGTCGTCAAAGGAACAGATTTAATGGTTGGGTTTGGGGTCAATTGACCCATTATTTTTTAAGCTTATTTATATTATATCTCCTCTCTTTTTATTAAGGCAATTTGTAAAAATAAAATTGCTCTCATGTTCATCATGAAAATTGCTCACGCGATCCTCTTAAATTTAAAATTTATTAAATTGAATTAAAAATTATGATATAATTAATATATGAGGAGGGATTCAATTACACTATTTTATGGTGACACATCTTGATACCATATGCTTATATGTCATTTTTGCGGTTTCAAAGTCCAAACAGTCAATCCGAACCATTCAACATGATTTCCATATTAAAATGTGCTTCTACATTTTTGGAATTTTTTTAGTATTTATTAAGATGTGTATAAAATTGTTGTTTTCAGACAATTCTTGATCATTGAAAAACAATGATTTTCAAAAATTCTACAAAAATAGTAAACAGTTTCAAAAAAATGTAAAATTTGGTCTCCAAGCACATTTTAATATGGAGATCATATTGAATGGTTCGAATTGACTGTTTGGATTTTGAAATCGCAAAAATGACTTATTTTTTGAAATAGAGTAATGGTGGTCAAGCCACCCAAGACTCTTAATTTCAACCTTTGTAACAAAGGATTTTCTCCATCTGGGTTTCGAACACATAACCTCTCACATAAGAGACATGTGTCTTTACCACTAGATCAAAAACAAAAATGATTTATAAACATATAGTGTCAAAATATGTCACTATTTTATGGTGTAATTGGATCCCTCCTCTTAATATATATGTATATTTATATTATTAACCTATATTGAAAAATATTTACCTCCGTCTCTATAAGGAAATATTTTTTGTTGAGTAATTCTAAGTCTCTACTTTAATTATTCAGCCAATTAAGATACTTATTATTGTTTTTTGATGTTGAAGCACTTAATTATCTAAGTTCGTGCAAGCATGTCAGGTTTTCCCTGTTAATTATTTCCTTGTTGTACTCGTTTTACTGAATAAACCAATGAGATTTTTTTCGCGACGGTTGTCATTATTCCCGCCAGCTCAGAGACTCAGTAAGGCCAGCACAATACATTTAGTTATTTATTTCCACAATAATTTTAAATTGAGATCATACCCGTGCAACTACACTTTTATTTAATTGTCTCGGTGGACGCTGGATTTTTTATTCTAAAAAAAAAATTACGAATCAAACATCAAAATTAGCTCAATTTCATATCATGTTACATAAAAAAAAATTAAAGGACGTAAAAACAAACAGGAGAAGAACTAAAATTAGTATAAGAACATATAATTTTCAAAATGCCTCAAATCCAAGGTTTGATCAAAACAACGCGCGCATCTCTCAATGCAGATCTTGACAAGCAACAGCGACGAGGCTGTCGAACTCGGAGCCACCCGAGCCATTGCTTCCCTTGCTTCCCTTCCTCCTCCCTCTGTCCTCGACCTTGAGCGCCTTTATCAGCTCCTCGACCCGTTTCTCCACAGCCCCATCGTACGCACGCTTGTGACCGCATGGTTTGCACTCCTCGTCGACCATCACACTCACCGGTGCAAACCTCACCGACCTCTTCGGCCCCTCTGACTTCTTCCGGCTCGACATGCATGGCCTAGCAGAAGAACCAATTGGCTCTATTATTTCAGTTGATGCTTCCGCCAGTTGTTGCGGCTGTGCTAGCTGTGAATTGGCTTTTTTGTCTCGCTTTAGAGAGAAGAGAGACTTCAGAAGGCGCATAATTGACCTTTTTTTCTTTCCTTTCTTCTTATCATTCTTAGAGCGGAGTTGAAACTCGGCTTCCTCGTTTGGAGGGGGGCTTGGTGCGGAAGGCAGAGATGGATCGGGTCGAACCCGGTTCGTGCGGTCAGGTCTGTGCCGGGGAGTAGAAGTGGTGCTGGAGATGAGGTACCTCGGGGTTGAGGGATATTTTTGTGGGGCTGTTTGGCTTTTATGGTCGGGCAATGCAGCACGCGGTTCACGCCAAAACTCAGCAGGGGGCACACGAGATATATCCGGTGATGAATTCTTGGAGTCAGGATGTTTACCAGGAGAGGTGTCAACGGAGCGGTAGATGGCGTCTAGTAGAGCAGCTGAAAATGATGCATGTTCACGGGCGAGACGGGGTGGAGAGAGCGGTCTCGGCCGCATACCCCATTGTTGGTCCATGATGAGAAAGAGAGATGAGACAGATGGATTCAAGACTAAAGATTGCTGGAGAGCATGTACTTATGTACCGATTGCATATATACAAATGTAGCTGTATATAATATATAAGCTTGAAGAATGGCCGAATGGGGCAGCTAGATATGTTGTGGAATTTAAAAGGGAGAGTGTTTCCAGCGTGCGTTGCCAAATTATAATATTATGGGTTTGTCAATAGTACAATAAAATTATTTTGACTATAGTACAGTTATTGGTTTTAATTAAAATCTGCTTTTTAATTTTCTTCTTTCAGACTTCTAAGTTTTTTAGGGTAAAACTGTCTTTTTTTACTTTTTCCCTGACTCCGTTCTCTTTCCCACGGAAATAACGGAAATAAGACACCGTTAATCTCATCCTCTCATCCCTGGAAATCGCGGAGAAGAGAGCCGAGAAATTGCGGAGAAGAGAGCAGAGAAATCATGGCAGGGCTTGCACGGTTACACGCTGCCTCCCCTCACGACTCCGATCCCTGACTCGTCTAATCCCGGACTCGCGGAGGTGAGGGGTTTTGTTGATCTAATCTACTAGGCTTTAGTGTACTAATTTTTTTTTTGTTTAAAGTAGTTTGAATTGGTTCAATCAATACGATAATCTGTTCTCGATTTGGGCCTCTTAGTACAATTTTGTTGTTGTTGTTGATGTAACTGAGTTTAAGAATTAAGCATTATTGTTGATGTAACTGAGTTTAAGAGTATTAGGTATCAATTTGGTGATGTAACTGAGTTTAAGAATTAGGCATTATTGTTGGTGCAACTAGGAATTAGAGGTGTGGATGATGGCCAATGATCAGGTGAGTTGAGGGATGTACGGGAAAGGGTAGAATTAGGCTTTAAGAGAAAGGGTTCTTGCATTTGATAGTTAGAGAAGGGGTGATATTGATATTGATGAGTGGAAGAATTGAGAGGTAAAAAAGGAGAGAGGATCTCATGATTTGGAGCAGAGGTGTACTGAAATAATAGCTATACATATGCCCAGTCATAAATACGATCCATTTACAATTTTATCCCAGTTTAATCTTGAGTTCTAATGTCTAGGTTCATCTAGTGAGAAGGAGAGCAAGGCTACACAACAGGCTGATGTGAGCAATGGTATCCCTAAGCCACCTGTACCTTTCAATTTTTCCTTCTTAGCATCACCAAATTCAAGTTGAAGCTTTAGTACACATGCACAGTCTTCATTCTCAACTGGATTTTCCTTTTCAACGGCGCAGAGTTCTGGTCTACTAAGCTCCACTCCTTCATTTGGCTCCACTTACTCCTTTTCTGGTACTCTAGTTTCCTCTTGTTGTATTTCTTTTTATGGGCATGTTTCCTAGGCATATATTGTATCTTAGAGTTGTAACTAGTTTTCAGGATGGCAAAGTGGTGGCACAACTACGTCAAACACGGAAGCATCTGCCGATGATAATGAAGATAAATAAAAAAAAATAAATAAAAAGGTCCATGGAATTATTTACTGTATTTTTAGATATTTCACTAATTAAATGATATGATTTTAGGAAAGTGGTCTCACTTGTGAAACTGTAGTTGTTAAAAATATTTACAAATAGAGGAGCAGAAGCCAAGTAGCGCTTCTGTGAAGAAAAGTGAAGAGATAGGAGTTGTAGTTGTTCATGAAGCCAAATGCAAGGTTTATATAAAGGTACCCTTTTTTGGCCTTTATGCTACTACATTATTTGCTATAAGCAATCTTTTATTAAAGGGGCAATTTATGTATACCCCTGCTAAACCTCAATATAATATATTGTTGTAGAACTTAAAATGTCATGAATACACTTGTGAAGCCATTAAAATATCATATGTGGCCTGTTAACGCTGTAATCCTTAGATTTTTTCAAGAGTAAGACTCTTGTTGCATTTTTCTTGTAAATAAACTTAATGTGATGTGGATATCGGTTACATAAAGGAACTTATACTGTCGACTAATGGGAAGGCATTGATGATACTTTACTAGTTTTACAAGGACATTTATGATATGTTGTGTTTTTTTTGTAGAGGTACCTGTGACATTATGTGTTTTGAGAGGTTATACATGAAATTTAAGGTTATACATTATATGCAATACAGTATTGAGCATTCCAATACATAATTTTGGTTAAATTTCTTTCTGTCTTATTTCTAACTTGTTTCTATTTTTTTTTATTTGAATTTCATGATCTTGCAAGAAAGAAGAAGCTTTTTCATCTGTGATGAAGTTTTTTCAAGCCTATCAATCTCAACCGGTAGCTTAAGCTCAATTGATGGAATGAGCCAAAGAAGTTTGAATTTAATTTAAGAATATAGTGATGTTAGAGGCTATTGTGCTTGAATGCAAGAGTTCAGATTGATATTTTTTTGTCAATGATGGTGTTGTTTTTTGTAGTTGTAATTTATGTAAGAAAATCATTAAAATGGATTCTTGTTTTTCATACTGAATGTTGTATTTGTATGCTTTCGTATGTCTAACATATGCTTATATTTATTGAAAATATTTTTGCACTGGTATGTGATGCTTATATGAGCCAAATATGAACTCAACATGGTTGGTACCATTTTTAACTATAACTCAAGATGGTTGGTATCAATTTATGTTAGATTCAAACTAGTTAATTTCAATTTAACTCGGATACTTCATAGGTTAATTACAACACACATTCACTAAGCAAAAAAAAATGAGTACATCCCATATACATGACAAGTTTCGAAATAATTGCGAGCAAATATATCAATCTAATAAATAAGCACTTCAATTAGACACATATTGTAAACAAACAGACTACAAAACAATTTAAACATCTACACCTCATTTTAGTTATACATTATTCATTACATCGTGAAGTCAACTAGTTTGACCAAAATAAGCAAGCATTCTATCATTTTAAGCATATGACATTCATTACATTATAAAAGTAACCAAAGTACTAATCTTGACCGAATTATCCCCGAGAATGCAAAAATCAATTAACCCGGACAAGGGTTGAGCTTTAAATATATCTGCGTATAGCAAAACAAATAGCACAATTACTTGAAATAACAAAGTTGGCCATAATATAACAGGCTTCAATCAAGCATAATTCTATCAAGTAAAAATCAAGCATAATCCAAGCATATAACAGGCTTCAATCAAGCATAATCCAAACAAGATTTACACTACTACAAGTTTCACACATAACAGTCTAAATTTCACTCATAACAGTACAAATTTCACACATAAATCCACAACATGAAAGTTATCTGGCCTAGCTCCAGATTGAACTTGATCCAACTCCCTTTCCATTTCAAGGTTAAACTGAAGTTCTCTAGTCTTTGTAAGTTCCAGCTCCAATTGGCGCTGTCTTTTGTCTCCTAGCCATTATTTCTCTTTAAGTTTTGATCTTTCCCTGATAAATGTTAAACACAACACAATTTACAAATAGCCCGTACCATCCAATTTACAAGGCCTACAGTGCACTAATTGAAGGTGCAGAAAACCAATGTGACCAAATTACAGAGAAGGAATTGTAACAACAGTTATTGTAATTCTCAGTACCAGTACAAGCTAATTTGAAAGTATAAAAAAGGTTGCTAACATATTTGTGACAGCAAGGTTCTGGAGTTAGAAACTCTGATATTTATTGGTCAATTAATATTGTATACCAACTAATACATAGCGTACAGGAACTAGTGACAAATTTGAAAAAAAAAAAAAAAGCTCAAAGGTTCAACCCAATTCTTGTTATTTTTCCTTTACATTCTCATTTTCATAGTTGGAAATAAGACCAACAGAAGGTCACAAGGGCTGCTCAGTTTAAGCAGTGAACTCAAAGAGAACCAAACCCAAAATCTTCCAACTATTTACAGCATAAATTCGTTATAAAAACATTCTATCGACTAACCTTAAGACGTTTTTCTCCATAAATGAAAATAAACTCCTGAAAGAAAGATGGTTGTTAGAAACTGGAATCTTCCAACTAAATCCAACATATAGATAATTAAAATGCATAACTGTACAATCACAATGTAATAAGCTTTTCTTTAAGACCTTGAGAATGGAAGCGCCAGCTTGAAGTGCAGAAGAGCCGATCATCATCATTGGCCATATGAATTCAACATTTGATAGAAACTGACCCTCGTCAGACCCACTGCAATCACACAAAAATTGCATATAGTTACAAAGCAATGAATTAATCATGGACTATATCCAGTTGCACAAGACTCTGATATTAAAACTTTTGCTAGGAGTAACAGTACAATGAGTGATACATCTCTATTTAAAGCCAGCAGCTTAGTCTTCTAACTAATCTCTAATCACTTGCTAATTACATTTGTACCACTAACTAATTATGTTATTGCCTTTCCTGCTAATTACATCAATACCACTAACTACTTCTGTTAATTGATGCATAGCACTGATGCGCCTGTGCTATGGATTTTGCTCCAGTTCTGTTTGTGCTCTATTAACTACTGAAAAACATGTAAAAATCCTATTGAAGGAAACAACCCCCTTTTAGTGTATATGAATACTTGGAAAATAGATGCCTAGATCAACCCCCATTTAGTCTATATGAATACTTGGAAAATAGTCTATGCGAATTAACCAAAAAATACCTAACAAACACTAGTTAGTACAGTTTTTGAAAAGATATGCAACTCCAGGCTATACTTTTGATTCACATAAATGAATTCAGAAAAGAGGGAGTCAAGAACAGACTAGTTAGTTGGTTTCTGCATTAAACAATAGAGGGTGATTATATCCATAGAAAGAGGGAAATTTGCAGTACACAGTATATTATAGACAGCTTCAAATCTTTGTTTCCTAGAATGACATTCTACTTATCAATGAAATTTTATACTCACGATCTGTCAGGATTGATCTCAACATGGCCAAATAACCTAACTGAATACACTATGTCATGTCTGACAATCTCCCATGGACTGAATTTCTGTAAAATTAAACATAGAAAAAATATTGACTTAGAATAAAAAGGGATAAAAAAGAATTTAATACAATACAGGGGTCCATAATGCAAAAGGTACCTCTAGCCAATCTTCAGCAACTTCTTCCTGGCCCTCCGCTGTAATCCGTTGCTTGAACAAGCCATACCTAAGTCACATTCAATAAAGAAATTACCCAATGCTGATCATATCCTCCTGTTAAAAAGCTATTAGAGAGAGAAGAAAAATTTACCTGTAACACAAGCCATATCCCTAATCCGGCAATTTAAGGGTTGCCATTGAATCAAGAAAGGTAGTAGCTTGAGCGAGGAAGAAAGGATAACCCTCCATGGGGACAAACATCAGCTTGTAAAGAACGTGATTCGTTACAGCTAGAAGAACTGTCACGCCGACAGAAGCAGCATTTGAACACTTCAAAAACCCAACATTTCAAACTGTCATTTCAAGAAGACATTTTACCCCAAATCTTCAAATAACCACAACTGTAACCGCATGCTTTTTCACCAAGGGAGACAAACTTTACAAAGGAACAATCCAACATTTGAACATCTCAATCGATGCTTTTCACTCATCAGAACATATCAATCCAACATCCCAATTGATGCATTTCACTCATCAGAACAGTTAGTTCAATCAATTCAACATCTTAATAGATACATTTCACTTATCACAATAGATTATCTCAATCAATTCGACGTTTCAAGAAACATGGACAAATTTGACGGATTCATCAGAACAAAACATTTCAAAAAACATCAATGCATCACAAAGAAACATACCAGTCAGTTAAAATAATAAGATTTAAGGATACCATGATTGGCATCGGCATGGGAGCACTGAGGCGAGAGAGAGAGAGAGAGAGGGGTCAGGACGGGGTCTGTGCTGGCGCCGATCTGAGGCGATAGAGCGAGAGAGATGGTGCGTAAGTGAGGCGGTGGAGGCGTAGCAGCTTTCTTCAGCATGGAGGGTTTTTGGGGTCGAGTGGAGGGTTTTTCGGGACGAGAGAGACGAAGAGAGAATCAGTGAATAGACGGTTTAAATTGATAATTTTTCCCTTCTACTAAATATTCCGTTAAATTTAACAGGGAATGCTGTAATGATCTCAATCGTCCGATCAAACAGATGGATGGTTACGATTTAGTTTAATTTTACTGTACTATAGACATCCTCTAATATTATCTATGAACCAATCTGAAACCCCCAATCAGATTATCGAGTTTTAATAATATTTCCTGAAGTTTTAAAAGAAAAGAAAATCTTGATTGTAATCAAATATCAATCCACACTCGATTAAAAAAGCTTGGAGTTCTAAGTCTTCGCTCACATCGCCGCAGTAGTTGATTGTTCTGAGTCTTCTCCTAAAAAAAAAGTTGATTGTTACTGCCTGATCGTAAATCATATTTTTAAGTATTTTATGTTTGTTCAATAGATATAAACAACTGTAATCTATGGGCATTAAATTATAAACCTAGTGTATTGTTTTGGTTGAATACTTCATCCGTAGGTATATGTTGAAAATATTGCCGAAATTTTTATTTTTAACATTTTAAATAAATTAATTAATAAAATAACCACCGTTTTTGGTCAATTCCATATTTAACACGGCCGCAGAACACCGGAGCGGACCCATTTGGGGGAGGCCGCAGAATGCCGGAGCGGACCCCCATATGGGGCCGCAGAATACCGGAGCGGACCCGGGTCCGCACTATGCCGGAGCGGACCCTGGTCTTCATATCCCGAAAATGACAGCAACATTTCATTCCACACTCTCACACCTTCTCTCTCCTGAGTTAGCTCTGATCTGTAAGTTTTTTCTCTCTTCTTTTAAATTTTTTATTTTTATTTCAGTAGATTAATAATTTAATTAGAATAATTAATTTAGCAATAATTAAATTAGAATAATTAATTAGAATAATTAATTAGAATAATTAATTTAGTTAATTTTTAATTGTAGGTTTCTTCTGTATTGAATTGGAAAAATGGCTCTTATGGTATCCATCTACACTGGTGGGGATGTATTAACAGGTCCTAATGGGGTTTACTACAGTATTGGACCCGTTACTGTGATCCCGGTATTGCCAGGTACGGATTATTTGGGACTTAAATCAAGTATATGTGGGAATTTGGGGTTGGATCAGGGTCAGTATGACCTTAAAATTGATGCCAAAATTAGCATGCCGACTAGTTCGGCACAAACCTGGTTCCAACTATTTCCAATTCAGAATGAGGGAGTCTGGCAGGTATTGTATAACCAAACCATGAGTTTTTCTGGGGGTGCATACAAGATAATTGACCTATATGTGGAGGTTACCAGAGCCCGGCGTTCGAACCCAGTTCAGAGGTTAATCCGGGGTCGTAGTCGGGGTAACTCATCCGGCTCTAGTCCATCCCCTGTCCAAATTGACCAACCGTCCAGTAGTCGGGCCCCAGTTCAGAGGGACCGACCCTCCCGTCGGGCCCCATCCCAGACTGACCACCCTTCATCTAGTCGGACCGCTCATTGGGGTCAAAATTGTAATCCGGATGAATCTGATGAAGAAGTGGATCCGGAAATACTAGAGGCAGAGGAAAATTGGGGTCATGTTGATCCTGAGGGTATGAGCGATTATTCTGACCAGGAAGATACCGGGCCTGTGCTCGGACTATCAAGGAAATTCAAGATGGATAGCGGGTTTCAGATAATGGATCGCGGGGTTCAGCACCCGATTCATGCTTTCAACGACACATCAGGGTTTATGGAAGCCAATTCGGGTTTGTTTGGAAGTAGAGCAGATTTTGAGAATGAATTGTCCGAGGGACAAACATATGACTCAAAGGAGGACATGAAGAGCGCAATTGCCAGGTTTCACATCCTTTGCAACAAAGAGTTAATACCTACGCACAGTGACCGCACAAGAATGAGGTTCAAGTGCAAGGACAGTTACTGTGGGTGGTACATACTCGCAAGGGCCACCGGTTATGGAACACAATGGCGTGTCTCCAAATGCCCAACACAACATTCATGCCATGCGGATGCGACAAGAACAGATCACGCCCAGTTGTCAGCTGCTATGGTTGCCGAGTGTATATCCGCTCACATGAGGAACGATGTCGACTTGAGTATTCAGGCTGTCCGAATTGCTGTTGCTGAAAAGTACAACGGTCAGATACCGGCGTACAACAAACTATGGCGTGGCCGTGAGTTGGCAATAGCCCGTCAATTTGGCAGTTGGGAGGGGTCATACGCTCTTGTAGTTCCATTGTTGGAGGCAATGAAAAGAAGCAACCCAGGTACTACATTGTTCATTCAATTTTTACGTTATTTCATTATCAATCAAAAATTGAACTTATTTTTTTAAATTTATTGACAGAAACATTGTTTGAGGTGACCTCATATCCCACTGGTGAACCTGGACCATGGAGGTATTTTCATAGGGCGGCTTGGGCATTTGGACCGTGCATAGCTGCTTTTCAACATATCAGACCGGTCATCACAGTTGATGCATGTTTCCTGTCAGGCCGGTATAAAGGTAACTAATTTGGTTGTTTTCACTTTATTTATTTTAGTTGATTTCGGCTCTTACAAAATGGGTTTTAACCATAGGCAAGCTGTTGATTGCAACCGGGTACGATGCTGAAAATCAGCTCCTCCCGTTGGCTTTTTCTCTGGTAGAATCAGAGAGTTATGACGATTGTGCGTGGTTCATGAAATGGTTGAGGATCAATGTAATCCGCTCCAGATTCATGTGTGTCATCACTGATAGGGGAAAGGGTATCAAGAAGGTGTTCAGACAAGATGATATGGGGTGGAACGAGGAGGATGAGGATCAATGTGTTCACCGTCTTTGTGCTACTCACATAGCCGAGAACATGAAGAAGAACGGTTGCAGTGATAAGGCAATCCGTTTTTTTAGAATATGTGTGGCTAAGAGGAAGATGAGGAGGTACGAGCAAGGAATGCAAGCAATGGGGCAGGCATGTGACATTGCCCTCAATTGGCTGGACGGGGTGGGTAAATATTTAGATCAAGATGAGAACGAGTGCCCCAAACCATGGAAGATATTCCAAGCACTGGACGGTGGTTACCGTTGGGGCATCATGACTACAAACGGGTCTGAGTCGCTTAATAAGGTCTTCAAGTCCTCTCGTAGGCTACCGGTTGCAGCAATAATTGAAGACACATTTTACAAATGTATGACATGGTTTGCGCAAAGGAGGGCCAAAGCGGAATGGGAAGTCAGTCAAGGTCAGCAATTCTCGTGTCGTGTGCATAAGGTACTTTTATTTGTAGTTATTTCTTCATAATTTTTAATGAAGTTTGTTAAAAAAAATATCTGACTTCTTCATTATTTTTTAATTTTTCGTAGGTGATCAACAAACGGTTCGAGAGGTCCGATAAAATGAAGACGCTGGGGGGCTTTGGAAACAACAACGAGTTCGAGGTAACCGCCACACAGGAGAGAGTTCACGCTTTCATACCTGACGATTCTGGTCGGTTTACCAAGGCCAATTACAAATACACGGTGATAATCGGGGATGATCACACGGTAACTTGCACGTGCCAGAAGCCTCAATTGGAGAGAATACCGTGCTCTCATGTTCTGTCCGTGTGTCGTCTCCGAGGCATCGACCCTGGCGTATTTGTAAGTCACTATTATCACATCCCTACACTGATCAACACATGGAGCGCACAATGGCATGTTTATGGAAATCAGTCGGAATGGCCTCCACACGATGGCCCGGTCCTTGTTCCAGAGAAAAAAAATATTGCTGTGGGCAGAAGACAGCACGACAGAATTCCGATGTGGATGGATGTTCTGCATAATAGGAGAAGAGGACACCAAGCCGGCCGAGATACGCAAGAAAGACAAAACAGAGCTGCTCGGGCTGCACGAGATTGAGAGTTAATGTTGTTTTTCTAATTGTACTTGTAAAACTATTGTTTATTTTCGGTTAATTAGACGTATTTGTAATTTCCGATAACATTCGCATTTTTTTTTGATCAAACAAACGAGAACAACAATTTCAGATTAAACGACATTTCAAATATAAGTAATTATACACAACTTCACAAACGTTACATTTTTTATAAAAATTTCCAAAACAAAACCATAATCAAATTCAGAATCAGAAAAAAAAAAAAAAGACCAGGGTCCGCTCCGGCATAGTGCGGACCCGGGTCCGCTCCGGTATTCTGCGGCCCCATATGGGGGTCCGCTCCGGCATTCTGCGGCCTCCCCCAAATGGGTCCGCTCCGGTGTTCTGCGGCCGTGTTAAATATGGAATTGACCAAAAACGGTGGTTATTTTATTAATTAATTTATTTAAAATGTTAAAATTAAAAATTTCGGAAAATATTGAGTTCTGAGGAGAGAAAATTTATTGACCATTTTCTGTATATTTTACAAGGTCCTCTAATTGCTATTTATATTAAAAGGGCTCACATAGCCGTTTATTATACCGTTGGTATAATTTCTGTTTTTGATATGCATTAAAACCAGACACCAATGTGAGTACATATGCTTTAAAACCGTTGGTATAATTTGTTATATTCCTAATTCTAGTAAAGTAGATAAGTACATATGCTTTAACACTGGATTACATTCTAGCAGTGGCGAAGCTAGGATTTGAGCTAGGGTAGGCAAAAACTGGATTCGGGTTCAAATAAATTAACGGTTCAGGTTCGGGTTCGGATTCAAAACACAATTAAAAAAAATAGCAAGCATTTCAAATATTGTAAAAATAGAAATGGTATCATTGGCACTGTGCCGTCAAAAATTTTCATATGCCATTATACATAATTTTTCATATGCCATTATGTCATTATCATCAATTAAAATAAACAAGAAGTCAAGATAATATAAATGAACATCAAAGGTTTAATTCAACTAAGTCAAAAGTTTATAACAAATATTCTTTTACATATCAAAAAACAAGAAATATAGTAATGCTACAAAATCAAGTCAATGGAGAAAGTATTGTTCTATGGTTCTTCATATTTTGAAATTGTTGCATAATTCAAGCTATTCAAGCAATTTAAATAATTCTAACAATTCAAGTTATTCAAGCAATTCTATGTAATTCAAACAATTGAAGCAATTCTATGTAATTTACCCAATCAATCTATTCAAGCAATTCTCTCTTTCAATCAATCTATTTAATCTATCTATTCAATCAATCTATCTATCTTCATCACTGCTTTCAATCAATCTATCAAAGTTCAAACCTATTCAATCAATTTACCGAAGTTCAAACTTCAAACCTATTCAATCAAACTATCAAAGTTCAAACCTATTCAATCAAAGATTCAAAGAATCAAAGTGGCGAACTGAACTGGTACAGGCGGGCCACGGGCACAGTGTTGAACTGTGGCGGAGCTGCGGAGACGATGGTCCCTACTCCCTACTCGGCTACCCCCTTTCTTCTTCGCGCAGGCGCTGCGCGGCCAGTGGCGACGATTTGTTTTATTTTCTCACGACTCGCGTAGAATCACTCTGGCGGTTGGTTCTGGGGAAGACGTAACTTTCTTTTTTATTCATCTCGCGTCGCTTAGAATCAGTCACCAATTCCCTCTGTTGGCGGCTAAGGCCTTGGGCTTTATGGGCTTCGCGTAGAATCACAAATCACATTTTTTTTTTTTTATTCATCTGGGTTATGGGCTTTGGGCTCTGGCTAGGGTAGGCAAGCCCATAAAACAGGGGTAGACAATCCAATAAATAAGTCCGGTCCATAAAAAAAATCTTGCCTACCCCTGTGTCAACGTAGCTTCGCCTCTGCATCCTAGCCCTTTGATCCGTGATGATAAATAAATGTGAGATCTTCTATTATTTTTCAACAGTATAAAAGTTTCATCTGTCAGAGGATGATTAGTGTTCATGTCGTATGGATATATAAACTCTCTTGATCTTATGCCGCAAAATTTGGGATAATTTGAGGGCTTATTCATAAGAATGTAGTTGACCAACAATCCAACATCCTTAAGTATTGTGAGATAATATAAATCATTATGTAAGTTTGAAAATTTCACGGAGGATTTCAATAGAAATGACTCACTTAATTATTTCTCAAGTAACAATGCACTATAACATTCTTAAACCACATGTAATTGCCGACTATTATAAAAGATGCACAAAAAATATAACAAGGACAGTGCTACGGTGCTATGCATAGCATAGAGGCCTCCGTGCTACGGCTCACTTTTTGAGTTTTCAAAATCCTAATGGTTGATCCGAACCGTTCAACATGATCTCCATATAAATATGTACTTGCAAACCAAATTTTACATTTTTTAGAATTTTTTTACTATTTATTAAGCCACTTTGAAAAAACAGTAATTTGTACATAACAGTAAAATCTTCTGGACCATTGGATCAGCAATTTTCAAAGTGGCTTAATAATAGTAAAAAAATTCTAAAAAATGTAAAATTTGGTTTGCAAGTACATATTCATATGGAGATCATGTTGAACGGTTCGGATCGACCGTTAGAATTTTGAAAAC
This sequence comes from Carex littledalei, assembly GCA_011114355.1. NCBI lineage: Eukaryota > Viridiplantae > Streptophyta > Magnoliopsida > Poales > Cyperaceae > Carex > Carex littledalei. The sequence goes on along the minus strand of CM022096.1, from coordinate 5,079,430 downwards.
TTAAAAAGTGAGCCGTAGCACGGAGGGGCTCTATGCTACGCGTAGCATATTAGCAAAATCCATATAACAATATATTATCATAGGTTTTCAGTTGTTTCATCACATTTCGGATATTCCAGCCACATCAAAGGTCGAAATGGGCTGTAGTTTATTTCTCGGACTAAATTCAATAAGGCTTGCTTTTACTAATATATTTTGTTTTAGATTGGGCTTATGAGAACAGGCCCCAAACTTAGTTGCAAAACAAACAAAAATCAATTGCTTTCTTCGTCTTAAACTTCAAAGACTCGGCTAAGGTTGGACCGTTGGAGCCATACTATTGATGCCATTGCTGGTCCATACCAGCATACCTGATATGGGGAATAAGTACGTTGACAGAGCTGTTTTAGTTACAGACAGGGCATGACCTATAGATTCAAAATGAAATGTATAATGAATTGTGCGCTGCACGAAGCCAATATAGATCTATCAATAACTTTACCCTGATATGGGTTCGGGTCAATTTGCCTTACCAGGTCGGGTCTACACAAATGCGGACTGCATACGATGTTCGTTTTGCGAGATCGGAGTTGACATCTTATAAATACTGCCACCACCTAAACGGAGCAGCAGCCTCTCCACCTCCGCTCCGGTGGGTTCGACCGCCACCCTCTCTTCCATATAGCTTCTCAAATCCGAAATATTTTCTCTTATTTATCTCTCATCAATTTCCTTCGATTCTCCGCCTCTCTATTGTCGCCTCCTCAGGGCTGCCGATGTTTTGTCTGTGGAGCTTGGCGGTGACAACCTCGATATATCCGACCCGATAGTCAGAACAACACCCAATCGCATTGGACTGCATTAATTGGGAGTTTTGATCCAACCATAACAGCGCCTGAGGAGCTTGCCCCGAGTACCAAAGTGCCACCGCCTCTGCTATCCACCGTCACCATGGCATTCTGTAAGATATCATCCAAATTTACATCTGAAATTGCACAGGGACAAATTTCACTGTTTTGGCGCCTTTTCTCTTTGCTTGTTTGATTGCACGTCAAAGTTTCCAATCAATGATTGCTGGCTTTAAGGATTGAAAATACTCAAGAGAGAATAAAATCATAAGCACAAGATGTATAAACTTAATATAAAAGCAATCACTTGTGGAATGACTAGGCTAGCTAAGCCAATGATAATTGCCTTCTTTCCGGTGAGCCATTTCGTGCTGGTATCCATCTTCACTGCATAAACAAACAAGTTGAATATGAGTGCCATTAATGTGATGACCTCCTCATCTTGGCATTTGTTAGGTAGAAGGAATAATTCATTATCGCTGTTGTCACCATGTACACCATTTGTCCATGGTAAGAAGATTAGAGAACCAGCCTAAAGTTACACAATAATTATAATGTCATTTTTCTCATTGCTATTTTCTTTGTTGTACAAAATGACCAATGTCATCCAAACTGAATACTTTTGTTCCTCTTTAAGTTTAAAACTTTGGAGAAAGTTTTTTTAAGTATTTTTGTTTTAAAAGGTCACTTTTTTATAGCCTTATTACAGCATGGGACTTGCTCTTAGAAGTTAAAAAGTGTGCTAAGGACATGACTAAACATTTCCTTTGATCACTAGTAAAGTGTTATTTAGTAAAAAATAACAACTAACATTTCATGTGACGATGTTCTTTTTAATTAATTAATGTCACTAGATAATAATTCCATAAAGGGGTTTCAAATTACTTACTATTTGACTGATGATGAGCGGCTGCTTGAGGCGCGAAAGAAAAAAGTGGAGTGAATGAGATAAGAGTGACTATAAGGATAAGCATCAGTAAAATGGACCTTGGTTCTTTGCCCATGGATTCTTCAGTAAAGTTTGTACCATGTGGTAATATGGGTACATGAATTTTTTTCTCGAATTATCCTGTAAGATCCATTCACCAATCTTCGACATGATGACACTCCCCTGATAACAGCAAGCAACTTCAGAAGAGTTGTCGGTTCTGTCAAAATCCATGAAAAATTGTTCTGGAGGAGAGGCCATTGAGATATTGTTTTCGTTTTCCTTGGAGAATAATCTCTGAACAGAGGAGTAGAATATGCTAACCATTAAAGGTAGACAAAGAGAAAGGTATTGAATGTTACGCGTATGAAAGAGCTATGATTATAGATGGTTATTCCAATTTGATTGTAGTCAACTCTTAACAAAAGAAACAAGAAGTTATTACCAATTAACCTAGCATCTCTGATTAAAATAATTGTTATCAATAATTATCCTGCCTTCTTAGACTTATTAAACTAAAATGGCCCTCAAAATAGTTATTTACTATTTTTTGCTTTGATCAGTTACAACATAAAAAACAATAATGGTGAACAGTAAAAAAAATAGAATTGAACTGAATTTTACAAAATAAATCTCTTGAGAAGAGTAATATTTCTAAATATATATGAACATAACTAATATTCTTTAGGATTAGTTAAAAATGTCAAATAAATTGTTGACTTTACTATATATTGTTCTTCTTTTCTTAATGAAGAAAGTGAATTTGGTAATTGCTACTAATGATTTAAAGAGCAAAGTAGTCATCTCCTTCAGAGTTTTAGAACATTTGGAGAAAACAAAAATATAGAACTTATTTTTTATTTGAAAGATCTTTTTTAATTTGCTTTCATTGTCAATTCATTAGTGGAGAGTAACTTCTGCAATTTTTTAGTAGTAGTAGGTGCACGTGCAATTTATCAAAAATAATTTCTTTGTCGATTCATTGGTACATACACTTAGCCGATTTCTTTTCTTTTTCGAGACACTCTTTTTTTTATCTTTTCTCCCGCTGGAAAATTTTCCACATACATCCTAGATTTTGCTTAGTGAAAGAAAAATTAATTTAATGGGGATCCCCGCCCTTATAATTATTACTCCATAAGTGAACATTTTTTAGTTTATCTTTAACTCAAGTCTCGTCTTCAATATATCATATATTTTTAATGAAATAAAGTATACATACTATGAATTCAAAATCATGAGAATATTGTTTTACATTGAAATGCAACAATCGAAGTTTCTTTTTTACAACATGAGGCTACATTAAGCATAAACTATAAAAATCTAATTGCAAATAGATAGATTGCAACTTCTTTCTTTCCATTTAGTATATTTTAAAAATTGAAGATTGCATTCATGATTTAGTTTAATTAGCAATGTCTATTCAAACTAATTATATTTTAAAGTGACTAAATGCATTACTGTACAGTTGTACTAATAATGAAGTGATGCATTAACTAGGGTTGTATTGCTACACGACAAGAACATTTGCTGGTTTACTGTACTTGGATGAGGCAAGCACATCACCAATCATCCCAAGCTCAAACATATCAAACCCTTCCTCAAATTCTGCATTAGTCACTGATGACGAGGGTCCGCGGCTTCGACCAACAATTAACAAATCATACTTATTTCCTAAAGAATGTATCGCCAACATGGTTTGTTCCACATAACTCATGATGCACTCACTAACAACCATGTGGTCATTGTCAATGTTCTCTCTTTGTAAGTCATATATCACTTCATCATCCAATGTTTGTTCCATATCATATGAGCTCGTAGAGTCCTTATTTTGGCTCATTACCTTACTTGATATGCGGAAGTAGAAGAATTTAAGGTAGACACATGGGTGGTACGCCATACGGGTAGCAATTGCAACAGCCTCCCTGTCATCTGGGCCCCCCATGAAAACAACACCAACAAAGTACTTCCAGTGAGGATGAGAAGCAGATGTGATCTGTGTAATACCATGGTAAACCATTATGCCTACCGAACATCGTGCCTGCAATACATAGGCTATAAATATATAAGAAAATAGCATGTCTTTTGAGACTTGGCTTTAGTCCAAATAACCTTCAACTTGCCCAAAAAAATACTTCTTTTGAAAAATGTAAGTGAGAACATGATATCTAGGAGGTGATTCAAATATATATTTATTCTTAAGTAGACTAAACATAACCAATAAATTAAATTCTTTCACTGTGATATATGAGAATGACATAAAAGAATTTTGAATGTTAGAAGAAATGTGTAGAGAGAGTATGCTTTGAGATCATTGCAGTTCATGTGTGTTCTAATTGAATTATATTTCCTCTCAGTTACTTGATCAAGAACTAATGGGAGAAAAGCTCTAAACATGCCTCGTTGTGCCTCCACTTGAGCTAATGAATTCTTTCTTGTGAACGGGATGATGACTAATGCAGTGTTCTTCTTGAGAATGAGTGAGCATACATCTTGGTACATGGTCTTTTGTAGTGCAATAGTGGTGAAAGGCAGTACCGTTACACTTTCTTTCTTGACCTGCTTAATAATCAACAAATTAGTGAAGAAAAGTGCAAATTTCTAACTCTTTTTGACTTGTTATGCTGGTAAAGTTTCCATCATTCCCAACAAAATATATTTTCAGATGATCTTAAATTTTGAAATTTGGTAACTTACAAAATTATGAATTTAAACAATCTGCAATAAGGGGATGGGCAACATCTTTTTACTGGCTATTTTAAAGTATTATATTTTAATTGAAAATAGAATAGTACCACCTGCCCAAAAGCTATAAAATGGTTGTGGACGTGATCCATTTCTTCTGATTTAATGTGACCTTTTTCATTGCAATGGCAAATAAAGCTAGATACAGCACACGCTTCCAGTTTTTTTAGGTGAAGAGCATACACAGTAGTATGGTTTTGCGCCTCTGATGAGGATGCACATTCAAGGAAATCGAGTAAAGTAGGGATAGGCTTGTCATCAAAAAAGCATGTAATTAACCGAAGCTCCGCATGCGACCACATCTGCTGCACCGTTTGACCCGAGGCATGGTTTTCAACATGCAATGGCTTGTACAAGGTCGAGACCAATGGCACGCATATTGTTGTGACCATGATTATAGATAGCATTATCATAGTGTAAGTTGCACTGTCAATCACCTGTCGAGTTACCACTGCAGTTAGTTGACGAATGGCAACAATAGGGCATCGATCAAAGCTACTTGCTTTTAGATCAAGACGTACCAAAGCTTGAGTTGCTATCTTACCTGTCCTTGTTTAAAATAGACGAGTGTATACATCTCAACAAAGCCTCTGAAGTTCAAGATGAGTCCTAACAATAGGCCGTGTTTAACTGGCACGTCACAATATGCAGCAACCGCCGCCACTGTAACTACCTTGGCAACAGATACGACTATGACAATGAGCTCCACCCAATACCAGAGCCTCAGTTCCTGTCCTGCAGCCGCAATCAAATCCATGTTTTCCCCCTCGATAATGAATAAGAGCGGGAAGAGCACTTCAGATGCCACTAATTCTATTCGCTCGATCAGAGCAGTCCCTAAAGGTGGCCCGTATGGAAGTGCCAATCCCATGATGCATGGCCCGAAAAGGTATGTTATACCTCCAAAGTCACATGCTAGTGTTGTAAGGATCACTGTAGCAATAATTACAAATATATGTACATCCCTGCAAATTCAAGTTAAGACCATGGCATGGGTCATATACTAATTTAGAACCAAAAAAAATGAAAAGGCTAAAAAGGTTTAATTTTATTTCTGAATAAAATTCAAACACCAAAGAAAAAAATTGAAATACAGTAGAAAATGTCTAAAAGTGCAATAAGATTTTATCCTACTATTTGGTTCAAGATTATATATTCTAAGAGAAAGTCAAAGTTCTCTGATCTTTTATTACCAAAATAATCTTCATTGTTCTCTCTTTATATATTTTAATTATTTAATTGCCTTATAATCGATTTATTCCTTTATGTATTGACCATCCCATCGTAAGATTTTGATGTAAACTATTAACTTTTTTTTCTTAAATAGCACTAGAAGTACATGATACAAAACAAGACATGATTTTCTTTTGAGTATATATGGTTTACCTAACATTGCCATTGGAAGGTGTGTTTTGGACAACCCACAATCCGTACGGCCGAACTATGAAGACATTGAAGAAAACAAGAAGGAAAAACAACGTGACCGACATGATGCCGGTCTTCACGCCATTTTGGCTCTGGTTCAAAGCAATAAATATTGCTTTGAAAACCCATCCAAGTAAATTTTGTATCATTGACGATGATAATGCTAAGCGTCCGACCTCGCTATTCAAAAGCTGTAGTTCAGAGAGGATATCTGCTAGCACAGGGAAACAGCTCGTACAGAGTAAAGCGACAATGAAGAACATAAACTTCCCTTCGTTCTTCACAAAAGGATTTAGAAAATTGTGAAGGAATGCATATGCAAAAGAACAAAGCAGCAGTGGTATGAATAAACCGGCTAAGCCTATGATGGCCGGCTTCTTACCGCTACGCCACACCATGCTGACATCCATCTTCAGTCCGGCAAGAAATAAATACAAAAGTAGGCCCGATAATGCCATGACCTCTTCCAATCTGCGATTGTTCGGCCAAGTAAATAAGTTGTATTTGCTGTATTCATCATGTTTGTCTTTCTTCCAGGGCAGGAAAATCACAAAACCAGCCTAAATTTACAAAAGAAGCTTGAAATTAAGTAAAATAAACAGAATTAATTATAAAATAGAATGCCTTAGAAAATATTCTCTTGCCCCTTGAAAATTAGGATTTGTTACATGCATCCCGTTCCTATGGATTGGTGGGAGATTAAATTAAATGAGAAATTCTTGTCAACAACAATTGTCGGACTTTAATTCTCATATCATCATTTAGGCTAATATTCCAATTAATTCTCAGTCATTGTTTGGGAGATACTTTTCATGTTCACAAATACTGTTTACCTATGAGAATAAAAACATCAAAATATGTCCCAACTAATACAACAGTGCTCTTTTGGAAAGTAAGCAAAAGGTCAATTTTTATCCATTGCCTTGGTTTTAAGGCAATGGAATGGCAATCATAAAGCTAGGGTTTCATGCCTAATAAGGAAATCAAAATACCAAACAAGTAATTAGCTCCTTGTTCATGAACCCACATTTTAATGTTAAACATTTCCAATGAATAACTGCTAATAAAATGTTTTGCAAGGAGGAGTTTCAATTCCTTACAATCATTTGACAGACGATAAGCGGCTGCTTGAGTCGGCGGAGAAGAAAGTGAAGTGCACGAGATACAGTAACAATAAGAACAAGCATCATTAAGAGATGAGGCAAGAAACCAAATAGCATTGGCTCAAGGCCTCCTCCACTTGACTGTTGGTGAAATTTCTTAGTTGGTTGAAAAATTCTTGGAAATTTTTTTTGATGGAGGATCTTTTAAGACCCCCTCTCCAATGGTGGATATGACATCCTTGTAGAAACTATAGCAAGCAACTCCAGAAGAATTAATGTCATTATCACTGAAATGCACATGGTGTAGTTGCCGTGAAGTGGCCATGAAATCATCATCTGACATCTTTTGATTCAATTTGAGAAGAGAGAGTATGCGACATTTTAGTCTTTCTTGTAAAGAACAAAGTTCAAATAAATTGAAGTGTATTTGACTTTTATGAAAGAATTTCTGTAAGAGACATATTAACGGTTAAACTTAATAATATTAAAATTCAGTTTTTGTTAGATCTTAATTAACAAACAAATGTGGAGGAAGTTAGTGTTAATTAGTCAGCCACCTCAGACCATTGACTGTTGTTAGTTAACCTGACACAGAAATCGAACTGATTAATTCAACTCAAATTGCCCAAATTTAGGCATTTGGTTTCTTACTTAGTGGCCCTACGTACATCTCTCTACCTAAAACCAATATAACGAGAACACGTAATTTTTTCTATCCTTTTTTAATTAAAAAAAATTCAATACCGAGAGTATGTTTAGCAAAAGTGATAGGCTTAAAATTTCCGTTTTAAAAAAAGGTGTTCATCAACTAAGTTTAAGAGAGAAACGTTTAATTTTCCCAAGAAGATTTTTAAGCTAGACAAATACGTAAGCTATGAATTAGAAAATATGGCTTAAGAAATTTGGACAAGTTTTAAAAAGTGAGAAAAAGAGGTTAAAGAAGAGGTTTTAAGTTTTATAAAAGAGAATGTGTTTAGCAAACTCAAGACTCCTTGAGGTACTAAGCAACTCTGAGAAGGTCTAAAGAGGAAGCGGTAAACGATATCAATGTGTTTGACAAACTTAAGATTCTTTAAGATTAATGAGTCTATAGTAATATGCATATTACGAATTGATCCGTGTTATAGATTCATATCATTATATTTAAAGTTCAAACAATCGTCCGAACTGTTAAACAAAATCCTCATATCAAAATGTACTTGTAGATCCAATTTTATATTTTTTAGAATTTCTTTTATCAAGTAATTTTCTACCTTTCTAAAAAAATGTAAAAGAAAATCTAAAAATATAAAATTTGGTCTACACATATATTTTTATATGAAGATCATGTTAAGCAACTCAGGTCGATTATTTGAAGTTCAAAATAAAAATATAAGTATGTAACGTGGATCGTTGTGTAATATGTTATATTACCGTAGCCTCACTCCTTTAAGATACAAATTCTAAGAATATCTAAGGAAGATGCGTCTAACGGGATCAGAAAGATTCACAACTTCAGATTTATATCTTAATATTTGTCTATATTAGATAATTGAATATGTTTTTCTTTAATGTGGTGTAAATAATATCGGATACAAATATAGTAAGCGGTTTCTAAATAATGTATATATTATATTTTATTATCTTCTTAAAACTTTTTCAATTATTTTTAGACTTACCGGATTGTACAAACATAATACTATTTATCTAATATTATTAATAAAATTAATAAAAAATATATATTTTTAAAATAATAATGTTTCAATTATTATTTACATTACAAATAATTAAAATTTAAT